>OX637486.1:9107500-10307500 GCA_951800055.1 Cenopis cana | reverse complement strand
TGAATGATCATACCATTATAGAACAAAATACAGTACCTAACCTTATTTAAAAGTCATAATGTTATTTTCACAGATATCTTCGTACCAAAAACAGGATTTCTGACTGAGGGTGTACACAAAATTTCACGTCAAAATAACATACTTAGTACTTACTGTGGTTTGTGGTTAAACACTTTATTTTAATATGGACATTGAGAGACTACGTTCCGCCTGCCGTCTCGTTGAATCACGTTGTAGGTACATAAGACCACACATTTAAATACAGTGTAAAAGACATTTCGCGAGCCCTTTTATTTTGTCCCACGCATTAGTGTACAAAAATATTATAGCCGAGAATAGTATGGAAAAAAATCTCTTAAATTTAAAAATTAAAAACTCTCTTTGAGTGTCACCAAATTTTAATTAAAAACTTTCAACTTTGGTTTAAACCTCATAGTGAGAATATGAAATGTGAATTGCATATTATTTCCCGTACGTGCTTCTCGGTTATTGGACTTTTCGCGCTTGCACCGTCAGCTCAGCTCACCTTCATTTAGGACACTTTAAAGCCAAAGAGCCGACCAAGTTATGTGATATTCGCAGTGTATTAAAAAGATAAACCTCTTTGGCTTTAACGTTTTATGATTAAAGCAGTTTAATTATACTTGTTAATTTAATTGCTTAATTGACAATCTAACCGTTTATCACACTACTGCGAATATCTCATAACTTCGTCGGCTATCCTGAGTTGATGCAATAGTCATTTTTGACTCTAAAGGGCCCCATATACGGAACGATTCGTCGTTACGATCCGTCGGTTCAGACTGATCGAAACGACGGATCTGTAGTGTATGTTAAGATCGTTGGCGATTTACTTGATCGCAGACGACATCGAAATCGCAACAAAAACCCAGGCAATCTTGAATAAGTATCGTACGACTCGACTGTGCATGGATCTTTACGATCAGCGATTCGATTTTTTGTCTCAGTCTGACTACGAACGTGTTGGCTGGCGCTCGCTCTCGTACCCACGTTCATATATTATAATTGTGCCACTATTTTGGGTGGAACCTCAATTCCTTCAAAATATTAATATGCGAATATTGCTGTCGTTTTAATAGTCATTCTAATACGTTTTTATAAATACGTTTTCTTTTATTTAGTAGCCGGATTAAATTTACCGCCAAGTAGGCATAGAAAATTAGCTCATTTTCCATTTTAAAAGATGGCCCGTAATTAATTATTCGGATTTCTGTGACTGCGTCTTTGTCGTCCAGTTTCAAACAAGTAAAGCTGCAAACGCACTGACAGCGGTGGCGGCGTGGTGCGGAGGCGGTACCGGTTGTAATATTCGAAGTAATATGAAAGGGTCCACACAAAAAACCGGCCGGGAAAAAAGCTTTCTCCTCTCTCTCTCTCCGCTACCGCTGTCAGTGCGTTTCGGGCTTAAATGATCGACCGCAACGACCAATCGTTTCGTGTGTGAGCGGCAAGCTTCGAGCGATGTATCGTCACGATATCCTTTCAGATTCGATCGTACGACGAATCATTCCGTATATGGGGCCCTTTAGAGTTAATTGTGTTCACTACTCTGGAACGACAGGACAGGACTGACCTGTCAAGTGCTTCATCACACGCTGTGCATTTATACGCTAACTTTGGCTACCTTAGAAAAACCAAGGCTATCTGGATGCCTGCCTTGGTTTTTCTAAGGTATATAGCCTTCAAGATAACTAAAAGAATAGCTAGTAACTAGCAGAATAACTGCTCGCATATAACTTCTAACTAGTGAACAGTAAGAAGTTCTATGCGAGCAGTTATTTGATAAGTACAAAAATAAGTACAACCACTGTTTAGAAAATAAGGATTATCAAGGTAGGCAAATTTGAATGTTGCAGCTTTTTACAGTACGTTATTAAGTCTGACTTTCAGATGTTTGATGTAAATGATGTGGCCGATTGTGGAAATATATTCTGTGAATCTTAATTTATTTCAATTCGCTCGTGGTGCGGGACTCAATGTAAGGTAGGAATGAAAATCAGAATAGATTGAACATTATAATTTATTCTAATTACATCTTTGGTAAGTACAATGGCTTAGGGTTGGCATGGACCCAAGAAATTGGTTCTTTGGTACCTACATTTTTGGTGTTTGGTTTACACAATTTTGACAAATATATCTAAAATTGAGAATGCAAAAGTAGTTAGGGTATGTTTTAAAAATATCTTTAAAGAGTTCTTCATTAAAATATTGTGCCAGATTAGGTTTGTACTTTAAACATTTGCCAGGTTGACGATTAAACTAAGGATTCATTTAAGTATACATAGTAATAAAATAAACTGTATAACCTCTCGTAACTTACAAAGTTTCCAAAATACCTCCGTAACTTAATGTATTGTGAAAACCATTCTTAATTTGAAACAATTGAAACCAGTATAATTATTAGGTACCTAATAATCAATTTTGGAAAGAAGCATTAACATTAAACCAAACCCTAGTTTAATTGCATTTAATGTAAAAATAAATATACTTATAATTTAATCATATTTAAATACCATTATTGTGAAAACCCACTGTTTTTAAATCAGATGAAAGTTTTTTTGGTATTATCGCTCTCTAACATTATGTAATTGGCGGTAAGTCGTGCCGCACACGGCTGTCATAACACTTAATGATAATGTCAAACGAAAATTGGGCACGTTAGCCTACAGCAAATAGCCTTTACAGATATGGCAGACGTTATTACGTTTAAAAACGTGCACTTTGTTTATTTGAATAGCAGTAATTTGCGATTAAAGTTGTCCGTAGGTATATTAAAAGTATCATTTCACTTGTATATTTTAAATTCGATAATGAAAGGCAAATAAAATAAAAATGACTGAAATTGTATGAAACACCTATATTTGGTCGGTTGCATGGAGTTAGTGAGATCAGACATGCTCATAAACAAACTTGTGACTGAAAGCATGGAGGTAGCTTATGAAGTTTTAGCTTCATCAATTGACTCATTTTTAATGCCTGCTAAATTCATCCACATTGCTGTATTTCTACCAAAAAAAAAAACAATTAACTGTTGTAATTCTTCTTCTTATCTAAGCCTTTTCCCATTTTCTAGGGTCGACTCTCCTTATCTGTATTTAATTCTCCATTGTACTCTATTCTGACCTTGACTGTGTCGTCGATTTCGAGATCTTTACTAGTGTTGTTGATTTCTCCAAATAGGTACCAAATTTTCTAACTTTAGACGTCCATAATAGAAACGTCTTTGCTGAACGCTGTGTTCTGTGCACGTACTTTTGTTTCAATATACACTTTTACAGCAAATGAACAAGAGTAAGACATGTGGGAATTTCAGAATCGTGAAAGAGCTGGGAAGTTAACATTGAGATTTTACAAGTGAGGAGGTTTATAATAGTGTTGTGAGTTGGAGCTCGGCCTAGTCTCGAAGACTCGAGTTGTCAGAAGAGTCTTCTCAATATAGTAAAAGGCTACCTCTTAGCTTTAACGGCTCGAATCTTTGAGGATCAGCCGAACTACAACTCATACACAACGTACACACCAGTTTAGAATGTAGTAATATACAGAAAAGGTAGGAAATGGCATCTCGGCCAATTCACTGACGTGAACGACAGCAATGTGAACGAAATTAACCCGAGGCTTTTTCCATTCTCAAACTAATTATTTTCCACAACATTATCAATGTTTCCGGATCATAACCAGTACTCGAGCGTTAAAAAAATCCAGTTCTTTCAGACATTATTTGTTTTACTTGGTTAGCAAATAAATTATTACAAACTAAGTAATTGGTCTAAACAAGTAAAAAGTCTTGTAAATGTAGAAATTTATAAGTATCGTATAAATTTCAGCGAAATCGTCTCTTAACACTTACTAACTTACTCGCTTGATCACTTAGTTATAATCTCAGTTACTTGAGGAAGTACCTACCTACATATAGTCGTATTCAAGTTTTAATATTAAATCCTATACTATATTTGGAATGGTTTGAGTTTCTTTAGATTTATAAATGCAAAACATCAGAACAATTCTTTTTAACATTCGCATCTCACTCAAATTAGAATATTTTTTTTATTAATGTATACCCGTTTCTGGACCAAATTTCTATTGGTGTTGATATATTTTCTAGTTTTTAGGTTACGCAAGTTTTTTTTGGATAGATTGAGTTCCTTATTCTGAACAATATTTGCACAATTTCCTACAGTGTCCTAAATTTTTTTCCCACTGAGTGTCAAAACGTATGGGATTTTCGTAACTCAGTGGATAAAATCTATGAGAGAAAAAAATAATTTTAGGGTACATATTATAAATTTATATGTCCTTTGTACAGAATCAGGAGCTCTTCCAACCTACCAACTTTCATCCAATTCTGACGAAAAATAAAAATCTACAACGCCAAAAAAATTTGGCCCTTCTACGACTTAAATGGTTCAACCTTTAGACTCATTTTAGGTACTTATAGTGATAAGTCTTTCAACTTAAGTTCCAAATAGTGAGCTGGACTAGCTACGGACATGGATCTTAACATAAGGTTGCACTGAAGGACACTGAGCCATACATTAAGTATATAAATAACAACAGACTTAGGCCCTTCGGTGTTAAGTGTCCATCAATGCGTTAAAAAGCCTTAATTCTCAAACGTAGGCCAATATCAACGAAACTCTACAAAACCTACGTTTCTTTTGTTATACAGCACCGTCTTCGATTCAATAATTATCGTTTCGAATTACTATGTCTTTGACATCCCGCTTACATACAATAATATCACACATTGATATTGTACACTTTGTACGTAACTATTATCATTAGTGCTAAAAATTTTATATCATCAGTATTATAAGATAGTCGATTTTAACATCTCACTGATACACACAAAATAAAATGTATTTGAAGAAGCATTTTACTTTTCAGTGGGTAATTCTATTTGAGTGGTGAGTTGTAATTGAACAACAGTTGGATTTGGAAGACTAAATTGGGAAATTAGTAATTCGGAATTTATTAAAATGTGTCTACGCAAAGGAACTAAATTATAATTGAATACATGGCATAATATCTACACTCACCGGCAGAAAATTTGGCCTAAAAACTTTTCGTGATTTCAAACTATAAATTAAATAAATTAAATAATGAATAATATATATAAATGCATTTATCTAATTTGGGCCAAATTTTCTGCCGGTGAGTATATATTCATCAATATGTAGCATTTTTTTCATGTTGAAGGAATTAATACTGCAATGTTTATGTTATGCAAATTTCCTTTTCCCTAGCGAATAAAGACCGGGATACTTTTATTTCACTTCTGGTTTATTTTCATGTAAAATTTGGCATTTGTAATGGCCAATAGATTAATCAACAGGTTTTCCATTGTAAGCGTTTAAATCAGAAATATATAAAATGCCAGGCCTTTCATTGCTTTTTCGAAAATTTCAATATTTATATTGCTTTTCTACATTATTGTATCCTTCCCCTTTATTGCTAAGCGTTTACAATAAATACGATGAACATTTATTTATTAACTGCATACATTTCACACGAACAAAATTCGTTACAAGTCAATTTTGAAATCATCGACGATTTATTCACAACTTGTTTATATGTCAATTATAATGTCATGTCATAAAGTAAGTATTACAATGAGATTGCACATAGACTAACAATATTTTTTTACTTAAGTATACCATACCTTGAATATCATCACGTTATCAATAAGTTATTAACCAACGCAACTTTCATTCCTAAACGTCAAGATATCATCTCCATTAGCACAATCACGGACGGCTCGCGATTAAAATGATTTCTGTAAAAAATTCACTTTGTACTCGCTCATACACAACTAGGTACTCGCACTAGGAGCACAGTCACACGAGAGTATTTATAGCGAAGTCCTTTGTGAAACGCTATTATTAATCGGTTTGAGGGAGATACAATGAGTTCTCCCATTTACGAGTAGTCACGGCGGCCTCTTCTCGGAGACACCGTCTCCAGGCGACCGTCACGCCTTACGACGACACATTAACAAATTCTTGTAGGCCTGCCGATACTCGCTGGACATCACCACATAAATGATCGGGTTGATGCAAGTAGTTAAATAGATAAGAATATAGCCAGCGATGTTTGCCAGCGGATACGAAGTGAACTCTCGAAATATCTTTGTTAGTGTTATAGGGAGATAGCACACCCAAAACGAGAGCATTATTGCCATAATCATCTTCAATAGTTTTCGATCTTTTGGTGTAAGACGCGGCGCTCGAACCGGTCCCGGCGCCCGTTTTAAAGCAGCTGCCGCTTGTCGAAGCCTCTTTGTTGTATCGCCGCTGCTTGGTGTTCGAGGCTTTGCATCCAGAGCACATTCTTCGTCATGCCCATCTAACGTATCTACGCCTGAGGACGATGATCGCTCAGGACCTGGGGTCGGTGGACAATGTAGCACTGGTGGAGCAAGAAGATTTCTTCGCGGAGGTGCCGCGTGATTAGTTCCATTTTCAGGGCCCGGTGATCTTTCGACAGCGGTCGACGCCGAACCCATAGCTGAGTCTTCCCGCCCCGGTCGAGCTCGGCCTCGGGCCGGTGCTCTTGACTTTCGCGCTGCTTCTCGAACGATACAAAATATCCTTGCATAACAAATAACTATAGCAAGGCAGGGAAGCATGAATGCTCCCACGAAGAGGAACTCTTTGGGAGATCTTTTGTTTTCATCTGGGAGTATGGAACAGGAACCGATGCTGCGATCCAGGCCGAAGCGCCCCCATTTCTCGAGCCACGTAGCTATCAGCGCCCCAAATGCGAACGCCCATGTACTGGCCACCATGACTGCCAAATACTGTCTTCTGTACAGCCTGATGACAAAAAGAAGAGTATCACAAAAACATTTTTGCAACTGTGTATTTAATAATTTTGCAATAAGTCAAGGACCTGTAGATTATCCTATGGGTTGAATGGCATACCACACTAAAAATTAGTAACATTTCTCAATAGCAACGCTAATTTGCTTTAGCAATCCTAAACTGAATTTCAACATATAATTTGCTCAAATATAGAACCATCTATTGTCTCAACTCTGCTTGCCCGCGTGATTGTTCTTCCATCGCAGTCAAATGCTGACTAATTAATCATTTCATGCTAATTCATCAACCTAATCAATAACATTATAGGTACCTATAAATGTGCAAGTTATTACGATAGCAGAGACTTTGAGGTTCGATGTAAGTTTAAAGCAATGTTCTTTTTTATGAGACAAATTTTATAGTCTAGGAGTTGAGTCTATTTGAGTTGAGACAGGTAGGTCACAAGGGCTAGCATAAGACGCTTACAAGCATAAAAGGCCCGACAGAAACATGTTTTATAATATTAATAGTGCGTTATGTTATGCCCCACCTTTTCTCGCTACACTCGGGCTAGTCGCGAAAGTCTTAACAGGAATCGCCGCAGGAAACAAAAAGCTGAACGGTCAAGAAGCAACTATAGAGCCGTATTAGGTATGGTAGTATTCGTCAGAGAGACACAAGTCTACCTACATATATGATACAGCCGCCGTCGAAGTGATATTGGGAATTATCGGTTGATAGTGATAGCCTGGACGGTGAACAGCCTATACTGCCACCAGCAGGTATCTGACTGGCTGGTACGGCACAATATCTTCCCTTGGATACCCACCATCGCCAAAACGTCGAAGTAGCCAGAGGATGATTACCTAGTTTATATATTATAGAGTGCTGCATGTTTGTGAAGAGAAACCCTGACTTTTTCCAATAAAAATACAGTAAAGACAACTAACTTGCGTCAAAGGAAGCACGCAGTAAAATTAAACGTAGGGAATACAGCCCTGATGAGAAAAAAGTTTTATAGCCATGGCGCCTAGAATGTTCAATAAGCTGCCTGAGTCACTGCAACTAGAATTGACCCATAAATTTAAGCACATATTAACTAAACTACTAGTCAACAAATGCTATTATAGTGTAAGTGATTTTCTCAATGATAACGACATATCGACATCTCCATATAATCGAAATTGTGAATTTTATTTATCTATTAATTACTATGATTGAATTTGGGATTGTATTTTATTTAATTTTTTATGCCATGAATTAATGTGTATTATTATGTGTTTTAATGATGACATGTAATTTCGTACGCCGTAAGGCATATCATAGCTAGTACGAATAGATATAAGTTGTATTGTCACCTTTATTTACCTATGTTGACGAATAAATGAATTGAACTGAATTGAATTGATGGTTGAAACAGCATAAGAAAAGGTCCGAGCAGGACAGGTTCGTGGAATTAACAATCCAAAGTGAAGTTTAGCAGCTCAAGAAGAAACAAGTGCACTTACTTAGGATACAGCCGTGGGTGAGATATCATGACGTATCTATTGATGGTTATAGCCAGCACGGTGAATAGCGACACCGCTACTAAAGCGTATCTGGCCAGCGGGAACATGCGGCACAGGGTCTTCCCGTGCGCCCAGGAGCGCCGCCAAAACGTCGAGGCGGCCAGAGGAAGGTTGAAGCAGCAGAAGAGAAGGTCGGAGCAGGACAGGTTCATTATGAACACTGCGGTTGCATTTCGGACCTGGAAAGCGGAAGCTGGGTTAGTGGGGTATCACCTGTTGCATAAAAATAACGTAGCTTGATTTACATTGTAATTATCGTTGGCAACCTAAACTTGAGATTTTCGCTAGCGGACGCATCCGCTTAACAAACATTTAAACCTAAACTTCTCACTTAGATTTTCATACCGCCAATGTATGTTGTAATTTGTAATACGAGTCAGAAGTCATTAGACATATGCACTACGAATATTCATTACTTTACTAAATCACCTCAAATTACATCCAAACTTGGCTAAATTCATCATTTTTCATCCCAATTGACAACATTTCAGTTTATCTTAGCGGCTTGATGCAAAAATCCATTTAGAGATATGGGCTTTCTGAGCGTATTAAAAAAATATTGGATTTTTATATTCGATAGTTCTCGAAAAACCTGCAAAATACTTGTAAGAAGCCATTGCGAGGCTGAATAAGAATATTCCGTGATATGACTTATGTATCCTATGAAAACAATAAAAATCGTCTGTGGATGCCACATTGCTAATTTTGGCATTGACACTTGTCAGTTGTGGGGGCTATCTTGTCAAGTGAAGTAACGGGGTTAAAATCTTTCGAATATCTCATTCCCATTTGCTTCGAGCGATAGAGAAAGAAACATACGAATTTCGATCTTCAGGTGGTCAGGATAGACCCCCTGAAATTTGTTACTGTCACTGTCACCAGGTGACACAGATACAGTATACTTTTAACCCGACTGCAAGGCAGGGTTATTACTTATAATTCATTATTTTGACCAGAGTGCGAATCTTATTCATCATAACTACGTACATACGCCCTTTTAGAACGCGGCAGTTTTAAATTACTGAAATAATTGTGTGTTCCGACAGTTTTGTGAGACCCCGTTAATTTTATGTTTTTATACCCTGATTATTAAATAAATAATAATAAAATAATAATAATAGTAGGTATGAATCCTTAAGTGAGAGTTAAGTACAACAACAAGTCATGATAAAGTTTGGCCTCCTGATGGAATCTATTCCTTAGGCTATTTGTAATACTGAGCGAGGCCAAACTATCCATGCGAAAATTTCAAAATGGCGGCTATTTTAGTTTCCAAAAATTCTTGTTTGTTTTAGAACTCAAAAGAACTACAAAGTTTTTGTGTAGCACTAAGCATTTTTGAATTCTAAAAAGAATACGAATTTTTGTTAACGCAAATAGCCGCCATTTTGAAATTTTTGCATGGATAGTTGGCCTCGCTCAGTATTACTTATTAGAAATAGCCTATAGGGTTAGATTCCGTCATGAGGCCAAACTTTATCATGGCATGTAACTCCCGTGATCTATTTATATGGGGATTCACACCCACTAAATACATACAGATCGTAATTGGCCTTGTTAATTTTATAAGGTAAGGTAAACTACATATATGGGTAAACTACGCAAGCCCACGAGGAAGGAAAACAAAATAATGAACCATTGTCTTTCTGTTTTTATAATATTCAAGGAAAAGTCACATGGACATGGCAAATGAGACGAATTAAATATTTAAGTCGCTATGAATAGATATTATCAGTTAGCGTGCCAAAGTCGTAGATTCTATGCATAGAGTAAGAATTATTGTGGATAGAAAGTCACTCGTTTCCAGATTTGCCAGTTTGCTGTTGTTTATAGCTACGAGATACCTAATACAACTAACTATCAAAGTTGTAAAAAGTGCGATCGACTATAATCAATGAATAAGTATTATTTACGCGAGATTTGTCTACATGACAAGTATCATAATTTCAGTTAGGTACTGAAATACATTTTCTGGATTTTCTCTTCAAATCTCAGTCCTTATTTACTTAACGTGTCAAAGTTATGCTAGGTGGATCTTTCATTTTAAGTATGGAACATTACATTTGAAACTACCTTACGCACGCTCGAAAAATAAAAACGTACCTAAACATCCATTATTCATGGGGTCATTTAGGAGATTAAAGCTTAATAATAGCTTAATGGCTTAGCTTTGTAATTTAGAGAAAAATAGACGCTTTTGTATTTGTATTTTGTATTTCTTTAAAGCAATTTTTTTAAATCATTACAGAGTGTTCACGAGACTACGTAAAATGTTAAAAAGTAGAATTAGGGACATCCTCGCTAATTAATTAAACCAACAGATTAATTATACATTACATTCCATTTTATTCTAGGTTCAATTTCCCGACCCCAAGGTTGCTCATTGGCGGAAATTATCCTAAGATAGATGCTGGCGGCGTTTCTCCGCTTTTCCCGAGAAACGCGCCAGCTCTGGGATCACAGCAAGACCTAATTCAGTTTCTTTCTTAAGAGACTGAATACTGGTGAGCCTCTGGTGCCCATTGGACCAGTGTTTCAAGTTGTGAGAATATTTCACGTTCCGTGTACCTACTCATTACATTATTACGTATGTACAAATAGTAGAGCGATGTACAAACCTAGCCTTCTTGAGATACAATCACAAGACGTTTTTGTTATTGCGGCCAAGATTCAATGCCACCAAGAACAATGACCACGTATTATCAACGATGCGATAAACAGACACTAAATTATGTATTTTATGTTGATATTATCTAAACTACGCCGCGCCGCGGTGATGGCTTAATCTACTCTTACGGTTTATTTAAGGAGCAAAGATAATAATAAATTATTTTATATTTTAAAATGCTATTGGATGAAATAAGATTCACAAAGAGTTATTATTATTTAATTACGAAAATGTAAATATATTTGAGGTAGGTACGGTAACGTAAAAATACTAATACTGGCCAAGACTCTGGTAACGATAAAACACTGAGTAATGGATACAGGGCCTTACTAATTTGAAAAGAAGAACGAGGCCAATGCCAAAAGTTGCGTGAAATAAGTATCTTTTCATGTAGGTTCAATTGTTTTTTTAGGTTATCTATATATTATTGTGGAACAAACAAAAGAAAACAAAATACAATAACAAATACCTACATACTAATACTTACATACTTAAATTTATTAGCTATAAAATAAAAAATTATAACTAAACTAAATCTAAAAATGGCCCCTGCGGCATTGTGCCGTAGACGCTGGCAGCATTCCCTCGCTACGAAATATTTGAAAATTACTTTTTTTTCTATATTTTACGTCAATGCAAAAGACTTTACTAAGTCTGGCATCATCTTCCAATGGATATTAATCACAGCAATGTCGTTAATGATAGATAACCTTTCACTTACGAAAGTCACTTCCGTTCGTATTACGACATCGCGTTCATGTTGTGAACTTTGTTTTTACAAACAGGGAAATACAGATACATCAATATTAATTAATATACTTAATTATTTTGACTGGTATATTGAAGTTTAAATACTTTATTGTTACTTATATCGTCAAATTGTTTTCCAAACTAATTTATTTCAAACTTTTGATTAGTTCTCGGTACCCTGAGTACTTTTGATTTTGCTTGGAAAAAATATATTCTAAAGAATTAAAGTAAATTATTTATTACTTCTCGTAACCGAGAAGAATAGATAAAACGATTTATTAAAACTGCAATTAAAGTACTAACTACTCAATTCTCTCTTCGTATCGTTATACAAACTAACTAAATTCAGTTACTTCTTAAAATGTTACCATCATCACAGGTTCAAGTCTTGCGCTGTCTAAAGAAACTACGCAAGAAGAAGAAGATGCTAAGATTGCCAAGAAGTTGAGAGAATTCACTCACCTTTTTACATCGCGCCAAGGCAATGATAGTGATGAGGTTCCCCGGGATCCCCACCAGCATGAAGAGCACACAGCACACGGAGGCGAACCGAAGCAACCCCTCCGGGTAGTCCTTAAACAGTTCTATCCTCGCCAACTCCTCGTCCGTATACTCGTCCAGCCCCAGAGTCCAATTCTCGTCTTTAATCTCGTATGGACTCGGTGACAAATCACCCATTTTAGCTTCCAATAAGCACACATCAATCACATGTCATTTCCGCACGGTATTGCTAGCACAAATGAACGGTCGTAAATCGTCACCCATGATTTCCTCGCAGTTTGTTTAATGAGTCTGGTTAGGTAGCGCTGGGGACAGAACGCTGCTGATAACTGTCCGAGAAGCGGGGCCGACGGTGCAGTGAGTGATAAGGCATTTTGTGGATTCGGGCCGCAGCTGGTCAGGAAGCGCTCGTATCAGTGCGCTCGAATTGTTCTTCTCGCTCGCGCCATCTGCGTGGACAATGTAAACACAATCAGTTTCAACGTTTCACAAAAATATGTTACAGTACTTAAAATCATAAATTTATAACAATTTTACATACCGATTATAATTTGAAATTTATAAGTATCTATGTAATTATTTCTTGGTAGGTAACTAATTATTCTGTCGTATATTTTACAAATGTGTTGAGTTACAAATTACAATATGTTGAGGATCAAATTTTTAGCACATAGCAAAGGCATCTAATTCGCGTACATTTTAATTGATTCCGTTGTGACAAGAAAATATATTTTTTATATGGGTAACTTTTGTGTCACAATGGAATCAATTAAAATGTAGGAGAATTAATTGCCTTAACTATGTACCAAAAATTTGGTCTTACATACAGCGATTGAGAATTATTAAAACTGTGATGTATAAATTGTTAATATATTTCCTGTAAAATTGTTATTTTAGCATTAGTAGTACATAGTAGGTAGTAGTAATTTTCTTTATTACAGAGTATAATTTTACCTACTGTGAATATTGTACACTAACAGCTAAATACTTAAAGGTATGGATGTGATCACAATAGGTAGGTATTTAGGTACCCAACATGTAGACAAAGTCAGAATCAGAATTAGCTCTATTCAAACAATCAAACCCGTTTAGTAAACATCGCATAAACTCTAATGACATGTTTTTCTCGGCTAATGAGCTAAATGCTAACAAATAACAAACACTACAAATATAAGGTACCTATTTAATAAATGATTGCCCAGAAGACTTGCTCATTTCTTTAGAGTTATTACTCATTGACCAGCTTTATCAGTAAGTTCTAATGAATACTTGATCATTAACGATGTGTCACGTACACGTACACGTAAGTATCTTCATCTCATCCTAAATGCGGGGTTGAAAGAAATGGGTCGATCAGTCGCAGATAATCGGCAGGGCAGTATCGGCTGACCGGCCATTTCACAGCTGTCTGGAAGGCTTCTCATTTGTCGGATTCAGGTTACCTTTTTATTTAGCTGACCTTTCAGTTTCGACTATTGAACTTTATACTATTGCTCAAGTCTACCTTCGAAATAAATGTTGAACATAAAAAACGGCTATATTTCAGTACCTACTCGTAATGCAATTTACAGGTTTTTGTTGTAAAAAATATACATATTGTTTCCGCTTTCAGGTCTCAAAATTAACTTTGGTAATAATAATAGTATTTCCTTAATCTGGAAGGTTCAAAATAGAATCTCAAATCTCTAATGTCCTGGCTTTCGAAGAGCAATTAAATTAATAACACTAGTAATTAATTATCACGAATGAAAGGTTAACTCGCGGTTACATTTCATTACACGTGTCACAATCACCAAGGCCAACATTTCATTTGCCTGAGTTACAGCCGGAGACATCACTGTGATACAACTTTGGTTGAATTTCTGTCATTTTGAATTTGATAGATGGAAATATGAAAGTGACGATATCTTAATGCAGGCGTATGTTTCATTTTGAATCTTAAATTATTTCAACGTCAATTTTATTTCGATTCTGATAGAGTAGGTAAGGTAGATGTACCCTTTACCGGATCTGCCCTATTACCGGATTTTCTACATTTTGAGCCATAAGTCGAGTTCTTACAGCTAATATTACGTTGTGATATTTTTTTCCGTTAGCTAGATACCTATTCCTTCCACTACGAGGCAAAGAAAGCCATTTTGTTTCTTAGTTGTAACGGGAGAATCGATTGAGCAGGTCGATCGCGGCGTTGTATGGGACTCCTTACGAAAATGGTTAAGAAACCGAGTGTACTTCGTAAGGTCATAAAAGCGTTTAAAAGTGACTTTATGCTTCAAAATAGGGTGTTATCGTATCATGAGTTAATAAGTGTGTGTGTTTGAGTTAAATAAGTGAAATTAGTGCAGTCAAATTTACAGAATTCAACAAAAATGTAAATTCGGTGATGGGTCACCCTCATCTACTGCTTGAAGGTTTTACCGAACAGCGTTCGGAATCAGGGAAAAACGTATGTTTTGAAAATTATTTTTTCACTCGTTAATTTTAAACGTTATATATATACTACTCCGCTTTACACATATCCAATTAATAGAGTAATTTAATGAGCAATTACCGAACGCCTATAAACGAGACAGATTTTTTGTAAATTGCATTTGAAATGTATAGTTTTCACGACTTTTTGACGTCAAAATAAGCTTCATTGACCAGGTAATTTTAAAAATTCCATATTATTTATTTAACATCAGTAGAAGCAAAATAATTGTGTATTTATTATTTTGCAATAGTTCTTATTTCTAGATAAAATGTACTTATGTTGTTATGGCAGAATCATTAAGATTAAAACACTATTTTATTAAATATGTTCGCGTGATAGGTTCAATGTGTACGCTTTACCGAACGCCCGTTCGGTAAAGCGTACCCATGGTCTCTGATACCGAACATATGATTATCTCGGCCTAGCTGCTATTTGGCGTTCATTGGAATATAAACCATATTCAGCGTACAGCTAGATCTATATTGAAATGTGTTATTTTTCGTATATCTTTAAAAAAAAAGCCAGCGCTACTTAGATGTAAACCGTTAACGAATAAATTATATAAAAATAAATTATTGGCGATTAGCGAAGAATTTTTAATAGATAAGTATATTATTTATATAGAAAAAATATTTGATTTAAATTTTTAATTCTAGACAGTTTTTTCTTAGATTAAATTACCGTCAAGATTGCTCGAAATCACAAAACTAGTGCAGTTAGGTTGAAATAAATAGTCACTCATCAGTTTACAAACTCACACACTGCCATCATTCCATACATTTCATCCCTAGTTCGGTGAAACGGCATGCCGATCCGGTAATGGGTGCAAATTCCGTTTCTTAGTTCGTTGAATGGGACAAATCAGTGTAATCGATATAAAAAACTTTAAAAAATATTTTTATATACGTCTAACTATGTAATAAATTTCGACGTACATTTAAATGATGACAAATTTATCTATCTTCACCATATGCTGTTGATCATAATCGTACAAAAATTCTAAACCTTATTAAAAAAACAAACGTACATGTAGGTCTTAAGCGTCCGGTGAAGGGTACTTTTACTATTCGAGCAACGTATTGAATTTGTTCCGGCACTTGGCGAGCCTGGAAGCATGCGTCAAATAAATACAATTCAGTACCTTCCTCGAATCGATTCCCTGTGCAATTGTGATATCGTGTACCATCAAGTAAATACGCATCAATAAACATTCATCATCGATTCCAATTTTTTATCATTAGGTAAATCATACTCCCAACCAGCGGGGTAATCACGTAACGATATGTACTACCGTTGGTACGTATTTAATGTCAGTTTTAGTATGGGATTTGACATTTAAATCTATCTTACTAACGGTCGAAAACGTTACGTGATTACCGCGCAGGCCTGCGGGGTAATCACGTAACGATATGTACTACCGTTGGTACGTATTTAATGTCAGTTTTAGTATGGGATTTGACATTTAAATCTATCGTACTAACGGTCGAAAACGTAACGTGATTACCGCGCAGGTATAAAAAAATACATGAGTGCAGCACGAATTGTGCAAGAGTAGGTACGTAGTAATAACACATAAATGACGGAAAGATAGGAATGCAGTGTCGTGTCAATATTATACCGTTCATACAATTATTATGATAAGATCTATGGATATTATTGTTATTCCGATATTGTCGGCGGCTGTATAATATAAGTACCTATCGTAATTTTAAAATGAATCAGCGTGTAATGTTTGCTTTGTACAGTCAGCCGCTATCTATGTATATTGTGAAATAATACTTACTCGCGTGTTTGTGGTATGAGTTTTGATAGTGGGATGTCACAAAAATAATGGTCTTCTTCTTGGTCGTAATCTCATTTCTTAGGGGCGTGACGTCTATGGGTGATTCTCTCGACTATACTGCTCACCCAGTCACCAGGCCATGTTGCTGGGATAGTGATAATGTTAAGGTGATATATTGATTGAAAGAGACGCGCGTATGTTTTTCGTTCACGACAAAACGGGATGCAACACTCTCTGGGAATGGATTTTTTAGAGAAATCTCGATAAATATCTGACTGTGTGCAGATTTATTAAATTTCCTCTTGTCAGTACCTAGATGAGGTAAAATACCATCATATTAACTTAATCGTGTTTTTTAATAATGCGTTGTTTTAGTAGGCTCAGTAAAAAAAGGAAAATATAGACTCAACTTTGGATTTCTTTTCTATCGAGAAAAATTTAAGCAATTATGTTTCAGCTATTGTCAGTACCACAATCATATAGTCAAGAATTATATATCTGAAAATCAGTCCCTATTGTTTCCTCGTCTGGGCAGAACAGCGTTTCAAAGGGTTACATATTAAAATACCTAAAATTGATATACCTATTGCCAAAATACCTATGTACGAAATACCTATTTTTTAAAAGGGTAGCATTTAACGAACCACCAAATTAGTTGCCGAATGATGCTCTAAAAAATTACATTGATTACCAAAAATACTAGATTCGCACCAAATTTTCAACTCCTTTTAAATATAAAGTGCAACTCAAAGAAGTAACATGTCGATAACCTATTAAATTTAATTGTTACCAAATAAATTAGTCACTACCCAAAAATACTTAATGATCACCTAATTTCAAACACCAAATTTCATATAATTTACATCCAAATATTACATGGCTCGTAATCCTATTAAAATTATTTACACCCAAATAATTCTTTCGATACCCAGAAATACTACATGATCACCAAATTTCACGCGGCAATTGTTTTTTAACGCCCCACGCGCAAAGCAGTTCCAATCTAGTCTAACCTCATTGCTAGCACACTGATGCGGTTTTCCATACGGTCCGTCTCGCTCGCACGTCGCACCGCGTGCGAGCAAGACAGCGCTAAATGATTTTATTTTATAGAAGCTTCAAAATTTCTGTAATTTTAATGAAACACGTACAACATAATTTAATTTAATATCTTTTCAACAGTGCTTTCCGTACTGGTCGCATACAGCTATTTGTTCTCAGATGTTTTTGCCTCTACTCTATTCGCTGATAATCGTCAATTTGCCTAGGTAGTAGTATTTTTCTATGACATCTATTTTTATTTCAAACTAGTGGACATTGGAACAGTATTGACGGATCTCCGCTGGCGCGGGGCTCCTATTTTGAGTTATTTTGGCCCTTCGGGCCGATGCAAAACTAACATAACCTAAACCTACCTATTTCTACCTATTAACTTCCTTTAATTTTTCCATGAAAGTCTATCTAAATTAATAAAGTAAACTCATTTGAGGACCTTTATCCATTTTCATAACAAACTAACAATTTAATAAATCAACAAAACTCATGTTCAAATAAAAGTTTTCAATCAAACGCGCTCACGTCAACGCATTAAATTAATAATAAAACTTTTTGCAGTTTGTAAACCATCAGCAATAGGTAGTTAGAATGAAACAGCAATAGGTACCTTTCGCTCTAACGACAATTTGTATTTGTTTGAGTGAGATAGCAGTATACGTGTTATTATTTCACACAGCCACATTGCGCGTTGTTTTTTAAATTAATTTAGAATTTTACTTTCTAATTTATAACATTTTGGAAATGACTAAAATATTTATAGTGCTAAAAACAATTAATTTGTAACTGTTTACTAAAATGTAGCATGCGATGTGTATAATATTTGGATGTAATTCTAATGAAAAAAGGTGCATGAGATTAGGTGGTAGTTTAGTGTTTTTGGTGGTACTTGACAATTTTTTTGATGCGATTATAAATTTATAGGAACGCAATAAGTAAAATAGGTGCAAGTGCTGCAAAAATAGGTAGAATATTTTTGGTGACTCGGAATTGCTGATCGATAAAAAATTTTGAGTGTTCAACCTTATTTTAGGGTTCGAAAATTTGATGATATCAAAAGTTATTTAGGTGATCATTTTATTTGTTCCCTTTTTAAAATACCTATTGGTTATTTAACCTATTTTCATAATACCTATTGGACGAACTACCTATTGAACGATTAACCTAAACTTGAAATCACTACTATCAGTATACCTATGTACGAAATACCTATTTTTAAAATACCTATATGTCGAAATACCTACAGTCGAAATACCTACTGTCGAAATACCTACGGTTGAAATACCTACAGTACCAAAGCTTAACTAAGGGTTTAGGTACTGTTAATGTTTATTTATCACATTTGATTAAAAATATTGGTTACCCTAATGAGGGTACTTCTCTGTTTTTAGACGACTGTTATCTATTTAGTCGGACAGTACACAAATTGCGGACGGAACGACAGTGCGCGTTGAAGTGATGTGTAATTATTTATAATGTCGAAATATTACGTACAGTTAAATTATTTAAAAATACCAGCCAAGTGCGAGTTGGACTTCGCACATTTAGGGTTCCGAACCGACCGCAAAGTTAAGTTGGTTTTTATAGGAAAAATAAGGAGATTTCAAAGAAAAAATCTAATTTATCAATATATTAGTATTTGTTGGTAAAATGTACGTAATAACAAACATTATTACCAAATTTTAACTTTATAGGTGTTTGGGAAATTAAAAAATTCTTCAGTACAAAATTTCGTTAAAAAAGCTGACTTTGGTGGCTTCTCATACCTTTGTTTTCCAATATTTTTTTATTAAAATATAGTATGTATCTACTCAATGAGCCCTAAACAACGATACCCCACTCGATAGGGTAGAATAATTTTTTTTTCGTGCCCCCCTTTAGCTGTATGAGAGCCCCCCTTAAAAACATTTAAAAATAAGTTTTGACTATTTGTATGGCTTCGGGCCAATAAGATGCTTATACTGTGTAAATTTGAAGCTTGTAGCTCCTACCGTTTGGCTGTAAAACCTGTGTGACAGACGACGGACGGACGGACGGACGTCTGGGCGTCGCCAATAGGTTTCCGTTTTGACCCTTCGGGTACGGAACCCTAAAAAGTTCAATTCTGGCGCTTCGCCGGCCGCTGCCGCGGCACGCTCGCTTCGCTCGCTCGGCTCGCGCGCTGTAGGGTTGCAGTTCTACCTAACCACTCCTCCTCGCTTCGCTCGTCGTCGTACCTACACCTACCTGCCTTAGAAACAGGTAAAAAATTATATTATGACAATCTCCACCTCTATTCTCGACTTCTACATCATCATCATCATCATCAGCCTATATACGTCCCACTGCTGGGCACAGGCCTCCTCTCATAGATGACTTCTACATATTATACTCTAAACCAGGTCGGTGTAGGTACGACGACGAGCGAAGCGAGGAGGAGTGGTTAGGTAGAACTGCAACCCTAAAGCGCGCGAGCCGATCGAGCGAAGCGAGCGTGCCGCGGGAGCGGCCGGCGAAGCGCCAGAACCGAACATTTTCCCGTAAAATTATTATTCTACTGACATTCTTGATTTTTGATGTTTCTTATGTTGAATAAAACTACTTTTCAAAAACCAAATTTTTAAAACCTGTCGCGATAATGTACTGTAGGTATTTTGACTGTAGGTATATCAAACTTAGGCGAATCGTCCCTTAGGTATTTCATCCGGTAGGGATTTTGAACAGTAGGTATTTCGTTCAATAGGTTTTTTGAACGTAGGTATTTCAATCTTCGGCCATTTAAACTGTAGGTTAAATAAGTGATAGGTATTTGAGAGCCACTTGCGAGCGCACCAGAGAGCGGACCAACCTAATACTCATACTTAAACCAGATCACACAGTCGCCGTGGCCGAAATCGACTAAGAACATCATCATCATCATCATAGGTATTTTAAAAATAGGTATTTCGTACATAGGTATTATGACAATAGGTATATCGATTTTAGGTATTTTAATATGTAACCGTTTCAAAGTTTCTAAATTTCTCAGTGTAGCGCTTTAAAAACTCATCGACTCAATCGATCTAAACTGAGTAATGGGGTAATTTTAACAGTTAATAATCGAAAAATCTTCTTTATCAATATGGTATGTGGCATGTACACGGGAAACATGCATAAAAACCCAACCTAAAAAAGAGTTACTGTTACATAACAGTGCCCATCGTGACATCAGAGTTTGCGCGCCATCGCAAAATTCAGATCTGCCTTTTTTAGTATCAGAACGTCGATCGTCATTCGATTCGAAAATTTTCATGTAAATGTTGGTTTTTCTCTCGATAAAGGTATAAAAACGGTCAAGTGCGAGTCGAACTCGCCCATGTAACAACTTGAAAAGACATTCGAGAGGCTTGTATTGTATGACGACCCCATTGCATTTTTATTTTATTTTGAAAGTATAGTTTCTAATTACCGATATTACGACACGTGACAGACGCAGTAGTGGACAGGCAAACAGCTGGAGCCTATTACCACCCTTTGGGAACGGGACCATAAAAGTGACAATCAGTACTAAAAACCCACTTTATTATTCAATTTAACGTGTCAGGACGTGACCCTTCGAACGAACCTTTAAGCCCGCAAGGCCAGCTACATCCATGCGGTGGCCCGACCCCACTCATCTCGTCCGATTCATCGATTCATCGCTCACGCAACCTTCCAATCCAACCCGAATCCGACGTCAATCTTTCTTGCTAAGGTTAAGTAAAATGTCTTTTAAGGAGATTTCTGAGTGCGGCTGAATGTATGCTTTCAATATAAAATCTGCCTTCCGATATAGTATATATGCATTCGTATGAATAATTCTCAAAGGTACCAAGTTAGTAGTAGGACGGTAGAAACGATAGTTTACTTATTATGTGGAATATCGTATGATAAAGTTACTTAAATAAATTATCAGGATACCTGCCAGTACCTGTACGTTTTTTGCACGTTGTCTCAAGATAATGCTGAATGGAGGTCTGGTCTAGACTAGATGATCCCAACCAATAGTTCAAATCCCAAAACTTGTGATACAACTTCGATACGAATGAAATTGTTAAGTATTTCATACAAAAGTCATCAAGATCCCATATAGCAAGTAGGTATAAATAAGCATTTATAAATAGACAATGGAAAAGTAAGTACGTTAGCTAACTTTTATTCCCTACAACTGATTGCATGTTTCCTTTAAAGCAAAACACGCTATAATCGGTTTTGGAATATAAGGTACCTTTTCTATCGAGCAAATTTTATGCAATCTTGTAGCCATTTATTACATTTTTGTTACTATATTTTTTTTAAGCTCGTAAAAATCAGAATAAAGGGTTGTTCCGGTTTTCGAGTTCTTCTAAGTTACTCTGTTTACACCTCTTAATTGCTACTACACCAACTTCTGAAAGCAACTTAGTACATAGATCAATTCCTTTAGTAGTTCTAAACTTCAACCTACCTTCGCTTCCTTCGCCTTCAAGCCATAAGGTTAATCAATCTTACCAGCCTTAAATATGAGACGGTATGAGGAGGCTTAAATACTTTTGTAAGTAGGTCAAGAAACAAAAAGAATGGACAAAACAATAATTATATTTATCCGCCCTTTCTAATTAAGAAAGAAAAGGAACGTAGGGTGTGAACTGGAGCCTGAATGCGATCGTTTTGTTTCTCCTCGTAGTTATTACGAGTCTCCAACGACCCGAATTTTTTGGGTCGAGAGTGTTAATGAAATATCGCTCGCCATCTTGCTTTATTAGGTTGTAAACGATGAGCTCATTTGTTTGATGACGTCACGGAGTGTAATGCCCTGTAATATCAATGGCGTAGTGGTTCCATTCATTGATGATGGATCATCACGTGAAAATGTAGGTATATAATACACCGGCTGAATGTATTCATCACACTAGATATAATATTGGAACATCCCTCAGTACTGTATTCTACGCAAATAAATATTTGATTGATTGATTGATTGATAAGTTCAATAAAGCAATAATTGAAGACGCGGAAAAAGCTAGGATCTCATACTGAACGCTTTGAAGCTACGAAATACCTAAGCACGAATGGCTCGCATGACTTTATGCAATGCATGCAATGTTCTCACTACGTTTAAATATTATTTTTATGTCTTCACATTACTTGCATTTTTATCAATTGACCTTATTTAACTGCAATACGTGTCTCATAGCGAATGGCATAATGTATGCTAATAGATACAGTCCTCATTCTTAAGTGAAATATTCAACAAGTATTACCATAAGCAGCAATATGGTAATACAAGAGTATGCCATTATTTCTAAATGGCAAGAAAACATGATATCTATGTACGTGGCGTGGAAACTAAAGGAAATAAGTCCTCGGTATGTTAAACATTCAATGGTAGGTAATCAACCTAAACTTGTTCATATAAATTGAGTATTTTTTATTTTTTGAATCCGGTTCGAAAGACTGATATAATTTCTATTTTCGTACATAGGTCGTTATTTAGTGTCAGACGTACTAACATGCCCGTCCCACTAACCCCTTCGGTTAAACTCCACTCTCGTACCTCCGAGGTGCAAAAGCTATGTGCTACGTGGTAAAGCGGCATGTCATAATTTGAGTTGTCTGGCTGTCAAAAGTAGATGTTGTTCACCTGTGGACCTGCACGTAATTATCGTAATTTATTCCGTGGTATTAATGAAATGACACTCCTTTCCACATAACTGGAGTATGAGCCATTGCATCTCAACCCCAACGGTGTATAGCTTTCGTTAGTTTACAACTTTACATAATGTATACTGAGTTATGTGTCATTGGAAATGGAGTTTAAATCAATGTAACGATTTAGGAAGTGAAATAAACAGGCAGCCGGATCTCGTTTCGCCGTCTCAAATTCGCTTAACGGAAATTGGTTTAGGTTCTAAATTTCCTCGTATTTATTTTTTCTCTCTGAGACGGTATCGTGACTTGGAACATTGGCTGCATCAAAATGGCTTTTCGGTTACATGTTAACTTGTAATACAATAATTAATATAAAATAAATATAGCTATTATTGAATAATGTAAAAAATACGCTCAAGCACTAATTAGTTAAATAAATAGGGACTGCGAACAGTGCGAACGTAATAGGCCAGTGAAATCTTACAAATAAAAAAGCTAAAATCGCAAAGCGAGATGTAAAGCTGCATTTTTGGTATGTTATTCGCACCCCTTTGGAGTATGAGTGACTACATTTTGCAAGCAAAAAAAAGTTGTGCTACCTGTATGATACGTGAAAAACTGCAAAATTTTCGGACGTTTTTCAGGTAATGTAGTTCAATTCAAAAACTATGGGTTTTTGACATTACTTGTCTATGGCATTTTTAAAGTACATTAAATTTGCAACAATTTGAGCCTACCTACAGCTCCGTATGTCTTATAGTTTTTGAGACATGATGTTTCAAAAATACTGCTTTATTGAGTTTTGCCTATAGTGCGTGTTGTTATGGGTTTCCGTCGAACAAACACTTCACCACCGGCCACCAGCGCCGGCTTTTAGTATGTTATCAGGCATATCTCCTGGACCCCGAAACTGCCGGGAGACAATCTCTCCAAGGTCGCTCTCCCGAGTAATGACGTAATGAAAATTGCCGCTGAAACGTTTGGAAAAGTGGCAATCACACCCAACCTATGCAACATACATACACGTGTATGGTATCAAATGAAAGCTGAATAAATATGCCATATCATGTCTAACAATATACTAAAACGCTTGAGCTGGTTCATGGAAAATAGGCGTTTCATAATTTTTTTATCTTATATGGAAAAATGGCTCCGCGCTGTTGGGTTTTTCAGCATTTCTCTCACAGTTTTGGTCATATCCAGAAACAATAAATAGTTATGTAAAGCTGACATACTAGTTACTATTTATGTGCAACATAATTCTCGGGTACCTGTTCTAGTTATTCTGTTAAATCTGGAAACCCGGAAATGTTTTCCTTACTTTTTTATTATTTTGCTTATAGTTTTGAATTGTCTCAATGTATTTAGGTATACGTTGTGAAACTTAATTTAGGTATACGTTATGGCATATTTATTCAGCTTTCATTTGATACCATACACGTGTATGTATGTTGCATAGGTTGGGTGTGATTGCCACTTTTCCAAACGTGTCGGCGGCAATTTTCATGACGTCATTACTCGGGAGAGCGACCTTGGAGAGATTGTCTCCCGGCAGTTTTGGGGTCCAGGAGATATGCCTGATAACATACTAAAAGCCGGCGCTGGTGGCCGGTGGTGAAGTGTTTGTTCGACGGAAACCCGTAACAACACGCACTATAGGCAAAACTCAATAAAGCAGTATTTTTGAAACATCATGTCTCAAAAACTATAAGACATACGGAGCTGTGGGTAGGTTCAAATTGTTGCAAATTTAATGTACTTTAAAAATTAGGGCCATTTTTAGATTTAGTTTAGTTATAATTTTTTATTTTATAGTTAATAGATATATGTAAGTATTAGCATGTAGGTATTTGTTATTGTATTTTTGTTTCTTAATATTATTCTTAATAAATAAAAATATAATCAAGCTTTAAAAATGCCATAGACAAGTAATGTCAAAAACCCATAGTTTTTGAATTGAACTACAATACCTGAAAAAAGTCCGAAAATTTTGCAGTTTTTCACGTATCATACAGGTAGCACAACTTTTTTTTGCTTGCAAAATGTAGTCACACATACTCCTAAGGGGTGCGAATAACATACCAAAAATGCAGCTTTACATCTCGCTTTGCGATTTTAATGTACAATTTCACTGCTGTAGTAAGTATCATGTTATCGTTTCGTGTTTCAATATGCAAAGGTTTCAGTCAGCAAAAATTCAATACAAAAGCATACAGACATATTCAGACAAACTTTTGAATGTTTCAGTACCTATCCTATGAAAAATTATTTACACGAGTTGAATTATGGAAGAGGAAACAATCGAGAGCCTTTTATAAGGACAATGTTTTCACCACGCTCGCATCGCAACGCCAACTCATGTCAAATGTGATTTAATCTAGTAAATCTCAGAGCAACAATGATAAAACACATTCGCTACCAAGCCACGCCCTCTAGGAACAGATTGTATGGACGTCAACGCATATATGCGGTGCCGGCCGTGAATACCTTAGTTCCTCTTGTTCAACTTCGTTTAAGATCACGGATAAATTTAAGAGCACCCATAACGAAATTTTGTATTATTAAAAGAGCAATTTTTAAAAAGTGTGTATACATTTCATGCTTGCTTCAGAACAGGAAACTTGGTGCTTGTTGTGCTCAGAGTCAAAACAAACGGGAAAAAAATCTGTTTTCCTTTTATTGTTACCGTCCATTTTTTAAAGAATTTCTCAAAATCATCTATCAGCCAAAAAATCGCCTATCAGGTTAATATTAACGACGCGGTCAAGGCGCGCATAAAACCTGTACTAATAATACATTATCAAGATCCATGTTATTTTATGATTTAATGTATATAAACATTAAATCATAAAATAACATGGATCTTGATAATGTGGCGACAAAGTGTTGTTTGAGTAATAACAAATTAATGACAACATTAAAATTATGGGGCTTTTTATGACCACTTTGACACTTGAGGTTTTAAATTAACCACAGAATAAATTGTTTTTTTCAACATCCCACAACGACTTTTTTTCTCTTTATTTAAGAAGGAGCTTGTCACGCAGGTGATCATGTCTAACTTAAATCTAACTTATTAACAATTGCCGTCCGAACTAGCTGCAACAGTGCTTTTACAGGAATGCAGTCGAGTTAAATTAGTGGTTCGGCATCCCGCCTTTCTTTGTGATATCGCCATAAATAGTAGCGCAATTGCGCCCATGCAGATTGCCGAGCATATGGTCTGAACTGAACGTGGATAGTCGTATTCCATGTGTTCCCAAGCACGTGTTCAACCGCGCCAAGCTAATATATTTTTAAATAATTCTCGCCATTACTAACACCATAATCAATATTCAGGCCTATCACCTGGAATGCATCATTGAAATAAATACAATTTTGTTTTAAATTGAACCCCCAGGAGTGATGCAACGAATTAGTAGGTAGTAACCCTACAATCTTATAATTGTAAATTTAAAATACCTAGTAGTACCAAATTTAGTGTTATTTTAGTAGCTGCATAGCAACTAAACTAATAATATTACCGAGATTTACGTTGTGAAAAAATCACCAAATCTAAGAGCAGGTAGGTAGGTTATATGTTTTTGTAACCTTCTAGCCGTTCTGAAACATCCCCTAATCACAACTTCGCTACGTAACAGGCTAAATAAAGCGAAATTGGATCAGCCTGTGATAACAAGTTTATTCTGAAGCCAAAGTACAATAATTCATCTCTGAATACTGATGTTAATTGTGGCGTACGTAGTAATGATGCCGTTTTCATGAAGCTGTCGAATTATAGATTTATATAGGATGCCTCTGACTTGATAGTTGTATTATATAACTTTTAGAATGGACTAGATGAACATGGACGAGGAAGGCGGCCAATAAGGCAGGGTGGCGACAGCTGAAGGAGGCCTACACCACTAGACTTTATATTGTTTATAATACAATATGCGCCTTCTTTCTGTAAATATCTTTTTAGGTTAAGCGTTGTTAAACAGGTTGGAATGTTTGCCTGATAAAAAAAGCATATGGTGTTTTTACGGGATAAAAATTAATAAGTATATCATTTAGGAACCCGATATACATATAGCGTCATTAATGATTTCGGGATACGTGTTTATAAGTTTATAATGACGATATTTATAGTAGAGTAACTAGATGGTTATTTCATTAAATTTAAGATAAATACCTTTATTAGATTTTATGTAAAATTAGTTAAGTAATGAGAAATAAAGGGCTTATTATTTTATTTTATTTATTATCATCTTTTAGAATAGTTCGGTTGATCAACTGTTTTTACAAACTTTTATTTAACTTGCAATGAATGTAAATTACGATTGTTCGGGTAGAATCTTACTACAAAATTTTCAACCACTCGCGGCAGTCGCGGCAAGTGTCCGATATGTCCGATTGAGCTGAAATTTGGCATAGCTACTTATTTAAGTTCGATGACAATTAAATATTATGGTATCATCGAGCTAATCTGATGATGGAGACAGAAGGTGGCCATAGCAACTCCTAAACTACACAAGATAAACCCATCGTGTTTGGGTAAGTTGATGACAGTGAAAAAAAAACCGGCCAAGTGCGTGTCGGGCCACGCACAATGTAGGGTTCCGTATTCCGTAGTTGCTGTTATTATACTTAGGACGTTATTTGAAGATCCCTATGACACTTGCAGTGACAGTTCATTTATATAACCTTGGAACAGCGTCGATGTCACATCGAAATGTTAATAAGCATCTTTTGGGAATGTAGCTAATTAATTTATGTAGGATTGTAACATTTACATAATAACAATATGAAAGAAACTTGAATTGTCCCTTATTTCCCAGAAATATGCTTAACGGAATATACACGGTGACGTACTGCAAATGTTATATCGTTGGTCTGTATCGACTAAGGAAGCGGTGCTGTCGATAACAGATGTCGATAATTGAAGTGATAATAATAAAACGTGTCTTTATTTCATTTTAATTGTTACGTGACTGTGTAAAAATAAAACAACGTTAAATTACATATTTATTTATTATTTAACACGTTCGCTGCGGCACAGGTCATTTTTATGTCAATAGGTCAAAGGGAAGTTGAAAACATCTTCGAAAAATATTTTTGTGACAAGACGACCGACGGAAGCACGCATTAGTGACAACAATAATATTTGTGGACAATCTTACACAAATCAACCTAGTCCCAAACTAAGCAAAGCTTGTACTATGGGTACTAAGCGACGATATACATACTTATATAGATAAATAAATACTTAAATACATAGAAGACATCCAAGACCCAAGAACAAATATTCGTGCTCATCACACAAATAAATGCCCCGGCCGGGAATCAAACCCGGGACCTCCAGCTTCGCAGGCAGGGTCACTACCAACTAAGCTAAAGCGGTCGTCAACAATTAGGGGTCCGTTTGGACCATTCGGAAACGGAACCCTAAAAATGGCGGTTTAGTAGCCAGAAACGTCTTTTACACGATAACCGCATTTGAGGTTTAAATTAATGTACGTGACAGGACGCTGATAAGAACCGCCACAGATAAAAAAACAATTGAAGTATCGACATATGCACATCACTATATGGTATGTCACTGTCAGTGTCATAGGGATCTTCGTATAACGTCCGCTCTATACATAATGTGGACTAAAAAGTTTGCAAACTTATATTTACTATGTTTTTGACAGAATTAACAACATTATCTAAGGTATCAATGGAAATTGTAAAAAAGTACATTTCTTAAGTTCGACTCGTTAACTAGTAATGTCTACTTAGCTGTGATAGTTATCCTTTTAAATTCATCGTATACCATGGTTTTTTTCACATGCCTAGTAGCCACCGTTTAGCTGGCAGGGGTGGGGGACACTTGACTATAACAAAAATTAGCACTTCAAAGCTTAATATCACGCCAACCGATTCTTGAATTAGAAAATGTTTTTAGAAACCAAAAAGATTTTTGAAAGAGCTAACCAACGACACCCCACACGCTGGGGTTTGAAAAAAAAATTGCACCACCACCTTACATGTAGGTGAGGTACCCTAAAAAAATTTTTTTTTTCAAGATTTGTTTCTACCGTTTTTTCGGCTTCATGGATATGTATACTCATGCCAAATTACGGCTTTATAGTATAACAGTTACTGAGAAAAGCGACAGACGGAAGGACGGACATGGCGAAACTATAAGGCTGGAAACAGTGCTCGAGCGACGGTCAGCGCGTACCGTCGGTCGGGCGTAGCTATCGCTGTACGAAAGCATTCGTGCGTTCAGAGCGATGCTCACCGTCAGCCGACCGACCACACGCGCTGACCGTCGGTCGTGCTCGTTTCCAGCCATAGACTTGCATATATATCTACTTTACTGCCCAAGCGTGAAGATTCAAAGTCCAATGACAAGTTTTATAAAATGTCGGACATTTTAAATAATTTCTACTATACCACATTTGGTGATCTATTATTCATTTAGTGATCGGTAGTCTCTCCATTAATGGTGTAAATACTAATACTAAACTTAGTGTATAATTTTTTGGGAAAAAGAAATGCTGATTCAAATATTTATTTTGGTGTGCATTATTAATTTGTTCCCTTTTATAAAAGTTAGTATAAATTTTAATCATGGTTTATTTAATTTGATACATAAGAGGTAAAAGTACGTAAAAGGTTACAGGTTGTCTGGAAGGAATCGCCGATGGATAAGACCGCCTGTTGTTTACCTCTACTTTAAGCCTTATGTTCTGTAGTACTGTGTTTGTGTGTGTGTGTTGTCTTTTTGCGGCGTGCAATAAAGAGCAATTGTTTGTATTGTATACAGGATGAAGGCCGACAAATGTATGTATACTTAAATAAAATTAAACTATCGAGACGGGAATCAATACATATATTGTGATACATAAGACTGTTATTGCTTGCAAGTTGCAAGATTAGAAGCAAACAAACAATTATACAGCGTGCGAAGATAATTCGCTATTTGACAGTCGTAAAGATAAAATAATTAATGTGTTGGATACAGTAGCTTATGGGTTTACAATACTCATACAATAGGTTTTGTGCTTTAAAATTAATTGAAAATATTTTATTTTCGAAAAATAAATTAAGAGTTTTTTTATAGTCAGTGGATTACAAAAACCGAAACGCATGTGACGTCACATTTCAACGTTAAGGTTTAATTCCGCAGCAGACCTCAACTGCACTTACTGCACGTTACGTTTCTCCGCACTCCAAATTGAACCGTAACAGTATTCGTAAAAAGCTCTATTTAAAATGAGCGGAAAAGTGTCGCAACAACACATGCCGCTCACTCGAAATTGGGACTTTTACAGTACAATTTGGAGTGCGGTGTAACATGCATTTGCCATCTGCTGTCGGCTGCGGAAGTAAACCTTCAGTTGTTTATGAAGTGTGACGTCACAGTCACGTGATCGGCTGTTTTCGCGCGAAATTGAAATTACATTAAGAAAAAAAAATTGTTTCAAAGAAATTAAGCTGTGTACGGGAAAATAGTTACTTATTTGTTATGCAAGGCTGCAAAGTTGATTTTTGGCGCGAGTGTTTGTATTGAGAGCCGAGCTAGCGAAGGTTTGTAAGATTGAACCACGAGCGAAGCGAGTGGTTCAAAAATACAATCCTGAGCGTAGCGAGGCTCTCAAGGCACGAGACGCCGAACAACTTTGCTGCTTTTCATCTCACCATAGCGAGGAAATACTTTCATGTATAATTCAAGATGAACTCATGTTCTATAAAGGGTTGTTTAAATTTTACCCGTTACAAAGCATTTCGTGGATTATTAACATTTAAATGCATCAAAGGGCCTAATTATTATTGTTGAGTACTGTGGAACGAAATACTCACGGCTAACGGCTAAAACAAATATATTTCACTCATTTCCAAACTTATCAGGAGTTAAAATGGTAATATAAGTATCTTCTGCACTGAAATCAATTAATTAAATTCATTATTTTGATATTATTCTAACTCAACAACAAAACAAAACAATATTTAAATATTTTAATCTCTCTCTCTCGCATCAATTTTTTTTCTTAAAAACTAACTTTTTGAACGGTGCGTTCCGAAATTGCACCGAGCGTAAAATGTTGAAACATTTCAAATATGTTTCTTCGTGTTATTTCTTTATAAATAAAACTAAATTATTATTGAATATCATCAAATTAAGCTGGAAAAAGTATTATTAATATCATTATAAAAAACAAAACAATAATAAACTGCACCATTAGGTACATGATATGTATACTTCTAAGCGCTTAGGAATGACCTGTCGTTTCACTATATAGAAAAAAGTTGGAACTCATGGAACTGCGTAACGTTCGAATTTCAAAATCACTTTCCACGCTAGCGTGGAAAGTGGACTTTTGCACGCAGATTTGAAAGGATAAAGAAAGCCTTTCCGAGCGGGTGAGATGAAAAGATAATTGTTATAAGGTATAAAATAAACCTACGTATAATTTAAAATACATTTCCAAAAACTGTCAAGTAGCCAATTAAAAGTTTGTCAATATAATTAAACTATCGAGACTGGAATTAATATAGCTGATGAAGAATAGTTATAGTCGGTTGAAACAAACCCGAGACGCGGCAAATTGAGTTTGCACGTACCAAAAGATAAATATCAAAAGATAATATATGTACCTAGACATGAGGATTATTTCAACAAAGATTCATATTGTAGAGAATGCCTAGAGGTATATACAAACATTGCTGCAAACGATAGGCACGTAAGTACTTCAATTGTAATTAATTGTAATTAATAACTCAAATTAAAACTATTACTTAAGTATTTAGCGCCCTAACAGGGTCCTTGTACGTACTTGTAGTCTTGTACCTAGCATTAAGTTGCAAAATAAATAAATAGAAATTGAAATTGAAAAAATCAAAGATGTTTTTAAAATATGCTCAGTCTCGATGCTAAAAGATGGATTACATTTGAAATCGAAATGGAAATATTGGGCAGCGCCTTTAGCGGAGCGTAAAGAATAAGAAATAGGCTTATTTTGGCTCACTAGATTCCGGAATATCTCGTGTGAACGAAGGAAATTCAATATGAAAAGGAATAGATATTATGAGGCCATGTTTTCTGCACGCGCGTAAACATATTACACATTCTCTAGGGCTATGGCCTTCAAATATTCATTTAACAGGTTTATATGAACAGGAATCATGCAAGCTACGTATATTTAAAACGAGCTTTTTACTCAAGATTAATTTACAAAAGAAAAACCGGACAAGTGCGAGTAGGGCTCGCCCCTCGCCCACCGAGGTAGGGTTACAAATTTGTAGGTACGTTATTATGAATAGTTCAGGAATCGAGTCTCGCAGGGTTTTCCGAGCTTTTCCTGAAATTCAGTTTCCAAACCCTATAATTATAAATTAAGTGTAATGTGTGTAAGAAGTAAGTATGGATTAGATATTTACTATGCTCTAAATAAGTATAATGATTATACAATCCCCTTTTTGCTATGTAAAAAATTACGCAAAATATTAATTACAACCCCTTTATTACACAACGGCTTAAATTTGTTTTTGACAGACTTCCCACTCTAATTCGTCTGAGTACATTTTATTCGTTCAAGTCCTTCTATTTTTTTAAGGACGTAACTTTTAATTAAATAAAACTTTAAACTTGGAGGTCTTAATGGGAATTTCTTTATTTAACAGATTTTTTTTCTATTTCATTCGAGTGCGTACTTGTTGCGAACACTTGATAAATTTATTCAATTCCGAATCTTATTCAGCCGTGTTCAAACATTTGTGTGCTGAAAGTGAGTGGAAAATAACGTTGTTAAAATAAAGGCACAGCGTGGCGGCACATTATTAAGTTTTCCAAATTGAATTGTTTACGAGTTCCGTTTCTGTACCGCGTTTTGAACCCATCAACTTGACTCGAAAATTTAACAGGAATACGTATTTAATCAGTTAACATCTATTTGAAACATTTTTTTACGTATTTTCTCTTAAGTAATGATTTACACTGACAAGTAGTTACCTCTATCAATATATTATTTTATTTTATCATGGAGCAAATTCTGTATGCATTATTAGCAGTTACCTACCGATATAGTCAGTACAAACACGGCATACTTCAATAACGATATCTCAAACATTAAAATCCGTTCAGGGGATTGGGAGATATGAGGTAATAAAGAATATTACATACCTACATATATACAAACATACAAGATACGCGCGAAACACATAACCCTGCCTTGCAGTCGGGTAAAAAAGAACGCAACACAGAACATTAACCCCACAAAACACAATACAGAACATTAAGCTCATTTTTTACTGAATAAACATTTTCCTCTATTTCCCGCGAGTGTCTCTATTATTGCGGAATCGACTTTTTTTTTTCATCGATATACCTATTTTGTTCTCCTATTTAACTTCTGTAAGGCTCTGTGTTATTAAAGATCATTTATATCAGTATACAAATTACTTTATACAGAAGACTTTATATCGGTATACATTATAAGTTATGTCAAAAAACTACTCGTCCTTCCTTATAAAACCCAGCCTAAGTGTGACAATTAATTTACCTAACAATATTTGCAATATTAATATTTATTTATCCATCCTGTTTACATAGGTAGACACAGTAGCAGCCATCGTAGGCTATGATTACTCTGTTTATAATTTATGAAACTATGGTACAGGTTGGCCCAAAAATACGTCGACACAGAGCCCTTTCTGGCTTTGATACACAATTGCAAACGTACGTTAAACTGACGAGCAAAATGCATCGGAATATTTTGCAGATAACTAGTGTTTTTTTTAGTTAAATGATAGTATTTTTTACGCTTTTTTATAAAAGTCGTATCGTAACAAATATTATCCAAAAATTCCGTGTTAGCGTATTTTGGGCCAACCTGTACAATTTTTTTTACTTCGATAAAGATCTACCATTATTTCGCAAAATCTACGCTTTCTTTACGTTTCATCGCTATCAGAGTGTGAAAAGGTATGAAGCTTAGATATTAAACGTAGCCAAAACGAATGCGGCTGTAATCCAATACTATTAGGTACAACTGCTGCTATCGCAGTTTATTTGTGTTGTATCATAGAGTGTAAACGCCCCGCTGGCACGCCTCGGGGCGCCAGCAGGATTTTCTATAAGATACCTAGTTCCGTTCACAAAGTTCACTGGCCTTTATCTTCGCCGATCGGAATAAATATGTCCACGAAAGAGTTTTAAGAACTTCGTTGAATCTTTCTGGGCAGCAAATTAAGATAAGTAAAGTAATTGTAATTAAATTAGGAGGATTGTGTTTTTTGGACAGATAAAACGACGAGGTTTTAAATTGATTTTTGTACTTAATTTCAAAAACCTTTCCGTCAGGCGCTAGCTAGTAGGCTGGCCATAACCATTTTTGCCATCATCATCATAGTATATATAAATAAAAACCTGTCAAGTGCGGTTCGACCACAGTTCGTATAATCAATTCGTGTGTGAACCCATCAATGTGACAGACATGCAGACAAAGTGAAACAATATGGGTTTATTTTTTACCTTTTTGGTACGGAACCCAAAAGACAAAGCAGCGACCAATTAATGAATTGCTCTTTGTTTAGAATTTACTTATGAAATTACGCTAACAGTCAGGTTTTATTATGCCAGCCACCCACCGACGATCAATTCTACTGTCAAGTTTGCTTGACGCTTGAAGCGGCATCAAGTAAAATTGATCGTGTGTGCACACCTGGGGGCCTGTACTTTACACTGACTGTACTTTACATAGTGGTAGAATTTATGTGAGCTAACTTTGAGTGCACGTTAACGTATATCTAACTTATTTCCTTAGGTTACGTGTGCACAGAAAATCAAAAATAATTTCTAGTATCAAAACTATAATTCGTACTACACAAAGTGTGACCAGCCTAAGATTTTTTGAATTTCCCGCCAAAAATTTGTGTAAAATTTCAGTAGCCAGACTTCTAGTAGATTGTTAACCAAGGGTTGAAAGCCACCCAGTTCAGACGAGATATTTCGACGCTCGCACGTAGTGAGAGCGCCAATAATTCGAGGCTGAAAATGCTGAAATGGGTGGTTTCACCCGAGTTCAACACTCTGCTTTTCGTTTCGAATACGAGGAAACTAAAAAATCCAAATATGCAAAACATTGTCTGAATCAGTCAAATCCTATTGAAGCCATATTAAAAGCGTTTGTGTATGGACCAATTTGGCGGGCATTATTGGTTGACGTTAATAGTGAAAGCGGATCTGTAGGGTAATTGAACAACTTATATTGAACCAAAGAATGCTTACAATTTATTGAAAACATTCAAAAGTATCGATCGTATCATATTTGTTTATTTCTATTATTTTAAAATGTATTTCATTATAATTATCCTTTAGCTTCAAATATTACTAAGATTTAATGGCAGTGTGGCTGATGAGATTCTGCCAATTTGTTTTTTTCAATACGATAATTTTAAGAACGCGTTTATATTTAAACATTGAAAAATAGTTACTTAAAATTTGCCTTAAATGTATTGAAATAATAATATTTACGAGTTTTTATTTAGTTTTTTTATAACCATAATTCGAAATATTGATAATTATAAACATAGTTAGAAATCAATAAAAAATTATGATGTTGGCTGTGCACTTTTAAAGACATCAAAACTGTATTAGGAGTCGTGACCACGGATAGGATACTCGCCAAGAAAATGGTTGATTCATGAAGGAGCGGAAAAACATAACGGTGTAGGGAAAATCGAGAATTCATGCAATTGTGTTAAATTAATTTTAGATTTCTTACAGAAAAGGTACTATAATACGATACTATGACAGACGTATGGCGACTTGGGGAGAGATGAATTAGGGAGATGTAATGGTTTTTAAAAACGCATTTTTACAACACAGTGTCATGGAAATTTTATAATGCAATAAAAACAAACTACATTATAGATACTTTAATTGTTTCCGTTACCCAGTCGTTTCTCCTGATTATGTAAAAAATTGTAGTTTATGCAACTGGTACATAGTGAGGAGCATTAAAACACGAGTGTGTTTTATGAAACGAGCCGAAGGCGAGTCTGTTCTGAGCCTTCGAGCCAATGCTTGTGGAATTAGGTAATGACAATGGCATCGCCGAGCTCACCCGTGCTAGCGTAATATAATAGCCGATTTGTGACGTACCTACATAATCAAATTTAATGAAAACTATAGAAAAACATATTACCTAACAAAAATAAAACTAAATACAGCTAAATTAAAATCTAAATATAAAACTAAATTAAATCTAAAAACTGCCCCGGCAAATTTAATTTAATCAGAATAAAGGAAATAAAAATATTGGTGTTGCCATTGAACTTTAGTTACTAAAACAGGTCGAAACTCAGGCACTGCTACGTGATAAGTATATTGATATTTTTCTTGGGAACCCCGGAGAGGTGTATCAAAAATCAAAAAATCTAACATTTCATAAATTACAATACAACTGTTACAACAATCATTTATAGTCCTCGCGGCACACAAGGGCTTCATATGGAAAATGCTGCAAATGGTGTTAAAAGCATGAAAATCGGTACGATTGATCTTTAGGACATATGAATCAATTTGACCCGTTGGACGAAAAAAAAACGAAAAGGAGCGGAGTTATGACGACATGTTTCTTTTGTGTGGAATTTTAAAAAAGTGTTCTGAATCCTAGCGTGTGTGTGGTATCAAACGAAAGGGCTTTCTAAGCCGGTTCTAAAAATATATCACACCATTACATTTTAGTCACTAGTCTTAAAATAAAATAAAAATAATTTTCAAAACATACCATGTTTGAGCTCCTCCAGATACGAAACCGTTGGATTTTTTTTCCCTTTTTTCCCCTCGTTTTATTCTTTGCTTTGTGTTATTTTATATAAACTCACCGGCAGAATATTTGGCCTAAATTAGAAAAATGCATTTTTATATATTAAACTGCTACTATAGCTTAAATGACTTTTTTAATGATTATAGTTTATAAGGTAATTGACATAGATTCAACCAAGCATAGATTATTATAATAAATAATAAAATTAATAAATATTTGTGGACAATCTTACACAAATCAACCTAGTCCCAAACTAAGCAAAGCTTGTACTATGGGTACTAAGTGACGATATACATACTTATATAGATAAATAGATACTTAAATACATAGAAAACATCCAAGACCCAAGAACATATATTCGTGCTCATCACACAAATATATGCCCCGGCCGGGATTCGAACCCGGGACCTCCAGCTTCGTAGGCAGGGTCACTACCAACTAAGCTAAAGCGGTCGTCGATTATTCGGTCGTTATTTATTCATTTTTTATTGTGACATGTATTTAAATTTATTAACTTTATTGTACTGAATGTGACCGTGGCTTAATCAATAATAGCATCCATAAACTGTAATTTGTACGCCGAAAGGCAAAACATGAAGGACTACTTAATCTGTAACATCTAAATATATTTCATACTCATGTTTAAGCAAATAAATTATCTTTATCTTTATCTTAAACATTATTTAATTTATTCATTTTATAGTTTGAAATCACGAAAAATTTTTGGGCCAAATTTTCTGCCGGTGAGTGTAGATACCTACTCAGATTGTTTTATCTTAAGTAGACTAAGTATTATCATTGTAATAAGCAAGCATATTTTTGGGGGAAAATGGCTGACTGTTGACTTGTCGATTTTCTTCTCGGCAGTGGCCTTTGAGAAACGCTAGTAGGTTTTGACTTGTAAAAGTGCCATTGCGGCCTATTTACAGAATAAATTTCATTTTATTCATTGTTAATGGGAAATAGCACGAAATTCTGACGAAACTATAATTCTTCATTTTTCCGCGGTGTTTTTGTCTCATCTTATTATTAACAAAGGTCGTCTTAAACAATATACCGTTTCACATTACCTCAAGTAGTCACAGAAACAAAGTTATATGCTATCAAACTTTGCCATTTTTAAGGCAATAAACTAGTTTTACATACTTTTCTCCAAAAGTATATTTTTATAATGAATATTAAGAAGGGGGTGCCCTGCCTTGCGGAATATCAATACAAACATTTTTATGTACATATATTTCAATATTTTCTTATGCACATAGAATTATTATCTCATGCGTAAAATTTACAATTTGTATTCGAAAAAAATGATCTTAGACGTCATTAACTGATCCATTGTTTATTTTAAATGTATTTATTTCAAATGACCGAGGCAGGCGATGACCTTATGTAAGGATCTGATCAGGCTAACCTACATAAGTTACTTTATTGTATTTAACTAATTAAGCGCATAGTACTAGCGATTTAAAAGTACGCCAATTTTCATAATTTCGTGCAGTACCCCACGAAATATTACGTAAAATTCAGTGAAAAATAATAAATTAAAATTCATTTGAATGACGTTGAACATCACATGGGAAATAAAATGAACACAATAAAATACAAGTGGTTTTTAAAGGTGGGTTTTATAAAACTTATATCAGATATAAAACCAAGAACCAAAGTACTTATATAAAACCTACAAAAAAAATTGTATCCTTAACTATAGAGAAAAGTAACACAGCTATAGTACAGCGTTTGACGCCTTTAGTCTTCTTTGTGACAAGAGGTATTTTGCTCGAAATAGAGGTACCTATTTGTCAATCGTGTAAATCACGTTTTTAGATTTTTCCGTCATTCAATTTATGGCTTTTGTTCTAATCATAAAAGGAAGAAAATTGTCGGCAATAACTGCTATTGGCGTTGTTTCGGTAAACTCATTTCCCAACATCTGCTTTGTAATATTCCTTTGCAATTTCATATATTTCTGTTTGTGACTTTATTATTTATTTCATACATACTTTGAAGTTAAAATCAAAAGGAACTCAACAACTCAACAAAGTCATCAACAACGGATCGCTTAATAGGACACGTGTAGTCCTATTAAGCGATCCAGAAAAATCTTAAAATATACAAAATATCTATTTCTATCAACATTTTATTTCCATCTGTGAGTTTCTATAATTGTATTAGCTGTAATAAATACCAAGCAAGTACCTTATGCTGACTGTAGAATGAAATTATAAAAACGAATTGTGATGCGCGTATCATCTTATTGCTAATTGTCTGTGCTCTGTTCTGAGCCTGCGGATGGGAAGCGGAATTGACAATATTTCATAATTTCCAAAAGTCTTAATTCGAAAACCATTTCGGTAAAAACGTGTGAAGTACACAAAAAACATTTTTTTAGATTTTTTTCTCCGTTTATTTTGGAAAAAATCGCAAATTACTGAAAACCGAAAGTTGACGTCATCTTCCTCGCTGTATTCAGGGAGACCTTAGTACAGAGTACAGACAATCGCTGCTCTGGAGTGGCTCTGGATTCTTGTTGGGAAGATGACGTCATATTTTACTTACGCCCTTTTGGAATGACCTACTTTTCAACGTGTTTTTTTTGTATGAAATAATGAGTTAAATTGAAAAAGAAAAAATACGGGTGGCTTAAATTTTTACCTATTTTCTAACTAGTTCATAAAATAAAGTAGTTAAAAATATGAAATGTTGTCAATTGCGGGGGGCAGTTTCTGCGATACAAACACGTATTAAACTATTAAAACGCCATCTCAAAGCCTGCGGTATTCCGTCTAAGCGCTGGGTGGACCTTGCATCGATGAGACCGGAATGGCGTTAAAGTCAGAAAAGGTGTAGCTTCGTTTGAATAAGACGAACAGATAGACAATGTGAATTCATGAACTCGGAAATACAGATCCCGGCAAGGCATTCAAAACCTTAGCAGTGCGCCTTCAGTGCGCATTCTAAAAGATGATGAAAAGCGCTTGGTTCGAGTAAGAGGAATTTCAACAAGGTAAGTATGGTAAGTAGGTGGATGGCGGAAGGCCTTAATAGACAAAAGCTGAGCAAGGGACAGACGCCTACAAGATACTGATGTCTCATAACAATTTTACGACTGTTGACTGTTGCTGTTAAGAGTAATCATGAACATGTATCCATTAGACGCAGCGCTACTTGAACAGACCTCATAAAACTTTAAATGTTTGTTAAGCGGATGCGTCCGCTAGCGAAAATCTCAATTTTTTTTATCAAAGTGAAAATTGAAAAATTCAACACCACAGGTGGGATCACCACCACACACCATCACAAGGGATACCACGGTGGCTCAATTGGTAGAGCAATGGACGGATTCCAGAGGTCGTGGGTTCAAATCACACCTGAGGTGTTGAATTTTTCAATTTTCACTTTGATTAAAAAATTGAGACCTCATAAAAGTTGCTGACGTTAAAAGTTTATAATTAGAAGGGTCATTATGGCATCAAGTATAAGTACTTAGATCAGTTATTATATTATGAATACGAACTACAATAAAAACCGCAGGTATATGTGGATCTGTTTAGAGACTAAAGTGTCAATTTTTATTTATATTATAACAAAATATCTGGGCGACCGAGCTATGCTCGGCGTTTTCCCGGACATGAGACCTAGCTAGATCGATTGCTAGTCCCCGAAAACCCCCACATACCAAATTTCATCAAAATCGTTAGAGCCGTTTCCGAGATCCCCGAAATAAATATATAAATAAATAAATATACAAGAATTGCTCGTTTAAAGATATAAGATTAGTACCTAAGTCATGAAAATTGAGAAATTAGAAAACAAGTACTGAACAATTTAAATATTTATAAATTTAAATTATGAATTTGAACGATAATCATGAAATTCGTACATTAAAAAAAGACTACAATGTCAATTTTTATTCATAAACTTAAGTATGTAACAGATTACCTTGAAGTGCTTTAACAGTACCAAGATTTTTCATGTTTTAACTTGATACTTGAACTTCTGGGCTTCAAGTGCCACTTAACCCATATAAGGTTTCCAATAAAATGGAGTAATAAAGTCGGAAACTGCAAGTGGTATGAAACGGCTTCTAAAGAGAGAACTCTCATGCAACCAATAAAGAGCGCTACGTACGATAAATTACTGTTATAAATCAACTGAATGTTGCTTTTCCCACAGATTTTCACGTAATAAAGAGTCCACTCTGAGCGGAGTCTGTAATTCATATCTGTCGGGTAATCGATGTCCAACACGGTACAAGTACCAGTATTTTGACTCCATACTCAGGGTTTATTTCAATCAATTTCCATGTATAAGCTGAATTCGCATTTATCGTGGCGTAACATAGGCGTTTTGTATACCGATTGCTGAATAAACCTGCCTATCACTATCGCGCAAAATAGGCGTTAATATGACGTCAAAAACCTACGTTAATTTCCGTATCTATTTTCATCATATTCTTCTCTGACCTATTGAGGTTATGTGTGGTACGTAGATAGTCATGGTTTTATAAGTTTTCCGGGAAAATTAAGAAGCATGCAGTCTCCGTCACCGAATTAGATATAGGATACCTAAACACATGCAGCTAGGAAAGGAGACAACACAATCATGATCTTCTTTATCTCAAAATCTTTGGTATTTCGTCAGTTTCGTTTCGTACTAGTATCTCATACGTTATTTTGTATAAAACACGACAGGGCCAACAACATATCTACCCACTATCATGTGTTACCCGATTATTGCACTCTCGTTTCATAGACTGCAATGTGTAAGAAGTCTATCTACTGATCAGTATATTTCCATTGTGTCCCCAGTTTTATGGGAGACGCCTTAACTACTTTCGTGTCAGAAGCAGCTTTCCCTTTAAATTTGATGGCATCAACAATATTCCTCGCTTCGAAGGACTTGATATTTAATCAAATAAGTTTTAAAAACCGTTTGTGTTTCGGCAGACGACTTTTAAAAGTCATTTTCAGCAGCTTCCAATATTCAATATATATACAAAACGTAATGTTGGTACAGATAAATATGTAAATATTTATACATTACTGGCGCTGTATTTAGAAGTGCATTTAAACATCTTAATTAAAAATATAAGTAACAGTAAGTCAGTTAGTGGATTAATGTTTACACCTTCTATTTAATGATCCCAAGATTATGTCCGTTAGGTATTATATATTATAGGGTGGTACGAAAAATTCATTTTGCGATTTCCGGTTTGAACACCTATAGGTATGTTGCTTATACTCGTATCCTAAAATATGTGGCATAGCCGTGGAACACCCTGTGCAGTCCCGTACTTTGGAAGGCACGTTAAGCCGTTTATCCCGGCTGCTGTCTATGGCAGCAGTCGTTAAGCCAAGTTGGAAGAGTTCGGGCGGCTTGAGAACTTCTAACAGTCAAGTTGCCCACTCACTTGACACAGGGGGTCGAAGTTGCACCACGTCCGTAGGGAAAGTACCCACCGCTACCCTACACGTGACAGGGGTCACGCCCCAGGGGGGTGGTGCTAAAAGTGCAACAAACTGGCAACCGTACTTACTGTCTTCTCGAAAATTGTTCGTTACGCAGTATAAAATACTCAGCTCATGGATTACGTTCAAATTAAGTGCTGCGATAAATCTCGAATCACAAAACGTATTTATTATCTCGTAAACAATTATTTTGATCACTAAGAGTAATCTTAAAGCAGTGTTCTGTATTACACCCTTCCACTTCCATCCCAAAAGGGTATTTATATAATCTGCTATTTAATCAGGCCTGTTCTGAATTTCCACCGTAATAATGCTTTTGTTTGCCTTAAGACAAATTGTTTTAAACCCAAAATTTTAGTATCCGCAGCATAAAGCGCGGCTGAGAAATATCGTGGCTAAATATTCAGTATTTCGCCGGCTCGAGGCTTGTAAATATTATTTTTTGTTCATAACTTTACTTAAAATATTCGTTCGCGGATAGGTCGACAACTCTGGCCAAGTTTTCAAATTTAATATATTGCTGTTGATTAAATTATTCCCAACCCTTATTAAGTACCTACCTACCACCTATTCAAGATTGAGACAAAAAATATTCTCATGTTTTATTGTGTGTTTAAAAATTAATATTCAAGTTTAGATCACTTTGAACTCCAATAAGTTATGTAATAGCTATTTATGATACAAGTGCGGAAAGTAAGTGATTGCCGACGAGTGTCGTTCTTATACACGAGCGAGCGTAGCGAGCGAGTTTATAATTAGACACGAGTCCGAAATCATCTTTATGCGCGCGTATCATACAAAGTTTTACTATGCATTGTGCGAGAAAATAGAAAAGTTAATTTCAAATATATAGGTTATAATTTACCTTGCTCGATTTGTTACATACCTACTCATTATCAGGATCTTCATGTAACAACTTCTTAACATACATAGAGTGCTATTATTTTCGACTTAAACCATCGTAAGATCGTTTTATTAACACAAAAAACTTTTAAAAGTTCACTACAAAATTCATCACAAGTATAGGTTTTTAATTTGGATTTAGCCGCCAAGGAACATTTGTTGGCATTTTGTGCTTCTTGAAAATTATTTTCTGGGGTTACATTTGAACTGATTCGTCACTTTCACTAGATATTTTTTATCAAAAACTAAGTAAACAAGAAATTAGTACCTACTTAGTTTTTGATAAAGTTGAAATGAAAAATGGCAGCATTTGTCTAAATACATGCGTGCTCAACATCTATACTACTGTCCATGTGCACATTTGTTTGTAAAATGCTAAATAGGCAATGGCTTAATGCGCATTCAGCCACGCATTTATCTAAAGAGAAAATTTTCAATTTATTTACAGGTTATAAATAAAATCTAAAATGATAAATGATACGCATAAGAAATATTAAATCTATAATTGATTAATTAGTGAACCTTTTTTCTAATAATTAAAACTCTGAAGACAGAGTAAAAAAATTAAAAAAAAATTAAAAGTAAAAAGCACTATGCGGAAAAGTAGCACTTTCCGTACAGTTTGACTGCTTAGAAACGCACTTTTCAAGCACATTCATTGTAAAAATACATGTGACTCAGACACGCAAAGGTAGGTATATCCTACAACCTACATTCTGTTTGAACTATATAAAGAGCAAAGAGCCCCTTAGGTAGCGCATGCACCGTGTCTGTCTGGGTGACTCGACAAAGTCCCAAATGGACCAGTAAAGAAGCCGTGTCTAACTTGGCTGGTTATACTTGTTTGACCAACAAATTGCTTTCCAAGCGTCGCTTCATTGCTAGTCTATACGCTTCGTAAACTGCCATACGACTCGCCTTTGTTTATGATAATGTACCGGTATTTTATTCGGCTTTTTGTTGTTTACCGAATGATCAGGTCGATGAAACGTAAATTGTGTAAATATGATTTTCGGCGGATGTCAAGGTCAAGGTCACGGCTGTGGTGAAGGTCTGTGAGGCATCAAGATTTACCTATCTCGTTTGCAAGATCGCATTTATATTCCAGACGATTCTGGACTGTAATAAAGATTCTGGATTCTGGGTGGGTTCGTTCTTTATTAGTTTTATTACTCAATTAATTGGCAAGAAAACTTTGAAAACCACTAGTTTTCTAAATGCATAAACCAATTAAATCTGATAATAATCTGTCATTGACAGCACAAGGAATCGAAAATCGTGTAGATAACACGTTTTATATGTGCGAGCGTTTGATTGCCCAGCATTTGTCCCTGAAGTTATAACCAATGAGAATATAACCATTACGTTCACTTCCAATTTTGGCGCAATTCCAAAGACTAGCCTCACGCAAGGACACTCATGAGTTTTGGATATTTATACAATTTGTAAGACAATATTTTAATGAAACTGTGCTATCGAATGACAAAGCAAACGACCTTGTCACACTCGAGCCAATTGATTTGCGCCACAAAAGCTGTGACCGTGCTTTCTCGCTCAGGATAATGTCTCCGTGCTCCGGAAAATGCCGTGAGATACTAAAATAATATATAGGTACTGAATAATACATATAAGGGGACGATCGTCCAAAGTCAGCTCAATAAAACTTGTGTTATAGACAGCGACGATATGTTATTGAAAAATTCCGAATGCGTTAATTCTTAGCATTTAGGGTCATTATGGGAACAGTGAATCACATTTTTTTCAGAGCCACGTAGATATGTGCTACACAAGCTACACAAGCACCTGCTAGAACAAGTCTAGCGAAAAGTAGTTAGTTGTGTCCCCAGCACTTATGCAGTAGTATAAATATATGTTTATATGTATGTATATATATAACTATTATTAAATATATTTATGTATATATTACTAAATAAGGAATGTATGTTTATCCTTTTGATATTATTTAAGTTATTATGAATTTTTTTTTTCATTGTACCCACATTTGCAAGTTTCTGTTTGGCCCTACGGTTGACTGGTAGAGAATGCCTCATGGCATTAAGTCCGCCCTTTGTACTAATTTTTATGTGCAATAAAGTTTAAAATAAATAAATATGTCACTTTTAATAGTTTTGAGGTTTTTGCTTAATAAGTTTTGTGGTTTTTGTTTAGAAAGTTTAAAAGGTAGACCAATTAGCTTTAATTTTGTGTGTAAAATTAAAAAACCCCGTATAATATGCTAGAGCATTTTCAGAAAATATCGTTAGTAAAAGTGTTGACGAGGGTGTTGTAAAAGCATAGTTAAGTAAATATTTTCCTGCATTAAGTCCTGACCACTAAAGCGTATTTACAGTGTTAGAGTTAGAACGGTTGCATTACATTTACAGTAGTTATTCGTTCTCTTAGTTTTTCGCAAAATAAAGACATAAGCTAGAAAAAAAAACTGGATCTATCTAGTGACGATTTAAGTACCTAACAACACTTTAAGTGTGAAATACCTAAATTACATTTCCAACAAAATCTACTTTCATTTTGTTACAGCCCCAGGTATTTGTTAATGGAATTTTAATGTTATTAATTTGTTTGATGGTGGCATTAGATATTAGCTTTCTTGCTAAATAAACTTTAATCTTTGATTAAGACTGTTAACGGTTATAAATGGGTTATAAGTTATCTCAACACTAGCTATTACCCGCGACTTTACCCGCTCAGAACTCCTTCATCGCGCTAGAATTTAATTGCAATTATTTTATTTCAAACGCTTACCTAGTTATCGCTGTTTCAAAGTAACTTTTAACTTTTGAGGGATGATTTCCGGTATAAATAGTACCTCTATGTCCATTCCCGGGACTTAATCTAAAAACAAAATTTTATCTAATTCAGTTCAGCTGTTTAAGCGTGAATAGGTAACAGAAAGATAGACACACATTCGCATTTATAATATTAGTATAGTATGGATAGCTGAAAACTGAAGCAGAAAATATAATTATTCTATAGATATACAATTCGACCCTACATACAAATAAACGCAGGATAATAATAGCAAAATGTCACGCACGTTTGACTTGTGTAAATTAAATGTTAATAAAGAAACTTGTATTAAGAAAGTTAGCGATCCCAGTTGGAAGTTAATACCAAGTTTGATATTTGTTTTCACTTTTAAACAACTGTTCGTGTTATACTAGCGTTCTCGGTGTTTTATTATTGTTATTAAGCCTTTATTTTCTCACTTTTCTTATATTAACAGGTTATACATGATATATTTTTCTTTTTATAAGTGAGGTAGGTTCCGTAGCCAGAATGATTAAAACGGAACCCTTATAGTTTCGTCATGTTTGTCTGTCTGTCCGTATGTCACAGCCGATTTACTCGGTGACTATAAGTACTACAATTATGAAATTTGGTAGGAAGATGTATTCTATAAACCGCTACATGAAAGTGATGTGAAAATAGGAAAAACATTTTTTAGGGTGGCACCCCATACATGTAACCGGGGGATGAAATTTTTTTTGACAATGCAAGTTGTAAGGTAATTTTGGATAGGCCTTTAAAAATAATATCAAGGTTACTAAGAAAGTTTTCCATTTAAGTCATTCTTTGGTAAGATATCAGCTGCCAAAGTTGTACAAAATGTGTCCCCCTCTCTAATTTCCAAACTATTAAGATTAAAATTCTGAAACAATTGAGGTGGTGTACAAATTGTACAATAATAAATACTTTCAACGTATTTTGGTTTGAACAAGATGGGATTAAGGGTTTTTGAGTTTTCACTGAAAAACTGTCTTGGTCAAACAAAAGGACGTAAGTGCCGTGACTTCCCTATGAAGATACGACCATTTTTGATTCAAGGTATTAAATAGTGTTTTTATGTCACACCTGGCCATAAAGTGGCCATTATCGCACGGCCCGCGCGCGAAAAAACCCACTTCCTGGCCATGGGGTGACATAAAATTTTGTACTTACCACGGGCGATAATAAAGAAAGCCTCAGATCGCATATTTATCGCCCTTGCCTTCGGCTTGGGCGTAAAATACCTGCGATCTGAGACATTCTTTGTTTTATCGCCCTTGGTAAGTAATGTACTATTAAAAGTGGACTGCTAGGTGTCGGTACGGAACCCTTCATTGTGACTTCATCTGGTTTTTTATGATAAAATCATGTAAAGATGATGATGATATCCTGTTATCCCGCATCAGGGACATAGGGCAAGAAGGGATTTCCATTCTTCGCGGTCCAGCGCAGCCGCCTCCAGCTCCGCCCAGCCGAGGCCTACTGATGCCGCCTCTTCAAAGCCGCTTCTTCTTTATAGTGCAATCATGTAATACGAGTATTGCACTGTATAATTGACGTGCATTTATATAAATTTAAGAAACAAACGGTCCTGTACAAAAATTTCTTAACTCCTATTACTTATGAATTAGCCCTGGGAGTTTCCTTAATTGTATAAAATTGCAGTATGTAAAAAATATTACAGTAAGCAAGGTAATAAGTCAAGGCAAACGCAGAGAAGACTGGTAAAGGTACCGTTTCTATTTTATTTATTTTATGTTTTCATCTTTATTCAGCCAGTGTCCCGTCTTGAGCGTTCTGCCCTCCTAATTGTCCCTAGCAGTGGAAAGGTTTAAAATGAGGAGGCAGAAATACGGTCAAAAAATATATTCGTAGCTCAAACGGTTCACGTTAAAAAAAAATTAAATTCGTGTGGGTTCGGGCGAATACACTTAGGATCGGATTCCGTTAATTTCCCTGTAGCCGAAGTACTCCCCTGAGAGCGCCAGGTAGGTTGGCGGCGGAATTTCTTATTTGCGCTGAGTTCAGCGCCACTCGGAAAAGCTGCTCCGCTGTCGTCTCTACTCCGTGGAAGCAAATCGCAAGCAGGCGGCAAGCCATCAGCCAGTAAAAATGGTCAGTCTAGACCTTGGAGTTCTATGCCACTAGCAAAGTTAGGTAACAGGGTTTCAGTTAGGTACTCATTGAGGTTACGTTGTCAAACATGGAGCGTTTACCAGAATTAATATTAGTACCTGATTGTGATCAAGCCGAGAGCTTTACATACTGCAAGCTTCGAGATGTTACTTAGTAAGTCAAATAAATGTGGATGTTAAGTAAGTAAATCATTCAGTCAAATTTTTCTCGGTAAAGGATCATATTCTCAATCAAATGGCGAAAAGAGTAACTCAAAAAAAATTACATAATTATAAGCCTCAAAAGTTAAATTATGACGCATTTTCTGTCCCTTTTCCGTAAAAGCGTACCTCTGTGTTGAACACAGACCATAAATGTGTTGAACGATCGTCATTTACCTACTATGGCCTATGGCGCTCTAGGTCAGTCAGTGACATCACTTTGACATCGCTTTCTCTCTCTAACTATAAACATCTAACGGTTGTGGCTTCCTTATTTTTTGAGATATTTGAATAGGATTTTCACCATTTGGCATAGTTGTCTTCTTTCGTTCGGAGTAATAATAAATTTTGAGTCAACATCCATATTATACCCAAGTTTATTCACAAAATCTTGGCATGTTTTGGAGAATGCAAATTCTTGCGGGGTAATTGAGTATCATTTTTGACAAGTGTTCGGAAATAAAATATCAATCGTCGTTTCCGCAAACAAAATAAGACGTAATGCGTGTTCGAAAACTTCGAAACTTTACGCAACTACTGGTAAGTGACCTGCATATATTGGAGTGCTGTTTAGTAATTCATAAAAAGTATTTACACATCAACTACTCTCTAAATCAAAATTTTAACCCATCTGGATTCTAAGATTTAATTGTTATTTTCCGCTTTTTTATATTCAGGGATAAAAAGTTTATTCAATAACTAAAGATATTCGTACATTATATAAAAAATTAAAAAATATTTTTAATCGATATGCGGGAGGGCAGCGCCATCGTCGAACCCATCTGGCAGCAGGTTTAAAACGGTTTAGATTTAATTTAATTGACAGAATGCATTTTACATGCTTCCAGATGATAATAATAAAATATTAACAGTCTACTGAAATAGCACTGTGTTTTTTTAAGAAAACAATTAATTAATTGGGCACAAGGACTTGTAAACACAAGCGAGTAAAAGCAGAATTAACACTATTTATCCACACTTCGTTGTGACTGCAATTACGAGTAGGTACTCCTTGTATATATATGTAAGCAATTTAAGATTTAAGGCCGATTTACATGGTGCAAGAACTTGAATGCGATTTTGATTACTTACGATTTAGACTTTTCCCATCGAAAGAAAACTTATACTTTTTTAACAATTGAATTCACTGTTTCAAAGTAGAAACCAGTACTTAGATAACTTCTGCAGCGGTGTAAAAATATGAACTCAATTACTAAAATACCTACACAACTTGTACAGTCAAGTGCAAATAGTACATTTTGATGCTAGTGCGGAAGGTATGTCATTTTGCACGAGTCCCGAGTTGTCTTGGCCCGAGCCGACGGGCGAGGGACAAGACTCGGGACGAGTGAAAATGACACTTCCGCACGTGTATCAAACGACGTTTTTTAATACAGTTGCGAAAAAATATCAAAGAAACTAAAATAAAGCAGTAATTAAACGATACAAAACACAATACTTTTACTTGCCATTGTGGGCTTTAAGTACTTACCTGGTCTATCTGGCGTAGTTTACATACAGACATACACTTTATATAACAATCGTATAAATCACACATATCACAAAAATATTATTAAAACAATACGACTCACTACAAAATTAAATCTTGAAATCATGTACCAAGAAGCGGGAATTAAAAAGTCGGTTTAACTTTTAATTGATTGACTTTTTTCAACAGGCCATGGTTGTCAGCATTCAGCCAAATCAAATACTATTTTGGAGGAGATTTAATGTCACATGGTAGTTTAATTACATGTAAATATTAATAAATCATTATTTTTCATTTTATAATTAAGTTCTATTTGATTTTTAAGTAACTTAATGTATTTTTTGGCGAAAAAAGACAAGCGTTCATTCACATCCGGAGCGACGGTCTTCCATAATACTCTATTAATTAGAGGTCTCGCATAATACCGTTTCCGGTCATTAATTTACTCAATCAGTCAACTTTTTGAATACAGTTTTAGATGTTTTAATATTTGATAACCATTTAACTTGTTTAATATGCCTTTTTAATGTTTTAAATATTATAGAAGGTTACTTTTAATGGCCTTTGCTTTATTAAATAATTAAGTAAAGTGACTGAACCTAAAACCCTTTGGCTTGGGTCAACAATAAATTTAAAAAAGTTGGAAAAGTAAAAAGCACTAGTGCGCGAAATCCAACTTTGCGCACGATATACAGCTACATAAAGTACCACTTTTTGAGCAACTGTATTAAAAAATATATATCGAATGAATCTTCTCATAAATATGTACTGAAACCGACACCGACATAAGAGCCAGGGGACATATTTTTAAACAAGTTGTATGCACCCATATTTTATCAGAGTGTATACAAAACAATGGTGAACAGTCTTGTGGTTTTTATTTAGTGCAGTACCCTTAAGTACCATGAGTTTGCAATGTTTGGTATGGCGATTCTTAGTTCTATTGCGTAACCGCCAGAGGCGCTGTACTTTTGTCCATACTAAATCGTTTACGCAGTCGCTAGCGAGTACGGTAATGCAAACATTCCAAACTCATGGTAATGGTACTGAGACTGCTACGGTAAATAGAGTTCTCGAGAAAAATATGTGGTCAATCATAAAGTAAAATAACACAGAAATGTATTAATTCAAGCTCTGACAACCGTAACATTATACTTAAACGCTTCAAGACAATGAACCGATTTATATGTAAGCGGCGTATAATTTTCGATAATTGAATATGTTTGTATTTGCAGGTAATAAAGTTTAACACGCACGTAAACTGAACGCGACTCTGTAAATATTTATGAAAAGTCTATATATAAATTAACCTCAAACCGGCATAAAAAGGTACCACATCACGTCCATGTAGGTAGATTTTATACAATATACATACATGTCCCCGTAAAAATGCAAAATCTGTTAAATTATAATTTAAATCTAAATTATTTGAAATACGAGTATATTATGTATGTAGTAGCATTCGTAGATACGTATTCTAAAAAAGTTAATTTAAAATTACTAGCCTGTGTTGCTCGAAGAATTACCTATCATCAAATAAGAGTGGTTTGTAATAGTACATTACTTAACAAGGGCGGTAAAACAAAGAATGTCTCAGATCGCAGGTATTTGACGCCCGAGCCGAAGGCAAGGGCGATAAATATGCGATCTGAGGCTTTCTTTATTACCGCCCGTGTTAAGTACAAAATTTTATGTCACCCCCTGGCCAGGAAGTGGGATTTCCCGCGCGCGGAACGTGCGGTAATTGCCGCTTTATGGCCAGGTGTGACATAAAGTTTAAAAATAGAATATATATAAATAGAGAGAGCGTCTATAGGCCGCGGTGACCCCTTACCATCAGGTATACCGTACGCTTGTTTGCCACCTTCGTAGTATAAGAATATCAATTTCAATGACAAATTATGTCTTACCACAATCGTGTATCGTAGTCTTACCAAAATAGCACACTAAAATTTTTCAATGGTACTTTGATGCCAACTATGCACCACTACATAATATAGGTAATTAGTCACGCCAATTCATCATATACAGTAAAAGATTTGACGTAAATTTTCTATATTTTTTATGCAAACCGTGATGTTTTTACGTGTCTATATTAATATATTTAATTGACTTAGATATGAGGTTGTGAAAACAAGCAGTTATATAGGTTAGCAAGTGTGCCGGTCATTGGCACGGCTGAAATCGTTACACTGTCGTCAGCTCCATGACCTCGGATCGGGAGATGAATTATGATATGACAGAGCGCTTATGATCTTCATTGCATATTTTTAATGTGATATCAGCAGACTTACGGATATAACATGGAATAAACGGTGGGACAACATGACCGGAGCTTTTTTGTGTTATGTAATATGACAATGTTATATGTACTTATGTGATTAGATGAGATGAGATGAGATTATATTAGATCATGTGAAACCCGACTATTATAGTGGTAAATTATTTCGCCACTATGCATAGCAACGCAATACGAGTTGGTGGACGTGAGCGCTCGCATCGAGTAGCGATTCTACAGTAGCTCTAGTATAAGTTTTTTCGAAACATTAACTAATTCGAACGCGTTTGCGTTTTGTCTCAAAATGTATGAAAACGTGAACAGCACCTCTGGTGGTCACTAGCGGAAACTAAAACAGCGAGTATAACATTTGTTGCTAACCGATGAACGCGCGTATTTCAAACTCGGTGAGAGCGTTTTCATACATTTTGAGACAAAACGCAAACGCGTTCGAATTAGTTAATCTTTCGAAAAAACTTATACTAGAGCTACAGGTATACATGTGGCTTGGCAGACTGGCCTCAAACCAAAAAAATTACATAAGGCTTTATTCTGACAATATGCGTTTGGACGTGTTTCAACGAATTCTGATGACAGTAAAGGATTAGTAACGCTCTTGTCATTTTTCTGGAGTCGCCAGCGTCCTTAGGCTTCGTCGTCTGCTTAATATCGGACAGGCCGAGAGTTTATAAATGTCACTTTACAAAGTTACATTTAAGATCATTTAAAATTAACCCTCTTCTTAGTCAGATCACGTCCTTCTTTAGATTCTCGAACAAACGCCACCTCGTCAACGGCCGCACATTCATTATATTTTTTTCTTGCGCTCCATCTCATAATCATAACCCGTCTTTCACTTTTCTTGAACATTGAGAGTCACGTCACGGGTCATCGAGTGTCCCAGTATGCGGGCACACGCTCTGAATTCCTCATCTGGGAATAGCCGAGTCACGTAATCTATCATTTAAAATCTGTCATGGCCGGACGCGACGCCAACACTTCCGATCCAGATGAATAAATGGTGTTTTTTAAAATCGAGATTCGGATACCATGAACATAATTGTCAAGCTTAGGAATGTGAACAAAACTATTGATGATGATGTTAATTAGTAATTCAGAAAAAAAATACCTCTAATTTTTAAAATAATGATTTTAAAAAAGCATTTTTTTAATCTTTACTCAAGAACAAAGACCGTTTATTCCATCTGAGGTACGAAACCCTAAAAAAAGATAAATGATAATATACGGACATTTATAACACTTATTTGATCCCTAAAATCTGACAAATAAATATTATGAATCATGGACTAAGTAGGTATTGTATGCACGTACACACGTAGGGATGCACCTTAAACATTACTTTTTTACCCTCCTCGAACTCATAAATTTACTGTTCCGCACAGCAAAAAGGAAAAGTTTTAAAAAATTCAATCAATTTAATACTTTATTAATTATGAATTAGGGTTGGATTTAAAATAAGCACATCATTGAATAAACACACCAGAAACGTAGGAAAGACTTCGTTCTTTTGCCGTTATCATATGTCATGTCATCAAATTATTTTTATGTGGAGCGTTTGGGTGCAATCGTATTCCTAGCTAAATACTTTTGAAACTGAAGCATAGATACAGGTTATCAAGAGAGTTAACTCCAGTTAAAAAGTGATTTATGTACAGTCAGGCTCAAAAATATGTGTCAAATTAATCCTCTCATAAATATGTAGATACTGGAAACTTAATTAGCCGACATGATCGTCATAGGACATATTTTTGAGTACCGAGACCGCAGCGAGGAGAAGACTCTCACCGACAGCCGCAGACAGCGGCAGCAGACAGCAAGACAAGACAGTACAAGACAAGACCGTCCAAATAATACAGTATAACTTTTGCAGTTAGTTTGGATAGAAGTAATGACACAGTTAGTCAGACATTGTACATTTTACGAAGCGAATCGTGCGCACGAGTAAACGCTGATTTCACACAAACAGCGCAATAGTTTATACTGAACTATCATCTGTACCCATACCATGACTTTGCAATGTTTACATTAACGTACTCGCTAGTGACAGCGTAAACGATTTAGTATGGACAAAAAATTTACTTTCTTATTTAAGACTTTTTAGTTAGTTATAAATCCTAAACGGTTGTTTTCACTAATTAATGACTAAAGAAACCTTATGGTAAGATCTCAACATATTTTATTATGAACAGTTAAATATTTCTTAGTCTGTCTGTGTGTTTCTTGGTCTGTTATTTAGTCTTAAGTTTATTTTGTAATAATTACACTTTGTGGTGCACAATAAAGTATATTATTATTATTATTTCAAGTTAGTGAAGTAAATTCTCATTTTATACACACTTCTTCTGTAGTAGCGCTTTTACGAAAACAGACTCCGACCGCGAGAACGAAATAGAAAATAACTGTCGTCTCCGACACTCTGTTGGAAGTATTTTGTTGTTTCGTAAGACTAAGTGATTTGTTAGGCAAAAGCCACAAAGGAAAACAAGTTAGCGGAAATGACAAATCTACTTAATTATTCCCAAAGGTTAAGTGCGAGCGGGCATTCGTCACGGGTAACAAATAACCACTTACCGGACAAGGCCGGGAAACTTGCTTTTGTTCTTAGCTATATTTTATTGTTGCATTTTTAGAGAAAACAATTCTTTCATTAGTACGTGCTAATTTCGTTTGTTAACATGGTGTGTATAGGATTTACTGCCTACTTAGTAAGTGTAAGTACCTACTTGCGTGATTTATAGGGTTAGGAGTGACATTGGTTTACATGTTTTTTCCTTATAATATTAACTTTATTATTGTGCTTCATCGAATATTTCAGTGATTTTTTTTTTCTTGTCAACAAGCTTGTAACAATCACTAAGCAAAAAAAAACAACCATCAAAACCTAAGGTAAAATATAAAGATATTAAGTATAGCACATTTATCATAGAACTTTTATAAATCATTAGTTTGTCTGAACTACTCGGTTACCATTGGTTACTGATGATATTATTCCATGAATAAGAGATGGTACTTACCGAATTTCAAGGATTTATTAAGCGACTCATGCAGTGCACTGCACAAGCGTACGTACAGTCAACGTAAGTTTACACCACGTTTACAATATTTATAAACTTTCCTGTTAGTAAAAAATATGTTTTGATGGCTACTGTACAATTAATATTTATTTTATTTATTTGACTCGGGGCAACAAGGCCCATATAAATATAATTGTTCACCCCTTATTTATAAAAAATAATAAAGCCCTGTTAACTACCTATGTCTGTCTATGTGTACATTTTTAGGGTTCCGTGCCCGAAGAGTCCAAGCTGAACTGTATTGCTGCGTCCGTCCGTCGTCTGTCACAGAAGAATTTTTAAACTTCCTATTCACCTATGAATTTGAAATTTGGTGACAATGGTTATTATTAGTATTATTACGTATATTTTAACAAAAAATACTAATATATCGATAAATCATATTTTTTCTTTGAAATTTCCTTAATTTTCCTTTTAAAACAAACTTAATTTTGCAGTTGGTCCGGAAACCTAAATGCAAAGTCCAACGCGCACTTAGCCGATTTATGTACTGTGTTTTTGTAATATTGTTTATACATGAATAAATTATTTCTATCTATCTTGTGTGTTTTTCTCGCAAACACAAATGACGTGTAAAGGCAAACAGTGACGGATTAAGACAAACAAATAACCGCATTTATGATTCGCACCGTTTGATTTTATTTTAGCCAACTTGAGGTACTGATATAGATGGTCATCTCCATCATATATTGGGACAACAGATGCCACTGATATACTCCGTTCAAATTTATCGTAGTTTACTAAGAAAGTCTGCAGTACAAACTAATACGTAAGAACTACAGAGAACTCGAGATAATACAGCTGTAACTATTTATCATGATCTACTAAGCGGCATGACGGTTGTTTATGCGACATCGCGACTTCGCCAAGGGACCAGTAAAATAAACTTGAACACATTTTAACGTAGTCGTTTGTGAAATTGAGGTTTTATGATGTTTATCACGCGATGGGTCATAGACAGTTGAAAAAACAAAAGTTCGTCCTCTTGTGGTCGATAGTTATTAACAGCTTAATGTGCATGTAAGTTATGTTTTTATTGCATTGATTTATACTATTTATAGATACGGAGACACTGTGTATGCGGGTTACTAGTCCAATCCAAAATTAAGCTCTGTAGCCCTTAACTATTACAGTGTTGCCAGAACGTGCTTTTTTGGATACGAACGTGCTTTTTACGTGCGCTCCCCAAAAACGTGCTAAAACCGTGCTTTTTTAAGTGCAATGGTGCTTTATGATTTTACTACTAAAAATGGGGAGGTAATGTTGATTTGGTACTCTCTAAAACTGTATTTTTTTTTCTAACAATCATTGTGTTAAACAATCTTTCTCTCCTACCCTACGCTTTGATATCCTAAAGTTAAAAGTTATGTTTTACCTGTCGTTGCAGGAAAGAACTTGTCCTGCAACTGCAAGCTCTATCGTTCGTGTCGTGCAATGTGTACACGATGTAGTAAATGCTCAATACTCTGGATGTGACGAAAACCGGCCAAGTGCGTATCGGACTTCGCACATTTAGGTTTCCGAACCAACCGCAAAAGTATGTTGCTTTTAACATGAAAAATAAGGAAATTTCCAATCAAAAAAACCTGTTTCCAACAAAGTTTTGTGACAGACGACTGACGGATCCGGCCGGACGGACGCGTGAGTGACAGCAATAGGAGTCATTTTCGACCCTTCTGATACAGAACCCTAAAAACGTGCTTTTTATTGCAAAAACGTGCTTTTTTGGACACCCGATCGTGCTTTTTGACGGAAGTGCTCTGGCAACACTGAACTATTAAAATGTCCACAGGAAAGACGCGAAACCAAATCTTTGTATAACCCTACACCTAAACCCATATCACAATGCGTATCACCTTCCAACGCTGCGTCGTCCGGTAGGTACGCGGTCGCCACTCGAGAACTCGCTAGCCCCACCGACCATCGGTCCTCCGGGCAATGTGGCCGCCCACTGCCACTTAAGTTTGGCAATTCTTCGGGCTATGCCAGTTACTTTGGTTCTTCTGCGGATTTCATCATTTCTGATTAGATTTCGCAGAGTAACTCCAAGCATAGCCCTCTCCATTGCTCTTTGAGTGACTTTGAGGCCAATAGTGAGCGACCTGTGTAGTAGAGTTTTATTATTCATTTATATTTAACGTTCAAAAACCGAGTAAGTAGTAGTTTTGTACATAGTATAAAAATAACATTTTGTCAAATAAGATATTTTATAAACAAAGTTAGTTAAAAAGCCTAACATAATTTATTTAGCACCTTACTAAACATTACTAATTAGTCTTACTACTTACTATGTACCTATAGTGTTCGTACAAATGTTCGTACTTACAAAGTAAGAAAAAAAGACCGGCCAAGTGCGTGTCGGGCCACGCACAATGTAGGGTTCCGTAGTTGTCCACCCGTTACATTATGTGGACTGAAAAGTCTTCAAACTTATATTTACTATTGTTTTTGACAGAATTAATAACATTATCTAAGGTATCAATGGAAATTGTATGAAAGTTTGCTTTTGCAAAGTACATTTCTTAAGCTCGACTATTACTCGTTAACTCGTACTAGCGTAACGTCTACTTAGCTGTGATAGTTTTCCTTTTAAATTCATTGTATATACTACTACCATGATTTTTTTCACATATTTGTATTTATAACATCATCATCATCATTTATGGTACCGAGTAAAGTACGGTCAACCACTTTAATTTCTAAGCCACATCGTACCTTGTCACAGTGAAGATCTATATGGGAGCCACTCCAGAGATCTCACATTAATTTCACTGTGACACGGTACAAAGTGGCCCGGGAATCAAATCGGTTGACTGGAGAACTTCAATAAAACCAATACAAATCTTCCATTGCCAGTAAGATTTTCAACTACCTAGTCCTTTTAATAGTTATTTGTTATACAAGGGTGCAAAGTTGTATTTTAACAGCGAGACGTAAAATAAATTTGCAGCCGTGTGTAACACAAATCTTTTCACCTCGCTTTAGCGAGGAAATAGAAAAAGGAAAAAACAAAAGTAAAACAATAAAAAAATTGGGTTCCTTCCAATTTTTCATTTCATTAAAATAGAAAATAAAAACTAAATTTGAACAAAAAATCGCAAAAAAAATCAAGCAAAATTCAAAAACAAATGCTAAAGTAAATAAATTGCGTGATAAATGTATTACTTTAAATTCAAATAAAAATATAATTTGAAATTTTTATTAGTCGAAATCGAGTATAATCACGATTTCTTGCAAAAAAATTTTTCCCAACTTAAAATTCAAAATAAATGTAATTTTTTTTTTACCTATATCTAAAAAAAATCTATTAAACAGGGACAACAAAATCAGTTACCATAATATCACCTAAAACTAAATATAACTAAATTAAACTATGAAAAACAATATATATAAAAAGAAACCTAAACACCTAGGTCGCTCATTGGCGGAAATGTAAAATTTGAAATCCCTATCCCTAAATTAGTCGAAATAGAGTATAATGAAGATGTTTTACAAAAAAAAATTTTTTTTGCTTAAAATTCAAAATAGTTTTATAATTTGAAATCCTTATCCTTGAATTACTGAAAATCGAGTATAATGACGACTTTTTGCAAAAAAAATATTTTTTTGCTTAAAATTCAAAATAAATATAAAATTTGAAATCCTTATCCTTGAATTAGTCGAAATCGAGTATAATGGCGATTTTTCGCAAAAAAATATATTTTTTTTGCTTAAAATTCAAGATAATGATAAAATTTGAAATCCTTATTCTTGAATTAGTCGAAATCGAGTATAAATACAATTTTTTGCAAAAAATATTTTTTTCGACTTAAAACTCAAAATAAATTAAAATTTGAAATCCTTATCCCTAAATTAGTCGAAACGGAGTATAATGACGATTTTTTGCAAAAAAAAATATTTTTTTGCTTAAAATTCTAGATAATTATAATTTTTTTTAAATTCAAAATAAATATAAAATCTGAACTCCAAGGACTGATTTTTTTCACACCACCTGAAAAAAAAAACAGATGGGCGAAAATTGTCCTGGCTGTTTTGTGTCCACCGACACTAACCGATATCGGATCCGATACGAATCTGACCGATATCGGATCGGATAGTATGAGCACTAAGCAGTTTTCCATACATTTTTATCGGTAACGAATCCTACACCGATATTGTATCGGATAGTGGGAACACGGCCTTACATGGTTACTATGTTAAAAAAGTAACTAGGAACACGTTCGGATTTCAAAATTACTTTGCACACATGTGGATAAAATGCAGTTTTGCTATCTGTTTTTAAAGAATAAAAAAGGGCTTTCCGAGCTAGTGAGGTGAAAAAGTGTTTTATTGGCAATATCCTTGAATACTCGCGATTCCCGGTCCTATTAGCAATGGGAAGCATTTCATTGTATTTGCTCGAACTTATTACTGCTGGGATTGAAGCGGGGAGCCTGAAGTGAAACGTCTGTTTTATTAAAAGAATCCAGGTATTTTAAACCCGCATGTAGTTCTTAGCTACTAATGCTACTATTATTAAATTTAAACTATATGATTATAAATAAACTGTCATGAGATATGTTTAGAATTACCTATAGGTACTAATTACTACGCGGTTACCCTTACGTATACTTTATACGGCTATAATTATATTAGGCTAAGACACCACATATCACATACCTAGTATGTGGTATAAACACAATAGTGTTTCCTAACGAGTTAACGACTAAATCTGTAAATGTGTAAGAAACATCAAGAATATAAAAAAATATTTTTTACTGCAACTTACCAAGATCGTCTGGGATCTGTAACAAAAAAACACTTTAATTTAGTAAAAAAGCAATACCTACAACCAGTACACTAGCAGGTGTGAATCCCCATATAAATAGATCACGGGAGTTACATGGCATGATAAAGTTTGGCCTCATGATGGAATCTATTCCTTAATACAGGCCAACTATCCATGCAAAAATTTCAGATTGGCGGTTATTTTAGTTTTCAAAAATTCGTATTTTTTTTAGAACTCAAAAATGCTTAGTGCTACATAAAAACTTTGTATCGGAAATATGTTCAGCATAAATTTATCTATAACTTTGTTTCTTATCACTTTATTGATAAATCTAATTCATGAGAAAAATGCTCTTCAATATTGCGTTTCTTGTAAAAGCCTGTTAATCAAAGGCTTAGCAAAATTAAACTGCATCTTATGCAGAAGGCAAGACACTTTACCAAGTGATTTCATCCGAAGAAATGAAAATTTCATCCACTGGAATTCAAGGTGGCGGTCCTTTTCCAAAGCAGGAGATGTTTTTTTTTAAATGCGTACCTATAGTTACAAATCACCTAGCATCTAGTCAACTTGAAGTTCTCTTAATGGCTAAAATCCTTTAACCCGAAACCTCATTGTAAATCCAATTAATCCGAATTCTCTAAATTAATCGGTGTCTGAGAAATATCCTTCCCGTTTTCCTTTGTTCATTCCAATAAATCCATTAACAATCGTAATGAGAGAAGCTGATTGTTTTCAGAGACAAGTAATGTTTAAAACGTTCTGTGAAACAGTCCGAGGTATTTCTAAAATAAGTGTTTAATTAATGAATATACAAGACCATTCCTTACGATTGAAGGATACAAAGTGCCTTGTTTCCTTTTTTTAGTAGGGGGATGGCATTGTGTATACGGAACCTAAAACCTAAGGACCTATTACCTAAATATTAGGAACATATTTAGGCTAGTATAGTCAATAGTAATATTTCTTTAGAAGCTTTGTTAAGTAAGAAGGCCGACAACTCAGTTTGACTCAGCGCTGACAAGCGTTCGTTACGGTCAGCACACGTAGAGTTTAGCGTAACATAGCTCATGACACTTAACACCATAGGTAAATATTAATACTACCACCAATAGTTCCTGGGGGTAATCGAATCAACCTACTAGATTACACTGTAGTTTGTACTTGCAGACACTAATAGAGTGCATTACCTGATATACTGCTTTTAGTTGGATATTGCTATAGATTACTGCTTAAAGGTCCCATTTATGGAATTATATTGTGTAATGGCAAAGCATCGTGTACCGACATAGAACTGAGGATTAGCAAGCTGAAGTGGCAGTGGGCGGGGCTTATTTGTCGAAGAGCCGATGGCCGATGGGGCAGACAAGTTCTGGGGTGGAGACCGCGAACGACTCGGCCTGTGGGACGACCCCCCGCCAGGTGGACCGACGACCTGTAGAGAGTGGCGGGAAGCGGTTGGATGCGGAGAGCTGAGGACCGGGTGTGGTGGCGTAAATTAGGGAAGGCCTAATGTCCATGGACGACTACAGGCTGCTTGACAGCGTTTAAGTCCAACATAAAGCCTTCATCGCTCTCGCACATATCTTCATTTACCTATACACTTGCTAGTGATATACATATGTAATTATATCGTTAGATCTTCAGGAGCACAGTAAAAATTCGATCATGCTAGCTGAATAGGTATTAAGTACGCTATTATTTTCGAAGCCAAGGATTCACTGGGGGCCACCTATTGCGCGACGTACAGTCAAGTATCGCGACATATCGAAGTAATCCTGTCGTAAATATATAACGAAACCTTAATGCGGCCACACTTTGTAAGTTTAGTGTTATTAATACGTCTTGACATAATTAAAGCCTAGCACCTCTCGTCCTCGGCATCAACTATCCATTGTGATTATATTACAGTGCGAGAATTTTAATTTCCTTCTTGCATAAGGTAAAAGCGAGACGCAAATCAGCGACATTTAACACTTATTTATTACATCTTCCATATTCCACCACTGAGGAGAGCGACGCAGCAATTAGTAGGAGAGAGATGCTTATTGCTCAGCTCCCTCTACTAAGGAATATTTATTACTAAAAAAGAAAGATATATTAAGTGCTCAGGTATTTGTCATAGTAATTTATACATGTTAAATGGCGGTTCATTAATTACCCGAGAAATGGAGCGAACAGACGCCATCTTGTCAGTGTGATTGCGGGGTTTGAGTAATAAAGAAGCGCTGAAAATTGATAGCAGTAATTAAATGGCGAGACGGATAATTGATTGTTTACATTTCCTTCTAAAAGCGTTTCTCAGTATAGTGCGCGCCATCCACGACGACGCGCCCCTCCACCACCCGTTCCGTATAATTGCGTATAGTATGAGATGCGCTGTGGAGCGGTGCGTCATAGTGGATGGCGCGCACTATAATGGCACCGTACGCGTACATATGCCTTGGGATACCATTGTAATAAAAATATGTATGTCACTAGATATAGAACTGTAGCGTCCATAACTTTTTTTTTTATAGTTACTTCGACGGTGGCAAACAAGCATACGGTCCATCTGATAGTGAGCGGACACCGCAGCCTATAGACTCTCGCAACTCCCAAGGAGTCATGTGCGCGTTGCCGACCCTTTATAAAATTAAGTATAATCTGTGACTTAATAAACAAAAGCCTGGTTTATGTACAGGATAGAAGTTCGTAGACACCTAACGCGACTATGGCATTTCAATGCGTGAAGTGTCGTATTTGTATCTCCCGTTCATCTTCCGTAGGCGTAGGGAATGTCGTCGTTTCGTCCTTTTTGTCCACCTCTGACAATCGACATGTTTGTGCAGTGTCCGAACTCCGAAACATTTAAAAGCCGTATCAAATATCGCCCCGGAAAGCAATCCAAGTGACTGAGTGAGTGAGTGAGTGTCACTTATGAGTCGGACTCTGAATACATGTGTATCCAAAATTCGGGGATGCACCGGATTCAAGATAACCTTAAGACTACCTAATACTTGACAAAGTTCATACCATACGTACATATATATATATCTAATCGGAATAGCTGTCAATTGATATACACTTTTGACGTAAGTATTTATATGAAAAAACTATAGGCCAGTGAAATCTTACAAATAAAAAAGCTAAAATCGCAAAGCGAGATGTAAAGCTGCATTTTTGGTATGTTATTCGCACCCCTTAGGAGTATGTGTGACTACATTTTGCAAGCAAAAAAAAGTTGTGCTACCTGTATGATACGTGAAAAACTGCAAAATTTTCGGACTTTTTTCAGGTATTGTAGTTCAATTCAAAAACTATGGGTTTTTGACATTACTTGTCTATGGCATTTTTAAAGTACTTTAAATTTGCAACAATTTGAGCCTACCTACAGCTCCGTATGTCTTATAGTTTTTGAGACATGATGTTTCAAAAATACTGCTTTATTGAGTTTTGCCTATAGTGCGTGTTGTTACGGGTTTCCGTCGAACAAACACTTCACCACCGGCCACCAGCGCCGGCTTTTAGTATGTTATCAGGCATATCTCCTGGACCCCGAAACTGCTGGGAGACAATCTCTCCAAGGTCGCTCTCCCGAGTAATGACGTCATGAAAATTGCCGCCGAAACGTTTGGAAAAGTGGCAATCACACCCAACCTATGCAACATACATACACGTGTATGGTATCAAATGAAAGCTGAATAAATATGCCATAACGTATACCTAAATTAAGTTTCAATACATCTCGCTTTGCGATTTTAATGTACGATTTCACTGCTGTACTAGGCAATAATAGACACCAGAGGAGCTCGGTATGGAATCGCGTAGTAGGTACCATCGCCAACACAGTTAACTGACCATTTGTGTACTTTATGTGGATTGTAATAAGGGTCACGAGTGGTCAGTTAACTGTGTTGGCGTTTGAACATGAAGTCTACAATTATTTATGAATCTTCTTAGTCCAAAAAATGCTCTCTTGCGCAGGCGCATAATCAAGTGTGTGTGAGCGCGACGCAACGCACTGACATTAACTACATTAAATTGACATGTACTGGTATCAAATTAAGGTTTCTTTTTAAATAAATAAAAACACTTTAATTTTTGTATATGTAAACGCGAACTGAAACATTACAAAACAAAGTCGTCATAGTACCTCCTAGTCATACGTATATTACTCGTAGATAAGATCGAAAACGTTAGGTCGTTTTTAGGGTGGGGTCTATATTGAGATCCCTAAAATTTTTTGTCCTATTTTTGTATGCCGACATGTTGTTTGTCCTAGTGATTATTTGTCCTAACGTTTATAGCCCTAATAAAGAGTCACCTAATACATTTTGGCCGAAAATTATTTATCCTACTGGCTTATTACCTAATATTACTTGTCCTAACGTTTAGTTCCCCTAATGACGATTGACCCAGTGTCATTTATCCTAACACTCAGTAGCCCTAAAAAACGCAGTCGGACTCCGCCTTAGCTCCGGCGCTGCGGGAAGACCAGCCCTTCCGCCCTTGCGTGCCAAAGCACGGTCGCACGTGCTCCCGCGCTTTGTCACGGCGGGCGAGGGCTGCTCCCCCTCCGCGCCTCCCGGTTTTTATATACACTCTAGGGGTAGGGCAGACAAGACCACGTGGATAGTGGGGTGCTCCGATTCGGATTTGGTACCAATATTATGAATTGAAAAATTGTCTTTTGTAGCCCAAAGTAGGTTAATTTATTTATTTATCGTATGGCATTTATTTCGAACCGTGAGATCTTCGAGAAGACAGTACGGTTGCCAGTTTTTGTTGCACTTTTAGAACCACCCAGGGGTCACGTGTAGGGTAGCGGTGGGTACTTTCCCTACGGACGTGGTGCAACTTTGACCCCCCTTTGTCAAGTGAGTGGGCAACTTGACTGTTAGAAGTTTTCAAGCCGCCCAAAGGCCTCCAACTTGGCTTAACGACTGCTGCCATAGACAGCAGCCGGGATCAACGGCTTAACGTGCCTTCCAAAGCACGGGAGCACTCAGTTAGTAACCACTCAAAGCGGTCACCCATCCATGTACTGACCGCGGCCCACGTTGCTTAACTTTGCAATCGCTTGCGGCACGCAAGCGCCGCTGGGCCACGAGCGCTCCAAAGTAGGTTAATTGATATTATGATAAATAATTTTAGGACTCTTAATCATTATGACATAAATGCTTAGGACTAATATGCTTTAGGATAAATAATACGTTATGGAACATGAATGATAGGACAAATAAACATTATGACAAAGTCCAATAGGGCAAAAATGTTATGGCATGTGACTTTAGGACAATCGTTAGTAGGAATTCAGACGGTCCCCCTTAGGGTGGCCGTTTGCAGAATGCTCCCCGACGCGACGGGACTGATGATAAAACCGACTCGTTTTGACAATTTTCACTCGACTGAAGTGTTTGCCAGAAAAAAGTGCTTCCTTTGTACTCAACTAAACAACATTTACGAAGGGTAAGATTTTTCCAAGCAATTTCCAATTGAGAGGCTCTGTGAAAAGACCTGAGTTACAAAAAAAATTTGTATCGAAAAATGTGAAAGTCATAAAGCTATTCGTCGACATTTACAATACAGCCGCCTCACCTCAATAAATACAACATCTTATCGCTTGTTACAAATATTTTGGAAATTGCGACAAATATGAAATAAATCTTCTTTACGTATTTATTTTTTCCATAAAATTATTTAGGTACTTACTATTACGTTAGGGCCGTCTAGGGGACTATAAGTTGAAACCAACACTTGAAGTTCGAAGTGCTTTTAATTAATTAAATTACAACGGTGCAGACGTGAGATGACAAATTAACTTCATATTAAAACTAAGATTATTGATCGAGGTCGACCACGACCTTACGCGACTGCGATGGAAGACATAAGGCACTTGTTTCACCACACTTTTCACATAATGTTACCTCGATCCTTGTATTGGCTAATTGCCCACTAAGCAAAAGAGCAATCGAGTTTCGAGAAAAGGGGATGAGATGATTCGGTGATGACTCGTGGGAGCCTTGTGCCGTAACATACTAGACTAGGTTTACTAACTTTACTTACTACATACGTTACATTTCATTTACCCTTAATATTTATTCCGTACGAAAAGATATTGGTCTTTGATGTACTTAACATGTTCAAATATTTGAATTTTGTTGAACACGTGTAGTCGAAAAAATAACGAATACTTCCATACTAAACCTTATTTAATTCCTTGATACTCTTGATAGAACCTTATCTAGACCGAGTTTCCCGCCGCGTCTTTCGAGATTTTTCGGAGAAAACGAGTTTAGTTAGCTGGATCACCCCACATAGCAAATTTCATCAAAATCGTTAGTTGTTTCCGAGATCCCCTACATAAATAAATAAATATACAATAAATGTATAAATATACCTACAGGAAATGCTCGTTTAAATATAAAAGATATATTACGCTCAATATTTAAAAAATATATATGTTCTAAGTCATATTATACACTCACATTACTTTCCTATTCAAGGCGTTAGGTAATTTAGGTATAGGTATTATATTATAGTTACTACATGAATATTTTTGCAAGTGATTAGGACACATATTTAAAACCGGCTTAGTGTATTTTATTGTATGTCCTCGTCATTGATACAGATTTGTATTAAAGTTATTTTCGTAGTAATCGCTCTAATAGAACAAACAGTATTGTGGCTATCTAACGTCATTAACGTCTAGTAATGGTATTTTTATCTCTAATGCCACCAGAGAGTATAATATGCAATACAAGCAAATATGTTATCGTTAATATGTGCATTACCTAGTCTATTTCAACAATGTAGTGCAAAACAAGGAGTACGACGTCCGAGAAAACTGTGCTAGAGCAGTACTGAAACTCACTAAAATTCCAGCTAGGACTGGGTTTTACCACTTTTGAATTTTTTTAAACCATCTGAAACATAGAATAGTATTAATATAGTATAATACATTTAAGGATCTTATCTAGTCAAAATCGCAGTCAGTTACATGAGCTGATGAATTTCACTCGATAAAAAAATCGTAAAGTTACCCCTTTTTGGGATGTTTTTTTTTTTTAATATTACGGCTATATTACTGATATTTTACATTTAATTTTTGGACTCAATTAAAGATCCTCAATAGTTATAGACAAATTCGCAGGGTTTGCTTTGATAAAATGATTGGCTTAATCACTATAGGAAAATATTTACTACAACTACGCACAGAGCTCACGCGTGTTAGAGCGGGACATTTAATTTTGCATTGGGGACATCTCCCCTTAACAGCGCTTTATCTAAATTTAACAGTAGATATCTAAAAAAGAGGAATGCTATGTACTGTATTTAGTGAGGTAATTTTTCTGACCAATTTTGCCTAACCCTTCCTCTGATTTATACTGGAGCTACTAGTACTAGGTAGTACCTAGTAGGTACTCACCTAAAACCAAAGCTTACTTGTGCATGATTATTGCTACAAACATGATTGCGGCCGTTACAGCGCCAACCGGCGTTTTGAAGCGTCTGCTTACTTCATGAACCTCGTATCTCCCCGAGTTTTTTATTTTCAAAATCAAACTTACTTTGAGATAAATAAAGTTCATATCCAATTGAGTGCAGATGTGAAAATAGGGTTGAAGAAACATACCTACTGGATTTTAATTTAAGCCAAAAATTTAGAACGGGCCAAGCGGCAACGTTAAATTATGTAGCTCAGTGATTAATGTGCGACAGGAAAGGATTAAACATAAAAGTTTTATTTAGTAGCCCCTAACCTACAATAAAATTATACAATTCTGTATCTAATTTGCGTAGTACAAATGAGACTGGTCGCAAAGCCGCAACAGCAAGTTGTGAGGTCCACGATCGCAAGGCCACGTAAATAAATAGTGCTATTAGGTGTATAATATACTATGAATCAGACAAAAATAACCTGATTACACACGTTAACGCCACGTCACAGTAATCAACATCCGTAACGTCTACCTAATCCTTTTTAAGTCCAAATTGCAGTGTTATTCCACCGGCCTGACCTGCTTTGCGTTTTATTACGTTTACGAATCCATTTTATTTACTCAATGAAACAAACAACGTTATAAACCGTTACTGCCGAATATGGGCCAAATAGGCGATTTTCAACTGTGTTTACTACTCTAAACCTTAGTTTATGTTCCTTTTACGACGATGTAGGAATTGTAGGAGCTCGGTCGTGGGTTGTTCGGGATTATTCACATGTGTGTATAAAATTTGTAGAGTTCAGCGATAGCATGTACGAGTAAATATATTAAATAAAATAAAAATGGGAATCCATATAAATATCTGGACCAATTCAGAACCTACGCACGATTGGTTACTTATTATTATTGCACTGCTATTAAGTAATAAAAGTCCTAACACCCAAATCACCAGATAACGCCAACGCGTTAATGTCAACTCGTGCCTTGTGATGTTGAATAAAATATTTCTATGTCTATGTCTATGTCTCAGATGAAAAGTAAATTTTAGCCACTTATATATTATGCATTCATTAGGTAGCATGCAGCGTCTGCCTACGCTCCTGCCTGTGCTCAAAAAATGTCAGAAGATAATATTAAGTACTCTGACGCTTTGAGTTTAGAGTCGATTTCTGATATCGTAAACACCTTGCTTACTCCGATATACACTGCGATAGTATTTTTTTTATTTATGTACTTCATTGCCGAAGCACTCTGTCTCTAAATTGATCAGATTTGGAGTACTAGTCATCCGAGTATAATTTGATTGTGGATCAAACCTGATCAATTTATCTTCGTCAGGCTCATGGTAGAGGATTAACTTTATCTATTAAAAGTAACGTCATATGCCCATTTAACCTTGACTGTCCACTCAAATCAAGTACATAGTACAGTCAGCATCAAAAGTAGCTTGACATATGAAGGTGTCAAAAGTGCTTATGCCTTTGTAATAAAGACTTTTAACGCCTTCATATGTGTCGCTACTTTTGATACTAACAGTACATAAATAATTTAATGTCATATTAGACTTATCAAGCGGGGCCTTTAGGAAAATATGAATACACATTTTTTCGAAGATCTCACGCTTCGAAATAAATGCCATACGATAAATAAATAATAATGGTTTAGAAAACATTTTAATTTGACCAATCAAAATCTGATCTACGCGAGCTTCAAGCTTAGTCGTGGAAAGAGATAGTACAAGATCGGAATCAATGGCGAGCACTCGTATTGGAGGCCAAGACACACTTTGGGTCGCTGAACCAGCGGAGTAAGTAAGTAAGTTAAATACTTCACCATATTAACAATCACAGAACACTAATTTAACTCTTTAATAAAATTGTTATACTATTTAATGGGTATCAACCAACCAGAATACAGCGTTACTAAAACCGACCAATCAGGAAACGGAACTCATAGGTATTTAGTTGTCATATTTCACAATAATATTAAAAATGTGATTGTGGTAGTTTATGGGAAGGCCATTAAAACAGGAGTGTGGTTTCGCCCCTCGCCTTCTGCTCGTTTCATAAATAAGATCACACGCCTGTTTTAATGACGAATTATATACAGATGCATACACTACCTACTCACTATTTTATCTACGTCCATTATATTAAATCTTCTTTCATGTGTTTCATGTGGGCACGTTGAACCGGCGTGCGCCCCGACCCGCAGCACACGGCGGCGGCGCACACCTGCGCTGTAAAGTTGTACGTGATCTCGTAACTGTATTACATATTTTTGATGTCGTTACAGCGCAGGGGCCCAGGGGCGGCAGGCACAGTATATGTATTTGATTTTATGACTTAATTTGCACATAGCATAACATTTATTTTGGCAATTATGGAATATGTGACATTTATTTCGTTGATTGCTGACTAATTGCTCTCTATCGTTAATTTTATACCTAATGAGTTCATAAATTGAGGCGTCAATAAGTTATACAGAAATCAATACAATACAACGCAGTACAGAACATTAGGCATTTATCAATTTCTTCCTACGTACGTAATTCGATCTGCTTGTCCAGCATCAGACATACATTTAAAAATCTAAATATTTTAATCACACATGTTGCGAATTAATGTAGCACAGTTTAATGCTGAACATGAATAAAGTCTCATTTTGCAAACTCAAGCATAAGTAATCTGAAAATTAGAAAGAACATTAGAAAGTGCTGAAATTGTCGTAAAAATTTACGACTATCGGCAACACGACAACTGTACCCATCTGAGCCGACCCACATACCAGCTCATTCACAAGATACTAAATCTATTTAAAAAGTACACGACAGCCCGTCAAATCCGACGCATAAATAGGACATCCGTCGTCTAAAGACTAGATATAACTTCCAGACACGTGGAAAGAGGAGTATGGCACAGCTTGCGATTTCGATGGAGTTTAAATAGCATCCATACAGCGTGTGCATCATTAGATATCCCTTTTTCTTTGTTTTCCACTGCCGTATTAAAAATAATCTAGGCCACCCCATCCACATCGCCGTTAACGTGCCATGGCTCCCGTTTGTTATACCATTAGCGAAATTGAGCGGATTCTAGGAGCCCAGAACAGATAATTGAGTCCGTGGTGCCGTTTTACGACCAATTTATCATTTTTTGTGGCCGAAAGCGGTTAACGATAGCTTCAAGTGTTGTAGGACACTTTACCGTTAAAATAAGTAATTGACTTCATATTACAGTGTTTATTTTATGGGCGTTCATGTAAACACTTAACTGTCAAGAGTCATCGATTACGAAGAAGAAAGATTTGTGTAAGCGAGTGACATCTGACGCCTTCCGACCCAGAACGACGATAAGACGTTATTTGAAGTAAGTAAGTATTCGGCCCGCCTGATGATAAGCGGCTACCATATGGAAACCTGCAACTCGGGCAAGTCAAAGTCAAACTTATTTTTCCTGAAGTTTAGGCATATTACCTGCACTTATGAATGCCATTAAACTGCGAGTTCCGCACACCTTAACACGCAAGTTGCGAGTTGATGCACGCTAGTTGACAATCGAAATAAACGAATTTACACGCCTTTTGAAGCATTGTAGCGATCACTCACTGTCATTATTCATTCACCTGGGATTCAACATTCGTCTGAAGGTCGATTCAGTTCATCACTCCTTAAACAAAAATTGACCTCCTCGCGAGTTAAATGTTATTAGAACGTAAGCCTATTTTAACGAGCTATCACACTAATGCTAAAGTAATTGTTTGTTCTATGTATCCTGTTAGTGATTTAGATAAGGCATCATTAGAATGTCCGTATATATAACACTTGTGATCGTTAGCATACAGATCGCCGTTTCAAAAACATTAGGTTACCTATTTACTACGTTAGGTGACACTGACAATCCTACCCATTACATTTGTGGATTAAGATCGATCGGTACGATATCTAAACATCATAGGGGTAAGGATCGAGTTAACCTACACAGAAGTGAAATGAATTTGTTTTGTTACGGCGTGGCACGTGGCAACAAATAGTAGGTACCCATCACGAGCAAATTATAGCATTTGACTCTTGACTTGAGCTTAAAATAATATAAAAGACATTTAGGGTGAGTAAGGTCATACCGATCAAAGTTAAATATGATGCCGGCACTAGAAGCTTTCATGCCATAGGGACTCTGCAAGCTTACAAATTAGATTTTAAGAAATCCCGCTTACGAATACAGATGGTTTGGTGCAGAGGTGCCCTTTAAAGAGGTGCACGTCACCTTCTGTCCGTCTGTCGAGTGGAATATCCACCCGTCGATGAGATGTTCCGTTTTTATCAACTTTAGTGCGGATCTCTAAAAAGGACTGTTGATTACGCTCTGATTGGCCTTTTATTGGCCGCCCTGACTTTTGTTTACAAAAGTTAGTTAGTTATGTAGAAGTTCTAGTGAGTCGTAATACATACCTAATTTATTAAGACTCATTAACACTTCCACACTGTAATTTTGACAATTTAGGGAATTGGATTTTGCAATGTAAAATCTACTTTTGTAAACAGCAATATTTTGAACATCAAATTTAATTGATGTCTAGCCAACTGCTTTTCAAAACAGATATTACCTTCTATATAATATCTTCAACCATCAAAGAGATTTTTAATTATATACTTAATTATGAAGCGAAAGACCTTTTCTACGACTGTAGTAAGCTAGAATTAATGAAGTTCTTTAAAGCAAGACTTGCGCATAAATTGCCAGCCACTACTATGTAAATAAAACTAGAAAACACTATTTTATTTATGTAAGAAACTGTACCAAAAAGCTTTAAAATTACGAAGGTGCCAACAATCATAAAAAAACGAGTTTCACCAGAATGGTGATCTTTGAAAAAATTTTCACCCGTATTAAATTCGTTAATTGCACCGACGACAAACCATGCAATAGGATACATACGGATAATACATAAAATTATCTACTTCAGTTCATTTAACCCTGAAAAGATAATGAACGGACAAGAGACAGCGCACTCCAACATTAAATGTAGCTTTAGTCAGAATTTAAAGTAGCTTGACGTGACGAGTTGTGAAAATTAAACCCTAGAAATTGTAATAGTCTAATCTTATGATCGTTTACTTAACTCTGCATCCACTTTATAGTTTATAGCACTGAAACTCACCGAACAATCTACGTTTTTGTTGGCTATGTTGTACTCGTTTTACCTCGATATTTCCACGCTCGTCCCCCAAACGTCCGGGACACCATTATCCCGTGAGCGGAAAAACCCTACCTTTAATGTGTGTAGTAAGTATATAAACATAAGCTCTCTTTGTACTGTAATCTTGTTTCGGTCCATAGCGTCTTTAGGTCTTTTATTATATTTCGCTATGCAATGCACCGTGCCATATCATGCCTACTAACCAGTTAGTGATAATTTTTACGTGGACATCTATCTCGGCGATTCAGAGGGCATAAAAGTGAGGCTATAACATAGTTACCTATGACTGCATTTAAAGGGGGAAATTGAAGTCCACTTGTATGCAAATAGGTTGACTCGTGGCTGCAAATGTGGGGAAGTTACATTTATGCAATATGGGAAAGTTGCACATGTGTTAGAATAGAATAGGTACTAATTTATTGTGCTTATAACTAAAGTAATTGAAAATTAAGTTTCATTTCAACAATTGAAATAAATCAGATATTCCGTCATCTTTACTGGTGCAAATTGAAAAAAATCTGACCGAGGAAGGATATACATTAAAAACCTGCCAGTTTCAAATCATTCAGAAAACTTACGAACCAAATTTCTATGACTAATTCAGTTGTCACACATTCAGTGGTCAAAATATAAAAGGTAGGTTTTGTGAACAGTGTGTTACGGCCTGCTTAAACACAATGGCACAACGCATGACTGGATCCTTTTACAGTTTTTACACGTTTGATTGAAAGTCGGATTCGCCCTACGCACGGAACATATTATAATCGAGGTGGACAAAGCGTTTTTCATTTTATTGGACAAAAAGGATAGTCATTGCCCATTGCATTACTATTCATATATCTCGGTCTATTAGAATAACAGTAGTATCCATATACAGTAGGTAATATACATAGACCGATATAGGTATGTTAATAACTTAATAGTAATAGAAGCAAGAAGTAGTAAACCAACAAGCATGAATGAAATGTTTAGAAAGTGAAGCCTGCCTAGAAAGAGACTGCCTGACTATACCAGCTACAAATTCTATATCTTGACTAGTTTGGCTGACTTGCGATGTACCTACGAGTTATAACTTTTTGAATTACCCGACATTCGGATTTACCCGAATGCACTATAAAGACATTGAACCTTCGTGAGAAAATGGATGCATCATAAATTTAAGATACAAAGTGTCGAATGCCTGTGCTTCACCGCATTGAATCGAAACTCATTACCCCATCTGCATCTTCAGTGTCCTATTAGTCAAAAGGCGTTCTCACTAGTTTGGTTCAGTATATGTATATGTAATTAGCATGTCATTCATTAGTTGCTCTAATAACACGTTCTCATGAGAGCGGGAGTCAAAATTAACAATACTGTTTAAATTATGATCCAGACAATTACACCAATTACCCACACGATGTTATGGTTCAATGTTTACAATTCATTTACTTGTGACGTAAGATAAACTTTATTATTTAGGTTTGGTTCACATGAGTCGATTAGATAGTTATGTGGTGAATGTAAAAAAAAGAACGGCCTTGTTGGCAAGCTTCCATCATTTGGTCTGCCACCTGGTTTTTGTGCTTGGATATCGGACTTCCTGAGGGATAGATCTATTCGAGTGGTTGTCGATGGCAGCTCGTCTGATCTAATGGCTATTAATGCCGGTGTCCCTCAGGGGTCGGTGCTCTCTGCGACTCTTTTTCTGCTGCACATTAATGATCTGCTGAAGCCCGGTACTTTTGGGTATGCTAATGAAAAGAAAGAAAAAGAAAAGAAAAGAAACATTTATTCGTGACAATCAAAACACTTACAAATGGGACATTACAAAACAGAATATTGCCACGAAATGGTCACAACTCAGCGTTATGCTGGCAGAGCCAGCGCTGGTCTTCCGTTGTGACCATTTGGTGAAACCACGGCACAGTGACGAAACAAACACACAAAACAACAAGAAATAAAACAGAAATACACGATTAATACAAAAAAAAAACATTAATAAAACTACAAAAAAAAAAAACAGTAAAAAGATTGCTCGTGCGTGCACAGCCTTATAGGCATTATCGAGCCGCACTACTCTGTAATGCACTATGCAGTCTGTGGCGCTGTCAAGTTTCAAAGTAATAATTTTACATTATGTATGGTACTCATGAAAATAAAATAAGATATAAAAATCAGGTCATTCAACACATACTGCATCGTAAATTACCTCACTTTTACTCACTCAATTTACAGTTACCACAGTGTTATAATAGTACATTACTTACCAAGGGCGATAAAACAAAGAATGTCTCAGATCGCAGGTATTTTACGCCCGAGCCGAAGGCAAGGGCGATAAATATGCGATCTGAGGCTTTCCTTATTATCGCCCGTGGTGAGTACAAAATTTTATGTCACCCCCTGGCCAGGAAGTGGGTTTTTTCGCGCGCGGAGCGTGCGATAATGGCCACTTTATGGCCAGGTGTGACATAAAGGTTATTGAGTATTACAAGTGAGTGTACGAGCTCAGAGCAACAACACGCAATGGAGCAAAATGCATATGGGACAAAACTAATGGTATGTATGGTTTTAGACCTTTGTACATGTGATTGTTTGAGGAAGCGATTGTTCGTACACAACTATTAACCTTAAAACTATACCGACTTTCAGGTTCCCATATTACTATTGCTTATTGCGGGACTTACTATGAAGACAAGTAATGACAAAACAGACGTCTACCAACAAACATACCTAGAGCTACCAATGAGTCTACACGAGCCAATACGCTGCCGGATGCCTCAGGGACACAAACAGCAGGTAGATAAATGCTAGGACATATTTAACTAGAAAGAGCTAGTATCATGTTTAAAATTTTCCTGTTTTTTCTGGTGTACAAACAAATGTCTCTTAACATTAATCTTAAAACTATGTCTACATTTAAGGTCCCTGATCGGCGGAGGCAAATTGTGACAGCACTGTTGTAGAGAGCTACATATCTACCGCGCGAGCCAGTACAACCGAAATCCAGTCTGAAAGGGAGGCTATGGTTCTGCGCTTGAACCTTTCTCTTAGGGCAGTCTCCGATTGGGGCGAAGCCAATCTGGTTAGATTCAATGCTGCGGAAACACAGGCGTGTCTTTTTTCCGCTAAAAAGAGACCATTCGATCTGGCCCCTACTTTCCGGGATGTAACCGTGCCGATTACCGACCACCTCGAGCTTCTTGGCGTAACATTGTCATCAACCCTCAACTTTGGCTCCTACATCGAATCTAAGGCTCAGTTAGCTGCCAAGAAGCTGGGCATCCTCTCTAAGGTGCGGCGGTACTTCCAGCCGGAACAGTTGCTCACCTTGTATCAAGCACAAGTTCGCTCATGCATGGAGTACTGTTCGCATCTATGGGATGGATCGGCTAAATATCAGCTTGAGGCGTTGGAGGCAATCGAGAAACGTGCTAAAAGGCTCATAGGAAAGGACTCTCTTTGCAATGCGAGGCTGCAAAGTCTAGAGCATCGCCGCAAAGTTGCCAGTCTTTCGGTTTTCTACCGGTTGCATTTCGGGGAGTGTGCTGAGGAATTGCACAACTTAATTCCTCCCGCCCCTTTCTACCATCGGACGAGCAGGGATACGGCAAGGCGACACCGTTTTACGGTGGCAGTTCCTAAAACTCGCACGAAGCGTTTTGCTTCCACTTTTATCGTGAGAACAGCCAAGCTGTGGAACTCCTTGCCGGATTTCTTGTTCCCTGTAAACTACAACCTTTCGGTCTTCAAGGCGAGAGTGAATCGGTATTTGCTAGGTAAGCGCGTTCCATCCTAGACCGCAATATCGCTTACCATCAGGTGATTTGTGGTCAAGCGCAAACCTATACTGAATAAAAAAAAAAGAATGAAAAAAGAAATACCTACAATACACTAAGGCTGGTGCTAGTTATTCATTGGATGCGAATTCGTAGCTTATGAGAAGTGCTGTTTTTTGTTTTGTTTTGGTTTTCTATGCTATTTTATCTCATAGCACACATATAGCACACTTTTAATCTGAAATTACATTATTACCAATTGTAGTGATAAACTAATCAGATATTTCACAACTGACGAATCTTAATTTTGGACATTTTATCGAGTATACCCATTGTACAATGACTGACACTGTACAATATTTGTAAGATTATAATAAAAACGAATCTGAATCTATAAAATAAATAAATAAGCCCTTGATAATACCATACAGAACAGATATAATTTTTCTTGCTGCATTTAAAATTTCAAAGTTTAAACATGAAAAAAAAACTAATAATATTCCAATTAAGTATAATGTAATTATTTGCACGTAATTTGTAAAGGTACTTAAGATTCGACGTCGGAACTACACGTAGATGTGCAGTAATTGGGTAGATGGCTCATGTTACAATTTATAACATAGTGTCTTTATGTGGATAGAAAACCGTCAAATTATTCACAAATTCAAAGACAAATTAATCAAAAACATAAAAAAATTGTGGGACTATAAAGATGTGGGACAAAATTAATGTTGTTTTTTTATATCCCAATTCTGCAAATTGCAAGTTACCAAAAGAGTTCATGTTTCAATAAAAAATAAATTGTATGGCAATTACGTACATATTTTACGAGCAAGACGACAAATTCCCTTTTTTTCGTGCTTTTTTCTATACAACGGTAGTACGAGGAAGCAAGGAGCGCTCGTGGCCCAGCGGTGCCTGCGTACCGCGTGCGGTATCTAAGGTTAAGCAACGTGGGCAGCAGCGGTCAGGACTTGGATGGGTGACCGCTTTGAGTGGTTACTAACTGAGCACTCCCGTGCTTTGGAAGGTACTTTAAGCCATAGATCCCGGTTGCTGTCTATGACAGCAGTCGTTAAGCCAAGTTGGAGGCCTTCGGGCGGCTTGAGAACTTCTAACAGTCAAGTTGCCCACTCACTTGACAAAGCTTAATCCCAATAAGGCCTAGTTTCCCCTCGGGGTAAGAAGGTCAGATGGCAGTCGGTTTCGTAAAAAATAGTGCCTACGCCAAATCTTGGGATTAGGTAGCGCACCTCAGGCATCCTTCAGGATGCAACTGTACTGGGATAACGCTAGGAGGATGAATGGTAGTACGAGGAAGCAGGCGTGACTGTCTGTCAATCAGTATGGACCGTTTTCAGTGCTCGTCCGCTATTCTGTACTTTGCCTCTCATTTTCGTTTTTAGTGTTGCTCTAATTGTAGGTAGGTGGTCACATACAAACATTTGATCGTCTCTAGAAACTGGTTAGAATGTCACGAAAAAAAAATTACATCATACCTAATTGGCGACCAATTCGAACCGTTCGTCGTCGTAGACAGTTCGTTCGTCTTATTTCTTCGTACGCCTTCAATATAAATTTCGTACGAAAACACGTACTGTGTGCGACCAAACTAAGGGTATCTAATCTTAAGCGGGACGATGTAGAAGGTCCTTTGTTGACTGAATAAATAACATGTCGAGGAAATGTGATTGTTTTTTCGTCCTCAGCCAATTTGAATACCCCATTTGGATTAGACTGTTGGCTAACACCCTCGGCTTTGATCCAGCCTTTATTTTTACCTACATTATGTTGGATCCTGAATTATCACATCAGTTTTTATCTCATATACTGCCCTACGTTTTTAGCCAGGAATTCAAACAAACAGCATTTTGCCCATGACCCTAAACTACAGCCAAGGTTTAGGCTGATTTTCCACGAGTAATAACTGCAGGCTTAGCTTGGGTGTATTTTTGGGGGATGAATTTCGAGATAAAACGTATTATTATATCCGTTCAGCCGTTTTTGCGTGATTGAAATATAAACATCCAAACATCTTTACATCTAAACTTCATAATATTTATAGTATATTTGTAGAATATTCATTTGAAGTCAGGGGCCAACCTAACACGTAAGACACTCGTATGCCATATTACAGCAATGCAATGCACTTAGTCACAGATTAGGTAAGTAATAGTACTACGTACAGAAGTTGCACTGTTAACAAATCGCCAACTTACAACCCCAAATTATAATAGGTAAATAACAAATGTTGACCACACCAAGCTAATGACGAGACGACGCGACCGTCCGGTAGCAATTCGCGGCCGCTACTGAATGAGTACCACCTGGGGATTTACTTGCAGCCCCCTGACTTAGTGTTAGTTGTGAAAGGCTGTTTATTTAAGTCTACAGAAATATTTTCTCTACTACGACGTAATTTAAATACTCCGTCAATGTGCTAAGCGACGAAAGTAACGTTGGTAACATCTAATAAAAAGTCATTCACGAATTGAGTGACAAATGTTTTGATAGTCCGGGAAGAGTCACCGAATCCCGACGTATCTTTCGCACGCACCCGACTTTTATGTGTTATTTCGTGTTGGCACGTAAATTTTACATTAAATGGGTAACTTCCAATAATTCTTTAGAAGTTGTTCCGCAAAAACTCAATTTACAACTTTTATTTTAGTTCATGTAGCTTTAGCCGTAAAATGGCAATTTCCTTTGAAAATTAAACATTTGTCAAGTTTACTGCCACCACTAATTGGCAAATAGCTTTAATCCTCTGCAATCCTGAGGAGACATGGTTCCCGCAATGGGACTACGGAAGAAAAATGGGCAGTAAAGGTATCAAAAGAGAATAGATAAAAGAGTTAGGCTCGTTAAGTTACATTTCTATTTTAAAGCCATTTCCTGAACAGTTGCTATCGACTATTTGCCTGCATGTGTGGCGGTTATTTGTATGCAGCGATCGTTTTTTTAATTCTATTGCGCGTCTCGAACGGGCTTAATTTTTTACGTTTTATGGGCTTTATCGGTTAACTCCGTGTGTGAGATCGTCTGATAGCGCCTCTTGGGCCAAACCATCGTATCTCTACTAAAATATATCGTATTACTGTCTCGTTCTCGTTGCTCGAGATGAATAAAGAAAGCATACCTACGTTTAATGCGCTGCTCACAGATGCTTACGATACGAGTACGGCAGCGGGGCGGTGTAGACGCGGCGCGCCTGCTTTCTTTTTATTGTAGTCGCAGAAGAATAAAAGTACCAGATGTTTATGAAGGAAGTTATCAGACCGTTAAATTTTAGGGTTATTTTAATATACAGATTTATTTATCTTTTACGATAGATTTAGTGCGTAAATAAATTTTAATTAACGACCATTGTTTATTAAACTTTATTGCCCCACCCATAAATCTATGAATGTAGTATCTTACCATATGAGTTTGAATACTTTTAAAGAAAACACATCGTCGCCCCCATGCTAAACTAACATAACTGCAAAAAACAAAATGTTGAGGAGAGCGATTTAAAGGTGCTAAAAATTTTATATTGATTTTTTTTGATGTATTAGTTGAAGTTGTATTGATATAGTATACATGTAGTGTGTTTAAAATGGATGTATTACATGATCAATTTCTCAGATAAGCATTATTTTATTGGATTTAGAAATTACAGCACATTCGCAATTTTGCATCTCCATAGAAAGTGCAACAAAGGTAAGTTTTTTCACCATAATAAACTCACGAAACTACCACTTTCGCAAATTAAAACTCCTTTTAACATATTTGAACCCAGGTAAAGTTACGAAAATGACAGTTTCGTGTGTTAACTATGGTGTATTTGAATGCCTTCGTATGCATTTGTATTGAGACATTGATTTGCGAATCTGTATTTATTTGTAATTTCAACAGAAATATATTGTATAATATCATTTCAATTCATTTCAAAATACTTAAAACCACTACAGGAATTTATAAATAAGGGTGAGGCCGTCATTTCTTGTTCCAGATTCCAGTTTAAATCGATTAAATCGATCGAAATCGATTCAATCGATCCTGTTTCAATCGTCCACATTTTAATCACTTCCAAATCTTCCGCCTATAAGATATATAAATGGATTACTAATATTCGTAATCAGCCCAAGTCCTATCCAGCATGGAATATTGTAGTCCTTTGGGATTGTTTGGCTAAGTACCAACTTGCCGCAATCGACTCGGTGGATCGCAGAGCACGGGCTCATACGGGGACAGTACGGTAGTAGCACGAAGTAGCAACTAAGCTGCAGAGCCTAGCATATACGCAAAGTAGCGTGTCTGTGCGTCTTCTACAAATTGTACTCATACCGCCTTCCCCCTTCTTCCATCGGGCGTCCAGACGAACATCTGGTTAGGTACCATCCTTATGTGGTTGAAATTGCTCTTGCTCGAACCAAGCTCTTTTCATAAGTAAATAGGCATCTTCTGGGTGAGCTCGCTTCACAAGAGCAATCCTATGTTTAATAAAATAAAACCCAACGGAAGTGATTAAAATATAGATGATTCAAAATGCTGAATTCGATACCATGTCTGGGAAAATTACGCCAAATACTAAATTAATAAGGGGATATAATTCGTGTAGATTTTAAAATTGGTATTGGTATTGGTCTGTGTCGTTTGTATTGTTGTGGTATAGTTTTACATTGCGGTATTCAGATGAACATGCTATAAAAGATAACTGTACCAATTTTCAAATATACACAAATTATTTCCCCCGATTTAATTAAGTTTCTCGGAATTCTACGTCCACTATCGAATAGCCAAATTTACCAATCCCACTAAGGATCACATTTCGAATAAATTCTCATAGCTAGTAGTCCTTACGGTCCTAAAATACGATGACATGAGACGTCAAAATAGCGGCCAAGTACGAATATTTTTAATCGATTTGGGTATGGATGCTCGATATGTGATTTGAATTAAATCATTAATTTTGCAGAAATTTTTAACTGAAGCAAAAATAAATGTGTATGTGGCGATAATTATAATATTTTTGTAGATTTGATAAACTAAAAGGTTTTTTCACCCAAAAACAGCAAATAAAGGTATTTTGACGAAGCTCTTCTGACACCGGAAACGATTTCGAGACTGACATATTTAATCGATTAATATAAGTAGTTTTTATTAACGTGGCAGATTTTTCTCCTGTACCTTGGGCAGAGGGTTAAGTTCGAATATATTAATGGTGTCTCCAGTCTTTAATGTTTTATAGAAGCCACGGGCACAGAATGAGTCCTATGAACATGCTTCTATTTTTTTATGCAGCTATGTTGGTCGACATGCTTATTAATTTTAGTATACACACTTCTAACAATGTCTTACATATTTTTAAGCGAATTAAATTATAATACAACGCTGTTTTATTTATATACAGTCCCGTAATCCCATTACAATATAATTGGAATATAAGACACGTTTTATAACTTTTATTTCAATTATCGATATCTGTTTATCGACAACATCGCTTCGTTAGTCGATACAGACCAACTTTTGCAGTACGTCACCATGCAAGCAATACAAGTTTCTATAATATTAATATTACTAATTTGCATGTACTGTCAGGATGAAAGTTTATAAAACATAGTAGGCAAAGGCATTAACATTTCAGCCAAAAAATACTCTTTTAAAAAGTAGGTAAATTTAAATAATTAGTTTATGTATAGAAAATTACAACTCGCACCATTTAATTTAATGATTATCAGCGATAACAAAAACTGCCATTAACAAACATGCATTATTTTAAGTTTCTCTTAAGGTACATACCTACGAATGATTTACTATTACAAACTCGCGAAAATGTGAAATTCGCAAAGTTTGATAGTCCAATTTATGTGATGTGGTAATAATAGCAACCATGCAAAATAACTAATATGCCAGATTCGCAAATTTGCTAAAGGTTATGAATGTATAAGAATTAAATACCACCATAATAAACTGACGTATGTGCCCGATTCGCCAATTTGCTGTAGTCTACTTTTTTGGTTGAGTAATAATTGCCACTATATTAAATTAACCAATCTGCAGATTCGCGAATATGCTATAGTTAAAAATATAGATGAGGAATAAATGCCACCATAGTAAACTATTGTATCTGTCAGAATCGCAAATTTGCTATAGGCTAATCGTACCGGTCATTAATAATTTCCACCATAGAAAATTAACGAAAATGGCAGATTCGTTAATTATTCACAGGCGTCCTAACTTTATCGGCCAAGGAAAAATGCCTTATCTACACTTCGCGAGTCTACCATGGGATAAAACAGATAAAATGTCAGATTAGCACAACCGTAACTCTGAAATCTTAAAAGATAGAAGTCTAGAAATTTGTGACATTGTAGATAACCATATTTAGTACATAATTACATCAATAACTCAATTTTGACAAAAATGCACTTATGTTAGTTTAGCATGGGGGCGACGACATGTTCTATTTGTGTTCGAGTTACTAAAACCTCAAATGAAACAGGTAACATCCTTTATTCTCCATAGAGCAACAATCCAACAAAGTTGGCTTTTATTTATAATCTCCTTGGAGAAGCAAGTTTGGGACCATAGCTAAGATTAGAGAAGTTCTGAGCGCTTATACTGAGCCTTGGTCCGAGGGGAGCAATCGACGATATTATTATCTGTGATATAAAAGTGACGTAATTGTTGAAAAATAATGCATTGGATTTGTTTTTATATGCCAGGTTTTAGCCCAGTAATTTCGTCATTTTTATATCTGTTTCGCATTATTCAAGGACTGATACGTAAATTGTCTTCATCCGTCGGTAGTCTTGGTTTACGCATAACAAAAGGCGTAAGAGTGCCACACGCTAATACCTAAATTATTTTTTTAGTTAGGTCCGAGTCACGAAAAACTACTTGCTTACTAGTACTACTTACTTTACTAGGTAACTTCAAATAGGTACCAGCAAACCAAAAGCAGCTATTGAAACTGGTAACCTATCGCCAACCACTAAATTTTTTTTACCTTATTTTATTTGTCCGAATACTTTCAGGTTTTGTGTTACTTCTCCGAATATATTCAACTCATAGTTCAGAAGAGTAAGGCTGGGTTGCACCAAACCGTCTGTAATCGTAAGCGGTGTTTGTCAAATCTGATTGTATGGTAAGTTTGACAAGTTTCTATGGGATGACAGCTGCCGGCGCCATATTTGACGATGACCGGTCTGTGTTCGTAAGTTGGTGCAACTGGCACTTGGGCTGAGCGTTGCGAAGCTGATATTAGGTTTTTTTATCCGCCTTGAAAAATGAAAAATGCTTGTTTGCATTTGCATGCATGCACGCGTGCTTGTTTGCTTGCATGCATGCTTACGTTACGGGTTTGCTTTCTTGCATGAATGCATACGTTACGTTTTACGGTTAGGTTAGGACGGGAGGTAACAAATAACTTGCTAAAGAAATGTTCTGACGTAGGTATTAATTCATTAGCGATATAATAACAAGTACTTATAAACAATATGTCGAATCAGACTAAGTATTTAAAAAATACGAACAGTTGATAAACTGAATCGTTACATCGGAATACTGACATTGCGAGCAGTCAAATTGCGAATGTTGGATCTTTCAAGCAAATAAAAAACAAAACCATAATGACCAACCGTTAACATGCGAAGTGAACTTTCGGGCGAACGAAAAAAAAGTGAAATAACTTAGGTATGTCGAATATTTTGTTGCCGAAACGAAAAAAGGACAAACATTTTTAGTGTTTCAGATAGGTAACCATTGAAACTCCCTGTGGCACAAGCACAATACTGTTCACCTATAGACACGCCTCTAAACATGTCAAAATAAAAGCTCCATGGCCGAAATTCAAACTTACACTAGTTCACCTGAGGCGAAAGAGCTCAGCAAGTACAAGTTTGCATTTGCATAGCTCGTCAAGTGTTTTGAATATGGGCCCCGATGAAAAGTTTTAATACTGTAAATTCTTTAATCGGTAATGTTTTTTAATTATTTTATTTTCTATCTCTACACTGTCAATAATAATGTCAGTAGGTATTACTGGTAGCGACCGCAAATAGTTATTTCAAATGACAATCGTCTACTTATACAGCGACTCGGAAAACTAATTTCATGTCACAGATGACGTCGATCTCTATCTAGTTCATTTGGTTTATAAAAGGCAATTCGTATCCGCTCCTATAACGCAAATAGAAACAAAAAACTGGCCAAGTGCGAGTCGGACTTCGCACATTTAGGGTTCCGAACCGACCGCAAAGTTAAGTTGGTTTTTATATGAAAAATAAGGAAATTTCTAAAAAAGAAATTACCAATATAATAGTATTTGTTGGTAAAATATACGTAATAACTAAAATTACGTAAATTTTAAGTTTATAGGTATTTGGGAAGTAAAAAAATCTTCGGAACAAAATTTCGTATTTCGCGCCCCCCTTTAGCTGCATGGGGAGCCCCCCTTAAAAACATTTAAAAATAAGTTTTAACTATTTGTATGGCTTTGGGCCAATAAGAGATGCTTATACTGTGTAAATTTGAAGCTCCAACCGTTTGACTGTACCTCTAAAACCTGTGTGACAGACGACGGACGGACGGACGGACGCTTGGGCGTCACCAATAGGGTTCCGTTTTGACCCTTCGGGTACGGAACCCTAAAAAGGATTATCCACCTAGTATCGTATTATAAGTAGGTACTACGTGCGTACTCGTTTCAGTTTTACTCTTAGAGTAAATGTTTTGTTACCGCCAGGATTTGATTTAATATTCAATGGGTGGGTCGCCATTGTCCGAGACGATATATTTGATGGCGCAGCCTTTTTCCTTTATCCTTAACTTATTTACTAGCTTCGTTTCGACTTCACTCCGTTTATGTGCGAGGAGATTTAATGTCGGGTCGGCGTCTGTCGACAGTTTAAATAAAGGAATATTAGATATAAGATAGATTGGAGGACGATGCTTAGCGGAACGAGGGTAAGTTGATGATATTGCACATTCAGTGTCATAAACATCTGTGTATCTGTGTCACTTTAGAACTTTACCGTTTATACTACTTATATATAAACTTATATAATTTGCACAATATACAGGGCGTCCCAAAACTATGGGCCATCCAGGGAAAGTACCTTGAATATTGTAGATGGAAGATTTTACTAAAAGAAGACATTATTTTAATTTCAAAAACAATTTTAACTGCATTCATAGATTTTTAAATAATTATATGGTTGAACCGGGAATCGAACCCGCTACACGAGAAAAAAAAATGTTTTGTTAAAATTCATGGTCTTCCATTTATTTCTGACACTATGTTATTTAGCAAAAAATAATCCTCATGATGAAGCTTTTCGATCGGTATAATAAAACTACAGGGTATTTTTTTTTCTCGTGTAGCGGGTTCGATTCCCGGTACAATCATGTAAGAATTATTTAAAAATCTATGGATGCAGTTTAAATTGTTTTTTTAAATTAAAATAATGTCTTCTTCCAGCAAAATATCCTATCTACGATATTTAAGGTACTTTCCCTTGATGTCCCATAGTCTTGGGACAACCTGTATAACGGGTAGTGTATTTGGAAATGTTTGCTAGGTTTAAGGCGAGGCCAGTTCATGAATCGACGAAACTATTAAAGTTTGAGGTTAGAGTGTGAAGAAATAATGTAGAATTACGAGTATACTACACGAAAATTACTGTAGATTGAAAAAGAAATAAAGTAACAAAATAACCATAAAATATTGAAAAATGATTTGGTAACTCTGTGAAAGAATCCTAAATATCATCGTAAAAATAAACTTTCATGCTGATTATTTCGTAATTGTCAACGGCAGTGATGTTTTTTTTTTACAAAAAGGCCAGCTTTTTTATTGTTCTAACAAAATCCGGACAGATTTTTGATAAATGATCTAATATTCCAAAAATCGATCAAAATTTACTAAATATTCACGAAAACTACGCGCAGAGTTCCGTAGAGAGCGGGATGTTTAAGGTTAGGTTAGGTTAGGTTAGGTCCATACAAAACGTATTTTGACATTCACAGGCTAGCGACGTAATATTTTAAGAAACTTATGTAATAACAAACTTTCATAAATTGGCTTTCCATTTGCGGGAAATGCCCCCTTTCCTAGAATAAACTTGTATAAACTAGAATTAGAGAAATTAATGAGAATCACGTGACATAATTTTTTTCAAATTATTCTAGTTTATACAATTTTTTTCTAGGAAAGGGGGCATTTCGCTCAAATTATGGAAAGCCAATTTATGAAAGTTTGTTACATAACTTTCTTTAAATATCACGCCGTTAGCCGTTAGCGTTTTGTATGGAAAGCGTCCCACCTTAATTGGTAAGCCCATGCGTGTTAAAGCGGGCTAAACACGGAGACAATTATAATTAATACAAAAGGGAATCAATTATAAAATTAATTTAAATTTACAGTTGTTCACAGTAACTCTAAAAGTACATTCTATGTGGTTATTATTAACATCTTTCCTTTGTAGCTTATGCAACCGATATCCGGATTTGAATTTCATTTATATAAATATAACTAACTACAAATCTTGAACCGGTGATGAAATGAAATCTAAATCCAGATAGAAATTGTAGCAAGCAATTTAGTACCCTCCCAAAGGGAACTTTCTGCATATTTTACGTACCTAAATATAATAAAGTAATATCGTAGATGGAAAGTGCTCACGCAAAAACATCTCATTGTTTATATATAAGAAAATGCAAAATATCTCGTATACTTTGGTTTTATGTACCTAAATCGGTGCAGGAAATTGAAGCTTGCAAAAATAACATATACTTAGATAGAACTACTTTCGCATTTATAAAATTAAATTTGAAAATTAAGAATACGATAATAGCGCACAAAAACATGGTGTTCAACTCTTTGCATACACAACATTCCAATTCGTGGGAAGTGTTAAAACGAACCGTTGTTACGTCGGGTACCAAAGAGTGCGAGATTTACGAGTATTCCTAACGTTACGTGCCGGGCGCGCGAGATCCAAATTACGAGCAAAACGTGTGTCAGGGTCAAAGTGAGATGGTGATTACTGCGCCATTCTACACAAGGATATTAAACGTTAAATTAATTAAAATGTAATCGGTTCACAATACAGGAAAGCCCAACCCATAATGTTCTGAAAGAGGAATCTGACGCAGCCACATTGTAACTTTGACAACGCGGGGTCTATAGTCCGCGTAGTGTAGTATACCTCCCCTACCCCCGACTAGTGACGGATGAAGACGATAAATCCATTAGTTTCAATGACTAAGTACCACTCAGTGCGCTATTGCATTATACGTAAGGTTAGCTGGAAGAGATCCCTCATAGGGATAAGTTCGCCTTAGTACTTTAATCTTATGTGACATGTATTTTGTTTCAACATGTTTTTGTGTACAATAAAGTGCTTACATACATACGTAGATGCCTGATCTGACCTATACTCAGACCACCTCAGAAGACCACCTGTACGATTACACTGAGAGGTATGAACTTGTGGGTGCCAGCATATAATCAGTTCTTGCGATCTCTCTATTCCTAGCTATAAATCACACATAGTGGTGGGGTCAGCTTTCCGAACTAATCTTCGCCACTAAGCTCTATCTTCGATATCTTCTTCGCATGCCTGACACTCTATCATGTCTTTTAGCACTGCACCTTTCCACCTTGTCTGGGTCTGCCACTCTTTTTTTTATGCTGCATAATGCTTTGGAGAATACCGGCCTTCCTGGGGGTTTTAGGCGCGGTGATGTGTACTCCTCTGTCAGCTTACCCACTAAAATCCAGCGGCTTTCCCTCATCGCCTTTGTGAGACGCCGCAGGATTCGCTTGCGCAAGCCACCGCGGACGTCTCGGCATATGCCCGCATCGACGCGAGCTCAGGCCCTAGAAGGTTGCTGCCGTGACAGGCGGCACCCTCCGACAGTTGTAGGGGCCAGTTGTAGCAACAATAACGGGTACACTTTCTATGAAAATTCAATACAAACTGTACCCGTTATTTTTGCTCGTGAGTGTAGTGTGTTCAATCAGTTCTTGCTATGTGTACCGGAAATTACTAATTTAAGCGAATCTTTAAAACCATTTTAAAACCTCCGTGACAAAAGCGAATTTTCTGGTATTGAATTTGTTTCTCTTATTTATGATGTCCGCAATAGGGTATTAAACTAAGGTAAAAATAAATTATTTTTTACTTGACTAATAAAAGATCTAACGAAAATACTCGAAAAACATCAATTATTAATTTATTTTAGCTAATTCAAAGATTTTATAAGCATAAAGATTTAAAAAGGACGCTGATTTGAACAAACCTACTCACACTGTCTTAGTGACGTCACTAAGACAGTATTCCACTATTCCCCTACAAACTTCATATTAACAAATCGTTTTTGACAATTAATAAAAAGTTGCTGATTTGACTATGGGTTTAATACCGTATTTTCAACAATATTTCACACACCTACACGGTTCTAAAGGATTCAGTAAAGGTAAGGTGTACGGTATAATATGAGCCAAAAAATTATTATTAAGAGATTAAGATTTAAAAAAAAACTATTTAACCAGAATAAAAAATACAAAAGTGGGTTTTCTCCGAATGTTTAGTACATATTCTAAGTGGTATTGCATGTCACCAAGATAATCTAATTGACGAAAGCTTGAGCGAAATAAATTTCAGCAGAAACCGCCCATTTTATGCTTGCTATTAGCGAAGCTGATTCAAAAGTAAAGATAAAAATACTATTTATGAAAAAAAAACTTGTCCAAAAAATAAACAAGAGGCAAATAGCCCAAATTGCTCCATTTATTAACATTCTGGCTGCATCGCGTCAGATATTCCCTAATCTGGTTTAATTCTTCATGAAATCAATATTTGCAAAAGTTATTTGATTCCAGTGTGTTGTGGCATTATTATTACTCTATGAAGTATCTGAAATATTTGTTAGTTTGTCGATAACATATCTATTTTATACATCCATTGCGTTTCACTTAGTCTTATTGATTCGGTTACTGCTGTTAGAATAGTTGCTTTAGGGTAGTTTTGAATGTTTAACGTTTACGACTAGTAGTAAGGTGTAGTATTAGAGTTCAGACAAGCAAAAAGCGCTGCCACATTTATTACCGAAGTTCAACCGTATTTTCTATTCTGTATATTCTATGTGTATGTTGTGTTATGTGTATGTGTGTGTTCTGTATGTTCTGTGTTTTTCTAATCTGTGCGTATATCTGAAGTCTAACGAAAACCTACAGCGCTATACCTAGTCTTCCATTCAACTCAGTTTTTACAAGCTTTTAACTTGCACTATTAGTATCCAATCCTTTTTTAGCCATTTGCTTGAGCTGAAATTTGGCATACATGGAAACTTACATAATTATCCCAATTTTCAGCTCTATCGGATACAATGGTAACAACACAATAACATGGTACCACCGAGCTGATAATAACCTACACAAGATACACTCGACGTGTTTGGGCTCATTAGAACCGTCTCAACGAGTAGTTGATGACTAAGGAAAAAGTACAGTCAGCAATAAAAGCTTGTACCAAATATTACATTATTAGCAGAAACTTATTCAGATTCACTCTTCTATTTTACTAAGTAATACCTTAGTAAAATAGAAGAGTGAATTGAGAACCTTATGATTTACTTGTTAAATTATGCTGAAATTCAAATACAAAGCTAGATGTCTCAAAACACCTTCGAGCTCACTTTTCTTAAATAAACTGTCTCGTAAAATTCTGGTGTTACAAGAAAAGTTTTCTAGATTTATTGCATCTCACAATCGTCCCTTTTAATAAGATTTTTTACTGTCACTTCTACTTGTCGCGGCAGCTTGAGCATTAAATGAAATGCATTGTCAGACTTGTATACCCATTGAGTAACTTTTAATTAAAATCAAAATGAGACTTGCAGCGCTACAAACAAGAGTGAAAATCTTGTATCAAGTACTAGCCATAAAACGCGATTTATTTATGTAAGTATACGATATTGTTTAATGTGACAAGATAAACGTTATAAAATTTTAATGATAGCTATATTGTTGTGCTTAGCGAGCGACATAGTCCATATGTTTTTGATCATAAAAGTAACTAATCAAATGTGATTACTTGGTTAGAAGTAACCCTCCTTTAGGTCACACAGTCGGGTAAAAAATGTGCTAATCAATTTATGTATACACTACAATTCAAATACTTTTTATTGCACTGCACACCTCAATTAAAGGACAGAGTACAGTATGAAATCACAATAAGTAGAGGCAATCAACAGGCTGTTTTATATTTCTTCTGTAGGAAACTAAGGAGAGTTAGGTACCTACTTGAATTGTATGTTTAGGCGCACCCAAACTAACCCAATATTTTTTTCCCTTCGTTTCTAGGGCAGTCTCCCTCTGATCATTATGAATATGCCTTGACCGTGAAGCATGTTCTAGTTTGATATAAATAACAGTTTGTTTACGGACAGTTTCCGCGCCTCATAACGGCTAGGTAAAGCAAAAACATCGAACTGAGGCAAAAATAGATTCTCAAAACAATTCAACTTTAAAATGAATAAAATGAACTTTATTCTGTAAGTAGGCCGCAATGACACTTTTACAAGTCAAACCCTACTAGCGTTTAACAGAGGCCACGTTTTACGTTAGTTAAATTATACAAGGCTATATTTTCTTACATCTAGTGGTAGAATTTCATTGAATCTGAGATCAAATGTTTGTTATTAGGGCAAGGACCAAAAATTGGTCTTATATTCGTTATATAAAAAAACGTAACTCATAAAAACTATTATTAATGATTTTCTGATGTCTGTCATTGTATCTTATAAAATGGTATTTATTTAGAGCAACTTTCTCACACCTCATATTAACAAAACATACACTTATTTTTTTTTACAATAGCGAGATGTCGACACTTCCCTACAAATTGAAAATGTGATTTCGCGCACTCAAAGCGAAATTTAGGTGTTTTTAATTTTTAAACCTTTAATTTTCGAGTATATTCAATGTATTTTTCACTTAGTCTGAGAAGCGAACTTAGTCGAAGAATACAAATACAAATACAAATGCGTTTATTTTTCCTTTAAATTACAATGGTGTATCGGTTAGTAATATCTTATATCTAATTGACATGGAAAAATCGGTGTGAGCACAGCGATAAGCTGGTTTTAAGCCCACCCGTAGTCAATAAGCAAGCGTAGTCATCAAGCATTAAAATATTACTAATTTCATTAAAAACTTCGTCGGATTTGTTGTTGTCGGATTTTGCGCTTTTATGAAAAACGACTTTTAGTGCTTTGTATTTTCTTACAAATCTACCGTTTTTTTGGTAGTAATACATTTATTACATTGGCAACACTATCTACTTAGATAGTAGACGCATGAACACAACTGTTCTTATTTCTTATCGGCCATATGCATAATTATGCAGTCGTGTATGGGCCGTCAAAGTGAGTAGACGCCGCTCTTTCACTTTTATGTAACGCGGTTTTAGGTATTTATAAAATTAAGTTTGCATTGTTTTGAATATAAATAAAGGTGGAATGGTAGTTTCTTGTTTAATCTTTGATAAAAAAACATCTGTGCGTCGTTGTATCACACACTAAGTATGATATACAAAAAAGAGAGTCAAAATCTGTGGTCAAAAATAGCCAAAATTTGTTTTTGATTTTTTAATTCCGTGAGTAAAAAAATGTTTAGCTAGTTTAATTCCGTTATAACGTAATTAACAAAGTATGTATCACGGAGTTCAGCTGATTATCACGTTTTTACGCGAGTTGACGAGGTTCAGAAAACTTGTTGTATTTCGTAGAATATCCATTACAGAAAGGATTACTTTTCACTATACTGTGAACAAAGGACTGATTTGTGTTCTCTTGAAATACGAAACAAATAAACGATTATAAAGTTGACTTTTTCATCCAATTAGTTTTATCACGGAATAGCCCAAGTTTACGCTACTTATCAACTTCCGCGATGTAATTAAATCGCATATTTAAGTTACGCGCGTAAAGGGCAAGATACCTATAAACTTAAGGAAATTAATCTAAAAATACACATAAAGTGTTTATAACATTATTAATTAAACATTACGTAGTCTTTGATCTCAACTTGAATTACCGAGTGCAAAACTCCGCGCCATCAGCAGAAAAAACTTCCCTCGAATTTTAAAGCCAGAAACAAATTTCCTTTCCAATAAGTAATTTATTATCTCGAGAACTAAATTCACGTTATGTGTGATTATTAAACGTGAAATATGGTTGAGTTCCCTCTGTCACTCTCAGTCCGTTCTAAAGGCTCGTGTAGGCAAGTCAGCAACCCCTGATAACGGTTTAAATGGTTTTGAAGTTTCCCTAGCGGATTAATTTGGAGGTTGTCGAACTTTATTAATATACAAATCAGCAGGTTGTTGGTAACTAATATGCAACCTATTTTATAGTGTAGGTGAGGCCTTGTTGGTGTTCAGGCAAACATTGGAATAAATTAGACGTTACATTAAAAATTAATAGCAAACCATTGAAACTTTAATATTCATTGATAATGCCATTTTTGTTTTTGTGTAAAGTCGCAAATAATCTGTACAAACAGGTACCTTTACAATAAAAAGTCACTGTTATTTATCGGTCTTGCCAAACTTCTCTTAAGGGTTTCGCTTTAATACGTGAACGTAAAAAACTGTAAAATATAGCGAAAATAAATAAGACCTTGCTATATCGGTTTTTGTATCGCCAGAATTTACGAGCATTGTCGGCATAAAATAAGTATTTTCTATTCGGCAGTGTAGACGACCCTTTTCAGAAGCAAATCGGGAAGTTTAGAGAAGTTTCCCAACTTCCAGCTTTATTCGGCATTCGACGTTTGGCGTTCGCGTCAACAACACGCCAATCGGCGTAGGTATTGGGGACCGAGTACCTTCCTATTGAACATTCAACTCAAGGTTGTGCAGGAATCAATAATAAAGAAATCGTATAGAACGATTCAACTGTTTAAAGGTCATTTACATGGTGCAAGAGCTTGCATTATTTTCATTACGTTGCAGGGTTTAATGAAACTCAATGTACCTACATGGGTACCTACGTTACGTAGCTCCGGAATGTAATGCGGCTATTACACTGTCCTGAATCAGGCGTCCTAACTAGTGGAGGGGACTTGATGCATCTCGCTCTAACGTATAGGTCCGAACCCTTCTAAGTGTCCTGAATTCAGGACAGTGTAATACCCGCTTAATGGAACTCGCATGCTCTTGTAACTAACATTTGACAATATTTTATATTTTTGAGTGCTACTTTTTCATGTTCGGATCAATAGAACAGAAAATTTAAAGATACACGTATTTTTTTATACTTGCGATAATATTATAAGTATTTTATGCAAAAAATCACGAGGGCGTATGTAACAAATGACTATGAGCTAAATGGCGTCACAGCTGTGTTTCATTCACGTGGAAGTAACTGACAAAATTGAATGCGAATTAAATGACATTTTAGTGCGCTCAAACAGTTTTACAATAAGTGCAGTGTTAAAGACAGTCGAAGATGTCAATCGAATACCCGGAAAAAAACTTTTATTATAGTGGGAGTAATGGATCAGTTGTGTGATGTCACTTCGCCATTTAAGAATGTTGGTCATATATTTCATATTTCATATGCAAATCACATACGGCAAAAAAATCCTGCTGAGTCCTGCAGGCGTTTTTCTCGAAATGGTTATCGGGGTTTACGGTTTGTTTTGAAAATTTTTGAAATGGAAAGAAAAATGAAATGTTGTCATTTGCCTGGCTGTTGATTGGAAATAAAAACGTTAAAAAGTTTCGTGACAATTTTATACTGATTTTTAATAAGCAAATCTATACTTTTACTACACTTACTTCTTTATCTATACTTTTTTTATCTTTATTTTTTACGTATAATATACAACTCATATGGATCTCTTGTGTTATCTGAAATAAACGTATATTTAATTTAATTTACTACTGTTTTCTTAATAACTCACAAACAAAACTTTTTAAACTAACCTTAAACCTTAACAAGTTTAGTAAAATATAACCGTCAATATAAAGTAAACCATAACTGATTGGTGTTGTGCTTTATTTGATTAATAGTTTTATTGTAATTTTACTGTATGTAATAAAGTTAACAAAATGGAATCACGTATCTACGCAATTACGCATATTATTTTCAACATAAAAATACGTATATTATTTATATTCTTATCAGTTCATTTTGCAACCCAGTTCACACACTTCAAAACCAGTTTATTTTGCATAAACAAAGCAAATATAATAAATAAAGCAATCAAACGAAATTGGCACAAGGCCACTGTGCACAAGCATTTAATTTCGCTCTCTGAACCAAGTAGAATTAAATACATATTTAAACTCTGATAACTTATGACTGTCGCTCCTTCATTCACCGCGGCGCACCCATTAATTCGTCACCTGGGATTCTATTCAGCTGAACGTATAAAATTAGAATAAATTTTGTGATGCTCGCTCGTTACGTTACACGCCCGTCAATTCCAAGCACATTTAACGAAACGCAGGGCAGCGCATGTTCCACTGTCGACAAATAGCACATTACGGACTTTACTATATCTTCCTGAAATAATGTATGTATCAGATCCCACTTTCTCTCCGTGGTGTGTTGTAACACTTGCAACACACCGACATTTTCGTTCGGTCCACGCGCCTCGGCAGGTATCAATTTACATGCATCTTTCGTTTGTAAACGGCGTAATATTTATCACGTAATGTGTCAACAAGCCTGTGCGATAGATAAAGCGATTCTCTTTCAATACGTTAAGATAAATAGAGCCCTAGTTAGTACGTAACTTGATTCATGATCGATTTCAGTTTTCCTTATACAGGGTGGGCCCTGTAACTGAAGCAAAAAATTGAAATGTAGACCCTTTAACTAATCAGCAATTAAGTCCAAATGGTCTCAATTAATTAAAATGAAAAAATAACTTTTTGTAATTTTCTAACAAAATTAATCGAGCACGCAATGTACTGCAGACATACGTGTCTAGTCGGAACATTTGACATTGACATTTACAATTGTTTACAATCATATTAAAAAACCTACTAAACGTATAAATATTGCATAAACGTATGCAGTTCTGATTTAAATAATCGTTTCCTACAATACGACGTAAAAGATTTTTTACCAAGTAGATGTGGACGGATAAAGGATGTAAATTAACAAACAGTTCCAACAAAACTAGTGCACTATGATAGAACCACTGATAATAATTAGGTATGCCAATCTTACCGGGTAACCTTTGCACGAGGAACCTAACTTGCACTTTTAATAGTTTGTGGAGATGTTTCTTTTTCACGACCATGACTTCCGATAATACGACTTGTGCTCCATTTGACACCGCTCCGACACGACACGTGTAAAATACTAAGTGTAATAGCGCCTTTTCAACATTAACGAAGAATTTCAGCGCTGATCTGGCTGCACACCCGCGGTCACAATCTCAATCACATTCGGCGACCCCACATTCGTTGCTGTGAGTTGACAATAACGCGACTAGGATAGAATATCCGGAGGATACTCGTTCGCAGTATTTAACACAAAACTCGGTAAACAGTCGCCTTATTTCTTCATAATTATCATGCTGTTTTCACATGTATTGTTATTTAATTCAAATGCAGTTTTCCATTACTTTCATTTATCAATCTGACATACATTGTCCATGCGTAATAGAGTACCTTTGCATTTGCAATTGCGTGTTTTATGGTCTGTAGAGGTTTAAGATAATAATTGGGTCAATCAACTTTTTCTTGTCAAAAAGGCAAAGAACAAATAAAAATTTAAAGATAGAGTTTTTCACTTAGTTGTATGTTTTTATCGTAGATCAAATATTAAACTTTTGAACCGCGAGAGTTGCCGCGGACTTCTATGATTAGTTATATGTTTTTTATTGCTATAAACAGATTTCGAGCTCAAAAGTGGTCCCCTAGGTAACCATGATAAAATCCAATAAAAAAGCATGTCAACAAAAATATAATTAATGCAATGCGTAAATAAACACATACATGACGCTCTGAAATGTTAAAACTTGTGAAATTATTTATATGTACAAAGTTACAACAACAAATCATGTCTCTTGAGTCACTTGTGACAAAAAAAGTACAAAAACTTCTCCTAATATTAATAATAATTAGTCCAACTCAAACATACGTCCTTATTTTTATTTCTCTTTTCCATTAAAATACAATCATGTATAAATAAATCCAACACCATACATCTACTGTATATAAAATTTAAAAATATACCTCTTTTTTTCGGGGACAACTTGGTTACCCAAGAGACAAAATGGTAACTCAAGAGACAAAAGTGTATCCCCCAAGAGACAAAACCGTTACTCAAGAGACATTTGAACAAATTGTTGGATACCAACATTTTTACTATGTGTGTTTTATATATGTATTTTATCTATATATCGATCTATTCAGCCCGTAGATACGGCTGAGAATTGGGATCATATTTCTTCTCGGTCCTGTCCCACTTTTTACCTGCTATTCGGCAGATGTTGTCTGACCATCGAGCTGGTGGTATGCCCGATGATAGTTTTGATGTCTTTGGGCAAGGTTCAGTAAGTTGTGTTATTCGCACTCCAACGTCCGCTACTTTCGTGCGCTGACGGACTTCAGCATTTGGGACACGATCAAAAAGGAGGATTCTTAACATGGGTCAGTCCATGGCTCTCTGTGCCACGTTCATTTTGTGTAGAACTTCCTTGGTGAGTGAGTACCCAACCACCAACAGTAATACTTGGCACCTTAAGTGTATGAACGTCGTGATCTTAGTCTTGGACATGTTCATCTTGAGCCTTACCTTTAGAAACATAACTGCAACTTTCTCCGCTTGGAGGATGAGGTCATCTGCAAACCTCAGGTGCGACAGTTTAATGCCATAGATATCGATATCTCTTTCACTCCAGTTCAAAGTCCTCATCATGCCCTCAAGGCAGTGTTGAAGAGTTTGGGTGAAATGGTTTCTCCCTGGCGTATAGCCCGGTTTAACGGCACAGGATGGGTTATCTCATGCACTCGTACTTGCACGGATACAGCTCTCGGAGGATATTCACATATCTACTGTCAATGCCGCAGCGTTAGAGGAAATGGAACACAGCCCAGCAGTGTTGGACACTATCGAAAGCCTTTTCGTAATCAACAAAGGACGAAACACAAAGGCCGGTTGTACTCTTTACAATGCTCCATTATCTGCTTGACAGTATGTATATGGACTCTTCTTCTTCTACTTAGCGTTATTCCGGCTCTTGCCAGGGTCCGCTTTCCGGCTCACTTTCCTCCGCTTTGCACGATCCTGGGTGTCCTCTCTAGCCCATTCTCGCTCATGTCGGCCTTCACGACATCCAGCCATCGCTTCTTGAGTCTACCGCTGGGTCGAGGGCCATCGAGGGCTAGGTCAAGGCATTTGTTTCTACATAGTCAGATGGCCTACGAGGGACGTGATCGAACCAGCGAAAGCGAGATTTCTGGAGCTTCTCCGCTACGTCACGAACACCGAAGCTGCCACGGATGTACTTGTTACGAATGCGATCCGCACGCGTAACGCCGCTCCTGAATGTGCCTTCCGAGAACCGGTCACGTCTCACTGCTATATAAAAGGACTGGTCGGATAACACACTTGTACACTAGCCCTTTGAGTCGAGGCGGTATTCTGCGATCGCAGATGACTCCGGTGACCTCTATTTAGACCATGCCGACCGCTGATTCGGGCTCAGATGTTGTGATAAATTGTCCCGGACTCATGTAATACGGATCCTAGGTACTTGAATTTGTCTGTTTTCAAGACAAAATCATTCCCTATTTTGATAGGATCGGGATCCGTACTTCCGCAAGCCATGTATTCGGTTTTCGCGACATTCAGCTTTAGACAGCCGTTCTCTAGCGTACCCTTCCATTGGTATACCCTTTGCTCTAATACCTGTTTATCCTCGTCTGTCAGCGCGATGTCATCTACATACATGAGCAGCCACGGCGGCAGATCTTGTATTTCCGACGTGACAGCATCAAGCACCACACTGAACAGAAAAGGACTCAGTGCCGAGCCTTGGTGTACACCAACTGTGATCGGGAAGGGTTTTCTGTCGCCAACAGCGATCCTTACCAGAGAAACCGCGTCTCGGTACATGTCTCGGATAATGTCAATGTAGACTAGTTGCACGTTCTTCACCTCTAGTGCCGACCAGATCATCTGACGTGGGATGCAATCGAAAGCCTTCTGTAGGTCCAGAAAGGCCATGTAAAGTAGCTTTCTTTTCCGTACTGATATTCCGAGACAGTGCACTCTTGTCGGAGCCTCGAGTCGATAATGTGTTCGAACAGCTTCATGGTGTGTCACATAACCTTTATTCCCCGGTATGTATATGGACTATAGTAGAATATTCTCTACGGAAGCCAGCTTGTTCGACGGGTTGGTTCTCATCAAATTGTCCGGACAATCAATATGCACAGGACTTATCCGGCTTTATGTTTGGAAATGTGGAACTTGTTTTTATTTCATTTTATTTATGAATAATTAGGGCCGTTATATCGTTCAGTGGTTTCTGTTATTAATTTGGTATTGTATGCTGTAATCGGGAGCTCTTGCATGTTTCAGCTCTTGCCTAGTTTCTATTAAAGCTATCTATGTATGTGTTTATAACCATTTCCCGGGTAGTGGTGAAGATTCCACCGCTTAGTGAGTCCACATGCTTTCTAAAGGCTCTCATATTTGTTCGTCAATTCTAACTATAATTATTTTTGTAAAAATATGCTATAGTTTCATCTTTATTTTCATGTTTTCTGACGTTAGATCTTATCATATTTCTGCTCTTATTGATAAGTTTGACTAGTTTCTGATCGACTTAAGTCTTCGACTTATAAGTTTTATAACTGTTTTATTGATTTTAGTGCATTAAGTTGCCGGATGCTTTAATAAATAGCTAAATGTCTCTTAGCTTACCGAAAATGTCTCTGGAGTGACCAAAAAAGTGAGCCAGGGGACTGGTGACTCAAGAGAAAAATTAATGTTATAGCCATTTAAAACCCAAATATAAACGAATACACTAAATGAAATAGGTTGCTTTAGGATTTCAGACCTCCTTGCTATATAATGAGCTCTATTTTAAACCAAAATCATGAAAAACTAACGATAAATCGCAGTGAGTCGGGAGAAGTGGAATAAAGACACCTTACCTGTGTTAGAGGTCCGGACGACATAAAAAATGGTACAATATGCCGCAGCAATGACAGACTAACTCACGTGACACTCAGATCGTCTGTCTATTGATCGATCCAATGCCGTGCGACGTCATGCTATTTACTACCTTATTTAGGATGGTGAGCTAGGGGACTTAGTATTTTTTACTTTTACAGGGACACTTTTTTCAACTGAATTTAAAAAAAAACTATTTAATATTTTCAGTCCTTCACAACGTTATAAGATAATAACTGCAGAGTTGTATTGAAATAATCCATAACATTAAATACTTGTAAGCGATTTTTTTACACCAAGAAGGAATTCACTCTCCAATTTATGTACAGGGACAACAAATTTTTGTATGGAAGTGAAATTGTGTCCCCTAGAAAACCAATAAATTTTGTATAAATTATGAAATTTATTATTCAAAATTTTGCTCCGTTGTCGTTTAATAGTCTAATTTTATAATCAACATACAAGAATGAATAAATGTCTTATATACAAAGAAATAAAATGGATTCATTAGTAGTGACACAGAATGACAAGAAAAAGTTGATTGACCCAATTATGAACTTTTTCAAGTTTAAATAAATATCAATGGCGTGACAAAATGCGTCCATAAGAGCCGTAGCGTAGCAGCGATCGTATCATATCATAAGGCTGGTTTTCCACTAGAGCTATGCTACGCAGCTATGCTGCGAGGATGCGCTACGAGCTATGCGATCGTTTCCACTAAAGCTACGCTATGTAGGGAGCTGTTCGAGGAAGATGCGCTATGAAGATGTGCTATGCTACGTAGCTGTGCGAGGAAGATGCACAGCTCGAGCTATGCGTATTGCGTACGCCCAAATAATCTTTCGATACCTAGAAATACTAAAAGTTCACCTAATTTCAAGTGTTTTTTTTTAAATAGTTTCACAGTAATCTAGTGTAATGCCGGTTACACGCAATGGCTATAATGCCCCAACGTACGGGGTGCAAGCGTCATGTTTCGGATTCATCGAGCAACAACAACATGTTTTGGACTGACACGCAACATGTTTCGGATATTCACACGCGACGTGTTTCGGACTGACACGAAACATGTTTCGGATTCACACGCGACATGTTTCGGACTCATCCAGCGACATGTTTCGGATTGACACGCGACATGTTTCGGATTCACACGCGACATGTTTCGAACTCACATGTAACATGTTTCGGATTCACACGCGACATGTTTCGGACTCACACGTAACATGTTTCTGACTCATCGAGTAACAGTTTCGGATTCACACGCGACATGTTTCGGACACACACGAGACATGTTTCGGACTGACACGCGACATGTTTCGGATTCACACGCAACATGTTTCGGACTCGCACGCGACAAAATTCGGACTCATCGAGTAACATGTTTCGGGCTCATCAAGCGACATGTTTTATGACATGAGGCACAGTATATCAAATTGCAATTCCGAATAGTTAATCACTTCCCTTTCATTTTTAAACAACATAAAGTATTAACACATTAACACAGTTTCACAGGTAAATTCACAAAACGTTAAACCTATTTAAGTGCACCACCGAGGTCAAAACCTACGCCGGCTGTGAAGCCGGGCCTCTAATTCCGCCTAGTTAATAGCAATTCCTCTTCCTTTGAGAGTTCTTTATCGCACATTGCGAGACATAAGATATATTTTTGCTTCCACGATGGTATGTCTACTTTCGTTGACAAACACGCGCCTACTGAACACACTCGCGACCTACATTGCATCCACAGCTCGCATCCATAGCACGCATCCGTAGCACGCATCCACAGCACTCATCTTCCCATATAAAAAACATAGCTGAACCTTTTTCCACTAGAGCTATACTATGTGAACGAAGGAATGTGATTGGTGGATTTCAAACGCATCCATAGCAACGTAGCATAGCATAGCTCTAGTGGAAAACCAGCCTAACGCCGGATAATTTTGGAGTTGTGGTGTAGTTAGGACGGGACGATAGCTGTAGAGCTGGGTCCACATTTTTATCATATTGCCGTATCGCGTTGCACCGACGCATAAAGGTGGGTTCACATTTACATCATTTTGCCGTATCATATCGCCTTCTCGTTGCACCAACGCGTATCATGATCGTTAGTGTGGACGCAAAAAGATGGCGATTATTTTACGCGCCGTATGTGATCGCATGAAATCTGTGTTGCTACACGTATCTTAAATACCTCACATACTCTCGATCGGATACGCGTATCAAGATCGGCACTTAAGTATGGACGTGTTTTTATACTGTATCATGATACACAGTAATGATTTAACAGATGACGCTTATGACGCTAGGTCCACATTTGTAACGTCATGCGTATCGTATCGTATCGGACACCCGTATCCCAAGTATGGACGCCTACGTTGGGAATACCATATCACTAGCATAGCCAAATGAAAAACACACGCCCAAATTACTCGCGGCACGCACACCGAGGCGCCTTTGACCACGGTCGGAAGACCGACTCCTGCCGGCTCGCCCCAAGCTGTTCTCTCGGGCACGGCGCCTGAGCAATGTGAGCAAACAAGCGAGCCGTGCCGTGCGTGGTCAACCTGAGGCTACCTGAAATCCGTACGCACCTGCACGCGTTTAAACAAACTATTCAGTTAGAGATGAATAAAAATGTGGCGGTCCAGCTCAGAGGGACCCTTATGGTTGGTATTGAGTTACGCACGGATCTACAGGGTGGGTTTTCTTTTTGGGTCAGTGAGGGCAGCTATCAGATCCGGCTAGAAAAGCCACAAATCGAGGAAAACGACAAAAACCTATTTCTTTCTTTATTTCACATTGCTATTATGTAGCAGAAAGTATTCCTACCATATTTTTTCATAATTGTAGTGCTTATAGTCGGCTGTGACTGTGACATGCGGACGGACGCACGGACGCACGTACGACGACGTAGACATGATGAAACTATAAGGCTTCCGTTTTCGCCATTTTGTCTCTAACAATACCATTCAATAGGAAATGAATAAGGAACAAACAATTTTGCAACGGTCATGCACGACTAGGACTTTCTTGACTTGACACTAGAAACAGGTATTTGTAACGTGTGCCACCTAATTCAGTAAACAGAAAAGGCAAATAAATAATACAGAAAATGGTTAGAAGTAATTAGAATAAGTTATTAACCTATTTTATCTTATCTGCGCTCTGCCATAAGGGCCCTTTTTTACTAAACTTTACAACTCATTTTATGGTAGAAATACTTAACTTATACGTGTGAAACCAAGCTAGATATACACATCTAGTCTTATACTTTATCAATATGCAAAAAACAAAAAATATGTGATTTTACAGTATTTTACTAAAACGCTGATATCTACGAAACTAGAAAGTGCCATAAGGGTCCTTTTGTTATGGACAGCCACAACTTTTTACTTACAAAGTAAAAAATGTACGTATTGCATTCTCCCATAGGCACGTGGTCCGACCGGCTTGTCCCACCGATTGGACAACGATTTTTGGGGTTCCGTACCCAAAGGGTAAAACGGGACACTATTACTAAGACTCCGCTGTCCGTCCGTCTGTATGTCCGTCTGTCAACAGCCTGTATCTCATGAACCGTGATAGTTAGACAGTTGAAATTTTCACAGATGATGTATTTCTGTTGCCGCTAAAAAAGATAATAAAATAAATATTAAAGGGGTCTCCCATACAACATAAATTTTGCCGTTTTTATTTAATGGTACGGAACCCGTCGTGTGCGAGTCCGGATCGCATTTGGCCGCATCGCATTTTGTCGGACCACAGATAATTTGTGACTTCATTATGTTCTACGTATCACCGTATACCGGGTAGAGTCAGTCCGACCCAGGTCGGGCCTAGCTGAGTTTCTTTCTGGGCTCTTTTCAGATGGCTGGGTTTAATGAACCAGCGACAAAAGTCTCAGGAGCTCGATTCCACTGGCACTAAGATTCGGTTGAAACCGATCATCCAATCTCACTGAAGCGCAAACTCTTAGAGTATTCTAGTGTTTAAACCGCCCGCGTGGTCGTGTCGGAGGTTTCCTTTGGATTTTCCTTAGGTCCCTCTCTTACCACTTTATAATACTACGATGATTACAAACAAGTATACGGCCTGCCTGATGTTAATCAGACACCGTAAGCCTATGTACGCGTTCTACTCCAAAAGAATCACAAACGGGTTGCCGAGCCTTTATTGATTTGGGGATTTATTTTTGTGTTGACAGCTAGAGACACATGCAGGTCTCTCACAAATAACGCAGGACTCTTAACACAGTGCCTCCTCTGGAGCTCTGGCGACCACACTCACCAGCAGGAACACTACACCACAATAAAGAGCGTGATTTATCGTGTTATTATGGCTGCGGTCTTTTGTAACTTGGAAATACATACTTAGACCTAAACGTTAGTGCAACACATGTAATGGAACACGTTCCGGAATAAGACAAGTGTGCATTTATTAAGCCTTCATGGTTCAATAAAAACCGAAGTCTAAATGTTGACATTCATGTCCCACTAAGCCGGTCGGATCACGTGGCCTAAGGGGCATTCCTCTCTCTATCGTGCCCACTGGTCAGTGTATTGTGTGTATTGATCTCATACTCGTAAGTGTTTACACCCCGCCAGGAGGGGCTTACTACCGTGACGTCATCGCGCCGCGCAGAGTACATGCGGCCGCCGGCTCACACATTGTGTGACTATTCAATGGCTGCGGAGCAGCGTTACGGATCGCACGCGCACGCGCTTGTACGATCATAAAAAATAATTTTTTTCGTGTAGTTTCGTGTTAAATAATAATGTCAAAGCCACAGCATTATTGTATTGCAGCAGGTTGCACCAATAATAATAAGAACGTAGACGTAAGAACGGTCATTGAGTTTGGTATTCACCAACGGTTGACATAAAAGAAAACGAAAATGAAAACGTTGGTTCTAAGAAACCTCTTTTATTTTTTAAAGTGATGCCTTTAAAAATTATATAAAACTTTGTATCCCCTGGTTACATGTATGGAGTGCCCCCTCCCCCTACTTTAATATTTTTTCGTCATTTCACATCACTTTTACGTAGCGGTTCATACGAGCAGAACACACCTTCCTGCTAAATGTTTTAATTGTATTTGTAGTGCTTATAGTCTCCGAGTACATCGGCTGTCACATACAGACGAAAAGACGGACGGACGGACGGGTTCCGTTTTCACCATTTTGGCTACGGAACCTTAAAAGTACTATTCGTAATTGTATTGTAAACAATACTACTAATAATAATAAAGTACATATATTAAAATAGGTTCTCGCTGGTGGTAACCCTAGCGCTGAGGGCGGGGCCTCGAAAGAGCGCGTTGCGTGCGATAGAAAGAGATGGCCACGTTTAGGCACGTTTGGCATACCTAAACGGGGAATTTGTTAGCAGAGAAACTTCTGTACTTGTACTATTACTTGTTCTGTGACCCCGCTTGATAATGGAAAATGAAACAAATAAAAAATGAAGATAATCTTATCTCATCATCTTTATTAAGTACGAGTATACAACTACAATAAGGTACTCTTCAAGAAAGGAGTGTATAAATTTTTAAAGGGTCGGCAATGCGCATGTGTTGCCCCTGGGGTTGCAAGCGTTCATAGGCTGCGGTGACCGCTTACCATCAGGCGGGCCGCACGCTTGTTTGCCACCGATTTGGTATAAAAAAAAACTTAACATAACCAACTCTAAAACTTAAAATAAAACATTTCAGTCTTTGTCCACTTCTTGGTAGATATGAGATATTAAAGTAGGTAATCGTACTATCTAATGAAACAAATTTTCTATGTGCTGACCGTTTCCTGTCCTGCACGCTTCATACCGCAAGAGTGTGTTTCGGTGCACTTTGTTGAGATCAACTTCTCGAATTCTTTCAAATGCCTCATTAATTCTATTCCTCAGCATTTCGACCGTGTCTACCTCTGCCGAATAAACGTAATCTTTTACAGCTCCCCAAAGAAAAAAATCTAAACATGTAAGGTCAGGTGACCTCGGCGGCCATCTTCGGGGACCATACCGACCAATCCATCGATCACCAAATATTTGGGTTAACCTATTTCGGATTGCCACAACAGAATGAGCAGGTGCACCATCGAGTTGAAACCACGTCTGATTTTTAACATTCTCGGGCAAATTATTAAAATAGTCTGCAACGGTCCCGTCAATCAATTGCATGAAACGTTCCGTATTCAAGGTGCCGTTAATGAAAACTGGACCAATTATAGTGCATCCATGAATAGCTGCCCAAACGTTTAGTGAGAAGCGGTACTGGTGAGCTGTTTGTCTCATTAGAAACGGGTTGTCACTGCTCCAGTAATGCGTATTTCTCGGGTTCCACTTCCCATTATTCGTAAAAGTGGACTCATCCGTCCATATGACATCACTTACAAAGTTCGGACTTTCTTCGCTCTGTGTCAAAAACCAATCACAATATGCAAGTCGCACTGGGTAGTCCCGTGGTAACATAGCTTGCACTCCGAGAAATTTATACGGGTGATTTTTTCTCTGTTTAAGAACTTTCTGTATTGTTCGGTGATTAACCCCCAACATCAGACCTGCTTTTCTGGTGCTAGTCGTGGGTCTTTGCCGAAAATGTCGCATGATCCTTTGTTCTAACGCCCATCGAACATTAAATGCCGCACCCGGGCCGTGAGCAGGCCGTACTGCCCCGGTCACAGGCTCGTTGTCCCGCACGCGTTGCACGGCATTGGTTATGACTCGGCCATTGACGGGATGCCTTCGCTCAGGGTATCGCTCGCGGCAGGGATCGGATACCGGTATTATTTTCAAACCGGTTTCGGCCATTGACCCCAAACCGAAATGAATAGCGTTTCTGGTTTCGTTCTTGTTTCTGGTTTTCGGCACTCAAAACCGGTTAGTGAAGGAACTGTTCTGGGCCCAATTTCGTTTCCGTGGAACGAAATTAACCGGTTTTCGACGGAGACAACCAGTCTTAACTCGAATTTTTGACAGAGGCCGCCAAGGGTTACTAGCGGAGGGAGCGCGCTTACAATTTATTTAAAAGCTAATTTATAATTTGATATTAAATTTTACCACTAGACCTGATGTCGAGGGTCTGATGATGCAGCCGGAAGAGAGCCACTGGAACTGCCTAACGGAAAGTGATAAAGTAGTCGAGTTTGGGCTTGTTTGTTTTGTTGTCTTGAGTACTTACCAATGGACCTGATGTCGAGGGTCTGATGATGCAGTCGGAAGAGAGGTACTGGAACTGCCTAACGGAAAGTGATAAAGTAGTCGAGTTTGGGCTTGTTTGTTTTGTTGTCTTGAGTACTTACCAATGGACCTGATGTCGAGGGTCTGATGATGCAGTCGGAAGAGAGGTACTGGAACTGCCTAACGGAAAGTGATAAAGTAGTCGAGTTTGGGCTTGTTTGTTTTGTTGTCTTGAGTACTTACCAATGGACCTGATGTCGAGGGTCTGATGATGCAGTCGGAAGAGAGGTACTGGAACTGCCTAACGGAAAGTGATAAAGTAGTCGAGTTTGGGCTTGTTTGTTTTGTTGTCTTGAGTACTTACCAATGGACCTGATGTCGAGGGTCTGATGATGCAGTCGGAAGAGAGGTACTGGAACTGCCTAACGGAAAGTGCTACGATAGTCGAGTTTGGGCTTGTTTGTTTTGTTGTCTTGAGTACTTACCACTAGACCTGATATCGAGGGTCTGATGATGCAGCCGGAAGAGAGGCACTGGAACTGTCTAACGGAAAGTGATAAAGTAGTCGAGTTTGGGCTTGTTTGTTTTGTTGTCTTGAGTACTTACCAATGGACCTGATGTCGAGGGTCTGATGATGCAGCCGGAAGAGAGCCACTGGAACTGCCTAACGGAAAGTGATAAAGTAGTCGAGTTTGGGCTTGTTTGTTTTGTTGTCTTGAGTACTTACCAATGGACCTGATGTCGAGGGTCTGATGATGCAGCCGGAAGAGAGCCACTGGAACTGCCTAACGGAAAGTGATAAAGTAGTCGAGTTTGGGCTTGTTTGTTTTGTTGTCTTGAGTACTTACCACTAGACCTGATATCGAGGGTCTGATGATGCAGCCGGAAGAGAGGCACTGGAACTGTCTAACGGAAAGTGATAAAGTAGTCGAGTTTGGGCTTGTTTGTTTTGTTGTCTTGAGTACTTACCACTGGACCTGATGTCGAGGGTCTGATGTTGCAGCCGGAAGAGAGGCACTGGAACTGCCAAACGGAAAGTGATAAAGTTGTCAAGTTTGGGCTTGTTTGTTTTGTTGTCTTGAGTACTTACCAATGGACCTGATGTCGAGGGTCTGATGATGCAGCTAGAAGAGAGCCACTGGAACTGCCTAACGGAAAGTGATAAAGTAGTCGAGTTTGGGCTTGTTTGTTTTGTTGTCTTGAGTACTTACCCCTGGACCTGATGTCGAGGGTCTGATGATGCAGCCGGAAGAGAGGCACTGGAACTGCCTAACGGAAAGTGATAAAGTAATCGAGTTTGGGCTTGTTTGTTTTGTTCTCTTGGGTACATACCACTGGACCTAATGTCGAGGGTCTGATGATGCTGCCGGAAGAGAGCCACTGGAACTGCCTAAAGGACAGTGCTACGGTAGTCGAGTTTGGGCTTGTTTGTTTTGTTGTCTTGAGTACTTACCACTGGACCTGATGTCGAGGGTCTAATGATGCAGCCGGAAGAGAGGCACTGGAACTGCCTAACGGAAAGTGATAAAGTAGTCTAGTTTGGGCTTGTTTGTTTTGTTGTCTTGAGTACTTACCCCTGGACCTGATGTCGAGGGTCTGATGATGCAGCCGGAAGAGAGGCACTGGAACTGCCTAACGGAAAGTGATAAAGTAATCGAGTTTGGGCTTGTTTGTTTTGTTCTCTTGGGTAAATCCCACTGGACCTAATGTCGAGGGTCTGATGATGCTGCCGGAAGAGAGCCACTGGAACTGCCTAAAGGACAGTGCTACGGTAGTCGAGTTTGGGCTTGTTTGTTTTGTTGTCTTGAGTACTTACCACTGGACCTGATGTCGAGGGTCTGATGATGCAGCCGGAAGAGAGGCACTGGAACTGCCTAACGGAAAGTGACAAAGTATTCGGGTGGCTCTCTTCCAGCTGCATCATCAGACCCTCGACATCAGGTCTACTGCTCAGTACTCAAGACAACAAAACGAACAAGCCCATACTCGACTACTTTATCACTTTCCGTTAGGCAGTTCCAGTGGCTCACTTCCGGCTGCATCATCAGACCCTCAACATCAGGTCCAGTGATAAGTACTCAAGATAACAAATCAAACAAGCCCAAACTCGACTACTTTATCACATTTCGTTAGGCAGTTCGAGTGGCTGTCTTCCGGCTGCATCAGCAGACCCTCGACATCAGGTCTAGTGGTAAGTACTCAATACAACAAAACAAACACGCCCAAACTCGACCCCTTTATCACTTGCCGTTAGGCAGTTCCAGTGCCTCTCTTCCGGTTGCATCATCAGACCCTCAACATCGGTCCAGTGGTAAGTACTCAAGACAACAAAACAAACAAGCCCAAACTCGACTACTTTATTACTTTCCGTTAGGCAGTTCCAGTTGCTCTTTTTCGACTGCATCATCAGACCCTCGACATCGGGTACGTACTCAAGACAACAAAACAAACAGGCCCAAATTCCACTCCTTTATCACTTTCCGTTAGGCAGTTCCAGTGGCTCTTTTCCGGTTGCATCATCAGACCCTCGACATCAGGTCCAGTGGTAAGTACTCAAGGCAACAAAACAAACAAGCCCAAACTCGATTAATTTATTACTTTCCGTTAGGCAGTTCCAGTGCCTCTCTTCCGGCTGCATCATCAGACCCTCGACATCAGGTCCAGTGGTAAGTACTCAAGACAACAAAACAAACAAGCCCAAACTCGACTATCGTAGCACTTTCCGTTAGGCAGTTCCAGTACCTCTCTTCCGGCTGCATCATCAGACCCTCGACATCAAGTCCAGTGGTAAGTACTCAAGACAACAAAACAAACAAGCCCAAACTCGACTACTTTATCACTTTCCGTTAGGCAGTTCCAGTGACTCTCTTCCGGCTGCATCATCAGACCCTCGAAATCAGGTCCAGTGGTAAGTACTCGAGACAACAAAACAAACAAGCCCAAACTCGACTACTTTATCACTTTCCGTTTGGCAGTTCCAGTGCCTCTCTTCCGGCTGCATCATCAGACCCTCGACATCGGTCCAGTGGTAAGTACTCAAGACAATAAAACAAACAAGCCCAAACTCGACTACTTCATCACTTTCCGTTAGGCAGTTCCAGTGACTCGCTTCCGGCTGCATCATCAGACCCTCGACATCAGGTCCAGTGGTAAGTACTCAAGACAACAAAACAAACAAGCCCAAACTCGACTACTTTATCACTTTCCGTTAGGCAGTTCCAGTGGCTCTTTTTCGACTGCATCATCAGACCCTCGACATCAGGTCCAGGGGTAAGTACTCAAGACAACAAAACAAACAGGCCCAAATTCCACTCCCTTATCACTTTCCGTTAGGCAGTTCCAGTGGCTCTTTTCCGGTTGCATCATCAGACCCTCGACATCAGGTCCAGTGGTAAGTACTCAAGACAACAAAACAAACAAGCCCAAACTCGACTACTTTATTACTTTCCGTTTGGCAGTTCCAGTGCCTCTCTTCCGGCTGCATCATCAGACCCTCGACATCGGTCCAGTGGTAAGTACTCAAGACAATAAAACAAACAAGCCCAAACTCGACTACTTCATCACTTTCCGTTAGGCAGTTCCAGTGACTCGCTTCCGGCTGCATCATCAGACCCTCGACATCAGGTCCAGTGGTAAGTACTCAAGACAACAAAACAAACAAGCCCAAACTCGACTACTTTATCACTTTCCGTTAGGCAGTTCCAGTGACTCTCTTCCGGCTGCATCATCAGACCCTCGAAATCAGGTCCAGTGGTAAGTACTCGAGACAACAAAACAGACAAGCCCAAACTCGACTACTTTATCACTTTCCGTTAGGCAGTTCCAGTGACTCTCTTCCGGCTGCATCATCAGACCCTCGACATCGGTCCAGTGGTAAGTACTCAAGAGAACAAAACAAACAAGCCCAAACTCGACTACTTTATCACTTTCCGTTAGGCAGTTTCAGTGACTCGCTTCCGGCTGCATCATCAGACCCTCGACATCAGGTCCAGTGGTAAGTACTCAAGACAACAAAACAAACAAGCCCAAACTCGACTACTTTATCACTTTCCGTTAGGCAGTTCCAGTGACTCTCTTCCGGCTGCATCATCAGACCCTCGAAATCAGGTCCAGTGGTAAGTACTCGAGACAACAAAACAAACAAGCCCAAACTCGACTATTTTATCACTTTCCGTTAGGCAGTTCCAGTGACTCTCTTCCGGCTGCATCATCAGACCCTCGACATCAGGTCCAGTGGTAAGTACTCAAGACAACACAACAAACGAGCCCCATCTCGACTACCGTAGCACTTTCCGTTAGGAAGTTCCAGTGGCTGTCTTCCGTTCCGGCGGCATCATATAAATTAGCTTCTAATCTAAATATTATAAGAGCAGACGCGCCGCGGGGCCCGCGGGTGATGGTATTACCTGACGACAACGCCTTCAAAAGTGAGAAAGTGACAGTCGTGACATTTTAAACCGGTTTAATTAAGTTCCACGGAACGTTAAAATTCCGTTCTCCTAGAATACTGATAACCGAAATAATTCGTTCTTTCACTAACAGGTATTTTGATAAACCGGTATTATGTAAGAACGAAATCAAACCGGTTTAGGAACAAAATAATACCGGTATTTGGAAACCGGTTCCGATCCCTGGCTCGCGGTACAATCTTAGAGCGCGGTGTGCGTTCCCCCCGGTTTCACCGTAAATCAATATCATATCGCACAATTCGCGTGCATCGTAATTTATTCTTGCCATTTTGAATAAATTTTGAATCGCTGATAATTTCTTTTCTGCCAAATTGACATTGTCAATGTACCATAAAATTACAAACATTTTTAAATAATCAAATCGTCGGTGTAGTTTATGGAGGTACCTAATATTTACAAAAATATTTTAGAACCTATGTAGTTGTGTTTGGAATTTCAAAAATGAAAGAAAAGTTCGGCAAGTTGCAACATTGTACCGTATTACCGTAGTCTCTAAATGCAAAGGTATAAAGACTAATTTAGCTGGTTTTCATTTTAAAAATAATTTACGTTAGTACATTGTTAGTACATGTTACATACTGTCAAAATCCTCGGTACCAAGACATCTTACGACCGTAAAGCGACAGTATCGCAAGTTGAAAATTCATTGATTGTAGATCTCAACTTCAAATGACTATTTCTCCGAAATTAAGAACTTTGAAACATTGGGATCACTTTGTGATAACTGTGGATACTTTAAGGTATCCCTGTTTAAATTTTTTGCTTCAGTTACAGGGCCAGGCAGGTGTATAATTAACAGAATCACCTCCACTACTTTTTTTTTATAAAAAAGAAAAGAGTTTGCGTGTGACCTTATTCTAAACTAATGGGATATTAAGACAAGGTCTAGATGGTTCACGCTCACCCAGATGATGCCTGTTACCAGTGTTCCCTCTGCCTTGGAAACATCGAGATTGTATGCTTCCTCAAACAGACAGACAAGGGAAGAGAATTCCAGCTGGAGGCAGTGCGAATCAAATAGGATTTCTTAAATCGCAATGTGCTGCACGGGGGGAATTCTACTACATGCGGGTGGAACTCCATACGGCATCTACACTCAAGAGCAAAAATAACGGGTCCACTTTCTATGGAACTTCAATACAAAGTGTATGCATTATTTTTGCTTGTGATTGTAATAGCTATAATAGCTATATCGATAAAAGCAAGTCGAAGGGAGGACCAGTTAGTTGATAACGTAACGTATCAAACTTTACTAGTGGCATGCCTATCCGTCATTTTTGGTTGTACTTTGTTTCGCAGAAAGAAGTTTTATAGATGTATTGTTTCGCAGAATTTTATTCCATACAAAACAGATTTTTACTAAAGGGTCGTAGTTCTAACCTAACTTATTTTCCTGGTAGATCTGATTGGGTTCAAAACAATGGCATTTTAGCTGTACCTAAAAAGTTAACGATTTCTGATAAAAAACTTTCAATGAAACGAAAATGCTGCGAAACAATACGAGTACATTCTATGAAACATTTTTCTGCAAAAGAAGGGTTAGTACTATCTTAAGTATCTTACCCACGCTCGACGTTGCATAATCACTCCTTTATTAAGCTCACATATTCAATTACTCACATTAAACGTGTGTAATTAAACAAACCACCCTCCAGATATCCTCCTCAACTACCGGATCACACCTGAAAAACTGGCTACCCACATTGCAACACATCCAGGATCTTCGAAATAAAACTAATATCTCATTCCACCTCACTCAAATCCTCACTAGACATGGCTATCATAAATCATACTTATCCCGCTATAAAATTACCGCCGATGACCAGTGCCCATGTGATGGAAGCACCTCACAATCCATCGACCACCTCATTAACCACTGCCCAAAATTCACCAATCCGAGATTTGAACACGAAATCATCTGTCATAACATAATCTCAGTATAGATCCATACAACTTACAGTAACTGATTCATAAAGAAACTACGATAACCTCATTCTACAAACTCATCACCACCATAGTCAACAACCTAAAAAGGTTCAATGGTACATAGTCACTTCCACCCATCACACATCCGTTATTCACCTATCATTATTTCATCTCTCATCTCATTGACGCCCAGGGGACCGATTTTTGAGTGTCGAACGCTCGAGTTTTCACTCGACATCTGTCAAAACGTCATAGTTTTTTGACGGATCGCGAGTGAAAATTCGAGCGTTCGACTCTCAAAAATCGGTCCCCAGAATCGCAACATCACGAAATAATCATTTATCAGGTTTATTTAGAATTTAGGCACCCGTACCCTTCGCGGGAGGGGGACTAAATTCAGACTAATATAGCATTTAAAAAAACCCTCCAGGTATTTCTAAACAACGTATAAATACAAAGCAACGAGCCTGGCTCACTCTAACAGACATACATTCTGTGTATACTAGGTACAGCTTAGGTTATTCTGCATTCAACAAAACAAAGTGAAAATCCCTGCGAAAGAACATACCAAAATTTAAAACTTTTTTAATGGCTCATTTACATAAATAGTAGGGAAAATGAATGATATAATGAACGCGAGGGTTTCATTTCTGGTAGACATTGTTGCAAATAAAAAACTTCGTCTAAACCGTTAGCTCGGCCCGCGTGTAGAAGGTATACGTAAGTGCGTAAAAAACATTTAAATCAAATTGAATTACGAAATACGTGTCTCAGATTGATCCCCTAAAGTTAATCGCGTGAAATCTTTGTTTGAACTGGTTTGAACGATGTTATTTAGATGGTGCTCGCGTCTGGGATATGTCGGTGGTGTAGATCAGTTTATTCGCAATGATTGTTTATTTTGCATTATCGAGTTTTGACTATAACGTGTGCGTATCAACAAAGAACTTGAGGCCTATTAGAGACAAACATTTAAAATATTAATTTGATATCAATATGTTTAGCGAGACAGTACTGTTAGTTGGTTAGTTTTACTGGACATTTTCCGCAAGTCGACATCCAACGTGCCTATTTTGCGTGAAAAAGTGGTAGCACTATTCTAACCACCCTAGTTCCTGTATGAAACTTATTTTACTGATTTAAAGACCTATTCGTTTCTCTTTTCAAGCAAAGTAATATTGTTAATATTAAACACAGACTGCGACGTTGATAGAATTAGGAACAAGCAGGCATTGTTTACCCAACGGTATTTACAAGGGACATTATTGCAAGTGTATTTTGTGTCAGATCGATCACACCAGAAAGCTCTGTTTGTAATAGTCATAGGGCTATTGTCTTTAAACGATGATAATGTAGATTACAATGCCTGACTAGACAGATATTGTATCGATGTTGCCTACTCAATAGTGACATTCATATTGTAACCTAACCTAGACTATTATTACATAACGGTAGTAAAATGAGACGTTTATAGTCCTATTTTCAGGCTTTCATTCGATACGATTGAATGTTCTGACGTAGTCTACAACGCCCTGTCTTAAAATAACCCATTCCCGATAGATTCACCAGAAATACCTACCTACCTGTTATTGCATTATTCAAAGTGATTGGATTGTGGGCATAGTATGGTATGTTGGAAATAACAAATAAGGGAACATAAGCATTTGATAGTAGTAGTAGGGGAAAGTAAGTCAGTCTAGATCTTCCTCTTCCTCTTCTGCCTTCAATTTTGCCAAGTGAAGGAGGAAGTTGCTGCCGGATCGTATGGGGAAGCCAAGAAACTGGCAATGAATAGAGAAGAGTGGCAGTTACTCCACCGACAAGAGCGAAGTTCTTAAGTTTTGATGATGAGTTAGGGAACAATTTGGCCACAAAAGGGCTCATACATACCCAAGCTTTTAAATGAAGGATAATCATTTTCCCACAAGGAAACTTAGTATATGTATTGTATATACTACTTTTCTCTCACGAGCACGGGTGGGCCATTGTTGTAGTTGAGACACATACGAACACATAGACAGCGTAAACTCATATCTCCAACGCTGACGCACACATTTAGACAGTGTGTATGTATAGTTCAACACACAACCATGGCTCACCCGCGCTCATGGGATGACTCTACCTAGTTAGAGTATAGGCTGCAGTGGCTTTCGGCAAATGTTCTTTGGTTAGTTTTAACTTGCCACTCCGTCCGACATGGTTTAAATGAAGACTAATCTTTGGATAAGATAAAGTTCGAATGTGTTAGCGGCCTATATTAATACTTTCCCAAGCCTCGAAATAGTACACTAATTTGCAGTTTATATCTTTTTGAAAAAAAAAAGCAAATCCAGCTGGCACAAATTGTAAAAGCTAGTATTTCTGCTGCGCACCGGCCACTATCTAGCTGGCGATCCACACTTAGCTATGCTTAGCTGTGAGTAGTTCTGTGTTATTCATGCTTTACAATGAAAATCATTTATTATACTTTACATAAATCATGGGCATGAAAAATCAACTGTAACATTATGTTACAAATTGCCTACTCACTATTATGATATGAATTGCTGAATTTTCAAAAGAATATCGCTGGCTGTCATTCGTTCCATCGATTTATTAATAAGTGAACGTTTTCCTTATACCGCGGAACACCTAAAAATACCTTACCTACATAACAATGAATTTTAGAATAAATTGTATATTACCTATGTACAGTATTTCTCGTATTACGTACGTCGCGTCGTAAGAATACATTGATGTAGTAGCGTTACATATGGAAACACTAACAAAGTAAGACTAATAACATGTTAGCGGCCTTGCCCATTGACGTATTTTATTGTTCGTATTCGTTTTCGTACCCATATCTCCTTGTAGTTACATATCTGCGTCTACTCGAAGAGTTCACGATACACGTACCCAATTCTCATTCCTCGTCTTGCCTGCCTATAAGAATGAACGATCCTCAATAACACCATATTTCGAATGCCAGGTTCGGGAATCACGTATATTTCTAGTATTTATGGCAGTTCATAAACAATTATTAAGCAGCCAGCCGTGGCATTTTTGTGTTAGGAGCATGCATACGATATTTCTAATTAACCCAGTCGATAAAGCAAAACCTCGAAATATTGTTTTTACCTAATACAGCTTAATCAAAAGAAGGGTAATGTTTTAAATATATTGTTAAGTAAGGTCAACTCGGCGAAGACCGACATAATACTTCATTTAAAAAATGACTGATTGACAAATTTTGCCTATCCTATTGCCTGAAAGTCCAGTTTTCTGAAACTGGTTGATCAAATATTTAGTTGCTGTCTAAACTTGCGAAAATCGTATAAAAGGCATTGGCTAATTAAATAAGCACTCGTTTTTAAAACACGGCGCAATGGACGAGCTGTTAACTGGTTGCGCAACCTGGATGTCGACTTATGATATTATAGTTGTATTGTAATTTCCTACGCTGTAAATATATGCCATACGATTAAATAAATGGACGAACTTAACGCCAATGTTGGTTAAGATCGTCTAATGGCGAATTTACCTACGCATAGGCAGTTTGTACGGAATTACATATATTGTGTACGTGTGAGGATTACAATAACAACTGATTGTGTGGCCTCAGCTCTCAAGAATAAGATTCCTAATGGCTTTTCGTCAAAAGAAATGTTTGTCGGATAAGACCGGCATAAATCGCCATTCATCGGCCGGTTTTTCTCTTTGTACTAGACTAGCGCTATCTGTGTAAATTTGTAAGAACTAGAACTGCTTTATCATTTAGTAAAAAGTGTTGCCATCCTCGTAGCTTTGCAGAATTTGCTGTAATTGTTGCTATACGATCTTCGCCGACAGACGGTCTTCGCCGAGTGGACCTTACTGATATTTTGCTGCCAAGATCAAGTCAAGATCTTGATTGATTCCAACAATTGAAGTGGTGTTAGATTTCTCCTATCATATCGCTGATGCATATCGAGTTTAAGAAGTTTCAACATTGCGGGCGTGAGAGGACGTCAAGTCTGAAATCATAACATTGCTTCTATAGCACTTAAATTATCGGGTGGATTTCAATAAACGTGACAACAGTAGATAGCACAGGAACAGGAATGCGGGACGTTATTAAGACATAATAATCTCATGACCAAATCGTAATACGAGCCTTATCTCAATTAGGGCTAGTTTCGCCTCGGTTTTGAAGGTCAGATGGCATTCGCTTTCGTAAAAAATTGTATCCACGCCAAATCTTGGGATTCGATAGCGGACCCCGGGCATCCTTCAGCATGTAACCAACTGCCATGGATTTAAAATACCCAGTTGTGGGTATAACGTTAGGAGGATGATGAGTTATATTGAAATCGATTCGAATATATGCTACGGATCCTTGCAGAAAGATGGATTTCTTTTTTTATTAATAATAGGTTTGGATTTTTTTAACCGGCAACAGACGAAAGTGTGTAATCAGTTTCATTTGCATAAAATAGGATATAAATAGGGAATTATCTCGCCGATTCTCGATAGACAAAACTGCACTCAAATCGGTATATCCCTTAGGGAGTTCCGCTTCCACAAACAGGCACACAGACACACAGATACAGATATATAAACTGACGAGCAAAAATAACGGGTACATTTTCTATGGAACTTCCGTAGAAAGTGTACCCGTTGTTGGTGTGTTGAACTTATAGCATTTGCATCGGAGGTTAAAAAATAGATCTTTTGCCGTTTCTTTTTCGACTATTCCAACTATAGGCCAGTCATATGTTACATCCAAAACGTAATTATTGTAATTTCAGCGTTTTTTTATGTACGACATAGGTACCCCTAGCCCTAGCCTACTGAACAAAAAGCAAAGTTCGCAAAACGTACATATCTAGTCCTTAATTTAATCGTATAGACGATACCCATAGGGGTAAGGTAATGTAACCAAAGTGAAACAACTGCTTGCTCCATTGGCAAAGAGGGGAACAATTCAATTCTCTCGCTATATATTATTCAGCAGAACGCACTAAGTGAAGACGTTTGCCTAAAAATAAGTCCGCGATGCGTAGGTACGCTAACTCTCAGATGCTCGAAACGGGTGTTTAAGACTGCGTAAGAACTATTAATGTAGGTATATGGGTCATATTAGGGATATGCGATAACATAGAATTCGTTTCCACCTTAAACATTTACAAATAAGAAGTGCTCGTAATGGATGGGCTAAGTGGCGTTGGCTATATGTTTAAAGTCCAGTGCCATTGCCACCTCTCTATTTTATTAGGCAGGGCGTCCGTTGTCTCACACAATAGCCCAGCCATTAGTCCATCATCTTCGCATAATAATCCGGTACTGTCTCTGGGTGCATCCCATGACACGGACAGGGACAGCATCCGCACGGGTGTACCTACCCCTTCCATTTCATTAAATTGTCAAAAGAGCCTCTACCTACGTGTCGGCTATGTGGTAAGTACTCGTTGGTAATTCGGTACCTCGGTACTTCGGCTCCGCGCACGCCTCCAAAAGGTCCGGAATATCATTGTTCTAACTATTGTTTATATACATACTTATAATAATAAGATAAGTTAAATGACTGCACCAAATGTTTCTGTTTAGCCCAATGGTTGACTGGTAGAGAATGCCTTATGGCATTAAGTCCGCCATTTGTACATATTTCTTGTTGTGCAATAAAGTTTAAATACATAAATAAGATAAGATAATTTATTCCATAATAACTTTACGATCGTGTCGAAAATACAAATGTCACTTATTCAAACTTAACGAAGATAAAAGATAAAAAATTTCGTTCAGCTAATACTAGGATAAGAATTTAAATGTCGTCTCTAAGAACGCGCCTCAAACGCGCCTTTATTTGATGTCTCACTATTCAAGAAACTCATGCCTATGTAATACTAGAACTCAAATCCCAGCTTGAGGATGATTCACGCTAGACCGGTCCATGTCCGGGCCGGCCCGTTTTCGAGTACAAGAAATCCCGTCGCGCGTCCTGTATTAGAAAACGGGCTGGCCCGGACACGGAACGGTCTACTGTGAATCATCGTTTAATCTTATATCTTTAAACTAGCAATTCTTGTATATATATATATTTATTTATATATAACAGTGGCCCAAAAATACGTTGACACGGAATTTTGTGGATATATTTTATTATGACACGATTACGTGACTTTTATAAAAAAGCGGTAAAAACACTATCATTAAACTAAACAATCACTAGAAGTTATTTGCCAAATATCCCTTTATATACGTACGTTACACGTCAATTAAACGTACGTTACACTGACTAGCAAAATGCTCGGTCGCCCAGATATTATAAATAATACAAGACGTCTGTTAACTGTCTACCTACTATTTCAATACAGTGCTATTACCATTCCATGAAGTGTCATACTAGGCGCCGAGATTCTAGCAGACACAATTAACGTCAATCTTAATTTATAATGTAGTGAAACCTCAAGATATAATATGCATTAAAGAGCCAGAACCGGCAAAGACAATATATATCCTCTTCTGTTATTCAATAATGACAAAGATTACATGATACCTCCATAACAGATAGCTTAATAAATCGCATAGGGGTTGCCTAGCAAAAACCTGCAGTCACCTCTTAAAAAAAAGTTAATACACTAAAAATAAAATACACTGAAAACTTAACTTATATTGTACACTAAAAATAAAATGAACTATTTAAATTATTCGTTTTACAGCGTAAACAATAAATTGTAGGTAATGGTAATGGCCCAATAGAAGAAATAGCGTAACAAGAAGAGTGAAAAACGGTTTCGGTTGTTCTATTTAATTGCCCCAAATATTATGTACATAAAAGAATCTGGATAATTTTAATAAAATGTCTCGCTGAAGTCACGCGATCCGCCAGACTATGAGCGGTCGTAGACGGTCTGGGCATTTCGGCCGAGATAAATTACCACTGCACTGCAAGCCTTCTAGCAAATCGCAGGTGATTTAAGACTGAATAGCACCGTGGCTTATTTTCCATTTTAGATCATATTCTTTTACGAGCTCTAGCTGTATGTATGTTTTCATCCGAAACAAATGATGGTAGGTACTATGATATGAACTCATTATTTCCCAGTACCTAGGTATGTTTTAGTCACATAGGTTTTCTTATAACAATATATAAACTATGTCTACCAACGGCTCCGAAAAAATCTGTCTTTGTTGTTCAGGTTTTGGTTTAAGTTGTTCTTATTCCGTAAATTATTTCAGATAAATATCACACTTTGTGCGTAATTTTATTAAGCTATTAGGTACCATTTTCCGATTTCCAATATCTTGGTCTCTATACTTGTCTGCGTCTAGAGTTTTTTACTGGACGATCATGTTACCAATATTGCTGTTGACAGAATGTAATGTAAGAAATTGGATATTGTTATCCCGAGAAAAGTTTTTGAAACGCGGAGGGATATTGGGAAATGAAGTTTAAGGTTATTATTATTTGGGGATGGAAATACGGTATTTGCCCGTTGTCAACGAACCTAGCTAAATAATTCAATAAAGGTCGCTTCACTGAGTAGAAATGAGTTGAAAAGCTGATTCCATGGATAATGGACATCGACACATAATATAATTCTAATTTGGTTTCGATATCAATACATATACTTTTATTTATATCCACGTAATTTAGGAAAATGTATTAATTTTGAAAGATGGCGCCTACTCTAAAAACCAGCGGCTTTCCCTCATCGTCTTTGTGAGACGCCGGCAGGATTCGCTTGCGCCAGTTGTCAGTACCTAGATGAGGTAAAATACCATCATATTAACTTAATCGTGTCTTTTAATAATGCGTTGTTTTAGTAGGCTGAGGAAAAAAGAAAAATATAGACTCAACTTTGGATTTATTTTCTATCGAGAAAATTTTAAGCAATCATGTTTCGCTATTGTCAGTACCACAATCATATAGTCGAGAATCATATATCTGAAAATCAGCCCCTACTGTTTGCTAGTCCGGGCAGGACAGCGTTTCAAAGTCTCCAAATTTCTCAGTGTAGCGCCTTAAAGGCTAAGTAGTCTCTCTATAAGCTCTTACGATCTTAACAATACCACACACATTTTTGACCACGCACCTGTGTGGAGATTATTTTGCTATGCATTATGCTAATTAGTGTTATGATTAAGGGAAAAACAAAAAATACACGGACACGAGCCTTATGGTAAAATTGGTAACTAAATGTCCCGTAGCTGGTGTCCAGAAGATCTTAGAAAGGTGGTCCGTCTTTTTTTTTCAATTTCGGTCATGAATACTTAAAACCAGAGACTAGGAATTATATAGACTGCCAATGCCTATACATTGTGGCGTAATTTAAAAATAATGAGCCTGCTGTAGCTAGTTTCACTATGGAGAGATCACTTTACCATTCAATTCGTATGCCACTAAGACCTCTGCTTAACACATAGCGCCATCTTTTGGGAGCTTCTTCGTTGTGTTCATAGATGGCGCTATACTATCTATGAACACAACGAAGATATAATAGGCATTAGCAGTCTATATAATTCCTAGTCTCTGCTAAAAACCTTACGGCACGCAGGACGTGTTGCCAATCTCGTTAAAATTCACTTCTCAAGGTCTACACTCGTAAAGAAAATAGCTTAATTAATGTCATGGAAAAAAAAATGTCCGTATAATAATATAATGGTGAATATACCTATTATATAAGTATATATTCACATTGGTTTACAAACAAAACAATATCATTCGATAATGCAAAAATGTAACTAAGAACTATAAGTATACCATGTTGTTGTTGTGTTTATATTTGAAGTAGCTGTTCAAATATAAGCGCAACAATAACAAGTAAATACCATCAGATGTGATGTACTCAATATTTTTAAGTGGTGGAGGGTAACTTGTTTTTCTGCCGACAAACTGTTATGCAGTTTGGCAGATATTAGATGTTGTTTAAATATTTATTAATGTATCAAATAAATTTTAAAAAAAAACATGTCGCAGGGGCAGATGAATGTATATAATTACCAGTAGTTGATGACATTATCATAATTGTCTCATGATGTTTATAATCATTTAATGCTATTTCAATACCCATCAATAGGTGTTTATCAAATTAGACAAACCACATGCTGAATGCTCAGTAGTTTTTAGAAAAAACATGAGTTATAACGTAATGCATCCTTAGTAATAGTTTTACGGCTTAATGAGTTCACGACCTCGCAACTTCATAATAAAATAAAGAAACCTACATAATGTGTCATTTAAGTTATAAGACTATCCATAAGCAGTTTATCATACAAATAAATTGCCCGGAGCTAAGCAGAAAGGACCCTCTGGCCATCAAATAAATGATAAGCTTCGTACCACGAGTAACTTGAAAGGGACAAACTGCTTATTACAGGGGGTCACCTATAATTTTCATTAATTACGAAAAAGGTTAAACCCTCGTAAAATCTTATTTAAACTTGGATATCGCTATTCTCTGTAGGTAAATCACAAAGGGAAAGAGCAGAATTATGATTTATTTTAAATGGCGAGCATCTGTGGATATCAGTGAACTCATAAATAATTTTGGTAATTATTTATACCTCTAAATCTCTATTTTTTACAGCATTTCGTTTTTACATACCTATATCTTGACGCGACAAAGCATAATAAAATGTAACTTTAGATAGGTAGGTACCTATATCAACAATGATTAATTACAGGTACCTAATTGGATCGTTTTTCATTTTTACCGAAAATGTCATAAATGGTCGAAGGATATTTTTACTCACGAGTCCCAGTCCCAATAAAAGAAAGTTGCATTTTTATATTGCGATTAAGTTGTCGTTACACCACGATTACTGAATTACTACTAATAGGTAACGAAAACTGAATCCTGAATATACAAATCACTTCTCAGTTTTCCACACGTATTTTTCCACCTGATTTAGTATCTGAATGTATTCGTACCTGCAAATCACTTTGCACGCGTATTTCTCCACCTGATTTAGTATCTGAATATATACGTACCTGCAACTCTCGTTGTACACGTATTTTGTAACTGATCTGATATCTATAACTAGCATAACATGACATACCTATAACATGCGTAGCCACCTCAATATGGATGTACCATCCTTAGTGTCTTCCAACCTCCCCTAATAGACACCCCGTTCCTCACATAGTTTACCATACGTAACTTGCTGACCTTACTTTATACAATGAAGCTGAATCTTTCGGTATTGTATCTGAATAATAACTTTCTTACCAACTGTACGAGTAAATGATCACTCTGATATTAGGTTACGCTGATATATGACTTTTTATGCACGCAACACGCAATGTACAATACTTTGGTCCAAAATACAGGCTCAGCCTAGTTTGGAGTCTGATAGATAAGTTTCTACTTTGTAAACACTTTTTTTGCCAAATAAACCATTTTGTATTTGACGTTCTGTTAATGCGTGCAATGCGTGCTAAATAAATACTATTCTATTCTATATATAAATCATACTAATTAACAGCATAGAGGATTCCTTTAACTTAATTCTGTTTTGTAAATATAGTTTCGCAGATATTCGATGTGGCAAAATAATTGCATCAAGCTACGGTAGGTACTATGTAAACACAGGGGTCGCGGCAACAAACATTTGACAAGGACGACGGTGACTACCTATATAATAAATGAGCCTTTAACGCCTATGAAAGGATGATAGTTACAGCCATAAATATCAAAAAATACTTTCTAAAGATATAAGTAGGTAGGTGTATAGGTACAATGACTTTACGAAACTCATCCGTAATATTCGTACCTCAACTTCCACTTGCTGCGGTTTTTTTAAAGCAATACGTATAGATACCATATGAAGTTTTAAAACAATTCACTCGTATATATATATATTATTCAAAAGTACATAACTAAAGTAACAAGACAAGACAAGTAAGTGTTGCTCGCCAAACTGCGATAACAGTTTGATGGCGAGATCGCGCTCATATTGGCTAATGTTAGGTACTATGTGCTATTTAATTTTATTATTATGTATGAACTAAACTTAAACACTAGACATGACAGTAGAATTACGATTAATAAGTATTTTTAATGTCAGCATTAAAATTTCACCTCAAGGAACCTCGAGCTATCTCCTATGCTAAAAATAAAGCTCTATCCGGAATATAAATCAAACTAAACACTGCGATGCACTAACAGGTGTGAGCCGTCAGATGAGAAGATCAAAAAAAGATAAATTTAACGACGATACTTTCAGTTTGTTATTCCAATATGAAACGATCGATCCTTAGTTAAATAACGAGTCTAAGATCCATAAGCGACGCATGCGTTTGTATAATTAATACAAACATCAGAATGAATACTACAAACATGTGGTGATGAGAAAATAAACGGGAGAGCGATGTACCTACACAGACGTTGAGCTACCAGATTAATTTAACTGCAGCATATTTGAGACATTACTGTATATAATATACGTATTAAACATATTGACTCGTCTGGGAAAACGAATGCTAAAAACATTTTATATCTACAAAGTTTTCATCGTTTATCCGTGACTTCTTAACCAATAATGAACGATCGCGATTTCCTTTTTATTGTGCCCGGGCTTTTACTCCTATCAAGAGCATTAAAAACAATGCAATGTAGATATGTATCCGTATTGACAAACTCCTAAAATGTGCAGGTTGGTTTTAGAGTTACTTATAAATTAGGTTGCCAATCGTTAGGCGTTAGTTCTATCCTAATTGACAAGGAATATGGAACTGGTTTTTCAAGTAACCTTCGCGATCTTTGATTCGAAATGAACCGTGAAATTCAAGACTTTCAGTTCGTAGGTAAAAAAAACTCGGAGAAAGGCAAGAAACACGAAGATCCGTATTTACAACCCTTTGAAGTCACTAATTACGATCAATTGACTAGGAGAATCCGATACTGTTAATTAAATACAGACAACAGAAACTTCCAGTTCCATTAGTCAGAATTAGTTCGTTTAAGCAAGTTACCGTTGTCGGGGAACAGAGTCTATTTCCACCGGCGATTATGCAGTCCAGTCAGGGCTTCCGCTGTCGTCACCGTCGAGGAAACCGCCGTCAAAACATTTTATACATCATAAATGTTCAACTCAATTGTTTTATCATTTACCATTGGAACAATCCTCGTCAAAAAGTCTTTGACAACTTTTAAATAGTATACATAAACTATATTTACACTCGTTTACTATCCTGTTTTAGTTAAACGTTAATCAAAATACTTTTAACTGCAAACACTTGACGTGATAAAGATATCGCAAAGTCCAGTTTATTAAATTTTATGTTTAATTCATTCACGCAAACATCAATTAATGCGGGAAACTTTATTATTAAGCGCGCAAATTCCAGGGCACACGCGCAGAGATGTATATTAGAAAAATTCCCGAACGCTCGATCTTTTTTACGCGATTGGATGTGTCGGAGCGGCCGGAACGAGGCGCGTATCGCTTTGCCGGCGGCCCGACGTCGACTGCTGCCCCTGCCTTCAGTGGAGTACTGAAAAATAAGAGCACATGGCTACCAGCCCCAGCCTCCGGGTTGTTATGAAACGCGGGGTCACTCAACCTACGGCCATGGGGAGTCTGATAAGTGCCATCCAGGCCACCCCGAGGTTAAAGGGATCTCGATGTAATTGTAGGACCAGTCTAATTGTTTTGAAGTTAACAGATCAAATTTTTCAATTACAGATTACTTAAAGGATTAAAGCGATCACATTGATGTCAAGATTGTCAAGCTCGATGTCGCGTAGGACGGTTATTGATGTTCGAAGTAAGGCCTACTTATGCGGCGAAAGGACAAGGGTCTAGTTGTGAAGCTTGAATGATGGATAGTGCCTAACTTTGTGAGGAAGGACGTTAATTCTAGCGTGAATTATGATGATGGCCACAAACAATGAAGTAATTCTCCGTGATGAACACACATGGACATAGATAAGACGATCTATACGATCCTTTTGAAGGCTTTATAGTTTTAGGATGAACAATGGCATGAATTAAGACAACGAGTAGGTAGGTAATATTGTTAACAAGATAGCGACAATTATGTATAATTTGAAACAGTTTCTTTCGTATATCATACCTATCATCAGCCTATCAACCTATCATACGTTATTTCTAATTTGAAAGATGATATAAAAGTTACTTTATGTCACACCTGGCCATAAAGCGGCAATTACCACACGCTCCGCGCGAGGAAAATCCCAATTCCTGGCCAGGGGGTGACATAAACTTTTGTACTTAACACGGGCAGTAATAAAGAAAGCCTCAGATCGCAATGGTACTATTACGAGTATAGGTATTAGTTTCATTTAATAGGGTTCCGTATCCGTAAAAAAAGGTTAAAACAAAGCGGGCAAGTGTCAGTCGGACTCGCGCACGAAGGGTTCCGTATCATTATCTATAGAAACGGCAAAAAAATCATGTCTATTGCATTGGAGCCCCCTTAAATATCTATTTTATTCTGTTTTTACCCGACTGCAAGGCAGGGTTATGTGTTTCGCGCGTATCTTGTATGTATGTAATATTCTTTATTACCTGCCATCTTCCAAAAAAATCCATCTTAAAAAATAAAGTTGACGAACTATATCATGTGGGGTATCATTGAATAGGTATTTTAAAATCATTATAAGGTTTCTTTAGTCATTAGTTAGTGAAAACAACCGTTTAGGATTTATAACTATTCAAAGTTTAATAGTCGGATCCGCTATCCGCTATGCGCAATCACTCATGTTTGCATTGTCATCGTCATTCGAGGTTTGCTTTACACACGTTTAACAATTGCAGTGGCGGAGCGCCCATACAACCCGATTCCCACCGGATTGCCTTACAAAATCTTGCTACAAACTACTTGCTGTTAATTTAATAAATCATCAATTTATGAATACAAAGTATCCATTACCTAAATATAATTTGATAATACGATTTACTTTAGCGTCATAATAGATTTAAGCTAACCACTACGAAATCTACGCACACGGATGCCAAACGCAACGCATTTCATAAAGCCAAACAAGCCGGCGGAGTTTAGCATGCCTCCTAGTATCGTGATTGCAATGTTAAGAGGGGTCAACTCAGCTGGTCACGTAGGTGGTAATATCAGACCAGCTAGTTGACCCCTCCTAGTATCGTGATTGCGATGTTAGGAGGGGTCAACTCAGCTGGTCTTCCCAATCGTAAGACTTTAAACACCAAACTTGAGGAATGAAGTTTCCTCTTACTGGCTTTTCCACTTAGTCCAATATCGGATAGCCAGACTGAAAGTAGTTCTTATTGTCCCTAAATACGGTGAAAGTTCACGTCAAAATAATGGCCAAGCGTGATGGTCAAAGTACGAATAATTTTGAATAGACATTGTAATCGATGCTTGGTTTCCGATTTCAATTTTTCATTTCCCCGGGCGGCAAGTTTAGGGGGTGGCAGGGGGGCGGCAAATTCGAACTTCTTGACAGGCCAAAATACGTTTTGACAGGACAAAAAATTCCGCGCTCGCTGCGCTCGCGTTTTTTATGACTTGATGCGTATGATTTGTTATATTTCTCGATTTGCTATGACTTGATGCGTATGAAGTATTTTCCGCATCTGCATTATAATGTCCGAAAATTTTCGTTTCTGGCGCTTCGCCGGCCGCAGCCGCGGCACGCTCGCGCGCTGTAGGGTTGCAGTTCTACCTAACCACTCCTCCTCGCTTCGCTCGTCGTCGTACCTACACCGACCTGCCCTAGGTACAGGTAAAAAATTATGTTGTGACAATCTCCACCTCTATTCTCCACTTCTACATATTCTACTCTAAGGCAGGTCGGTGTAGGTACGACGACGAGCGAAGCGAGGAGGAGTAGTTAGGTAGAACTGCAACCCTACAGCGCGCGAGCCGAGCGAGCGAAGCGAGCGTGCCGCGGTAGCGGCCGGCGAAGTGCCAGAAACGAAAATTTTCCCATAAAATTATTATTCAACTGACATTCTAGATTTTTGATATATTTTACTACTAGGTACTTATCTATTTCAAAAACCCATAATTTTTAATAACCAGTCGCGATAATGTACTGTAGGTATTTTGACTGTAGTTGTTTTGAGTGTAGGTATTTTGACCGTAGGTATATCAAACTTAGGCGAATCGTCCCTTAGGTATTTCATCCGTTAGGGATTTTAATAGTAGGTATTTCGTTAAATAGGTTTTTTGAACGTAGTATTTCAAACTTCGGTCATTTAAACTGTAGGTTAAATAACTGTTAGGTATTTTAAAAATAGGTATTTCGTACATAGGTATTTTGACAATAGGTATATCAATTTTTGGTATTTTAATATGTAACCCTATCGTGTTTGGGTTCATTACAATTTTCTCAAAGAGTAAGTACCTAGTTGATGACTCTTCAATTTCTAATTTTCGCTCCGGGTTACCCTATAAAAATCTCACGCGCCGCCACTGAATTGCAAGAACAAGAGTTGAAACTAAAAAGTCTTAAATAAAAAAATAATTAATTAAGAAACAAAAAACCCGCCTGCACTAAAAATACCAAAACAAGCAATAAAAAGTTTTTGTCAATATTGCATTGTCATCTGAACTAAAAGTGTATTCCTAATTTCAGCTCAATACTAGTTAAGGATAAAAAGCAGTCGGAGGCATGGATTTGGCCGAAAATTCTCATTTAATGCTACTCCATGCCTCCGACTGCATTTTATCCTTAACTAGTATTGAGCTGAAATTAGGAATACACTTTTAGTTCAGATGACAATGCAATATTGACAAAAACTTTTTATTGCTTGTTTTGGTATTTTTAGTGCAGGCGGGTTTTTTGTTTCTTAATTAATTATTTTTTTTTTTAGTATTTGTTGTTATAGCGGCAATAGATAAACATCATCTGGGAAAATTTCAACCGTCTAACTATCACGGTTCATGAGATACAACCTGGTGATAGACGAACAGACAGACGGACAGCGGAGTCTTAGTAATAGGGTCCCATTTTACCCTTTTTAGTACAGAACCCTAAAAAAGGAACCCTTGTGGTTTCACTCTATCCGTCTGTTACCTACATCGCTATTAGTAATGGCACAAAAAAGCCGTACAGCAATAGCAGCAATAAGCAATTTATATTAAGTAAGTACCTATAGAGAAATCATTTATTATATGGTTATATATCATGTCATGTAGGTAGTTATGTTAGCTGTTTTGCACTGTTCAAACTTATCTCACATATGTAGGTTTAACTCACATAGCTGGTAGTTATAAGCAACTAGAGACGTGTAGGCAACGTGCAGGTAAGCACGAATTATGCAAATAAGGATGTACCAAATATTACTAGTACCAAGTAGAGAAGCTAGTTGCTATTCTGCTTGGATTAACTTGGATAGTAGTTCCGTAATACCTAGGATTTCAAACTTACGTCAGCACATTCAGTGCCGTTAGCAAGTTACATTCAAAATTGAATACCCCGTGTATTCAATTTTGAATGTAACTTGCTTAGAAGTAAGTAATTGCAATTGCTTTAAACTTTGTAAATTAAATCTATAGTGTGTGATATTGATATCATAGGTACAGGTAAATTACTTTCGAGACGTTTTTGCATTTGTAGTTGTGTACGGACAAAATTTAACTGTGTGTAAATTTAAATTTAGAAGCCCTGTAAATATACCACGTGTGTAACTGTTTTTTGTCCCCAATAAATTGAAATATAAAATAAAATATATATACATATACAAATACTACTATACAAATGCAAAAACGTCTCGAAAGTAATTTACTTACCACTGGCAGGCTGCACACCGCGCCAGAGCGCTAGCCATTGAATGAAAAAATATAGATTTTCCACCCTAGGGTTGGAAAAGCGATTCAACCTGGCTGTCTACACGTGAAAATCGAACTTTCCGAACAGGAAAGATGAAAAAATATATACAAGGTCTGGTTTCATCTAAGCTTGTGCATGCAAATGTTTACAATTACCACTACACCCTTAAAGGCACGTAGTACTCATCCAAGTGCAAATAGTATCCCGGTTAAGCTTGGTTAAGCCCGGTTAAGCCCGAGATAGACGAATGACGACAATAGAAGCTATAGTGGTAGCCGTACAGGCCCAATTTCAAAGAAAAACCGCAAATCGATGTACAGTTTAGCCATTTGGCACACGCATACTAGAGGTCAAAACAAAGTTTTTGACCCGCAGTTCTTAGGAGGCTCTTAGGAGGGGAGTGCCGAGACATTCTATTTTTTGTATGGAAAAATGTTTTCTTCAGAAACCTATCGTGTGTAATATCATATGAAAGGGCTTTTTGAGGCTATTCTAAAAATATACCACATCATTGCATTTCAGCAATTTCTTTTTAATATACATCACAAATAATTTTCGAAACATACCAAGTTTGAGGCCCTCCAAACACGAAATGGCTGATTTTTATTCGATACAGTATATCACAAATGATACGTGATATCCTCGTATCTAACCTCAAAAAAGTAATTTTGAAAAAAAAAACATTAAGTTTTTTTTTAATTCTTCAATATTACTAAGTGACACGGTTCTACTTCAATACCTATTTTACGTGATTTATGGAATTTTAGTGCAGATACGTTACATATTAATCATACAATAATACGAGTACGTAGTATCCATATATCCAACGGGAAATACCTCTTTCACCTTTATTTTAGGAACTGCGGGTCAAAAAATTTGTTTTGACCTCTAGTATGCGCGTGCCAAATGGCTAAACTGTACATCGATTTGCAGTTTTTTTAATCGTACGGCGTACACTACTACGCAACATACAAATAACTTGTTACGAATATGCTCGATAGACAATTAATCTTAAATCATGTAATATATATGACGAATAAGTGGACAAACTTTTTAAACTATTTTGTCCCTAAAATAACCTTACCGTAAGTAAATGCAAATCATTTCAACTAAACTCTTTTATAAACAGGAAATTAAATCGCATTAACAGTATTTTAATACCGTCCGATTTGCAAATTTATATTAGCAGTTCCGTCTACGTGTGTAGCATAGAAATAAAGAATTGATTCAGCTTAAATACCGTTTAATATTCGGAAAACGCATGTAGGTGGCTGCCCTTTTGGGGAGCGGGACTTTGCCATGGCTGATCTTTTAACGTCGACAATTTTTTGTCTCACTTACTTTACGTGTGTTGAAACAGGATAATGTATTCGACAGTATTTTGTCTCATCGACATTACGTATATTGAAACAGGTATCGAAGTCGAAAAAGTATTGATTGTAATAGCAAGTTTAGAGCTTCACAGTTCACAGTGCATCGCAGTCACGTTTTTGCATTGTGAGACAGCCAGTCTGCCCAATATCCGATTTATGGACTTTTTTCATTCTATTGATCGATTTAAGAGTGCCATAAACTTCGAATAATGATAAGATTTGAACCCAGGTAGCTAACAGATCGTAAATCTGGTTTAATCATTCGTCTGGTGCCAGATTTACTATTACTTTTTTAATACTTTTGTAGAGTAGGTAGTTTGAGCATCGTCTTAAGCGAAGGAGTGGAAGTCTGAAAGAAAAGGAAAGCTTACTAATTAATGAATTGTCTGTCTTAATAGACCTGTTTTTCTCAGCGAAAAATTTATTGACTTTCATTAGCTTATCACTAACATTTATGTTAGTGATAAGCTACAGACACGAACGATAATACGAAAACGAACGAACGAACGAAAATAGACTTGCTTGAGTCTTATTTTGGTACCTATTATTTCTAAACATAGTGACACTGACCCAATACTTTCAATCTAAATTCATAACAATAGAGGTGAATTAGAGACCAACTATTGGGGATGAATACCTATGTCGAACATTGGGACATTTATGCTTAAACATCGCCAACACATTGTCTTCAACATATATATATACCATCATAACACATATGTTTAACAATACATACATTCGCCGCCGGCGCCGCGTCACTACCGACTATTTTGCATTGCACCGTATAAATCCCGTATTGAATGCAAAACGAACAAATCGAATTCTACGCCCTCGAGACATCGAACTGAAGAGAAAGAATGCGATTCGATTGTTACCAAAAGCACTGCGTAGAATACAAGATATAAAGTGTATGAAGTTTGAAAACGGCGCATTTTAGTGTCGATACCTCGGTAAATACACCCTTCTTTGCAAAGTGTGGGGCAGGTGCTGTGAAACTAGGATTTATGAAAAATAAAATGGCTTGTCTGCTCAATATTGAGCATTTGTTGGATAGAGTAAGTACTTGCGTATTAAAGTAGTATATGTATATGTTCTATTCTGTCGTCTGTATTGAAATTTGAACTCAAACACCAATCACAACTTGATTTGTATACATTGTTTAACTCACGTATAATAGGAACTCTCCATGACTTGTTACTTTTTTATCCGTGTTTTGTGTTTTTCGGAGAGAAAACAATTAAGTTAAGTTAAGTTATAAGTTTCAAGAAAAAAACACCATAAGAGCACCAACAAGCTGAAATAACAGATTGTTAAAATTGATTAAGTAATCAGCTGACAGCTACCCTTTGTTATGTCTAAGGAACATGATTCGTTGATGAATCCTTTGGCTGATATTGTATTATATTTGTGTAATATTGTATGTATGTTTATTTTATGTTTATTATATGTATGTTTATTATAATTTATCATATTGGTACCCATATGTGGTATTATTTTAAATCCATATATCGGTTTGCCACCTACTCAGTTAGATATATAATGTTGCATTATCTCCGCTACCCAAAGGTTGTCTGGAAGAGATCGCTCTTTAGCGATAAGACCGCCTGTTGTTTACCTCTACTTTAAGCCTAATGTCCTGTACTGTGTTCTTTTTGAGGTGTGCAATAAAGAGTATTTGTATTGTATTGTATTGTTAAACATAATAAAGAATCAGAGACATACATAGGTTTCGCCTCCACAAGCAGTAACTTTGAGCAGCTAGAAGCAGATATCCATCAAGTAAGTAAATAGATTAAGCGAGCGACACACCTTTAAATCAAGCTTAGTAGAACACAACACAATATATGCATGATGTCTAGACTCTAGACAGTGAGTATTGCAGATGTTCGTCTCGCACCTAGACCCGAGGTAAATATGTATAGCAAATTGCGAATGTAAAATATTTGCATACTGGAAACTATTTATTGCAAATTGCCAACATTTAAATACTTGGTGGCAACACACCTAACAAAAACTTTTGAATCCGTGATTTATCTCTTGGCTATAGGATTGAGGGACTAATCTTTCATCATTCTGCGAAGAAAATTATAGTGCGTGTCATCCACGACGACGTATTGGGCTGTGGAGGGGCGCGTATAGCGATATAGCGATGCAAAATGTACCGACCCGGTGCAATTGCAAAGGTTGAACGAACAAAAACGATTGAACATTGGAGGACTAAACGATTAGCAAGAAGAAACACTCTTTTACCTTACAAGATTACGGTCACTCTTTTACCGTAGTCTTATTGTTACGATTTTTAGTAGTCGTAACGAAACTAAACATATTAATTAATTTTATTTTACTAAACAGTTAAAGAAGCTACGGTAGCCCAGTGGTTCAAGCGTGCGGCTGTCAAGCGGCGGTCGTGGGTTCGAATCCCAGCTCGTACCAATGAGTTTTTCGGAACTTATGTACGGAATATCATTCGATATTTACCGTTAGCTTTTCGGTGAAGGAAAACATCGTGAGGAAACCTGCATACATCCGCGAAGAAATTCAAAGTTGTATGTGAAGAACCTAACCCAACCCGCTCTGGGCCAGCGTGGGGACTACTGCCCAATCCCTCTCATCTATGAGAGGAGGCCTGTGCCCAGCAGTGGGACGTAGATAGGCTGATGATGATGAAACAGTTAAAACTCACGTATTAATTGTCACTTCGGGCGACATGTTTCGAACTCTTCGGATTTTTTCTTCAAATATTAATTAATAATAAACTTCATTGACTTCATTCATTCAGTTATAATACCGCAATCAAATAAAAACGCCTAGGTAAATGTTGTGATTAGGCAGAGTGGCGTAAGCGTAGGCTGCGGATGAACAAACCTGAGTAAATAAGATCGTAGATAATAATCCTCAGTGTGGGCATATCTTAAACACCGTCTATTGTTTATGTAGTTAATGAGATCCATCCACATGTCAATAAATATTTGTGGACAATCTTACACAAATCAACCTATTCCCAAACTAATCAAAGCTTGTACTATGGGTACTAAGCGACGATATACATACTTATATTGATAAAAAGAATCATTTATTCATAAAACAAATTAACTAAGCACAAACAGTCCACAAAAGAGGAGGTCCTAGATAAAAATACTTAAATACATAGAAGACATCCAAGACCCAAGAACAAATATTCGTTCGTGCTCATCACACAAATAAATGCCCCGGACGGGATTCGAACCCGGGACCTCCAGCTTCGTAGGCAGGGTCACTACCAACTAAGTTAAAGCGGTCGTCGTTAAACCTTTGACCGCCAAAGCGATATGTGTATGTGTCGTCCTGCCCAGTACGCCAAGCACTGCTTTTTGGTGTAATGTATAAACCAATAAAAACAAATTAAAACAGTTCATAAATGTTTTTATTCATGATCAAAGTACACCTTCACTCCGACCTTTTAAGTGGTTGTTGGCATGGTGGGCACGACGACATACAACCACTTTGTAAGTTCTTGGCGGTCAAAGGGTTAATCTAACCCTTCATCCCGTCAAACAACCCGATATGTAACGGGTAACAGAGACCACTAGCGAATTAATTGCGTAGCTACTATTACAGATTACGTACCAATCAAGGCCAGGGTTGCCCCTGTAAATACGCTTCTTGTAATCAGCTTCTCATTTACATACGTATTATTACCAACTTTTTATGTGCTCATTACTACTTTAACATAAACTGACACCCGGACACTGTTAAACACTTTGTGGCAGGAGCTCGCGATGCGCAAATCAGTTTAGCTACAAATTTCATTTCATTTATTTACTTATGTCACACCTGGCCATAAAGCGGCCATTATCGCACGCTCCGCGCGCGAAAACCCCACTTCCTGGCCAGGGGGTGACATAAAATTTTGTACTTAACACGGGCGGTAATAAAGATAGCCTCAGATCGCATATTTATCGCCCTTGCCTTCGGCTCGGGCGTCAAATACCTGCTATCTGAGACATTCTTTGTTTTACCGCCCTTGTTAAGTAATGTACTATTAATGCATCCATAGTTGTACAGGTCAACATGGTCATGATAGTATTGTATGAGTACAATATAAAACCATTGGCATTCTTTACCACTGAAACGTTACCGTTTTCAAATGCTATTTAAGTGCAAAATGATAGTTTTACCTATATATACATATACAACGTTCTCCTTATCAATTATCAATGAATTTATGTAGACAGTAAATGCAGTATTTGCAAGCCCCTTCATTTCCTCATTCCACTTCAGTTGTTTACTTAATCACTGAACAGAAAAGTTTGTGGCCTAATCTCACAACAAACTTAATTATTGCTTAACATTCTTTTATCGCGATTGTAGGGTAACGTAAACATAGTTTAATGGTTTTATTTGGGTTAGCGATCTAGCGGAGAACTTTAGTTGTCCGATGGATATCTGGTGAAGCACGCAGCGAACTTGGTTCGTCTGACAGGTTATTTACGACCCTTCAAGTTATCTCCAGAAAACAACAGCTGAAGCGCTGGAGCTACATTTTCTGAAATAATCGTGCTTGGAATCTTTCCGGCGTGGCATTCTTGTGAGGCTCGATAAATCAGGCTGAAAGATGCACCAACAAATGGTGGCACGAAACTGTCTAGTTTGGAGAAACTTTACATAGTTGACATATAAGTATAATAGTATATGTACCTATACATATGCACCCGTATATCCTATAGGAGAGAAATTCGATGTTTGTATGGTTATTTTAGTGACTTTGACAGTGCGGAGCTTGACGGCAAAGAAAAGAGGCGAGCCAAAGTTCAAAATACATAAAAATCGATATGGAAAGTTATATTATACACTCGCGGTCAAAAATTTCGGGTCACCCTAGTTTAAATAGCCTCAATAGGTTTTGTTAAAGATTCTACACTCGTTTTATTCTTTGTATATTGCCCAACTGTATTAGCAATTTCCGGGATCCTATCATAAAAATATTTGAAAATATTAATGTCCAAAAATGTCGATTTTCGCTATATCTCGCTCCGTTAACGTTGTTTTTTTCACGGGTTTTTATGAGTCCGATTTAAACCTGGAAACGTTACTTTTTTTGGCTGTTACTTTTGCAGGATATTGCCAGGACTTTTCTAAGTGCCACAACGCTAATTGCCAGGACTTCTCCAAGTGCCCCGACGCTAATTGCCAAAACTTTTCTAATTGCCTAAATGTTTGAATAGATTTTTGTTATTGCTTATTTAATATATACTTACACGCAATTGTGAGGTATATATACGCATAAGAGCGCAAAATAATATATTATTGTACTAAATAAGGGTCAATATTATGCGCTAATACCTACAATAACCTTGACTGAACAAATGTCAGCTTTTTAATTGCCAGAACCGTCAAATATTTTAGATCTTAATAACTCGAAGACTACTTCTGCATTTACAGTGCCAAAGTGATTAAATTGATCATTGGCCAGTATTGATTCTCTTTATTCGGACATACTACACAAAAGTAACCATGGGGAAAAAAATAGTCGTGGCAATTAGGCTGAGAATGCCAAACTTGAGAAAGGCCGTTTTGTGAAAATGTAGGTAATGAAACTCTTAGCCAGATCTTAGCAGAACCAGACCCACTTGTGGTAAATATTTCGTATGTACCTACTTTTCTTTAACCTGACTGTAGCTTTATAAAGCGATAGGAGTGCGCGGTTGATGAGTGGCCTGGGGAAAATCCAGGGGAAACCTGACACGACCACGCGGTTGAAACACTAGAATACTCTAAGAGTTTGCGCTCCAGAGAGATTGATTGAGCGGCTTCAACTAAATCTGAGGTCGTATGTACTATACGATATCTAATCAAATCCAGACAAATGAAAACACCCATTTCAGTAGATTTCGCCAGACTGATGAGTGTAGAAGCTCAAGGATTAAATCTACCTATGCGGTACCGGTACAGACTAATCGTGAATACGAATTTCACCTTTCAGCTGATCATATTAAGGTTGACTTTGGCCTGCTTCTCCAAATGGTACTTTCAACGTATGAACACAATTCGCAAATGCGTTTTTGCATTTACCGCCTCAAAGTCCTATGTTGTTTATCAATGCAATTGAAAAAGTAACTTTGTAGTGTATATATAAAGTTGATATTTCATCGTAGCGGTTTATTAGCATACGAGTAAGAACATTATTTGGTCGGATTGCTGCTGGTGGAGTAATGGGTATAAATTAAAGCGCCTGCACAAAGAAGGAACTGAATAAGTACGTTATAAAAACCACGTTTGCAACTCAGCCAAATGAGTCTAGGGTTTTTCATTAATTATTTTCACGTTTTAAAGCCATTGAGCACGAGGACGTTGAATTATTTATTCAAAATTAGTTTTTGGTTGGAAAAGGAAAGGATTTATTGCGGTTTTGTGTCTCTTGAATAAAAAGGAATGGACGATGAAAGGAAGGGAAGGGAACTGCTGAAGTTTAGTAATAAATCTTGGATTTCGATTTTAAAACCCTTGTGCTTCAAGTACAGCTTTGGATTGCTGTGATTGTAGATATGTAACATAATGGGCATTCGCGTCTTAATGGTTTCCTTGTAATTAATACTTTTAATTGCAAACTCGGTAGCAAGCTAGTAAGTACAAGGTAACTTAAGTTTGCCTGGTTATTTTATCAATTGACCTACTGTTATTAAATCGTAAGGAAACGGTTAGGTATAAACTTTAAGAATCGTTGATTTTTTGGTCATGTTGGTGTTGATATTCTAAAGGTACATTATAGGTAGGTACTGTTGTGGAATGAATGCACGGTTGCTAGAGCTCCCGAGGATGCACTCTGTTGAGAGCGAGGGGCCTAAATTTGTCCCTTCTGCTGTCAACACAGTGAGTTCTCAAATTTTATAAAGGGTCGGCAACGCGCACCTGACTCCTTTGGAGTTGCGAGCGTCTATAGGCTGCGGTGTGCGCTTACCATCAGGTGGACCGTACGCTTGTTTGCCACCGTAGTTGTATAAAACGGTTATTTGATCCTTTATCTTGATTTACAGGAATCGATATTTGAAAATATAGAATATATTTTTTAATCATTTACTTTTTAGGATTTTCTAAGCATCATAGCCTAACACATCACGACTTTATCATATTTGAAATGTATTTGAGTACCATATTTATTTAGTTATCGTATGGCAATTATTACCATACCATATGATTTCAGAAATACGAAGTAGTTAAATCTAAAAAGATTACATACACATTACATACATATAGGTACACATTATAGGAAATATAACTTTTTTTTATAACGCCAGTGGCGAACAAACTTACGGTCTGTCTGATGATAGTACCTAAACTACCTAAAGTAAGCAGACATCGTAGTTTATCCAAGTTTGCGATTAAAGCAAAATCTCAAGACTGTTGCTGAGCAAAACTATAGGTTTATTGTTATGCTTAGTATTAAACGAACAATATAATTATTATGCGATTCTTATTCTTACACTGAGCGAAAAAAAAATACAAAGTTTTTGTAAATCCGAGGACATGTAAATTATATACTAACGTTTACAAACCAGTTTGTAGTTAGTAGTTATTTACTAATACCAAAAATTTGTCCTTGTTATTATAAACTCAATTGTATTATATTAATAATTTTGTTGTCCTCGGATTCACAAAAACTTTGTAGTTTTTTCGCTCAGTGTAGGAATATTCGTTTATCTGTCACGCGCTCTACCGGTTGCTTTATTTTTCATATATTTATAAGACAATATTTCTCGTCTCACTAGGAATTGTAAGTTTCAAATAAACAATATGCGTTGCTCTGAAAACAAAGATTTTTATTATTAGTAACTTACATAAACAGGATAATAATTATACAACTTAAATCACACTATCTCACCTGAAAACAAAGAAACGACATTTAAAGTCTATTCCTTATTATCAATTCCTTTTTATAATAATTCTATTTATACACTAATTATTTTAATCATTTTATAAACAAACAATATGCTCAATAATGGTGAGTGAGTTCTATAGGTATTCTGTCAACGTAAACACGCGTTGCTAAGCGACAGTGTTGACAACCATTATTGATGTAGGTAACATAAGTTACCCGACCATAGAGGCCGTAACCGTAAAAGAAATAGATTGAAGAAAGTATAGTTTCTTTACATCTCCCTCCACAAAAAAGAAAATTTTCACAAAATTTTCACTTACATATACAGGGTGCTTGTGAGGAAACCGCATAACTTTACCAGAGTATTCTTGACCATGTTTGGAAAATAGAATGTCGTATAAAGTAAGCTGAAATCAGCTTAGTTTTCGAGTTATTAATAATTTTAGATTTATAACATCTCCAGTATAAATCAACTTTATGATTGCGATGTTGCGAGATCGACACATTATCTAACTGACATTGACTGCATAAATCAAATATGTCCCTGTCACTATCATTGTTTACGTGTCAACATGTTACGGCAAATTTTCTTTCAAAGTTCAAAATTAAGAAATTATGAAGAACTGAAAGTTTAATTACAATATTCAGGTTATGAAAATGGTTTCCGTTAAGCCCACGGCTGTAAACAGAGTTTTGTATTAATCTTGATCTTGAACGAAGATTCAATGCGTGGCCGATCACGAACTCGCTGGACTAACCTGATCAAAAAAGCTACGGAGTCCACCATGGTCCAATGTACTCGCGATGCTTCTAACCGGCAGAAATGGAAGGTTATCGCTAACAGAGCTGTCCTCGGAAACTACAACAACCCACCGAACATTGCTCCGTGTACCTTGTTTGCGCAACCACGACCACTCTGACAAGTCACAAGAGTGACCGACTAAGAAGAGGAGAGATTAATGTTAACGTCGAAGATAACGATGAGTTTTCTAGGGTTGTCTTCTGCCAAAGACTAAATGAAAAACTTCTTCGGAACCCCAATTTCCTCAAAATTATTTTGTAAAATACTAAACGTCGAAGCATTATCAAAGATTTTGAGAAATTTCTTGATAATTACAAAGATTGTTTGGGATGAGGGATGAATTGCATTCGTTGCACCGTTATAAACTTATAATTTATAATCAATCACAACAATGTCACCCATCGTTCATATGACTGAAGTGGACAGAACCGGACAGAAGTCATTATTTACCCATCAAACACACTCGAAGGGAATTTCTGAGTGGCCAGTTTGTATCATAATCCATGGAGTTTCATAGCAAAGTATTTTTGAAAATTATTTACGTACATATCGACAATAATGTGTACCTAGCGATAAAATCTCGGATATTGCAAAATAGTCGTCATATTAATCTAATTAATAAATAAACCCGCGTAACCGACCCACAAAGTATGAAATTTGACATTTAACTATCTCGTGCCACTGATCAGAATTGCATTGCAAAATTGTATCTTAGTTTGTATGTCCTTATCTTTTGATGAGTCCTGTCTTCCTTCTAATCCCAATATTGCAAGTAAGAAGAGTGAAAGTGACAGCACTATCCGATTTTTTAGATTGACACTTTTTACATCGAGAGAAGTTGTTCAAAAAAATTAACGCTGCGGAAACACACTCAGTGTTTGGCAAACCTTAAATAAGTAAATCATTAAGTAAAGAGTTCCGTTTGCACTATTACATAAATCCTGCTTTGAAACCATTTGTGTCTGACAAGGAAACTGTGACTTTTGGTGACTGACTTGCCTTTTCTAATGGATAACAATAAACAACGTTGCCAGCTCATCCTAAGGCATTGTTTTACTGGTGAAGCAGACATAATTAATTTATTATGTATGAAAACTTAAAAAAAGTAAAAATCGTATTTCGACCTGGGTTCATATAACATTTTTTATTCCTTATGACCTCAGGAATACGCTGGTAAAGTTATGCGGATTCCTCACAAGCACCCTGTATACAATACATTTAAGTACCTAACTAAAATTTATTCTACATTTTACACAATATTCCTAATCTAAATTATTTGTTCCTTCTCTAGTATCACTTATATGATAGGTACCGGTATAAGTTTACTGATATGAAAGAGATTTGACTCCAACTTTTTATGACCTGTATTGACTCTGTATATTGAATTTGATATTTTTTCAACAATTTTAAATGGACCAATCTTCAGCTCATCCAATTTATTTCTATTTAGTTTATTGCCGTTCTCTACATACACCATATCCCCTGTTTTAAAATCAAATTGAGTTCTGTTTTTGTCAAATATTTGTTTATTATAATTATGTGACTTTATTGAGTTTTCATATGCTAATATTCTATCTTTAACCCATTCAGCTTCTGTTTTATCTCTTTTTAGTTCATTCGGTAACAAAGAAACATCTGTACCATCTAGAAGATATTTTGGTGCAAACCCAGTAACTGTATGTTCAGTACTATTATATTTTTCTACACACTCATGAGCAATGGTAGTCCATGCTATCTTATTAATTTTTTCGTTTATTCTACATCTGATTTTGTTGACAAGCGTCTGATTCAGTCTCTCATTTAACCCGTTAGAAAAAGGTGCATTTACTGCAGTGAAGATCATTTGTATAGATTTTTCGTTTAAAAATGTTTTGAATTCTTTAGAATTAATACCTGGGTATTGATCAGTCAGAAGCATTTCAATTTTATTAGAATCTGTTACGTTTTTAATCAGTTTAACAAAATCCTTAGCACTTTGTGTTTTTGAAGTAACAATATAAGCATAGCGTGTAAAGTGGTCCACTAGAAGATGTAGGTATCTTTTCGTTGAACGTGAGCCCCCAAAACCTCCAATCGTATCTATTGAGACTATTTCAAATGGTTTTGTGGCAGGACCTAAATGTGACATTAAACCATACTTGTTCTGTCCTCTAGTTTTATTTTTTATACATATCTCACAACTTTTACAATAACTACTTATATTGGCCGTTAGATTTTTTGCGGTATATACCTTACCTATTTTGTATTGCATTTGCTTTACACCTAAATGACACATATTTTCATGTACATCTTTAATAAGTATTTTACTGAAATCTTCTGTTAAAACAATTTTTTCACGTTTTTTATGTTTTTTATAGTAAATATTGTATTTAAATATTAATCTCGATTTATTATTTTGTATTTCATCATTATTTGCCTGATCTGTAACTATAGCATTTAATTTTATCATGTTTACAATTTTTAATTGTTCATCTGTATTTTCATTTGGCTCCAATACTGGGTTCCTACTCAAACAATCTGCTTCTATATTTTCTTTTCCTGGAGAGTACTTAATTTTAAATTCATACTGCGATAAGTAATATGTTAGGTCTCCTAGCTCGTCATCTGTCCTAGACTTAATGTTTAGATTTTCCAATGGCTTATGGTCAGAATATACTGTAAACTCCTTTCCTATTAGCCAATACTGCCAGTAATTAATTGCTTCTTTGATAGCTAAACATTCTAAATAAATAGCTATTTCTTTTTTTGTAAATTATTTAATTTTTTTGAGAAGTACGCCACTGGTTTATCTTTTCCATTTGGTTGTGTTTGTTTTAAAATTGCCCCGACACCTTCTAAAGATGCATCTGTGTGAATATTTATTGGTAAATTTTGGTCAAATATTTCTAATATTGGTTGCGAGCACAATAAGTCTTTTATATCTTGAAATGATTTTTGACAATCCGCAGACCAAATAAATTTTTGTTTTTTTCTAAGTAAATTATGAAGGGGTTCTAAAATAACTGCACTTTTCGGTATATATTCGTGATAGAAGTTAACTTTCCCTAAAAATTGTCTCACATTTTTTTGAGTTTTAGGTATTGGGAAATTTTTTATTGAAATCAAATTGTCTCTTATTGGGCTTACTGTATTATTATGTATTATATGGCCAAGATATTTCACGGAATCTGAAGCAAATGTACATTTCGTAAATTTCAGTCTAAAACCTTCCCTTTTTATAGCCTCTAACAGTTGCGTCAGATGGTCAATGTGCTCAGAAAAAGTCTTAGAAAATACTAGTATATCATCTATGTAGTTGACTGCAAAATCAGTAAGCTTATATTTTCTTAAAATGTTACCTAGTATCCTTTGAAATATAGCTGGTGATGTCTTCAAACCAAATGGTAGACATGTCCATTGATAATGACCTTCCTGTGTGACAAAGGCTGTCTTCTTCCTATCTTCAATTCTTAACGGGATAGACCAGAAGGCCGAATTTATATCAAGTGTTGTAAAATATGCGGAATTTCTTGTCTTAATAACTAGGTCGTCGATCAGGGGAAACGGTTGAGCCTGAGGTACCACTATTTTATTTAAGTCTCTAAAATCTATGCATAATCTTGATTTCCTATTGTCCTCTTTTTTGAAAGCCAAAGTTACTGGTGCCGCAAATGGACTATACGATTCTTCTATAAGATTATTATCAAGTAACTTTGCTACTTGTTCCTCAATTTCCTTTTTGTCTTCAACCGAACATCTATAAGGTCTTTTACTACAATACTTGTCCATAAGTAGATCAATACGTGCTTCATATTCTCTGACCGTGCCAATATCATATTTGTCCTTAGCGAATATTGATCTGTAATTGTTTATTAGTCTTTCTATTTCTAACTCCTGTTCATTATTTATGTTTCCCATATTTATTTTGAAATCTTCCTCTTTTATGTGTTCATTGAAATTTATTGAACATGTACTTGTTTCATTGTCTACTTCCTTAGAAGTTTTGTTTTCATCATTATCCTCAATTATAGGAATTTTCTTTTCTATTTTAATATCTTCTCTCTTTTGAGTGATTTTTAAGTCCTCATCCTGAACTAGTCGAAATTGTTTTATGATATCCAGTCCTATTAGAAAATCGTATTGAAATTCTTCTCCATCAATTATATAAACATCAGCTTTGTCTTCCATATCAAAAATGTTTATGTTAATAGTTGTCAAACCCATAGTTTTCTTAACACCATTAATTGTGATTAAGTTATCACTTTTTGAAGAATGTTCTCCTTCTTCTTTTAGTCTTATCAATTTAGAATTTATTATAGACACATTTGAGCCTGAATCGTAAATTCCTAATATTTCTAATTGTCTTTCTAATAATAGTTTGACTTTAATTAATGGTGTTGTTATTCGTTTTTTTATCATCATATTTGAGTTCAACGTCAATAACTGAATTATTAACCGCTTTACCATTGTTTCTTTTGTGACTATTATCTTCAGTCTGTTTGAACCAGCATTTTTCTTCAGGATGGAACCGGATACCTTTATTCAAATTTTCACAAGTTTTACATGGTTTCATTTTATCTGCCTTTGCCTTATAATCATATGTATTTCCTTTATAATTATTCATATTCCCTTTATAATCATATGTATTTCTTTTATTGTAGGTAAAATTCTTTTTGTTTGTTACATATTCATGTTTTCCAATTTCATTGTACAGGCTTGAGGTTGACTTTACTGTTTCTTTATCAATTTTATCTATTACATAATCCGGTAATCCCATTACAATAAGATTTATCATTGTTTGGGTGTCAATGTGTTTGTTGACCTCTAATAACAGTCTTTCCTTTTTTGTAGCATATTCCAGTAATGATCCAGCTTGAAATCTAAATGCAAAAGCATATTTGACTTGGGACCAACCTTTATTTCCATATGTTTCACAGAAATTATTTTTCCACACTGCCCATTCAGAGTTCACCGTCAATTTTATTAACATACTGCTATACCAATCTAGGCACTGTTTTTCAAGAAGATGTTTTAAAATCTCAATTTTTTCTTCATCTTGTAGAATCTCGAATCTCTCACATTCACTCTCGAATTCACTAATCCATTGGACAGCATTTGATGTTTTATTAGAAATTTTTTCTATCAAAAACCTTTCAGCAGTTCTTCCTATATTTTTTTTCTCTGGTGCCATGCTATTATTGTTTTTGTGGGAAGACTGAGAAGGCATTGTCTTTTCCGTAATTTCGTCTAAATACTGATCACCAAACTGTACATTTTCACCTTCATCTAAGTATATTTTCCTCAAATCCGTAGTTAAAGGAATCCATATCGAGCGTGTTTGGTGTCTTTTTTTAAGGGAATTTCTAATTTTAGTATACGCGTCTGTAGACAATAGGGCCGTGTGTTTACTTACGGGCTTAAACTCATCTGGGACCTCAAAAACAGATCCGTCCGGTGTCTCAATAGCAGTTACGCAAATCACATTTGTTTTCCCGTCATTTGACCCCAATACCATAAATTTAAATCGTAGTTTTTCCATTTTCCTTGATTTTAACTAGAAATGTCGTTTTATAAGACAATATTTCTCGTCTCACTAGGAATTGTAAGTTTCAAATAAACAATATGCGTTGCTCTGAAAACAAAGATTTTTATTATTAGTAACTTACATAAACAGGATAATAATTATACAACTTAAATCACACTATCTCACCTGAAAACAAAGAAACGACATTTAAAGTCTATTCCTTATTATCAATTCCTTTTTATAATAATTCTATTTATACACTAATTATTTTAATCATTTTATAAACAAACAATATGCTCAATAATGGTGAGTGAGTTCTATAGGTATTCTGTCAACGTAAACACGCGTTGCTAAGCGACAGTGTTGACAACCATTATTGATGTAGGTAACATAAGTTACCCGACCATAGAGGCCGTAACCGTAAAAGAAATAGATTGAAGAAAGTATAGTTTCTTTACATATTTAATAAGTCATGTCTTTCACATACTTAGATTAAGTAATATTATCATAATATTTAAAGACCAGAACGGACTGAGTATTTCAACACATGACGTAGTGTACCTACCTACCTACGTTCCTATGTACCTATAATATACAGGGCGTCCCAAGACTATGGCACATCAGGGTAAAGGAAATAATTACATAGTTGAAACGGGAATCCAACCCGCTACCGGAGAAAAAAAATTGTGTTGTTAAAATTCATGAATTCATGTTATTTAGCAAAAAAAATCCTTATGATGAAGCCTTTCGATCGGTATGATAAAGCTACAGGGTATTTTTTTCCTCGTGTAGCGGGTTCGATTCCCGGTTCAATCATGTACATAATTATTTAAAAATCTATGAATGCAGTTTAAATTGGTTTTTAAATTAAAATAATGCCTTCTTTTAGTAAAATCTTCCATCTACAATATTCAAGGTACTTTCCCTTGATGTCCCATAGTCTTGGGACACCCTGTATAACGTTTTAACTGAAACAATCACATCAGCAACATCCGATATTTCCGTGTTTAAAGTAATATTGGAAATTAGACTTGAGTTATCGATTCAACATCGCCTTACGCCTGTTGTTTCGTAAAACAGGGCAGGGTTAATATTAGACTTTGAAAACAAACTGTGCAAAATTGAACGCCAAGTTGTTTAGGAAACTCGAAACTGCGATTAAGGTTGGAGGTTTAAAAATACGGGAAATTGGTTTCTGTTGTCGGCGTGTTAATCATGTTTATACAAAGACAGCTCAATACGTAAGCCCACGCGTAGTCCGACCTAAGAATATTGTATAAGACAGTTCTATTAAGTAGTATAGGTATAGGGGTATATGTAGATGTAGATAAAAAAATAATAATGAGCTGTATCCATCTTTGGACCTTATCACAATGCACAATGGCGTATACGGTAAAAGTGAATAGGTACGGTACCTACATCTCTTTGCAGTTGAATGTACTATTGATACTAGACCACGGTTAAAATTTGGAATACAATCTAAAACTCAGTAACAAAAAAATACTGCTTCACCATCTTTCTAGCGTTTTACCTGTTGTGCCCTTAGGACCCCGGGGTCCGTTTTGATACCTAATCCCAAAATTTGGCTAAGGAACTAGTTTTACAAAAGTTACCCGAAGGGAAATCTAGACCTTGTTCGGATTAGACCGGTTCCTCCGCTACTCACGATGTTTTGGTTCACTGAAAAGCCACTGACAATTATCAAATGATATTTTGTACATAAGTTTTTTGAATAACCCTGTGGTACGAGCCGGAATTCGAACCTGTACCCTCTAGATTAAAATTCGCGTGCGTAATCGCTCGGCTACAGTGGCTCAACAGCAAAACTTATCACACAGGGTCTAGTTTCCCCCGATAAAGGTCTTTATTATAGCTTCACACAGGCAGGTTCACTTCACTACCAACTAAGATTCGTTAGGTATATCATGATTGATTGGCATCTACTTTTTTTTAAATAATGGTATTGCTCTTGGCCAGCATCTAGCCAGGAGGCAAATTAAGATGAGGCCGACGATGAAGCGAGCTCACCCAGAAAATGCCTATTCACTATATTGCCTTAAATAGGTCCAGGTTAAGTAAATGAACTCGGAAATACAGATGCCCTCCTCGTCCTTTTATTGTTGATTCCCCCGGTGAATTCTCATCTGAAACCTCTGAAGGCGTGTTCGATTGGTTGAAATTTAGTATTCAAATGTAAATCGGATGACATGAAAGCCAGAGGGTGGAGATGGATGAGTGAAACTGGGAAGTGCAGAAAAGAAGTTTGGACTTGATCGAATTTCCTCGTTGGTTAGCAAATGAATGTGCACAAAAGTGCTGTCGTTTCTCCCTTTAATAAATGACAAAGGAAAAACGAAGCTTTAGATATATGTATCACATCCCTGTAGGTACTCTTATTCCTTCGTTGCTTCGTTACACTACGTTATTGTTAGGTGTGTTAATAACCAGTACTCATTAAAATATCTCGTCAACCCGACTTGGAAAATGGCTTCAGAATACTGCAACGGGAAAACGCGACATAATTGTTATCTTTTGTGTAATTAATCCTTTTGTCAAACAAGGAAAGGAGTAGATCCTTTCCTTTCACGTTTTAAAACACGTAAAATTTATTTATCATAAAGCAAAAATTCTATTATGTTGAATTCTTTCCGGGCGTTATCCGGAATTTTACCCACCCATTATATAATTCTTATTTTATAAGTACCTACAACGACGGTTGCAAACTATCTTACGGCCTGCCTGATGGCAAACAGAACCCGTAGCCTAAGGACGCTTGAGACTCCAGAAGAATCACAAGCGCGTTGCCGACCCTTTATCAATTTGAGGTTTCGTTGTTGATTTGTTCGATGCTTGCTTTCTTGCCCAAAGAAGTAATAGAGCATGTTCTGTGGTCATTGATTATGAACTTGTGATACCGAAACGTTTGTTCAATATTAGGTAAGTATTGTCGGATGGAATGGAATTTTTGATGTATCATAAAAAAAACAGGGAAGCATGTCTAGTAAATTACAATAATTAATTAATGTCTATTGTCTAAACTTAATCTATTAAACTTCCTTTATTCCTACAGGACTTCCTGATAAATAATGATTACCAACTTTTAGGTCAAACAATTAACTCTTCCAACAACTCAAAAGGCAACATTTAAAATTATAATTTATCTCTATTAGAACTTTCAGGTAGCCATTATAATTTCAGATAAAAGGTGAAATTAAACTGTCCAAGAAAAAAGTAACTTGACTAAGAAGAATTATTCGCTTAATGACTAAGAAAAATTATGAGAAAATTATCTAAAATCGTTGGTCGTTGTCCTGGATTCATAGTTGTACTTATGTTGATAGTTTCCACCTCATGAGCAACTAAAGTGATAATATTTAATTTGATATAGGGTACCTTTCCATCAGAGCTGTGTTGTGCTGCGTTGCTATGGATGGATGCGTTGATATCCACCAATCATATTCCACCAGCCATCACATCACATCCTCGCATTATAGCTGCATAGCATAGCTTTGTCAGAAAGGCAACCTTATTTATATCTTTAAAAATCGTGAGATTCCTTGCGTTGTAATGGGTAACATAGTATAAAATTACCATTATTCGTTTTTAGGGTTCCGTACCAAAAAGGTAAAAAAGGAACCCTATTGGTTTCACTTTGTCTGTCTGTCTGTCTGTCTGTCACATCGCTAAATATCTCAGGAACTACTTATCCTATCGATTTGAAATTTGGAATAGTTATAAACAAGGGTAACCTAGATACATAGAAGATAGTTTTTTAAATTATTTTATTTTATTTTCTGTGAATAATGACAGATAAAAGGGGGTTCAAAATTTTAAAGTCTGGCAACTATGTCGAGTGGGGTGGCATATGAAAGGGCTTGACTTGTACATTCTGAAACATTTTTTTTTTCTTTGGGTAATTTTCGATTTACGATGCGTAATTTCACCTTATCTCCGAAGTTTACTGAGAAAAAAATTTGAAATTACTACATAACATATAATATGCATGTATATTTTACAGGAAAAATAAAGCCATAGCTATATCTAGTTTTTCTTTTTTTTATCATCAAAAAACTCATCTATACTTAGTTTGTAATTTAATCACCATTGCATATATTTTTGTTTTATATTTAATCTTACTAGATTGTGTTAAAAATACCTACTTTCAAATAATTTTTTTTTATTGAAATCGGTTAATGTGGTAAACAATTATCCTTGAAAAACCAACATACCTACTATATTATTCAGTTACTCAAATTAGTTATTAAATTCGCCGATAGATGTCGCTGTACCCATCGCTACTTCGCGCTTTAAGACTTTCCCTGTATTTTAATGGGGTCGGGACGGGTACATGTTATGTACGGAACCCTCGGTGCGCGAGTCGGACTCGCACTTGACCGGTTTTTATTATTTGTTAACGTGTTAAAGCCATCGCTGTTCGCTATAAAACCATTAATAGATAATAACACGCTAGAAAATTAGGACTGACTAATATACACACACTACACTGGATTAGGACTGGCAGACAAACAGAAAATAGCCTCAAATGTTGCTAAACTTATAGGTATGAATTTGACTTGTTTAATTATTAACAACGAAAATTATAGCGTGTTCATGAGGACTTATAAAAACACGTGTTTTTTGCAGCACCCATAAAAGTTAGTACAAAAGTACCAAACTATTATTACCTACTCTTTCTTCACTTGCCTCAACTCTACGTCAAAGCAGCTAATTAAATTTGTGAAAAGAAGCAAAAACATTTAATTACGGTTCTAATTAATTTTCTTCTGCGAATCAATCATTAATTATTAACACATTCCGCGGAAATTTATCTGAAACAGGAATTGCTCCTAATTGAACGCCTTTTATGCCGTAAATGAATGTCCGTGCTGAAATATTTCTTAGGTAATTCACGTATATTTTGAGAGCCATCACTCGAATTGAACATACGATACGACAGTATTATGAAGAAGGTCGCCGAGCTTCGAAGGCCGCGCAGTTTAGAGCGTAAAGCGTAAGGGACCTGCATATGTCTCAACACAATGAATCCTTATGTCAATAAAGGATCGGCAACGCGCTTGTGATTCTTTTGGAGTCGCAAGGGCCAATAGACTACGGTGTCTTCTTACAATCAGGCGGGCTGTAAGCTTATTTCCCGACATCGCTGTATAAAAAACAATAATGATACACATCCATTAAAGACAACAGATCTTAAACAAGATGAAATAATTATCATTTCTAACCTTAATTCTAATATTACATTCACAGTTTGTTTATCGTCATCTTCGATATGTTCCTGTTCAACTCAATTGCTCATATAAGCTGAAAGAGATCCCTTAAATGGATAAGCTAGTCTTTGTACTTTATTCTTACATACATACATACATACATACATACATACATGTGTATATATGTATTCTAGCGCTATATTTATCTTAGCCGTAACCGGCTATACGATTCACTAAGCACTGACCAGTGACCTCACTTGTAACCTCACGCGTTTTTACATGGAAACTGTCAAATGTCATTGTCACTTTTTGACAGTTTCTATATAACCAGTCGGTTTGTGAATAACTGCCCGGGATTATTTATTTATCGTATGGCAATTATTTCGAACCGTGAGATCTTCGAGAAGACAGTACGGTTGCCAGTTTTGTTGCACTTTTAGCACCACCCAGGGTTCACGAGTAGGGTAGCGGTGGGCACATCCCTACGGACGTGGTGCAACTTCGACCCCCCTTTGTCAATTGATAATGTACCATTTTTGCTTCGAGCGTTTTACTGTAGGTATAGTAGACAATATTATACGAGTATAGGTGACGAAATATAAGCTACACCGATTCCTAGAACAACTTGTATGGCGAATCGGTGCAGCTTATATTTCGTCAACCATACCTAGTAAATGTTTTGGTTCTTCGTAAATGTCAGCTTAATTAGTGCCAGGGGCTGACGACACTCATCAGCAATAATCTCCACACACGCCCGCTTTATGCCTCATTGCCCTAATTACGCTAATTATTTATTGTTCGGATATATTTATCCCCATTTTCCAGGTCGTTAGACAAAGGCCAACCTACCATCCTGTATTGAACAAGAAGGCTGTACTGGACTGGACACGCATTCGAGGATTCAGGAAAATCCAAAAGAAACTTTCTGCTTTTCTCCCTCGCCTTTGATAACGTTATTTACCTATTGAAAGAAACTTTAGAATATTTAAACAATGAAAAAAGGTTTTCAGTTGATTGAACTCATGAATCACAGTTATCATTTTGTAAAACTCATGAAGGAATCCAAAACTTTCCTAACTTTATTATGTAGATCTGGAAAAGTTAGCGTAGGTACTAGATAGTCGCCACGCGAGGACTTTTAAATTGAATTTGAATGGTTTATTAAGTAGTATTCTGTGTAATACTGAATATCTAAGTAATTAAATAGAGCTTTTCTGGAAAATATATTCGTAATATCCAATTCTAACTCATACGCTGAAAGTTGCCAATTTGACAAGGCGTCATTTTGATAATAATATTTAATATCTGGGCGACCGAGCTGTGCTCGTCGATTTCCCGGACATGAGACCTATCTAGATCGATTGCTCGCCCCCGAAACCCCCACATACCTCGCAAATTTCATCAAAATCGTTAGAGCCGTTTCCGAGATCCCCGAAATATATATAAATAAATATAGATACAAGAATTGCTCGTCAGATATTTTCAGATTGTATCTGTTTAAACATACCACCACAATTTTGCAGTCAATTTTTCCATGAATTTTAACCAATCGAGGGCACTTACGGGCCGTTGACTCGCAAAAAGCGTCGTTAAGTATATTTACATTTCAGGGATTTTGTTATTCTTCAACTTTTGTTAAGGAAGCGTGGGTGGGCACCCTGTTTGCAGACAATCGGGGATACCAGCGCAGCGCAAGGGTATTTGGGCTAATGTTCAGCGTGTTCAGACCATTATTTTTTGTGTCTAAATATTGTTTAAAAGTGTCAATAAAATTTTGTTAAAAACTAAAACCAATATTGTCTTACTTAGATCAAACTTCTCATAGTTGGACAAACTATTATATACTCTATATACACTTTGTATTTATACTAAGTACGAGTATAAACACCTAATCATGTGACGATGACTTTAGAAACGAGCGTTTTTAAAACGCTGCTGATTCGCCCATTGTCCATACGTACCTGAACAATTAAGCTTTTCAATTAATGGTGTTCAAGGCGAGAGTGAATCGATCGTTCCATCACCACAATATCGCTTGTCAAACTTGCGTTAGGTAGGTATCTGTCTTCGTTAGTATGGAAAATGACATTGAATCATAATCATGTTCAGGCCGTAAACGCTGTGTTTGTAATATAAACTTTAGTAAGGTGCAGCGGGGCAATATAAGTAGACTGCGGGAAATTAAAACTAATCAAAATGCTTTCCGTGTTTGACATCATTTACCAGAATGCCATCTTGGTGAAATTGTAAAGCGCTTTTTCGCTATCCGGGCATAGATACTTAGCACTTTAGAAAATGATGTACTTAAAGCACGAAATATATTTTCGATTAGTTTTAATTTCCCGCAGTCTAGACTGCCCCGCTGCACCTTACATTTAGTGTTAAAGTCATAGATATAATATACAGGGCGTCTCACGCCTATGCTACTGATGTGCAAGTTGCAGAAAGTTTCCAAAAAGTTGGAAATGTTCTCGGAAATTTCTTGAGAATTTCATAAAAAAATAAGAAATTTGCATTTTAGATTTCAGAAAGTTTCAAACCCCATACAAAAATGTGAGAAATTTCAGAAACTTACCAATGTGGAAAAATTCGCAATTTTGGAAAGTTTCCGACGGCACATCAGTACCTATGCCACATGGAGGGAAAGTACCTTGAATATTGTAGATGGAAGATTTTACTAAAAGAAGACATTATTTTAATTTAAAAAACAATTTAAACTGCATTCATAGATTTAGGAAAGTACCTTGAATATTGTAGATGGAAGATTTTACTAAAAGAAGACATTATTTTAATTTAAAAAACAATTTAAACTCCATTCATAGATTTAGGAAAGTACCTTGAATATTGTAGATGGAAGATTTTACTAAAAGAAGACATTATTTTAATTTAAAAAACAATTTAAACTGCATTCATAGATTTTTAAATAATTCTTACAAGATTGTACCGGGAATCGAACTCGCTACACGAGAAAAAAAATTACCCTGTAGTTTTATCATACCGATGCTAAATAACATAGTGTCAGAAATAAAAGGAAGACAATGAATTTTACCAAAGCATTTTTTTTTCTCGTGTAGCGGGTTCGATTCCCGGTTCAACCATGTCACTATTTAAAAATCTATGAATGCAGTTTAAATTGTTTTTTTAAATTAAAATAATGTCTTCTTTTAGTAAAATCTTCCATCTACAATATTGAAGGTACTTTCCCTCCATGTGGCATAGGTACTGATGTGCCGTCGGAAACTTTCCAAAATCGCGAATTTTTATTTTTACCATTTTTACCACACTTCGCCGTACCGTATTAGTGCAAATATTCGTGCTGCATCTCTTTCTTTAATAGATAATAATAAAAAATAATAAACACGCATAGCGAAATGTAGTAGCCACCTGATTTTCTTTTTGATTTTTTTTCTTGACTACAATAGTTGGCAGTTTTCAGCAACATAGAGGTTTCAACTTAGGTAACTTCTTTATTTTTTGTTAAGTCGCTGATTAAGTGAAATGACTTCAATTTAAATTAAAATCATATCGTATTTGACTGATTGTCCATAGATTGTCCTCATTAAGGGTCAATTCAATAACACAAATAATGTCCCCATTTTCTTTGTTAAAATCCCCGGTTACATTGTGTAGGTGTGCTTTGTAAAAATAAGTTACAATCACAATGAAGGATTTTTTCGGTGAAACGATTTAACATCAAAGCAATAAACAACGTATTGCCAGTTAAAACTTCGTAAAGAAAATATTTTCGTATTCAGTTGTGTAGGTACTACCGTCATGACCTTTTCGTAAAAGTTGCCAGCTTATGAATCCTAAAGTTTTCCTAATGATGCCCAAAGTTTATTTGCGAAGCATTTGTTTATAACTTGCAACATTTGTAGGTACGAGTACACAAGGCTGGTTGGAAAAGCAGAAGGAAATCCAATCGTTATGGGGTGCAAAAACAGACTTCGAAATGCTAATCATAATATTTAAGTACCTATTCGTAATTTGAAGCTACGGTATGTCGATATTACCCAACAAATATTATTAAGGCTTTCCCGTCCATGGGAAAATGGTGTCCCGGACCTTTGGGACCGTAGAGACAAAGCCAACACCTAGACACCTAGAGGTCGTTTCGACACTTTAATGAAATGCAAGGGATACACCGAGCGGATGCTATCCCTGCACGGAATAATTGTCCCTGAGACAGCACCCGCCAGGGTGTACCGTACAGGGACTATTGCTGGTTGATGGAGTCTCAACGAACTGGGTTATTGAGTGAAAATAATGGACTAATGGCTGGCCTATAGGGTTAGACAACGGACGCCTGCCTAATAAAACTGTCTTAGAAGTTTATATCCGTCAGACGGTGACTCGCTCTACGCGTATGCTAGATGGGCCCCTATAAAATAGCGACGGGTCCATATTATTATACTTTTTGTCCTACATATCCCCGCTACCTTGTAGTAGACTATGACGTTCACCCGCGTTTTTTGTCATGCAATTTGGTGAAGCTGTACTAGTTACGAAGCTGTAAGTTATTTTGTACGGAAACGTTGCTTACAAAAGCGTTATCCGGGGAATTCTCTTTTGTCAATAAAGCCCGAAAGGCACTGACACCGGTAGCGGGGCGGGGCGTCGCGGTGCGGTGGCGGTACCGGTTGTAATATTCGGTACTAATATGAAAGGGTCCGCACAGAAAACCGTCCGGGAAAAAAGCGTTCTATGCGGACGCTGTCAGTGCGTTTGCAGCTTAAAATAGAATTGCAGGCCAGCTGCGTAACATTTTCGAGAGTTCGCGAGGTTGTATTGGTTGTAATGTAAGTATTCACTAGCAAGGGACGGGGATTAATTACATGAAGAGAAAACTAAAAATCGTATTTCGTGGTTTGAAACAGAAGCTCTATTACATTAGTGATTAGTGTTAAAGTAGATAATCCAATGGAATAAGAACGTATGTCGGTTTCAAACTTAAAGTAATCGTGCTGGACCCATGCCATACCACGCATTAAAAAGCGTGAATTTTTTAATTTAACAGCCAGGGAAATGTCAAGCTCGTCGCCTACATTGACTGGTCTCGCACCGCCGTCATTCCATTGGGACCCTCGTTAACCCTACATGATAGACAATAAATTCTTCTTGCGTTACATACCCGCTTTGGTCAACCGAAACCGAGCAATTTGGGACACGGATGCGTGTAAGGTGTGATGACAAAACGATAATTAAGTAGCATAACATAACATTTTGAGGTGAAAAGGTAAGTTTTTCTAAAGTAAGGCAAGTTCTTACAAAGGTGTTAAGATTTTGCCTATGACCTTATTGTATGGTCATATTTCATACCTGCAATGTTTCATAAGGCCAAGAAATCAGAAATATTCTCACGTAATTCTTTTTGTAGAGCCGATAAAGCAAGAGAGCCGATCAGCCGATATTCTCTATTGCAGTTGGTTTCACAATTTCATTTACAGCGACGTAGTTGTATTGGATAATTTTTCAAACAGTAATTAACCTAGTAATTGAGATTTACGGGAATAGGGAATATGAATGCGGAATAAACACTAATAAGATGTCACTCACTATATGGTTATGGACACTCAATCATCAAATTATCACGGAAAAAGTAAATTATTAATTTCTAATGAAGAAAGTATATTATATTTTTGCCTTCTTTGCTTTGGCAGATATTATGACTTGAGATTATTGGAGTTGGCCCTGTTGTATCAAAAAATATTATGTACACACAGCGACCTAATTTTGAAGTTTCTTTTTAGAAAATTCCATACCAGTTTTACAAAATAAGCAGCAAGTAGTGCCGGTGACTGAACATTACAGTATGTAGTCTGTACTCATATTACTCATAAATAGTCTGGAATTACTGAATTCAACATAATTGATAGCCGATATTGAATCAGATGGTGCGGTCATTCGTAGGTGACCATTTGCCACGGGATCACAATCTAATACGGAGCTGGTTTGGTCAAACTCGTATCATGATCTCAATTATACTAGCAAAAACGATGGAATGGTGTATGAAATAAGGCTCAATTTCCAGAATGCCGCAAGAGTTAACACGCCGACATATCCGATGTTTTATTACATCCTACGAATTCTCGCCTACTGGGCCCAAATTCTATATAATGCGCGATAAAATCTGGATGTTTCAGCAGAATATATACAAGTAATGGTTATACCTAGGTAGTAAAACAGACGTACAAGTTATATCTCCCTAAATCAAATTGGTAATAAATCTAACAGTTGAGTATGTTATTCTGACTTAAACGAAAATTTATTGTAGATGGATTATCGCAAGGCGTCTTGGATATTAAAGGAAGTTTTATTGAACCTTTGTGAGATTTTGCCAGTCCACAAGCAAAGGAATGTGCTAGCGCCTCCACCCCGCAGAATCACACTCCCGTTTCAAACTATGCTTACGTTACGATTTCATACCCAAAATATTAGATGATCTCCTGGACAAAACGTATACAATATCCTTTCCGAGGATTATGCAGGTGACATAAAGTGTTAATACAAGAGATTTATTGTAAAGCCCACTTGGGCGATATTCCTCACAACATTTTCTATGGAATTACAGTGAGCGAATACAAAACGTACGAGTAGTAGGTATACTAAGTCAACCTAAGTCCACACGGTCGCACTTCACGTCTATGTGTGTGTCTGTGTGTGTTACAGTCTCACCTCTGTCACTTAAGTTATCTAGGTAGGGACCCGACCCGACACCGTAGACCGTTTTAAGTGTCCTCAATTCCCTTACCAAAGTTTACGCCCTAAAGTTACGTTGTCTCTCTCGGGAGTTTTCGGCATTTGCCGAGTAATTCATTAGTGAATAATTAACTCGAAACTTCAGTTTACCACTGTCCTGTCCATTTCCTTGACTAACAGCTGGATTAACAGTTAGGCTCAGGTATTTAAAGTGGGTTTATGAGCGTAAGCCACAGTATAATTCATAGTACGAAGCCCATCTGCCTTAGTGATGACATTAGCTGTCAAATTTTAGCATCGATACTCTAATATTAGAAGAAGAAGAAGAAAAATATTTATTTAGTGTTAAATCATTGTACAATATTTGGAGTAAACAGATAAATGAAATTAACAATTTAACTAAACTAAACATGGAAATTTTAACACTAAATAGGATACCACTCAGCATATGCCAATAGCAATATAATGCTAAGGCGCTGGTTTTCAGGGCACCCAAAGAGAGATACAAATATAATCTTAACTATTATTTAATAGGTACATCATAACTAAATAGACTAGCCAGCTTATCTTAATGATGGAGAAGGAAAGGTCGCTGGTTAGGCGTTTATTATTATATTACGCGAGGGTTATCATTATCAACAAATCAGATCAAAATTCTATGACATGGCATTATTTTCGTTCGCACGTCGTGTTAACATTACCTAGATCCATCTAGATCTCGAAAAGTAGTCCCGGAAAATATTTACGTGTAGGAGAGATCAATAAGTTCTAGAATCTAGATTTTATTCCACCGTTTTGACGGCGTAATTGATATATGTGAACTCATGTCAAAATATGAATTTGCAATGACCAATTTCCTCTCTCACGATAAGTTGTACAGAAAGTGGTTAAGAAAGTTGTAGGTTATTATGGACTGCGGGCGTAAGCCGCGGGTCCGTTGGTGTGTTGAGTTGAGGAGCAGCAGCACGTAAAAAAATCAGTCATTTCCTCTCAACCTCAGCTTGTATCAAATGAAAGTAGATAGTAGGTAGATAGAAAGGATATAATTCGCCTGCCGGTAGAGGTGAGACGTACTAGGCAAAACGCGTACTGAGTCTTGCGAGTACGCGTCCACAAAAAGACTAGATCCAAAGACTAGGTCCAAATACGCGCTAAACCGACCCCGACCCGAGGTGCCCCGAAAGAATCCGAACGCGCAGACGAATACGAATAGCGCGGAACATAAAGACTCTTAGACGTTTCGAGTCTTCAGAGTCATCGTACGCCTAGTACTCGATACGCTAAAAGACGCGCGAGCGGGATCGCGTACTTACGCGTCCATGCCAAAACCTATTCCAAAAACCTGTTCCCGTAAATACGTCTCACCTCTACCTGCCGGTTCTAGAGCGGTGGAATACCCGTCAGACTTGGCAAAATTATACGAGTTCCTTGTTCAAAAGAAACGGAATAAACGAAAGACCGTTCGATTTTACGGCAGCAAAATGAACAGAGCGAAGTCGAAGACAAAAGAAATCAGGTGCTTCACTGTAATGGAATTGTACCTAGGTACTTCATTAAACAAAATTCTTTGTAAATCAATCGACGCTAGATACGTCTTAATGTTTGATTTGAATTAAGTGCACTATCTTCATTAGAATCAAAGACGATAGACGTACGTAAGTAAATATCACGATGTGGCATAGACAATTTACCTCAAAGTCCTCAAACCATTTAAATCTGACCTGTTCTTACACACGGTCGTTACATATTTAGGGCTTAAGCTAAACTAGGAATAAGCGGTGCTGAGGTGAGCTGAAGTAGGTTGTAATTGCATAGCTGAACACGAGTGGGTGTCATCGCCTAACAATGGCCACCGAATCCGAATTAGTTAAGTAAGTACACCGACCTATAGGTAGGGCTGCCATCCGTTCGGGTTTTCCCGGATTTGTCCTAGTATGCCGTCCGGGGGCCGTCCGGGGGGGGGGGGGGGGGGGGGGGGGGGGTCAAGAAGTGTCCACACTTTTCATGTAAGGAAGCACCTCATTAAATTTTTAAAGGTCTTGTTTTTTAAAAATATTATTTAGGAAAAAATGCGATTTACGCCAAATGTCCGGGTCTTTTTTAATCTTTGTCCGGGTTTGGCGAAATTCGAGACGGCAGCCCTACCTATAGGTAAAGGAAAACCGAGGTAAACATTTAGGTATAGATATTCCTCATTACAACCTTTAAAGCGCTCGCACATTCGCCAGTGTATAACGAACGCTTTTCGATACCGACCCTAATTAACTTTCAACAGACTTAGATGCAAACTGCCAAACGGCTCAATTTATGAATTTAGTATACTGTCGGTGTCGACCCGCCCCGGCTTCGCACGGGTAGTCCAGTTTTTAATCTTTTTATCTAAGTAACTACTATAGGTATATTACTATAACCGAAATTTCTAGTCGCTCTCAACCCCCCTTTTTACACCCGTAAGGGATGATTTTTCAAAAACCCTGGAATTACTTTTTTTAATTTTAACTGAGAGTACACGGCAAGAATGAAGTTACAAACTTTAAAAAGAAACAGGTTACCCATAATAATTTTGAACCCCCATTTCACCCATTCAAAGATTCAGATTAGGATAATTAGGATTTTTCATTCCGATGTTTCGCCCGCCGAGGTAACCCATTTGAGGACACACGAGCGCTACGTGTGATAGTGCTACGCGCGTAGCAGCATTTTTCCACCTTGTAGCAAAACTCGCACGTAGAGGCCTGACGCATATAGACGTCGTCATGGGCCTTGAATAATGCGTCAGATTAAGCCCCTCTTTGGTGTCTTTGTTTTCGTTAGTTATATGTATAGTTAGGTACAACTAAATCACTCGTTGGTATTGAGATTGCAGACCGAGATCTTAGATAGGTACTTACAAAGCTATCGATTCACACGTTTTTTTTATTAGCTCAATACATACCAGCTGGATGAAGATTGGGTTCAACAACCGTATAATGCTGATGAGTCTGGCTTACGGAAACAGTCTAGAATTCCAATCCCACGTCATCACAGGCTAGTAAGTACCTAATTCCGTTTTCCTGATTACATTTTTTATCATTCACGATGTTGTCTCAGACTGATGTGTATTTCATACCTATATTACCTATAGGTTGTTTAATACTCTATTTTTCAGTTTCACCTACTCATGTTTAAATTTTCTAGCATCGTTTTCACTACCCAAATGTTGTCTGGAAGAGATCGCTTGTTAGCGAAAAGACCGCCTCCTGTTGTCTATCATTGTTTGTGCGCCAGTAATTGCTATTTTTCTTTAGTGTACTTCATTTGGTGAGCAATAAAGAATATTTGTATTGTATTGTATTAACGGTAATTTAGGGCAAAAACGGCCACGTGAATAGGGATGACGACACTATAAAAGAAAATCAATAAAATAAAATGAACTTTATTCTGTAAGTAGGCCGCAATGGCACTTTTACAAGTCAAACCCTACTAGCGTTTCACAGAGGCCACTGCCGAAAAGAAACGCCGAAAGAAACTCGACAGTCAGCCATTTTCTCACAAAAATATGCTTATTACAATGATAATAAATCCAAATTTTCTACATAAAGGCTCAAATCATCAATCAAATGGCGAAAAATAATTATAAGTTTTCAAAGAGTGGGTATGTTCTGTCCCTTTTCCGCAAAACGCACCTTTGTATTGAACGATTGTCATTTACTATGGCGTTACTTAACAGTGACGTCACGGTTGAGTAGCACTTTCTCTCTCTAACTAAGAACATTCTAACCGTTGTAGCTTCGTTATTTTTTGAGATATTGGAATAGGATTTTCACTATTTGGCATAGTTTTATGTTTTCTTTCTATTGAAGCAATATTTTTTTTTGAGTCGACATCCCTATTGCCAACCTAACTCATTCAAGGCCCACTAACGCTACATCTACATGTGGTAAACCGTGGCGTGTAGTGTAGCAATTTTTTTCCCGCCTAGCAGCAATAATCGAGGTAAGTTTTGTATATGTAACTTAGTTGGGTCAAACTAATCTGATCAATCCCCGAAAAAAAATAAAGTCACACAAAAAATGTATTGATGTATTGTTGCATGATTTTGATTATTAAAGCAAATTTTATTTTAAATGTAGTATCAATTGTTGTTTTTTACGTGCCAAAATTACTCAATTTAGGTTAATTGTTCTTTTTTTGTATATAGGTGTGGATGGTTGTGGATGTATAAGAATTAAGGTAAATCGATGTAACGCTCTATTTTTTATAAACATACCTAGGTAGTAGATATCTTCTTATATATCGACACATAAATTAGTTCGAGAAAAATCCTGTAAGTACCTAGTTTGGAATTAGACTGGAAGTCGTTCGGCACAATACCTATTGATTTGTCGGTAAACTAAGACGATAGCTCAGTTTTCTGGAGAAAAATCGTTAGCCCCCTTCGTATTGACATTTAATTGTTCAAAAAAACTTGTAAATAGGCCATTTTACGGAAAGTTGTACACTCGACTTTTTTTTTTATTTGGATAAAATTGGGTTTTTTCTACTCAGAATCGAAAGCACTTTCGAATGATATAGGGGAAAAAAAGTGTCCCAATTTTTTTTTATTCCATTCCGTTACCGTTTTCATACAAAGTTTGTAATGCTTGTATGGTGGTAACGGAATGGAAAAACTGAAAATTGTATGAAAAATTTGGGACACTTTTTTTCTCCTATTAGGTTCGAAAGTGCTTTCGATTCTGAGTAGAAAAAACCCGATTTTATCCAAATTTAAAAAAAAAGTCGAGTGTACAACTTTCCGTAAAATGGCCCAAATAGTCTAACCGATTTTTTTCAGTTAGAAGAGCGGTTTTCTAAAAGACCTGCATTTCCCGTGATTAATTTTATGTCTCCCCTGGCCAGGAAGTGGGATTTTCCGCGACCGTAGCGTGCGATAATAATTGCTTTTTGGCCATGCGTTTGCAATGTTTGCATTACCGTACTCGCTAGCAACTGCGTAAACGATATAGTATGGACAAAAGTACAGCGCCTCTGGCGCTTACGCAATAGAACTAAGACAAACATACTAAATCGTTTACGCAGTCGCTAGCGAGTACGGCAATGCAAACATTGCAAACTCATGGTAAGGGTATTGATTAATTTTATGTCTCCCCTGGCCAGGAAGTGGGTTTTTTCGCGCGCGGAGCGTGCGATAATGGCCACTTTATGGCCAGGTGTAACATAAAATACATTTTCTAAACACACCAAGTTTGGACTCTTGCTGACCGGAAACAGAGCCTTCATGATTTTTATCTTAAATAATCATCTAATGACTCATTATATACGGGAACTTCCCTACAGGACGGTAGCCAGATCCCGGACTAAAACAGTCTATTTTGTCATTAAAATATCTCTCTTATCGTATTTCAGTCGAATCACTTAGATAAGTGAATGTATGGTATGTACTTACCTCTATGTAATTTTCCTTTGAAGACCATTGACCACGCTTCCGAGAATAATTTTCAGCTAGGATAATTTTATTTCCGAAATAAATACCCAGGTGATCTATAAATAGAATTTACTTAAAATAAACACTCTTAAGTTAAATCGTTTAACTCAGGCACATCACCTACCCACCAAAACACTAAACAGTTTTCTGCATGACACGAATATTTCAAGTCTCCATTTAAATTTAAACTTTCACTATCAAGTTGACCATTTGTTTCATTGCCATCTTGAACGGGATCTTGAAAGTGATACTGGCCGGAGCCAGTGGCAAGTATCGGTCGGAAGGGATGGATAGCCACACTATTACAGCAGTCTTTGTGCATAGGAAACTGAAAAATATTATTTAATATGAATTCAATGTTTATGTGTAACAAACAAACAACTTTAAGCTCGAAACGCACTGATAGTAGAGAGATTCGTCGAAAGTGCCTTATTTACGATTTTCGTAGGACTGAAAAGGTTTATACCGACAAGTGGTATCGTTGGAATCAGCATCGTTTACTGATTATCAAAATGCATGTTGTCGCTTCCTAAAGTGGTGGAATGAGTTTTATGACGTCATAAATTTTATGTATGAAAAATGATAAATTTTTGTTCAAAAACCTATCGAGTGGGGTATCAAACGAAAGGGCTCCATGAGTTGATTCCAAAAATATACCACACCATTAGATTTCGGCCAGTGGTGCCGTAAAAAATAAAGTTCATTTTCAAAACACACCAAGTTTGGTCTCTTCCTGACAGGAAACGGTTGAATGTTTTTTTTTTAATATACCCTGAACGACTTACTGTACCTATCCTTAATATGTAAACGCAATGAAAGGAGTTCGGAAAAAAAATCACCATACGTGAACTGCAGTCAGGTCTACAAAATGCTACTTTTGCTGCTTTAAAATAATGAAATAAATGGTAGGCATTCATATTTTCCGAACTCCTTTCATTGCGTTTAGATATTAAGGATACAGTGAGTCGTTCAGCATAAATTTAAGGAAATTTCATTCAAGCATCTCCTGTTAGGAAGAGGCCAAACTTGGTGTGTTTTGAAAATGAATTTTATTTTTGACGCCACCAGTGGCAGAAATCTAAAGTTGTGGTATATTTTTGGAATCAGCTCATGGAGCCCTTTCGTTTGATACCCCACTCGATAGGTTTTTTAAGAAAAATTGTTTTTTTTTTTCATACATAAATAAATATTTGTGGACAATCTTACACAAATGAACCTAGTCCCAAACTAAGCAAAGCTTGTACTATGGGTACTAAGCGACGATAATACATACTTATATAGATAAATAAATACTTAAATACATAGAAGACATCCAAGACCCAAGAACAAATATTCGTGTTCATCACACAAATAAATGCCCCGGCCGGGATTCGAACCCGGGACCTCCAGCTTCGTAGGCAGGGTCACTACCAACTAAGCTAAAGCGGTCGTCATACATAAAACTTATGACGTCATAAAAACTCACTCCACCACTTAAGAAAGCGACAACATGCGTTTTGATAACCAGTAGAGCATGCTGATTCCAACGATACCACTTGTCGGTATAAACCTTTTCAGTCCTACGGAAATTGCGTTTATTCAACTGGGCCTCTCTACTATGACAGCGCAGCGGTAGCGGGGCGGGGCGTCGCGGTGCGGAGGCGGTACCGGTTGTAATATTCGAACTAATATGAAAGGGTCCGCACAGAACGCTTTTTTCCCGGCCGGTTTTCTGTGCGGACCCTTTCATATTAGTTCGAATATTACAACCGGTACCGCCTCCGCACCGCGACGCCACCGCTGTCAGTGCGTTTCGAGCTATGCATATTATGGTAGGGTTCAAAATCACAACAAGATCACGGTACATAATGCGGTCTATAGAAAATATTATAAATTTTATATCTTTAAACGAGCAATTCTTGATTTTTTTCGGGGATCTCGGAAACGGCTCTAACGATTTTGATGAAATTTGGTATGTGGGGGTTTTAGGGGACGAGCAATCGATCTAGCTAGGTGTCATGCCCGGGAAACGTCGAGCAAAGCTAGGTGGCCCAGATATTTATAATGTAAACATGTTCAGTTCAACTCGTTTTTGACCCACCCCTCAATATCAACCCGCAATCGACTAGTGGCAAACCCTGCTGAGCCACTAACTACAGGATTCATATGCAGTATCAACCTGAATTACGTGCAAGATTAAAACGTGGTAGTCTTTACCTTGAAAGTGGCATTGTCTTCTTCAAGATCAGAAACATCTACACTATTCTTCCAATCCACAGCATCAACTGTCCAAACTTTCAAAATACCATCTGTGCCTCCGGTGACTAGATACTTTCCACAGGGGGATATGTCAAAGTAAATCCTCTGATTTGTGTCAACAGCTCTGCTTAGTATATTCAGTGGTCTCCGGTAGTATCTGATGTCCCATACTAATAGTCGGTGGTCTTTGCGTGCCCCTGAGACCAGTTTTAGGCCATCTGGTGTGAATTTCATGTGGGTTACTCCACCTGAAATAAAATACATAAATATAGTGAAAGAATGGAAAGAGACTTAAGAAATTTTTTACCAATCTGAACATCCATTCTTTTCTTTCAATTTTATGAACCAATTTCAATTAATTTTCATAAACAGAATACATCTTGCCTGAATGACCATGCATCTTTCCAATGCTCTTATAACCTCCCATTTCATTAACATTAAAGAGATTTATAGTTGTGTTCCATGACCCCACAGCAAGCATGTTGCTATCCATGGCAAAGCAGGAAGCTGGGAATGTGATCTTGTGCTCGGCACAGTCTCTGCCCGGTCTAAAAGTAAAGATTTTATTAATGTTAGCAGTCACAAAATTTATTTCATGTTGTATCAAATAGAAGGTAACGCTTTGTTCTTCTTCCGCTGCAAATTTCCTATCTTTTAGTAATATTCACTTATTCGATCGTCAATTTTAGGCTTAGGCATGACTTAAAGCGCGTTTTCTCGTTGCCATGCACGAAAAAGGAATGAAGGTCATAGCACGGTCCCAGGGCCCCACCACTAGGTGGCGGCCGCCAGAAGTACTAAAACCTATTTTGAATCAAATTAAATACTCGAAAAAGCGTGCTAGTTGCCTATAAGTTTAAAAATTATATCTTTGAATGAAGCAATTCACATAATAGTGATCTTCACTTCAAGAAATTCATTTGATCATCTCATATAAGGGGTTCTAAATCTAAATGATGGGGGGTGACAATTTTTAGTAAATTTAACATGTTTGGAATTTGTTGTGCTTGAAAGAATTTAACAATATATTAGTTTGAATTGTCCTATCATTCATATTAAATGTAATAATTTTTTAATTACCTTTCCACATCAAATGTCCTTAAAACTTTTTTGTACCCAGCCACAATCCTGTTGCCGTCCAGAGTGAAAGCCACAGTCACCGCAGGCTCCATTTCGTCAACCGGGTTGAAGCCTCTGTATGAGCATCGCAATGAACCATCAAAAGCATCCCACATTTGAACTGGTGCATTCTGTCTTGTTGTCAGCCAACTATATAACAAATAAAATTTGAATTGAATATAATGACCCTTTAAACCTAGTGTGCATGACTCAAAATTTGTACCTCGTGTTTTTTTTGTTCAAATTTCAAGTTTGTGTTCGAATTTTACTTGTGCTGTTTAAACATAATAAATAGACTTATAAGTCTGTTTACAGTTACCATCTTATGTTCACAGTTAACAATAAATGAATGCTTTACTTAACAATCCATTTACAGGTACCCCATGAATTTCCATATGTGGATTTGAGTCTCCATTTGCTTCAAAGTATAATAGCATTGCTAAGAATAAAATAGTAACTGTTATCTCTCCACTTCCTTCTAAGTCAACTTACCAGCAAGTCTCAGGGATACTACTATTCATTCCAGGATACCAACAAAAATCATAAACCAATCCTGCCTCCTTTACATGTATAACAGACTCCAGTACATCTATCGTGCGATCCGGTGCCGCCGATCCCGAATACAAGTCCCTGGGCAGCTCCGTCACATGAACTCCATCATTATTCACGACAGAAAGGCAACAGGTGCCATCCGGAGACCATTTACAGCCTCGTAAATAAGGCTGCACATTCACTTTAGCTTTGGGTGAAATAGACCAAGAGGAGTTGCATAGTTCCAGCAACGTTTGGCCACTAAATAAAGAGGGATACTGAAATAAAACCTCTTCGGCACCGGTGGTCATTTGCTCAGTTATTAACTCATTAGTAATATCTTTATGAATGGGCTCAGGCACGTCTGTTTCCATTGGTGTTTCTTCCATTATTAGGAATAACCGTAATTACGAATTTATTTAATAAACATTTAAAGCATTTCCAAGTATAAATATACACATTCACAATTCGCACAGCTGTGGCATTTTTTTTTTTTTTTTTTTTATGGCATCGCGCTCATGGCGCATTCAGCCAAAAAACGAGGAAACGGTATAGGAAGAAAGGTTTAGGACGATTAGGACGGAAATTTTGAAAAAAACAAAGGATCAGACAAAGGTATAAGGAATATATATATTTTACTGCTACAATTTTATATTATTGATATATAAAAATGAATATAAGGCTTTAAATATATACAAGGATGCGTCGAAGTCATGAATATATAGGAGTGATGGAATACATACAGGGAATGGAACATTGAGGGATGACAGCTGACTTAATAATACAGAACGATCATATTGTTGACATTCAAAGAATATATGGTTTAGGTCACCGGGATCAGCTCCACAATTACATGCAGAACTGGACACGATGCCTATCTTTGAAAGGTGCTCCGGTGTGCACAAGTGACCCAATCTCATGCGAATTATCATACTGGTTGCTGGTTTTGAAATTGCTATACGAGAAAACCATGGCTTGGCAGGAATAACCGGTTGGAAGTCCCGGAAGCGTAAACCAGTCCTTGCATCGGGTGATGTCCAGAGCTTAGTCCAATCATCCCGTAAGTATATTTTAGGCAAAGCTAAAAGGTCTTCAGATATATTTTCGTATGGAAACATATCACCACAATCAATGGCATCCCGCGCAAGTTCGTCTACTCTTTCATTTCCTCGTATCCCTCTATGTCCAGGGATCCAGGCAAAGGAAACAGAATAATCTTTAAGTTTACATTTTATTAGAAGGCTACGTATTTTAAAAATAATTGGATTATTAGATTTTGATCTGAAGGGAAATTTAGCTATAGATTGAAGTGAACTTAATGAATCTGAAAAAATTATGGTTTTTTTAAGACACATGATAATGATCATTTCTATTGCTTTCAGGATTCCAAGGCACTCTCCGCTATACACAGACGACTCCGGTGGCAGCTTTATTTTTTGATAAATATTGGATTGCATGTGTAAGACTCCAACACCAACACACCCATTGGGCGACATTTTAGAAGCATCTGTGTATATATGATGAGCATCCTGGCCCTCCATTCCAATAAAATTCAAAAACTGTTGATTTTGTTCTACATCATTTTTTGAAATGCCTATATTTAAAAGGACTGATGGAACTAATATTAGAGATTCATATTCATACTGGAAGATGGGCAGAGTGGGATAGCTGACGGTCGGGGCTTGAATTGATTTAAACCTTTCATAGCTTTTGATCAAGCAAGGGGGACTCTTGTGTTTCCAGTATTTAGATGAGGTTATTTGAATGGAAAGGTTAAGTAAAATAGACCAAAGTTGATGATTTGAGAATTGAGAGCAACGGAAAAGATACCTATCACTAAGAAATTGTCGTCTTAAATGAAGAGGAGGTTCTACACACTCAACCTGCATTGCATTAATGGGACTAGATTTCATAGCACCACAGATAATTCTGAGAGCCTTAGACTGTACATTACGTAATTTCTTAAAACCTGCTGCACTTCCTGGTTCTAACAAAAATGTCCCATAGTCAAGAACACTCCTTATAAGAGCATTATACATCAATTTTAAGCAAAAAGGATGTGCACCCCACCAAACTCCAGATACACATCTAAGGATATTAATATTTTTTTCGCATTTAGAAACTACAAAATCACAATGTGGAAGGCCGGTCAATTTACTGTCTAAAATGATGCCTAGAAATTTAGTATGGCTCTTTACAGGAATAGGGTTGTTATCAAAGTTAACAATGACTGGGGGAGGAAACAGTTTTCTAGTAAATAAAACAACTACACTTTTGTGGACTGAAAGATCTAAACCATTAGAATCCAGCCACTGTTTTAACAAACTCAGTGAATGAGTGATGGTTCTACTGGCCTGGTCAATAGAGAGATTTGGCGAGTATACTAATAAATCATCTGCATACTGTAAAACTTTGGCTGTTTCATTTAGAGATGACTCTAGGTCAAATGTATAAATATTGTATAGCAAGGGACTTAGAACAGACCCTTGGGGAAGTCCTCTCCATACCAGACGGGTAATCCTATTGTTGTCATCAATAATAAGACTGATGGACCTTTGAGACAAAAGATTGACAATGAAGTTGGTCAGCATTATTGGGACACCTAATCTATAAAGTTTATCTTTTAGTACTGAAACTAAGACGTTATCATAAGCAGCACTGATATCTAGAAAGGCGGCTACCACCGACTCATCTCTAGAAAATGCCAAGCGGATATCTGATATTAATATAGCTAAACTGTCATAGGTAGATCTACCTTTACGGAATCCAAACGGGCTTTGTGCTAGTAACTTATTACTCTCTATAAAGAATTCTAATCTGTTTTTAATTAAGTGTTCTGTTATTTTAGCAAATACTGAAGATAAGGCAATGGGGCGGTAAGAGGATACATCTGATGGTGGTTTATTCGGTTTTAGAAAAGGAAGAACTATTTGAGATCTCCATGAGTCTGGGACTATACCCGTTTGCATGACAGAGTTTATGATGTGTAAATAATATGAAAGAATGCTATCACTGGCATTAGCCAGAAAGGAATATGGAACTCCATCTTCACCTGGTGCAGTATCTTTCAAATTACTTAAGGCACCTTTTAACTCATCAAATTTAAAGGGATTATTTAAATCAGGATTTAACAATGGATCACATGTAAACGAAAAAGGCTGAAAGACATATTCTTCCGGGACTGATGCTGGTGCTAATCGGTCCATAAATTGTTGAGCTAGGCCAGGAGGAAGAAAGGGTCTAGAGGGCTCATTAAAAGCGTGTCTAAATCTTTTAATATTATTCCAGACTATGGAAGGTTTAACGCTAGGATTTAGAGACGCACAGAATCGTTTCCATCCGTCAAATTTTTTCTTTCTTAATAATTTCTTAGTATCACGCGCTACCTGCATATACCACTCAAAGTTTTCATTAGTCATCAAATGACGGTACTGTCTTTCAGCCTCTTTTCGCCTTTTGATTGCATGAGTACATTCATTGTCCCACCAGGGAGGAGATGGGATTCTACCTGTCGTACTATTTTTAATAGGGAAAGTTTCATCAGCTACTTCTAAGATCACTTTGGCTAAAGCAACCGAACAACTAGTTAAATCATTGTCAGCTATACTAGGCAACTGCAGCAATTTATCCTCTATACGGGTTTTAAAAACTTCCCAATCCACATTGCATAGATTGTATTTTAACCTTGGGCTAGGCTTTGGTGTAGTTGGAATAGAATGGGAACATGAAACTATGATTGGGAAATGATCACTGCCATATTTTATTTGATTCCAGAGGGCGCCACATTAAAGAGGGTGCAATTTGAACTGAACAAATGGTCAAGTCAACAACACTAACTGATTCTGATGGAGCTGTACGTCGAGTGGGAGCGCCGGTATTTAACAAACAAAGGTTATAGTTATCAAGGATCTCTATTATACGCTCCCCATGATAACTTGAATTCGAACTACCCCATAACTGATGCTGCGAGTTAAAATCGCCTATTATTAAAATGGGTGTAGGAAGAGAGGATATGATTTGTTCAAACTCCTGTAAAATAGATGAAGATGGGTGAGGAATATATACAGATACGATACATATGTTATTTACAATGGCAGCAACGATTGACAAATCGTCGCTGTGGGATGGGAGATGAAATGGTGTAAATGAAATGGAATTCCTGATGAGTAAGGCTACTCCACCATACCCATCAGGGCGGTCCTCTCTGAGACATGAATAACCAGTAACTCTAAGAAGAGCTCTGGGTTTAAGCCATGTCTCAGATAGGGCGAACACAAATGGTTCATATTTATTTAATAAATAGATTAACTCATGTTTTTTACTAATTACACTTCTGCAATTCCATTGAATTATTTTGTCCATTATTTTTAATTTCAACTACAAGTGTCTCAACAAGAGGGGCAACGTGGGACGGTAAACGAATATTGGGATTCGTTAGCAAGCTAATTAGGGCCCGGATATCATCGGATCCAGATTGAGTGTCATCTTTGTCAAGATTTTTTTGAAGCGCACAACCATTTTGAGGAGGTGGTATGGAGTAATCCCTAACCAACGCATTATGCGCGGCAACATCATACCCCTTAGTAGTTTTTCTGACAAGTGGGCGTGGTTTCAAAACAATTGTTTTTCTGTAACTGTGACTATTAGGTTGGCTAGTTGTATCTGTAGCTAATGAATTAACACTACGGTACGGTATTGGTTGTGGCTGGGGTTGGGTCTGAATGACATCTGCAAATGATTTGTATACTGGTGGATGGAGTTTCACTGCTTCTACATAGGAGATACTATTATTGGCCATGGTGACTTTTATTTCCTTTTGCCTTTTGTGCTCTGGGCAAGATTTATTTGTAGCAAAGTGGAAACCACTACAAAGACAGCAAGTGGCACAGTCTTCTTCCACCGAGCAAGTGTGTCCAGCATGAAGGAGGCCACACTTGAAGCATTTGGGTTTCGATCTACAGTTGTTCTTGGTGTGACCAAATTTGCAACAATTAAAACATTGTATTGTTGGGAAAATATATAACTCCACCGGTAGAGAATTATAACAGGAGAATACTCTTTTTGGAAGATTTTGTCCATCGAAGGTAACTACTACTGTTTCAGAAGGTTGCCAAGTAACAGACCCATTAACCAAAACCCTATGGTTCAGGCGCCTCACCTTAAGCACCTTTCCACACCCAGCGGGTACAGAAATGTTTTCCATAATTTCTTCCTCAGACCACTGTGCCGGGATGCCACGGATTAGACCCATACGAGTAACTGTGAATGTTGGGATGAATGCATGCAAATTTTGAGCTTCAAGCCGATGATCATTAATAAAGCGATTCGCATCATCAGACTTCGAAAATGCCATAGCTATGCGAGCCCTGCCTATGCGCTTAACGCTACCATCAATAATGTTCTGAAACTTATTTTTCATAAGGAACTTTCCAAACGATACTGGATGCAAGGAAGAGTTTGCTTCGGATTGTTTTAGTTGTACATGTATTGTAAATGGTGCAATGTCTGTAGTTGAAAATAAATTTCTGCCAACTTTTGTATTTATATTTTTGTTCAAATCAGTGTTAGTTAATTCATTAGGTTTAGTTGGTGACTCCTTAATGACATGAGATGGGGTTTCCTGTGGTACTGGCAATGATGTTAATGTTTCAGATGTATCACATTCGCAAGCATTATTGTTTATGCCGCCATTATTTTGAGAACTTTTTTTAATCTTTTTGTTGCAATGTTTGCATACTTTACTATGTTTGCGTCTTTTTAATTTTCCACTAGCAGAAACAATAGAGGCATCAGTCTCTGTGTCCTTGCTGGATTCATAATTATCTACTATAACATTATACGCGACCTGAAGATTAGTCCCCCCGGGGTCGGGAGGTTCCTCGTCCATATTAAAGTAAGAAAAACTTACCTAATCCAATGTAAATATATACACTAACTACACTAAAATAAATATTTACAAACAATACGAGAAAACTATATACAGAATACCACTTTTCTGATCAATATTTCCAGTAAATTTATAATTAAATGTAAGAGAAACGAAAAACTTGACCGCCGCGTTCCACGTTTCCCGCGCTTTCTCAGCTGTGGCATTACATGCCATGTTTCGATTGTCAAAATTGACATTGACTTCGGGTGTACGTTCAGGAATTTAGTTTATAAGGTATTATATCAGTTCCAGCGTCCGTGTCCCGGATCCACTAACCGGCACTAACCAACCCGGCAACGATCAATGTCATCCGTCAAAGCATCAATGAATATTGATCATTGTCAATCTCCTTTCCGTGATTGATGGACATTGATCGCACTTTTTACTGTGCGATGGCGAACATCAATCGTTTTAATGCCGCCACCACACTTCGCTATGCCTGTGCAAATATTCGTGTTGCATCTCTTTCTATAATATCGCAAAAGAAAGGGAGGCGAATACGCATAGCGAAGTGTTGTAGCGCCATCACATTTATTTAAGATATGGAAAATATTTTTTCTTTTATAATAGTATCTAGTAGTAATAGTTTTGTGTGAGGTGTACAATAAAGAGTATTTGTATTGTTGTATTGTATTGTATCTCGTATTTATTTTGATTTTCGGCACATCTTCGGTGCGGTGTTGCAAACTATAAATTAAATTGTCAAATGTCAATGTCAATGCTATAGTCGATTCGCTTCGCTCGCTCGTGCTATTCGTTGACGTAAATGGGCACTGCAAAAAGTCGAAGTATTCGCAATTACGCCAATTAACTCCAATATCTATAATGAACAGCTGTATAACCAATTAATTTGGTTGACAGAACCGTACCATAATGGTTACACAATGGCAGTAACCTCACATTGCAGCGCATTCTGTAATTATTAATTCGATAGTCAATATCATGCATAACAAATAAGTGCGTGAGGTGTTTATATTAAAATGGTTTCAGATGACACTGAGGTTGTTTAGTCGCGGGGCTCGCGGGATTCGGTACGCGGTGGTGAGATACTCGAAGATGTCGTTTACGGAGAGTCCGGCTAAGGCGTCGCTGTGCTGCGAGGAGTCGGCAGAAGGGGCACCGCCGTCGTACGCGATGTACGAGGCTCTGAAGGACTCGTGCCAAAACAATGCGACGTTCTTCCAGCCGGATGACAGTGAGAACGGGCAGCGGTTGTACCAGGGATTCATGACATTGATGGATCATATAGACACTGTGTGGCCGCTTGTGGACCATGTTCGTAAGGTAAGCGTCAATAGTCCTTTATACTGGTATATAATTATAGTGTGATTGCGTTCTAATATGTAGTATTATAGTCTAAATTCATTCTGCCTACCCCTTTTCCGAATACAGGTGTGAGTATATGTATCATATGTTTATGGGTTCTGCGCTGTTGATTCTTAGTTAAAGACTGGACATTGGTTTGTAGATAGGGTTGCCATATATGTCCCGGTGCGCAGGCAATGTCCCAGATTATGATCATAGATGTCCCCATAGGGACCAACATTATTTTTTTCTAATACAAGTACTTTTTTTATTTCTACCTACATTACTCTCGTTTATAACTGCCTTGATGACAAACTTGTACATACTCCTTCAATTTAGAGTGGTATTTTTCTAATATGTCCAAAAATCCATAAAATGCTTATACAGTGACGTACATACCACACAATATGCACTGGATGAAATCTGAAATGAACAATTAAAAAACTGAGAGTCATATTAATAATGATAGTTATCATGTCAATCACTTGTCCATATAAGTGATTAATGCATGCAAACATATTAATAATTACTTTATTGATAAAGTAATCTTCCCTCTGAGGAGAATACCTCTTAACAAACACATGCTATGGGGCCATAGGTGACCTAATTAAGATATAATAAGTAATTCAACTTATTACTATTGTAATCATGAGCTGGAATCAATGTGCACATGTATTCTATGTATTAACAATGTAGTATCATGAATAGTGTTCGGAGTTTTGGTGGCAAATTTCACAGAGGTAAATGGAGTCGCCTAACTATTTTTTTTATTAAACGAATGACGATTAAATGATTAATTTTGCATAATACTCCTTATAAATGATCTTGCAAGCATTGCCTATTTATACCACGATAACACAGGACTACTAATAACACAAGTATGTAGGTAAACATTGTTTAATAAATTTACTTATTACATACGTACAAACATGTCACCTAAACAGTCGGGACAGTATAATGTTTGTCCCTGCCGCCATTTAATGTCATACTAAGTACTACAGATAAATGAATAATTTATTTATTCAAATCTTAAAAAGTTAATCATAAAACCGACTCCATTACCCACTGTGTGAAATTTGCCACCGAAACTTCGAACACTAATCATGAATAATGCCTACAACCTGACTGACCTGGGTTGGCTATTGGTTTTTGTGTTTGGATGTTTTGTATTTATTGAGGATTGTTTTATATTTGTGTAAAGTCTTCAGCAATATTTATTTTATAAGTTACATGTTGAAATATGCCTAGTACCTCTAACTTATGTCTTGTTAATATATTATTTTTATTTAGTGGAAATTATATTTAGACTGTCTTTATAGAGATAACATGAAACTTGTGGCATGACTAATTTGTAATTAACTCAACAGTCAAGAATGAGTCAGTATGGACCAATTACCACATATTTTAAGTAAGTGCCAAAAAATCATGGGATGATTTTTCTGTAAGTACTGAAATATATTTCCATCTCATATTTGGCAATTACAGTAAATTTGGTACCGAAATGGAATCACAAATACTCAGTAAATGATCGGTTACAGTCTCAACCTCTCAACATTCATTAGTATTATTTATCGAATCGTGAAATAATAAAATTGACACCTATTCTATAAGAAACAATGTAAACAATTACACGTGCTCTGCTTAGCTTACCCGCTGTATCGAATGTCGCTTTACGCTATTGTTTAGAATTGACATAATATTATAAGTATTTATTTAAATATCACTTTTATAGGCCGCACTTAAAAACATTAAATAATGTTTTTATTTAGGCTGAAATTACTTCATATTGAAACTTCAAAAGACCAAGTTACTTTAGTATGGATATGGATTAAAGTGCTCTTTGTGTTACTTTTCTATCAGCTTTTAATCATTTGATTTTGTCACCAGCTGATTATTTCTACCCATCTTCAACAGGGCATTTCTAACGCTTCCAATATATCCAATACTTGATATGGTATAATGTATAAATTACTAGCGGTCCCAAAAGAGTTGCCTTTTCGAAGTTGAATAAACCATAAAATCCCGATTACAGCGCCACCTACCGGGTTCAATTGAAGAATCATAAAAGCATATTCCTTATTATATGAATATGTAAACTAGTGGAAGTGGTTGCTTAGTTTTAAAAGGAAAGTACCTGACTGTCAAGTCGAACGAAATGGTCAGGAAGTCAATTAAGGGTTGGCAACGCATATGTGATTTTGCTGTATTCTCAATGGATGGTTATTTAGGCTACTATGTCTGCTTACCCGTTAGGCCGTATGCTTATATTCCGCCGACGTAATATTAATAAACATAGGTTTTCTAAAACGCCTTATTTTATTTCCCAGGTAGCACCGCAGTACGATTTCGACGCGTCTTCTCCAGGCAACGGCTACCGAAGTTTCGTCTCTGTAGTGGACTCCTGCGTGTTACACGGTTTGAAACTGAGTCGGCAAGTGTGCACGGGCAGAGACGCCCTACTGTTCCGAAAGGGATACTTCGTTAGGTAAGTTTTAAAGCTGACGATTTACAACAACCTCGGCAAACAGGATGTATGCGTTAGAACAGTGGTTCTTAACCGGTGGTGGTCCCTGGAAGCACCCGAAGTGGTCCACGAAGCCATCAGAAAATATTGAATCAGTGATAAGTTGATAACAAATCATTTACCGTATTTATAAAAATAGGAGGTGGTCCATGGCAAGACAAGAAAAAGTCAAATGGGACCATTACTAAAAGGTTAAGAACCACTGCGTTAGAAGGAGCACGATATATTCATCACATTCTACCTTGTAACTGCATCCCTCGTTAGATTTCATATGACTCATTAACACGAGCGATCGTACCAGAAAAAAACTTATGTAAGTGAAGGAAAAACACTAAGGAAACCGGTCCAATTGCATCAAGGTTTAGGTACCAAAGCGGAGCTCGGGGTGCTTTATGACTTATGACACTACCAGGAAAATTGTAGAACAATTACCTATTGTGTGTTTTAGAGCTGACTGCACATTTATCAGCGGTCGCTAAATAGGTTGGCGCGTGATCTGTATACTTCAAATTATTTGAACTGTCCGAGTTGTATCAAATCAGGCCGTTCAAAAAGCGACTTTACTGTTCAAGCGTGATGATTCCAATGACAAGTCCAATGACAAGTTTTATAAAATGTCGGACATTTTAAATAATTTCAACTATAGTTGGCATTGCATTACAGTTCTCCTGCATACCAATTGATTCGCTATAAAATACGAAAGGCCATTCTTAGTAATGTCAGAAAACTCCACTGGTTGATACGCCATATGCTAGGGATAGCATTATAACCCCACAAGCACACCGACAAAATCCTTCATCATAACATTATGTGCTTAACATTTCTGGGCCCACAAATAACGGTGCCACCGCGTGTGCAGCAATGTACAGTCAGCATCAAAAGTAGCTGTCCGAGACGCACTTAGCCGGTTTTTTTAAATTCTGCTTTGGAATGGTCCGAGTTATTTTAAGGTACATATAACAATTAGTATTGTTATGAATCCTATAACAGTTGGCATGCGTCTGCGGTTTGCGTCACATGGCAATTAAATCGCTCGCCTTCCTTATGCGCGAACTATACTAGGTCATGGAAACTCAATACTAAATATCTATTAAGAGGAATGTCAACTCCAGATAGCTATTAAATAAGGCAGCTAATTATTTTGGAAAAATATAAGTTACATTAAGCTGGGGCACTGGGGTATGTCCACCGGATGGATGCCTCTCGAATAATTCGTCGTAACTTGCTTAGCGCTATAGCAAACGCTAGGACTACACTAAGCGAGATATGGCGGGCTTTCGAATTAACAATCAGTACAGTCAGCAGCAATGGTTGCTACGCGGGCGAGGTGTGATCAAAATGATCTTCACACATCTTTATTATTAAGGAATAAGAGCGTGTGAAGATCATTTTGAACACCTCGCCCGCGTAGCAACCATTGCTGCTGACTGTACCTCTAGTATATTTTTTTTGGAAAGGAACGCGTTTGCGTTTAGTTTAGTCTCATTTTGTAAGGCAACGCCAGCAGCGCCTCTGGTGGCCTTAGGTGGTAACTACTTTTTACACGACTGCCCAAAAAAGGAGTGTAATGTTTTCAGGTTTCATGTATGTATGTTTGTATGTATGTATGTATGTGATCTTTTTTTGTTCCCCCAGAACTTCTCAACGCTTTAACCGATTTAGATGTGTGAGGTATCGTTGGAATCCTTACGTCATCCCGGGTAACATAGGATATGTGACGTTGCAATAAAAACAATATGGCGGGCAGTAGAATCCATTTTGAGTTTTCCGTAAAAAAAACTATCCATGCAAGTGGGGTATCAAAATGAAGCATTTGAAGAGACGATTCCAAAGATGTATATAATGTATGTGTTTCAAGCAAAAAAAGTTCGAAATAAAATAATAATTATAAAAATTAAAAACACGACTGCATTAAAAAGATAAAAACAAGTTTCCTAATAAAAAACTCAAGGAAATATATTTTGTTTGCAGTCGGGGGACCTACTACATACAAGTAAAACCAAAATATTAGGTCCCACGACTGCAAACAAAATATATTTCCTTGAGTTCTTTATTAGGAAACTTGTTTTTATCTTTTTAATGCAGTCGTGTTTTTAATTTTTATAATTGTCATATAAATTAAGAGTAAACGCATACCTACGTGTACGTTTGTGTTTAGTTTCGTAAAAACTTATATTAGAGGTACATACCTTGGAATTACATTCCGTTGATAGAGACTGATGGTGCAAACGCGTTGTGGACGGCAGAAAGTCATAACTTTCGCATACGACAATGCGACGAAGCCTGGGTTGATGAATTAGCTGGCTAAAGGTTGCGCAGACAACAAATCGTAACTAGAGTAACTAGTGTGGAAGATTGAGCCGTTCCCGCCATTTACAGTCACCAGAATCATTGCCTGTGTATTTATAGGACCGTTAGGCAGCCTTTCCACGAGATGATATGTTGCGAGGATGTGACAGCTTTCGGTTTCACCTGTGCTATGCTATGAATATAATTGGTTGGATACAACGCTCATTTATTAAAAATCTGAACGTTTGATGTTGTGAAATAATAATTATTTTTGACGTATGTATTTTTATTCAAATTCCGTACATAAATTGGTTCGCGCGCGGTCGAAGAGCTGGGCATATTACTACTAGCGAACGAGCAAGTTTAAAAAAATGGGAATGCTCCCAGATTTTCAGTCGGAGGACGGCTATATAAATTTGGTGTCATGCAAAAACCAACCCAAACCTAATACGCATAAGATTCATTACATTATTTCATTTCAGGGAAATAGAATCCTGCGGGCAGCTCCTAGCGTCGCTAGGCACGTGTCTCCACCACGTCCACACACTGTTGTCATGGGCACCTCCAGGCGACCTGTTCCCTTCAGAGGCCCGTTCACCCGAGGAACTGTTCTCACAGGCTGATACGATAAACCAGTATTGCTTCTATGGAAGGTGTTTGGGGTTTCAGGTAATAGTTGAATTGGAAATGTGAGATTTCACCTGTGTTCCACTCCAGTTACTGCTGTACCTCTAGTATAGGTTTTTTCGTAACAAGACACAAACGAACGCGTTTGTGTTTAGTCTCATTTTGTAAGGCAACGCGAGCAGCGCCTCGGGTGGCCTTAGATGGTAACTATTTTTTGCCATATAAATTAAGACTAAACGCATACGCGTCGTTTGCGTTTTGTTTTTAAAAATCTTATACTATAGGTACTGAGTACTTTGTCCCGACAGAACAAAACGAATGTAGTATTGATCTTGATCAACTGAGATGATGCCCTCTGGAAAAGTATGAAAGCCAGAAAACTCGAGACTTGGCATCATATCATACATAATTAACGTATAAGTGTCATGGTTGTGTTTATGTATGTTCATTATCATCTTCCTCACGTTATAAACAAGACAGTCATAATGTTGTATGATGTAAATCAGAGAGCGTAAAAGCTAACTAACTATAACCGCCATTGCTACGATATTCAAGCTAAGTAACCTTCGCTGCTATCTGTGAGTGATGGAAAAGCAGCCAAGTGGTATTCAAAAACATTTATTTTTAGCCCGTACTGTCCTGTCCCACTGTTGGGCAACTCCCTCTCTTTTTCTACTCTTTATTATCCTTCGGACCCGACAATTCGCATGCTTTCCATTGCCAAAAATTACAGTAATTAATAACTTATAATAATTTTCAGTTCCTACCCTCAATGCGTGGCATATTGAAAGGCATATCGATATGCATGGCTGGCTTCTCCGAAGCGTACTACAGTCACGGGAACCTGATCAGTTCCGTGTGGACCGGGGGACAGTACCTGATCGACCCTGAGATGAGGGCGCGCCGGATAGTCAATATATCACAGTCCGCTAGTGTGGAGTTTTGCAAGGCGTTTTGGTTTTTAGCTGAGAGTGGTAAGATATTTTTATTTATTTACTAGCGACCCGCCCCGACGTCGCACGGGTGCAAATTATACATATAAACCTTCCTCTTGAATCACCAAAAACCGCATCAAAATCGGCAAATTTAATGCTCAAAGGTTAAGAGGAAGAGGAGATAAGTTTGCCTTTGTACTTGCCTTCTCCTTTTGTAAATTATCACTGTACTGGTTGTGCCCCTAGCAACAAAATTGTAACGTGAACGTATGCATTGCCGACATATGTCGTAATGTGACAATAAGTCTATTTAGTATTGGATTAGATTTGTTTCCATCACGCTTCGTAAAATGTTGTACACGTGTCCGGTCGGCTGCTGGCACCACCGACCAGTTCAGTGTCGCGGTGGGCTTACACCAGGGTTCGGCTTTAAGCCCCTACCTCTTCCTGCTTGTCATGGATGCTCTGACTTCGGACATTCAGGAGGAGGCACCATGGTGTATGCTCTTTGCTGACGATATTGTTCTTGTCGGTGAAGATGGGCTCGAGGTTCAGAGCAGACTAGAGCAGTGGCGGCAAAAATTGGAGAATGTTGGCTTGAGGATTAGTCGGTCTAAAACTGAGCACCTGTTTTGCGATTTCGGCGGTCACCCCAATTTTACGCCCATAGAGCTCGATGGCGTAACGCTGCCGGTCTGCTCCGATTTCAGATACCTCGGGTCACTCATACAGTGTAATGGCGATATTGACCGTGACATTAAAAACCGAATAAGCGCAGGATGGATGAAATGGCGACAGGTCTCGGGAACAATATGCGACGCCCGAATGCCCCTTCGACTGAAGGGAAAAATCTACAAGACCATTGTGAGACCTGTCGTCATGTATGGATCGGAATGTTGGGCCGCAAAGGTGACGGATGAAAAGAGATTACATGTTACAGAGATGAGAATGTTGAGATGGATGAGCGGAGTTACCAGAATGGATCGTATTAGAAATGAGTATATAAGAGGAAGCCTGAAAGTAGCACCCATAGTCGATAAGTTGAAAGCTCATCGTCTACGTTGGTATGGTCATGTTATGCGGAGGGAAGAGAGTCATTTAACAAGAAGGGTATTAGTTATGAATGTGGAGGGATGCAAGAGAAGGGGTAGGCCAAGGAAAAGGTGGATGGACTGCGTGAAAGATGATATGGAGAGGAAGGATGTGAGTGCCGAGATGACGAGCGATAGAGAGGTATGGAAGAAAAAAACATGCTGCGCCGACCCCAACTAAATGGGATAAGGGCAAGCCAATGATGACGCTTCGTAAAAAGGCAAACAAAACGACGACTTAAGGTTTTCGCATACATAAAGGCTCGGCACCAGAACGGCGCCACCTCACCTCACCGGCTCGTCGTCAACCAGGCTTCAACCCAACGCAAGCACGGAACAGCATCGCCTCAGCAGCGTGAGAGATGGAAGTGCGGCGGCGCCGCACTTGCCGCGAGGTGTTCACTGGTAGACAGCTTTTTTACGTTTGAAGTAGGCCATTTCGTCCGCGCGCCGTAAGCGTACGTTGCAGTATGAAGATTCTATCAAAGAATACTGACTGGCGCGAGCTCGGGCGGCGCCGGTCCGGTGCCGAGCCTTTATGTGTGCGACAACGTTTATATGGTTCAGAACCATTGAAAAGATTACATATCTCTTTTCAGAAATAATGAAACGCGTACCTAGTCTAATGTCGTCAACGGTAGCTGTCAACAAAGTGATCACGATACCGCCTGAACCAATCACAGTGACTTCCACGGACGGCAAGGAGGTTACTGTACTACCGCCCACTGTGCATCTCGGCTTGCAGGGCCTTAATGTCAGGCTTATTAGTGTTAATAAGAGAACGGGCATGGTAAGTTGAGACATTATTTAAAACTAATACAAAACCACGCACACTAAGGTACGATCAACGTTAAGTATGGCGCAAGATACTGGTTCATAGTAACTACTCAAACTTTCCATACAATCAGATTTTATGATTATGTTATAGTCCAAATCAAAGGGGACCCTTATTGCCGTTGTTCGAATACAATAGTGAGTCTGTGCAATGTAGGCACCTGCCGCCATAACGTCCCTTTTGATTTGGACTATCACATATGAATTGTTAGTACAATTACATACAGTGGGTTGGCGTAACCCAAACTAATAATCACGCCACCTTAACGATCGGCGTCAATTATGTTTTAAACTAAGGTTTAATTCCTGTCTCTCTTTTCTTTAAGCAAAAAGGAATTGAAGCATTAAAAATAGCCAGGAAGCACTTATGTGTGCATTATTAGAAGACTTCTTAACCCGGCCCTCCTTTCCACTATGTAGAATATGATCGAATACACAGTTTTGCACCTTATCCCGTTGCAATAAGGGACAACAGTATATACGTCTTTTTTTTTCAGAGCGGCGAAGGTACCTCGTCCCTTCCGGCAGCAGAAGGCGTCCTCTTCCATTGCCACGGCGGTGGTTTCGTAGCCCAAAGCTCCAAGTCCCACGAGATGTACCTAAGAGAGTGGGCAGCGAAACTAAATGTACCTATATTGTCTGTGGACTACAGTTTAGCGCCACAAGCGCCGTTTCCTCGTGCGTTGGAGGAAGTTTACTACGCTTATTGTTGGATGTTGAACAATTTCAATACGATTGGTACTACTGGTGAGTATCATTCATACTGGAGGTATTATTTATCTTGATATTTGTACAATATTGTAATGCTTTGGTCTCTGACTTTACGTGCCTAAACATAAATAAAAACGTGGATAATAGTGAACATTTTATCGATTCATACGGACTTTTTCTACATTATAATATTCATGTTCGTCTATCTAACTTATTTTTTGCATTAGTAATCGATTTTTGAAGTGAAAACTTCTTTAGCGGCGCTGAGCACTTTGTGATGGGGAAAAATGTTTAAAGTCGCGACAGATTCGTAAGTAGGTCCCAATATAGTGAACGCCTAGAACGCTCTACGACCAGCTAAGTTGACCCCTCCTAATATCGTAAGCATAAGACGGACACGTAAGGAGGTCTCAATATAGTGGACGGAAGTAGGCCTAGGATGGTCTAGGACCAGCTAAGTTGACCCCTCCTAATATCGTAAGCGTAAGACGGACACGTGACCTGTTTTAATACAAATAACTACTAACAATTTTTTTTATCCTCCTCTCTTTCTACCGCGCGGCGAAAATGTATGCCTGCGCCTGCTGTTTCGTATAGGCGGTGCAGGGCGCTTGCGCGAATGTGCGTGTGTGTTTGGTTTCCACTTCTGCCGGCACTCCCGGAGTGCAACCCGTTGTTTTTTTATTTTAAATATGTTCTCAATAGAACCTCCTTTTCCATCGTCAAATTTAAAAAAAAAGAACCTTTTTATTGCCTTTGCTTAACTATCATTAAGTTCTCGATCTTATAATTATCACATATGTAGAAATTAATTATATTGAACAGGTAAAAGAATAGTATTCGCCGGTGATTCAGCGGGCGCGAATCTGCTAGCGAGCTGTACCCTCAAGATCCTCTCCAGCGGACTAAGAAGTCCTGAAGGACTGTTCCTGGCGTACGCTCCACTGTTAGTCAGCTTTACACCGAGCCCAGCCCGTTTACTGTGCCTCATGGACCCGCTTCTACCTTTTGGCTTCATGATGAGGTGCCTTAAAGGTAAGCCCACTGTATACCAGATCTCAACCATACATTCGGATAGAATTAACCCAAGCCCAGACCTTCTATCGAACTGTACCCTTAAGATGCTCTCGTTTCCACTGGATTAAGTTCTGAAGGACTATTCCTAGCCTACGCTTCACTGTTAGTCAGCGTCACAAAACTGGCAACCGTACTGTCTTCTTGAAGATCTCACGGTTCTAAATAATTTCCATGCGATAAATAAATAAGCGTCACATCAAGCCCTGAACGTCTACTGTGCCTCATAATGCCTGAAACTTGTTTCAAATGGGTATGAAACAAGATGAACTATGTAGGTTTTGCCAGGAGTCAGAAGAAATTGCAATGCACATACTCTGCTCCTGCGGACCACTGATGCGCAAACGAAGTACCTACCTACCATCGTGCAACCAGAAGAGGTACAACACATCACCGCCCAAAGAATCTGGAAATTCCTGGACTCAACAGGTCTTAGCGGTGTACTCTAAAGGGCTGCCACAATAGATCACGCGCTGGTCGAAGCGGCATACAAATCCCAAAACAAACAATAATAAAGGTTCGTCCACTATTCATACCAGGGATGGATTATAAAGTCGGTTAAACCTGAAAGAGCGTTGGTCATGAAAGCTACAGCAGTTGTTACCAAATTTACCATTGTTGAACAGACCGAAACACACCTAACAATATCATCTAAATTTGGGAAAAATGCTGTACTACCATCCATCAGCTACACATCCATTCTCTATCTATTAAATTGATGAGGGGGGCATATTCACTACTTACCAGATCCCAGCCAGCATTACAATTGTATACACACTTCGCCGGAGATAATATTAATCATGTGTATGTTTTTATCTGCAGCGTATGCGAGTCCTAACCCGACCAGTGGCAACACGTGCTGCGGTCACAAGAACTGCAATTGTGGCAAGCCGAGTTGTAACACAGCCGCGTCTAACGTGACATCACCTCTTGACAGCAATGGCTTCCTCAAAGTCAGCCCGTCTCAAGGTAAAATAACACATAACCGCTCATGAATAACGCCGCTAAATAGTAGATTGTTTGACATGGGTCTAAAGTAAGCCATATTACCACGAGATGGTTATTTTCCCGAACGTAGTGAGGGAAAATTGTTCGAGTGTTAATATGGCTTTTAGGCCCGAGTTATACACTTTACTTTTCACTTCGATTGCAAGAAAACACATAAACACAAATTATCCACCACCTTAAATGAATAATTTAACTCTTGGCGAGCGTATGTCTAATTTGACAGCATTTTTTTTCCAAAGGCCAGCACCATGCCTCGCTATGCGTATTCGCCTCCCTTTCTTTTGCTATATTAAAGAAAGAGATGCAACATGCGCTTTTTTTTCTTTTAAGAGGAGTAATTGCTTTGACAATAGACACCGCTTTCTTTAGAGAACTGAAAAACGTCTTTCCTGGTTGGTCGATTTTAGTACAGCTGTGTTCTGGTTGGTTGATATTTTCACCAAATTTTTTTTTAATTTGTCAAATTACTGTTCTGTTCTGATGTATACATATTTTCCCTAGGGCTTAAATGTACTACTTTAGCCCCGCTTCACAAGTCTAATATGCCACACTTTTCGAGCATGAGAAGTGAAATATATATTAATTGTCAATAGGCTGTGCTAAAGAAGTAGTATTTGATACTAAACTGTAAGTAGTAAAAGACCATAGGCACATTTTCACGGCTCAAGAACTTGCTCTCGGTTTTCTTTACTTACATTGTAGGATTTGATCGAACTGGTGGTACATCTGTAGCCCGTAGCCTAGAAATGTAATGGAACATGCATCAGAAGCATGCAAGTTTATGCGACATTAAAATAGGGTTTAAATTCGAGTGATTAATTATCAATTTATCCACAGAAGGCATCAGCGAAGGCCCGTCTTCGTTCTCGGAAGTATCTCCTTCGGACTTGGCCGAGCTTCAGGCGCACAAGTCCGGCAGCGAGCGTCGGCAGTCGTCCGACACCACCATCAGCGCCGCCTCGCTGCAGAGCGAACACACCGCTACTGGTAATACTGCATGACAAGTACAGAAGGCATCAGCGAAGGCCCGTCTTCGTTCTCGGAAGTATCTCCTTCGGACTTGGCCGAGCTTCAGGCGCACAAGTCCGGCAGCGAGCGTCGGCAGTCGTCCGACACCACCATCAGCGCCGCCTCGCTGCAGAGCGAACACACCGCTACTGGTAATACTGCATGACAAGTACAGAAGGCATCAGCGAAGGCCCGTCTTCGTTCTCGGAAGTATCTCCTTCGGACTTGGCCGAGCTTCAGGCGCACAAGTCCGGCAGCGAGCGTCGGCAGTCGTCCGACACCACCATCAGCGCCGCTTCGCTGCAGAGCGAACACACCGCTACTGGTAATACTGCATGACAAGTACAGAAGGCATCAGCGAAGGCCCGTCTTCGTTCTCGGAAGTATCTCCTTCGGACTTGGCCGAGCTTCAGGCGCACAAGTCCGGCAGCGAGCGCCGTCTGGTTATATTACATTATTTATCTATAAGTATTGATCGCGCAATATAAGGGGGATGTTGACTCACTTTGAACTTTATTATTCCAAAAGAAAGAAGGCAAAAAACTATCTCAAATGATGAAAATTCTATTCAAATATTTCAAAAAATGACGAAGTTACAACCGTTATAATGTTGCTACTTAGAGAGAGGAAGGTCACACAGGATACACAGAACCTCGAGCGCCATAGTTGGTGAAGTTTAACAGAGGTTTTAACAGAGGTGCGTTTTGAGGAAAAGGGACATGGTAAAGAATTTGATAATTTTTCGAGAAAATTCGAACTTATTGTTATTTGGTGTAATATCCCTATTAATCATGGCCAGCTGTCGATCGATTTCGACTGTGCTAAGTTAAGCGCGCATTTCTCGTGGGCCCCGTCGTACAGTCAAGGGCACCAATATGTATACACTTTTTCACCTTATTCCATTGAAATAAGATCCAAAAATGTATACAAATTTTTGCCCTCGACTGTACCAAATTGGGGATATCTCTATCAGCCTCAGCCGCTACTAGCGCTGAGCTTGAGTTAATCATAGAAACTTTTTTTATTTGCCAGGATTCTCGCCACCCGAAGACAAGTCTCAACAAGTGGTGTCGGACTTCCTGGAGCGATACGTGTTGGACAGCGACACGGACTCGGAGGGCCGGCACATACCCGTTATCAAACCCAACCCCGGCCAGGAAGATAACAGGTACGTATATAGGGCACAGGGCACAGCAAAATGTCATCTTGCTCGAATTTGGAGCGGCCCAATGAGGGCTACCGCGTATGGATTCGCCGCTAGAGGCGCTGGTGTGATGTCAGTCCTCCGAAATGTCAAATTTCATAGTTTATGGGTGGGTACCGCGGGTTTATTTCGAATTAGATGAATATGGTGACTATTTGCCAATATCTGAGATTGATAATGGCAAATATGAGTTACGGGTCAACGAATGTTAATGCTTTGCGACAATTTTATCGTTCGTAAACTTATGTCATACTTTTTTCCGAACAAAACGGGACTGCGCTACAATACGGGATGTTCGATGAAAATATTTACGGTGCGGCTTTAATGTATGAAATACGATTTCAACGTGAATTTGGTTTTTACGCCCATAATAACCAATAACAAACTTTGGCAGCTGGACTGAGAGCGTAGTGGCGCCAACTGGTGAGCACAAAAACTGTAGCCTTCATTGGGGAAGCTCCTCCGCCTTGCAGAAGACCACAGCCATAATAACATTATTTACTATACGGGTATGTAGTGTTGTGTTCCTGGAGGTGAGCAAAGTTGCCAGAGCTCCCGTGGATGCACTGTGTTGAGAGCGAGGGACCTAAATTGGTCCGTTCTGCTGTCAACACATTGAATCCTCAAATTTTATAGGGGTCGGCAGCGCGCACGTGACTCCTATAATTTATTGAATCAAAATTGTGTAACATGACAGTAAAACCATAGCGTTACAGCGATTCATATCTTAATATCTAAATTATAAACTAAGTCCTCACTGATTCCCATTCATACTTCTCTCTAACACTCTCTGGTATTCGGTCATCAGTCTTGCCATCCCTGTCACAAACACATCACATTGCGGCGACGCTGCGAGCACGGAGTTGAGTAGAGCAGTCGAGCGAGGAATGGGCGAGTTTCGGTAGAGGTTTGTGCGTGATGTCGCAGTGGCTAGGTAGCGGTACTCTGAGCCGCTTGTTACGATAATCGTTCGGGAGATTGAGTATAAGCGTCTTTTCTAAGAGATTTATGCAGTCCACCTTGCTCCTTATAATATTCAAGATGAATTTAATCTATAGGCTGCGGTGTCCGCTTATCATCAGGTGGACCGCACGCTTGTTTGCCACCGTTGTTGTATAAAAGAAAATGTCGATGAGCTATATGACAGAATAGTATAATAGTATTACATACAGAACGGACACGAACCCCCCGCACCGAGGTCAGTTACCTCGTCCCTGAGAGACCCGCCTGGTGTCGATCGGGTGCCGTCGCGCCTCGTGATTCGTCCGCGCCACGCGCTACCCACCCGCGCAAACAATTGACGCGTGTACCGACAGCGCACGCACCCATACTTACCCGCTTACGTTCCTTCGCGTGTCACAGGTGTGGCTATATATGTATAATGCTAAATATGTTTTAATTTCCTAGTCACAGGGAAGCCGAGTCAGAAACCTCTAGCACATTGGTGGGTGAACTACCGCTAGAAGACCAAGACCGGGAAAACAAGAAAAGGATAAAAACACGGTAAGTCATTAAACTCTACAATTGTATGCATGCATGTAAACATTTCATTGTACACCGGGCCTTGTATTATGGTCGCTGTTACCGCGCGATCAACTACAAGGAAGAGCAACTGTCACTTTCTATTGAGTGGAATAAGGAAGTGACAGATTCTTTATCCTGTCGTCTGTCAAACGAGACAGTCATAGATCCCCTGGTAAAAGCAGAACACCACCAAATCCGCAAGTAAAATACAGACAAAACTGATTCTTCGCCTGAAAGCGAACGAGCGGAAGCGAAGCGAAGCGCCCCGAAACTCGACTAGCTGCACTGTAATGCTCGGGTTGTATCGTGTTACAATTACACCGAAATGATACAAGTCAGTTGCCACCTTCAGGTAGTACTATTGGGCAGTCAATTAAAAAAATCAATTTTGGTTCGTATTCCCTAGCTATACGTTTCGAAACGTAAACCTATTTTCAAATGTGGCACACCGGGGCACCCTCTCTCTCCTTCAGCTTTTAACAAGTACAGGTAAATTACTTTCGAGACGTTTTATTTACAGGGTTTCTAAATTTATATATACACACACTTAAAAAATAATTTACACATTTAAATTTTGTCCGTAAACAACTTCAAATGCAAAAACATCTCAAAAGTAATACCTGTAGGTACTAATATAGATCCAACAATATTCCCTCGTTATTTCGCTGAAAGAACGTGTAAGTCTATCGTGTCGTGTAAGTCGTGTGTCGTGTCGTGTAACGTGTGTGTGTCTGTTATGTGTTACTTTTGTTGAGGTTATGCAATAAAGAGTATTTGTTGTTGTTGTTGTCTATCAGTAATAATGAGATGCACCCACTTGCTTGTTTTTGCATGCTGTTAATGCAAGTACTAATAATATAGGTATTCAAAATCAAGGTAGTATAAAAAAATTACTACACCTTAGCTCAAAATACGCTGGCGCGTTAAAAACGTCACTGTATTTACGGTGCGTCACTGCGTTTTGAGCAGCGGTGTGGTCAAATCTTAAGTGTGAAAATGTTGTTTACAGAATAAGCGAAGCCGCTACTGGTATAATGGGCGCCATGTCTTCTAGGCTAGCATACATCACCGGGTCAAACAATATCAGCAGGACAACGCAAGAAGAGTGAGTCATAAATAATTAAATTATTAAGTTTTTTGTTGGTATTCACGAAATCCTAATCGGAAGTTAGATTCAAAAGTTCATTTATTTATTTGATATTCATTCCTCAAACTTGAAACACAATTTCATCCAGCCGTATGCTGTCAGGAAGAGCTCAAACTTGGTAATTGGTATGTTTCGAAAATTAATTTTAGTTTTTGCGAAACCACTGTATATTTTTGGAATCAGCTCATGGAGCCCTTTGGAGCAAATTCTATTTTTGTTTCATATAAAAATTTGATGACGTCATAGCATAGCAAAGAAGCCATGAGCGCGCATGGCAACATGGCTTTTTATAAAGTCGAAGGTCTCAGGTAGACAAATCACAACATTCACAACAGATTTCGCGGTCCGCAATTTTTGCAAACGAGCCTGCTTGGAGCCTGCTCTAATGTGTTTACTTATTCCACAATTTTGTCAACAAAAATAATGAACTAGTGTTATGTAATTTACCTACAATCATTTTTGGTCTTCACTAAAAACTATTATAATTTCAGATTAGCAGTGCGATCGAATCTAGACGCCCTTATAGCTCGTAGTCCTTCAGACGAGTTCATATTCTCGGTGCCGCGAGACCCGCTGCTTTCTCCCTATTGGGCCGACGACAAACTGCTGAGGAGGTTCCCGCCATGTAGGATACTGGTTAGTACACCGTAGACTTTATGCCTTTGTAATAAGGTCCAATATAGATGTGCGATTGACTCTAGTTCTAGACTCCAGTACACAGCCCGTTAAGTTTAATAGGGCTTATTTCATTGCAATAGCGTTTAGGTTAAAATACCAACACGAATGCGCCAGAGTCGTGCGGGCGATACTTTTACGTGGGCCATTTTTCGGTTGATAGTGAATCTAGTTCTATAATATTATATTACATCTATGGGTCCAATGGAATGTTCCAGACGGTACACCTAGACCCGTGCCTGGACGACTGCGTGATGTTCGCGAAGAAGCTGAAGAGGCTGGGGAACGTTGTCGGCATCGATGTGCTAGAGGGACTGCCGCATGGCTTCCTCAACTTCGCACTGGTGAGTATCATTACAAGCTTTTATTTAACTTAAATGTATGTATGTTTGTCCGGTACTCGCTAGCGACTGCGTAATGACTTCTGACAAATATCACATAGTCAGTGTGGGACAACGCTCTATGAAGCCGAAATTAGCCGAGTCTCATTCCAAAGGTCGATGTGCAATACTTATCGCCGGGTACTGTACAATACTCGCATGGAGGTTCATTACACTGCGGGTCACGGAGGTATCAATCAATGGCCTTCGAGTCTATTACAGACTATACAAGCAGTGTCATGCAGGTAGACAACGTCTTTTGTGGCTGTGTAAGCCAATGCGAGAGCGGCATACACGACCGCAACCCTGGCAAGTAAAGTTCGCCCGTGGCGAACAGGTCTCCAGTCGATGTCTCTTGGCTCGCTTGTCTGCAAGCGTCGCAAACCATGCTTTATCGTGGACTTTGCGCCCATCGAGCACCAGTTTGCGCCATTTGTCCCTGTCCTCGGCAAGCTCCTCCCATTTGTGAACCGGGATGTTGAATGCGTGCATGTCTCGCTTGGCGCAGTCCTTATGGCGCAGCATCGGCCTACCGACACTTCTTTTGGCATCAGCTATGGCGCCCGTACTGTCTTCTCGAAGATCTCAAGGTTCGAAATAAATGCCATACGATAAATAAATAAATGGCGCCAAGCAAAACAATACACGGAAGTATAACGAGTTCAATTTCAATCGCTCTATAAAACCGCTCAATAATAGTTAAACTCGCATGCGAGTCTCCTACATGTGTATAACGGCCTTAAATAATAAATTTTACCCGCAGATGGCCAAAGAAGCGAACGAGGGTTCCAAGCTGTGCGTGGAACGGATAAAGCAACTGCTCGAGCTAGAGAACTCTCCAGAACGTCGCTGACCGGGCTGTTACGAGCTCTGCCTAGAAGCCGTGTACACAAGGCAGGCTCCACAACCATACGCCCTACCGTGAGATGTTTAAGAACTATAGTTGTCTGACATTGAGTCAATAATTTTTTTTTATTGTTCTTTCCTGAAACCAAAGAATCGACGTGTTAAGCGAACGGGTGTTAAGTGTGCGTTGAATGGATAAGATGACCCGCCTTTGAAAGATCTAGAAGCTTTGTATACAAGGCAGTATCCAGAAGTGAACGCGAGACCTTTCTACTGTGTCTGACAATTGAGTCGTTTTTGACTTTCCCGTGATCGAGGTGATTTAGCGAATGAGGGTTAAAAGTTAGTCGTGACATCAACTACCTACTAAGGTGATATGGATATAAATTTAATGTTCGGCCGACCGCCATTACGGCATAGTCTGCACAGAGACCGTCTACATAAGGCAGGTTCCACGTGAACTTACCTTCTTTTGACGTTAGACCTTTCTTTGTATTAATTACGAAATAACAGTCTGATGTGCGCTGATTGTTCACTTTATAATTTCAACCTCATCACACTATGATGGAATTTATTCCCAAACTAAAACTACCTGTAATCAGATTTGGGTATGACAGTAGCTATTAATACTTCGATAAAGTAGTTTTGGTTTAGTAAAAAATATTGTTGTTTACTTGTAACAAAAAATATTCATTTCGTTCAATAAATTTCCAAAAATATAAAGTGCTTTAAAATGTATGTAACTTAATCAAATCACAACTAATTGTAAGTATTTATGTAGATAACTGTTGGACAAACTTGTAAATACGAATTGTAAAATACTTTTTAACAAACACTGGCGTAGTATTAATTCGGAACAGTGGAAATTTTAAATGCCGTATGGATTTGGCTAATTTCGCTATAAATATTCTACTTATGTTGTTTATCTTTAAGCCCTTGTTCACACGAAGTTTTATTTAGCGCTCGTAATCAGTAATGTTAGTTCCTGTAATGCTAGCACCACACTTCGCCATATTTGTGCAAATATTCTTGCTGCATCTCTTTCTTTAATATTGCAAAAGAAAGGGAGGCGAATACGCAACGCGAACACGCATAGCGAAGTGTAGTAGCGGCCTTAGAAGGAGATAATAAAGCCCGCGACAGACAGGCGAGTAAGTACGCGAACTTAAGTGGGTGACAGACGAGTTGATGGACGGAAGTTCACGAAAAATGCTCGGAATCGACAACGAGACAGACGTACGAGCTGTAACGTATGATTTTATAGCTCGTAAATCTGTCTCGATGTCGATTCCGAGCAAAAATCGTGTATTTCCGTCTATCAACCTCTTAAGTTTGCTTACTTACTCACCAGTCTGTCACGTACTTAATATACAATTTAAAAAAAACATTCGTGTGAGTTAGAGCTGAGGGCCTACCGCGAACAGAAAACGAACGATGTACGAATATCTCCCTCTCTGCCGCACTGGCATATTCGAGCGACAGAGAGGGAGATATTCATACTTCTTTCTTAGTTCGCGGTGGCTTTCTAGTAGTCGTTGAGACTGTGTTAAAATTAATTGTTATATTTATAATGATTGTCATGTGTTGGTGTTATTATTATTTTTATTTTTTATTCATTGTATAAAAATCTAAACCTTTGTCATCTTATTGGATTGTTACATTCATTTATATATTTTTTCTTTTATACTCTAAATGTTGTATTCGTATTAGTGACAAACTTAAATGCTCAATATTTTTGATAAAGTTTTCCCGAACGAACTTAAATTGTGGCTGAATGCCATTTTTGATTACTTTAATACGTAATTTGAACCCAGCTTTAGCTTATAATATTAAAGGTTTAAGCTGGTATACAGGGCCCCGCCGTTTATCGACGGTATAGTTCGTACAAAACTCTAAGGCCTAATTCTGTCAAACGAACGCAAGCAAAACTCGACTTAGAGCTCTGACTGTTGGGTAGATTTTTGCTTGCGTTAATTTGATTGCACTTGGCCTTACATGTGTACGAACTATTACCTATTCCCAAAAATTGGCGTAGACACTAGTTTTGAAACGACAAGTTGCAATTGATTGGTGGGAGCCTCAATGTTGCCAGTTTAGACTTAAAATTGTAACTTGTAATTGTGACGTCGTAAACGACTAACGTGGCCCAGAAGTGTCACAGATCAAATAAAATACTCTTTATTTTTGTAAGTTGTGTGCGAGCAACACCTTTCATTATTTTTTAGTAAATTGTACCATACACTCGGAAATATACACCTCATACATATCGAAATCAGAGTTGACATTATTTGAAATGAACATTTGGGACAAAACAATTGATTCAAATATCGAACTTAAATCCTTAGTACTTAAGTTCCACATTGTCTTTATAGGTTATCGTTCATATCAAGTACTCAACCATATACAGTTTTAAACTTTAGTTAATTTAGATTTAATTCTTTTCTCATAATAACTAGTCATAATTTTCATCTAGGAGAAACTTTTTTCCGTAATTCTGTGTCATAAGTCATAACAGAAAACCCTCTTATTGTCATTGCAACAAAAGAATTTAAGTGCTTGAGGCTTATTATTGGACAATTGATTATGGTTTAAACAAATTAAAAAAAAAAAAAAATTAAATTATAAAATACCTATAAACATAACAACACAAACAAAACAAATGTACACAGAACATGTGTGATGTGTATTCGAACAGATCACATAACATTTTCGTCAATAATAAAATAACTTTATAAGACCTGACGGATTTTTAAAAAATTTAATTGGAAGTTGTCTTTGTCTTGATCCACAATTTATAATATGTATCGATTATGTGTTATTTTTATACTAACCTCGTGTCCAAAATCTCGACATGATTTCTAATGATCTAATCGTATATGTTACTGTTAAATAAGTGCTTTAAACTTAATGTTAGTACGTATACTTTGTTTTAAATTTAATTATAGTATGTTCGTTGTTAATATAATAATGCTTTAAATGTTTTATTTCGTGAGAAGTGTTTTTGAAAAGTCAATGCAATATTTAACGATGTCTGTGATAGTGAATAGCGGCTTTGAAAGCATTATTACCAGTATTCAATGCACGAATATAATAAGAATTTGCGATAATTTATATTTATTTGTGTATGAGATTGTAAAAAAACTATTAAACGATATTTTTGTAGAATAAAATGTCTAAAACGAATTGTTGCAATTCTTTGTATCGAAATAAACCCAATATTTAACACACAGGCCCTAACGAAGGAAATTATTTAACTAGTACACATAAAAAAAAATTGAAATAATTTATGACCAAGCTGTTAAAGTCCAAAGTAGAGGAACTATGCACTGTGTCGTATGATATCATTTGCTGACAACAAACTCAAAAGTATTTCAAATATAAACTACCTAATGCTATTGAATTTTGTAGTATTATTTTTCTCATTTAGTTGATCAGTGCCTTCCTAGCTAGCATAATAACCTAACCCGACTGTTGCTTTTTAGGCCGGGCCCATTAAGCGGGTATTACACTGTCCTGAATTCAGAATCCTGACTAGTGGAGGGGAGTTGAGTGGGGGGCATCTCGCTCTAACGTATAGGTCCGACCGAACCCTTCTAAGTGTCCTGAATTCAGGACAGTATAATTCCCGCTTTCCGCTATAAAGCGATAAGAGTGCGCAGTTGGAGGGTCGCCTAGGGAAAGTCCAGGGGAAAGCTGGTTTTCTACTAGAGCTATGCTATGCTACGTTGCTATGGATGCTTTTGAAATCCACCAATCACATTCCTTTATTCACATAGCATAGCTCTGGTGGAAAAGGGTTCAGCTAAGCTATGTTTTTTATATGGAAAGATGCGTGCTATGGATGCGTGCTGTGGATGCGTGCTACGGATGCGTGAGCGCTTCCCCCCTCACCGCGCCCGCTGTCGATACATCGCATAACTCGAGCTGCGCATCTTCCTCGCGGCTGCGCATCTTCATAGCTCAATTAGCGCATCTACCTCGCACAGCTACATAGCGTAGCTTTAGTCGAAACGGTCGCATAGCTCGTAGCGCATCCTCGCAGCATAGCTTTAGTGGAAAACCAGCCGAAACCTCCGACACGACCACGCGGGCGGTTTAAACACTGGAATATTCTAAGAGTTTGCGCTCCAGTGAGCTTGGTTGAGCGGTTTCAACCGAACTGAAATGTGTCAGGGGAATCGAGCTACTGGGAGTTTTGTCGCTGGTTTACTAAAGATTAAAGTCGACAAAGAAAAAACAAACCGGACAAGTGCGAGTCTATTATTATGGCGACAAATAAAATCGCAAATTATGTTAATCAGGTTTATTATACTATTCCTAAGGTTGTAGTGAACGTGATATCCAACAAATAGGTTAGGTACAGAACATTACTGTAGACATTAATTACTCTGATAGGTAAATTGACTTTTTGGTAAGTAAATATGTCTAACCAGTATAAAATAATTTACAGACACTAAAATTTCAGACATCATCATGTTAAAATCAGTTAATCTTTAACAGAACAAAAATTTCAAAACAAATCAACAAGGGAATTAAAATTATTGAACATCATTTCTAAGCAGTGCAAAGTAAAGACTAAAATTAATAAAATTTTAAATAATTGAGTTTAAAATTACATACTTGATATCAGCGTACAGTCAACCAATTTGATTTCTAGGCCACTTCGTACCTTGTCACAGTGAAAATCAATATGAAAGCCGCTAGAGATCTTATATCAATGTCACTATGACAAGGTAGCCCAGAAATCAAATTGGTTGACCGTACATATATGTTTCTGGTACAAATGCATCAATGTAAAATGTAAAACAATATTGCGAGGTAAATCCAGATTAGTTGATTCCGAGTCGTTGGGTACCAAAATGGAAACTCCTTATACCATAATCTTACTTAAAGTATTTCGAAACACAGTTTAGTTAACAGAACGCCTAGAGCCAAGAATACCCTATTATTTTACACATTCAGATGAAAAAACTTAATTACAACTTTGAATAGTCATTATCAGCTCTAAATTGCAAACATTGATCAACAACATGAAAGTACTTATCAACAATAGGTTCTGTACAATATATGACATTGAAATTAGAGAAGTATCAGTCATATCTATTGTTTTATGGCCTCAAATTCCACAACCACATCATAAGTCCATCTATTACAAATATTGCAACCAACACCGTAACTTTGCCATGAAACTGTTATTCTCTAGTGGATGCATAAATATATGTATATTAGAGTGCCGGTATGTAGTGTAGTAGTGATCACGTTTACGTCCGAGATGACGCATTCGTCCCTTTCGCACTTGCATATGCAGGATAGGATACCACCAGCTTGGGCCTATTGGGACCAGTTACGCGGTGATTATTATAACACGATACGTTCGTATCACAATACGTATCACGTAAATAATGGTCGCTTTTATGCTTTACCACGATAAACTCTATGGTTTCATTCATAACTAAAGCATATGGTCTATTTATGAATGAAACCATAGTTTATCGTGGACGTGCACGTCCACGGTAAAGTATAAAAACGACCAATGAAGCAAAATCCGAACAATTTTGAACTTTATGATAATATTGATACCTATTATGATAATAATCATCATGTAAACAGCCTACCCGAGGGACTATAGTATGGGCTTCTTCAAGAAAGGAGTGTAAACATTTTTAAAAGGTCAGTAAAGTGCATCTGACGACCCTGGAGTTGCAGGCGTCCATAAGCTGCGATGACAGCTTACTATCAGGCGGGCCGTACGCTTCTTTGCCACCAACGAAAAAAAAGGAAAAATGTTTTACATCCGATATAAACATAATCATGTTAACTAGGCAAAAAATTTAGATCAATTAACAATGGTTTGACTACTTAATTTGTTGGCTCATCCTACTTAGTACGCATACAAATAATATAAATTGTAGATTTAATGCAGGGGTCAAAAAAACTCCCAATTCAGTAGTATTAAGTTAGTTCCATTATAACATTTCATAGAAAGCTGTAATAAGTTGTTTAATACCTGTCTATGTAGTAGAGACCATATTTAAACTACCTATTGCTAGTAAGAAATTTAATATTATGCTAAAACTTAATTCCTAGTCAGAAAAAAAACTAGCCTTTTTATTTCTTACTTTTTAACAGTATCAATCATTGGATCGTTTTTTAATATGGTCTACTTACATTTCTATACAAAATACAAAAAAAGTTCTTAGTTTTCTATAAGAGACTTGCCCAAAAGCACCAAAACTAGGCACTAATAGGAAATGTAAATGTTGCAACTATGTCGAGTTTTTTTACACAAATCATTTGATGTGGTCTGTGTACATATATTATCATATTCAATTGCAACATTGTGGAGATGGCTTTTTTTATAAGAAAAGACACACATTGTTTTTTACTAATCTGTTAAAAAAAGGTACAACTCAGTATGGCTAATGCTGGTCACCAACTTATGTAAAACAGGCTAATAGAAATAATGTTAAAGGCTAGTTATTTTTTTCTAAATGATACCTGTCTTAACTGGTTTCACACAGGCAAAGTTACTTTCGTAGGCCTTTGGCTTAACATTAATTTATGACTGTCAGTATATTTAATGGGTGACTTATGTTTTATACAAATGTATCACTTGTTTTTACAATTATGACCAGCTTCCTATCTTGATGAATTCATACTTAGTTTATTATTGAGAACTTCTAACATTCCAATTATTATCAAATGTCACGGTAAAACCTTCTCATCATCATCAGAATTAAATAAGGACTTTCACAAACATGAATGCCAATTCAAAAGGAAGGAATACTTCAAAAAGGTTAGACAGTTATGTACCATTAGGTTTGACAATGCCTGCATACAGAGTAATCAGTCAACTCCCGATCCGAGTTTGATTTGCGAGAAGGTAAAGGGTAGCATTATTACCTGTAACATCTAATAATAATTTATTTGCAAGGAGCTTGCTAGGTCCCGCATTAGGTTGAAGTCATTTGACCTAATTATTTTTTTCTGAAACAGCAAAATTTTCATACATATTAGTCACAGAGCTTGTCAAGTTAATTTTTATTACAATACCGAAAAGTTTTCTTAGAATAGAAAAATGCATTAGATCAAATGAAATATTCAATCAAGTTTTGCATAAGGGTAAACCTATTTCACAATATGACAGAAATTGCAATGTTTTTTGTACATACTGAAGTCCACTTGTTAGCTCAGTCATGGCCATTAGTTTTGGCATGTGGCACTGTTCCGTTAGGCAGGGGAGTGCTCTGTGGCTGTCTGATGGTTTTCTGCAACACATGAGCGTCTGCCGGCTCTATCCTCTTGTAATAGTGCTCTTTCGTCTCCACAATTTCAAAACCAAACTTCTTATAGAAATCTATTGCACCCTCATTGTTTACTTGTACATGTCTGAAAAAAAAATGACTGTCAATAAACAACTTGGTATATAAACAAAACAAACTAACATTCTAAATAAAACACACTTCAACAATCTGAATTAATTCTGCTCATCCTACAATAACATTCTTTTGTTATATGCCCAGATCTGCATCACCGGGAGACAACAGCACTAATAATCATTATCTGTGTGAATCTAATAAAGTGGCATTACTATTAGTAAAGATATGCTCAGTTATAAAAAATCACACACACACATTTATATTTGTACTTTGTAACAACACCACCTAAATCTCAAGTAGGTATACAACTTGGCACTCTCAAAGGAATTCAAATTCAGGTTAATATTTTATAAACAGATATAAGTAACTAACAAAATAAACATTATGCCTCAAATAAAATGGATCAATACTAATAAGATGGTTATATTATAGGTGTAGGTTGAAGGTTAAACACTAGACTCAATACTCTCAATAGTACATACAAACATAACCTGCAATTATACTTGATATCAAATCTATTCTTAATAGCTCCATGGTTTTCTGAAATTATAACCAGAAATGTTTTAAAAAGCGTGAACCAAACTTGAATAAGCGTACTTACAGGAAAATGCTGTCGAAATTGCCCTCCTGTTCAACATATTTGAGCACATGTTCTACCATAAGAGTTCCAATGCCCAGTCTTCTGTACGGGTAGAGGCACCCCAGAGTCATTATGTAAAGTCTACGGGAGTTCTCCGATGTGTCTATCCTACAGCAGACAGCGCCCACCACGATATCATTGTAGTAAACTAGCTTGGCCAATTCACCTGCCTCCAAGACATCCTTGTAGAACTTGTCGTTGTAAGATACGGGGAATACAACTGTGTTCAGCTTCTTTAGTTGCTTTATATTGTGCGGCGTCACGTCGCCTAGTTCTATTTTAGCTCTGAAAGGTAAAGGTGATCTTTTATAGCAAATTCGAGCAATAGAAGTCGGACATACCTATCACCAACAAAACCTCGTAACGTCCTGATAGCAAAGTTTTATGATGTATTGAAGACTTTCACACTTAGATAGCACATTTACCTAGTCATTTTTATAACTATTCTATAATATACACTAAAAATTTAAAAACTAATCTAACACAGTTATATCACACGGAGATCACTCCCGCCATCTACTACTCTTCGTACAATTGTAAATCCTAAAGCGTTTTTTGGAAACGGTTAAAGACTATCTTGTTCGGCAAATGTATATTCTCTCGTGGAAATCTGATTATTCATCACAAATTTAGGTAGACCTAATTTAATAAGAAAGGCTTCATTATTTGGTAGTTTTAATTAACAAGAAAAGTATAAATAAAATATAAACGCTAAAACGTTTGTCTGCGTTTAATAATTAAAAAAAATGCCTCAGCTTTTTTTTTATAATGTTGCCATGCTAAATTTATAAAACTACTAATTGTCCAGCCCACAGATCTAAGTCCAGCCAAATATGACAGTTTTAATGTGCGCCGTGGCGCCGAGACAGGCCGAGCGCGAGAGTGTACAGGGGGTCTCGCCGACGAGTTCCATACTGACCATGAAGTAAGTATAAAGATGGAGCTGGTGATACACACATACAAAGGTGTGTGAAGGAGATGTAAGCATAGACGATAACACACGTGGGAACGAGATACAACGTCATATCTTCTGTCCCTCATCGCGTATAAGGCAGCATTTGTCTGCCACCAGCCGGTGCCACCAAAGTGTCATCGATGAACCAGTGGCCAGAGTACAAAAAAAATATGTTACCCATAATATTGGGTAAATCAGACCGGCTCGAACGTTAAAAATAACAGATTAAAAATTGAATCCTGACGAGATTAGAATACTACTGTGAATTTCATTATTATAATGGCTGAATAACTAAGACGTTTTAATCTAATGGTGATTTTGTTAACTATAATGTAGGTATAAATTATTAAACATTTTATATCGTAATTGGGAGGATATCGGATGTTTTGTGTTTGTCCGCTAATATTTACTAAGAGTTTATTTTGAAGATTCTGAATAATTAAAAACCTACTTGTCAGTAAAAATGGGGAGATTATTCTTTTTGTGGTAGCCCCAGAAGAAACTGTCACATTATCTCCGTCCCTGTGTGTGATTCGCTAACCTTCCTTCTATAGATCCTCTTTCTACGATACTGACTGAACACAGCCAGTGACAGCCAGGCTGGCCGCATAAATAAGAATGTATGGCCGAGAGCGAGTGCTCTCGCATGAGAGTGTACAGCTGGGATAAATAAAATTACATCAGGCCATAGACAAATAAAGATAGCGCCAAAATTCAAACGAATTTGTCTCATTCTTTTGTTTTGAATCCATTGTCAACTGGAACCGTGTTTCAGCTAAGAAATAAAGATAAATATTTGTTACTAAACTAAAATTCACCAATATGATGCTAAACAAATTGCGATGTGTTCAATCGAATATAGTCTTCAGTATTCATCAGAAGAAAATACACTCTTCCTTTGTTCGAATGCAATCTGTGAAGGCTCAAGAAATGCCGTCTAAATTAGAAGATGCTGAAGTCCACATCGATTCAGCTAACGAGAGGATTACAGAGATATACCCAGCGCGACGAACAGTTCCTATGATTGTATCGAAGAGGAGTTCTGAAGTTTTGCCCTTTGATCAAGTTCCAGGGCCGTCGGCTTTGAAACATTTTTCAAATTTGCGTCAATATTCTTTCCGGATTGGTACACAGTTAACAGCGGGGATTCTGACTTTGGGATTCAACTTAAGTATTGATACTTACATTATTGTTTTTTGAACTAATATAGTCATCAATTTTTAATCAAAGTGAAAATTGAAAAATTGAACACCACAGGTGGCATTTGAACCCACGACCTCTGGAATCCGTCCATTGCTCTACCAACTGAGCCACCGTGGTAATCCCTTGTGATGGTGAATTTTTCAATCGTAACACTGCTAATTAAGCCTTATTAGGGAGGCTCGTAGCGGCATCTACCGTGAAGTTGTTACAACTTCAGAGACGGCACCCAACGTCTCAAGTTGCATTGAGAATCGTTGATAACAGCGTGCTACACCCATACAAACTTTAAATGTTTGCCAAGCGGATGCGTCCGCTAGAGAAATCTCATTTTTTTATCAAAATGAAAAATTAAACACCACAGGTGGGATTGAGATTTCGCTTGCGGACGCATCCGCTCTTTCAAAGAGTGGTCATGTTTGAGTGTGTACCATACTACCATAGTACCTACACGATATGGTGCGCGGGCCGGCCTGTCGAGGCAAACATGGCGCACGCCGGCGAGACGTGCCCACACGAAACACATGAAAGAGGATTTAATATATGGATGTAGATAAAGTAATGTATGCAACTGTATATAATTAGGCATTAAAACACTCGTGTGACCTTATTATGAAACTCAAAACACACTCGTGTTTTAATGCCCCTGAATATGTACCAGTTGTATAATCTACTAGTAAATATTTGTTTTTTAACGTTTATTATTAGTTTCAGTAACAGTTTAGTAAGTAAGATTAGTTTGGTTTTATTGAATTGCTTTCACAAAAAAAACTTATTTTTTCTCAGGCAGCTATATAAACATGAAAAAGCCCTTAACGAACATGTCCGCCCTTTTCGACGAGTACGGCCCCGTGGTTCGGTTCGTGAGTCCCGTGGGAGCGGATATAGTGTTCGTGAACCACCCCGAGCATATCCAGAAGGTGTTCACGATGGAAGGCGAGCACCCCGTGAGGTCAGCACTGGACTCGCTTGACAAATACCGCATGGAGAGAAGAAACAATCTTTTGGGGCTATATTCGATGTAAGTAGCAGTTCTGTTCTTAAGGCCGGGTTATAGTAAAAATCTGATTTGGTAAACGGTTTTATTTCGAAATACTACATATTAAAAATGTAAAAAAAATACGATGTTATATTTGAGACCTTTATCTAGTGCCGTCGGATGTCCGTTACACAATTTTCAAAACTTTGTTCGATAGAAAAAAATTTCAAACATTCCTCTACTTTATATCTTAAAACTCATTTTATTTCAATCTTAGGTAACATGATGAGTAGAAAATAATACTAAAATAAACGTATTTGATGGTATGAGGGATGTCGGGATTAATATTGTTAATATAGTAAGCCATGTATTTTTCTCACCCAAAAATGTACTAAAAATTTACGAAAATTACGCGCACAGTTCCGTAGAGAGTGGGATGGTCAATTGCAAACTCACGCGTGTTAGAGCGGGACATTTGCAATGGAAGAACCTCGCCTTAATTCCGGTTCGCATAAACACGAGCGAACATTATTATGTGATCATGGAAATACCATAATGTATAGAAGTGCGGAAAATTAGCATAGCCTGACCATTCAGAAACTGCTTGCAGTCTATATGTAATTACGTTAATTTTATTATCAACGTCAACTGAGAATCTTTTTATTAGAGAATATGCTTTATATTCCATTGGTGACTACCAGTGGCGGCGCGTCAAGAATATTCTTAGGGAAGCCGGAAATAGTTTGCCTTTCTTATTCCTCATGAGCCGTATATACTAAAAGTAATGGTGTGGCTGAAAATTAGGCAAGCCGGTGGGAATCGAGTTGTATGGACGCTCCGCCACTGGTGACTACATGGAAATGAAATTTAGTTGACATTGTTTAATTTAATATAAAATAAATAAATCTAAATCTATGTTCACTGCTAGTGAAAAAGTATAGACCTCCATGTGCGCCCAACTTTCATTGATCTTCGCTGAACTTTGGTTAGTAATGGTAGCTTTTATTAAAGACATGTTTTGTAGGTATACCACGTCGATAGAAAACAAACGTACGGCTAGCCTGATGGTATAAGGTCACCGCAGCCTATAGACGCTTGCAACTCCAGAGGAGTTACATCCACGTTGCCGACCCTTTCAAAATTTATACTCTTTTTGAAGAGCCCCATACTGTAGTCCCTCGGGAAAAGGCAGGGAGCTCATTCCACAGCCGGAGCGTCCGAAGAAAGAAAATTCCTCTGAAATTGTGGCTTGTTTGAAATCCACCATAAAAATGTTACCTCATTTGTAGGCAAGGTGAAGATTGGGCTCGCAAGAGGTCTCTAGTATGCGCGCCTCTTCACACCACAGTGTCTCAGAACATGCAGAGCCTCAAAGATGTATGTGACCGTCTTACACAGAAGATATATGCTCAGAGGAACCACCAGGAGGAATTAAAGGCTGATCTATATAAAGAACTTCATAAATGGACTTATGATTGTATGGGTAAGTCGTTTCCCATGGAGAGCTCATAGCGCGCAGTAGGTATAATCTATTAAAATGTGCTTCCTATTTTTGCCCACTGGTTGCTGTTATACTTTATCGTGGACGTCACGTCCACGATAAACTGTAAAAGCGACTAATTGCTTTCGGCAAAATTTATATTTAAGAAACGAATTTACTCGTATGTTAGAAGAATAATAATCAAATCAGACTTCCTGAAAGACTTCGAATACGCTCTCTATATAAGCCCTTGACTTTCGCGCAGTTAACTTGACCGCCTTTATGTCGGACATATAGCATTCGTGATTCGTGCTAGTAAGGGACGTATACAATATGCCAGACATAAACACGATCAAGTAATCGGGTCCAGGCATCAATTGTTAACGAATAGAGTTAATAATTTAGACCTAACACTTCCTTGTCAATTCCAGGAATGATATTATTTGCGAAAAACTTCAACATGTTGGAGACTGAAGTGGTATATAGTCAGGATGATGTGTCCTGGCTTTACAACAGCTTGGAGAAGGCCAGTCAGGCTATACTTAAGTGTGAATCGGGTTTCCATATGTGGAAACTGGTCCCAACGTTCGCCTGGTATTCGCTTGTGAGGCATTGTGATATCATTGATGGGTAAGGAAGTAATTAAGGAACGTACTATCGAACCAACTGAATCGTGACCCACCGTGGATCCTTGTCACAGAAAATGTCATAGTGACATTGAACCTACTGCCCGACAAGGGAAATCATTATGACACTTTCTGTGACAAGGTTCCACGGTGGGTCACGATTCAGTTGGTTCGATAGTCGATAGTACGAGTACATGGGTGAGGACCAAATTTTTGGCACACCGTTAAGGCATTTAACACCTATATTTCAATTGATTCCGTTGTGGCACGAAAACTTATCATACCAATATATGTATATGGGTTCACTTTCATGTCACAACTCACAACGGAAACAATTAAAATATATGTATGTTAAATGCTTTAACGATGTGCCAAAAATTTGGTCCTCACCCACATAATAGTATTCAATCGAAGAATTTGAATATTAGTGACTTTTGGACAATTCCTGTTGAATTAGGTAGAGTCCAAAAGTACCAAACATTTAAACTTTTCTCGACTGTACATTATTTACCGGCGGCGTTAAGGCGGTAAACCGAGAATATCTCAGATCGCAGGTATTTGACGCTTGAAAGCTAAAGTCAGGGCGATAAATATGCGATCTTGAGGCTCTCTTCCTTACCGCCCGTGGTAACTGGTAAGTGGGCATTTTCACTTTCCGGTGTATCCCTTACTTTTTTTCGGAACTAGGTCATTTTGGGATTTCTGAGACAGAATTATGAGCACTACTGATTCTGATGAAGAATAAAATGTCCTTGATTTTCCATATAATTTTTCTTTGTCACTTTTGTAACGACTCTTACAAACTGTATGGAAAAAGCGTCACAAAACTGACTCTTTTTGAGCGGACACTTTTTTTTTCTTTACAAAAATAAATAACTAAAATTAAATGTATCTGAAACAAAAAGTTAGGGTTACACCGGACAGTAAAAATGCCAAGTACAAAATTTTACGTGGCCGGCCAGCCAGATGTGACTTAGATGATCTAATGGCAACCTTTGTACTTTTATCTCGCTCATGTGTTTATTTTTCCTTGTTTTAGTTTAATCGGTAAGCACGTATTACAAACAAGAGAGAGCATCGAAGGCAACGACTCTTTCAACAAAGGTAAGGTTAAACATATTTCTAAAAACCAACAGAGACCAAAATGTTATACAGTACTGCAAATTTTAGGTATGGAGTCCGTGGCAGCGGCGATGCTGGTAGACCAGCAACCGTTGAGCGTGGAAGATGTATCTACAGTATTAATGGACATGTTACTGATTGGAGTTAATTCGGTAAGATTCGACCACTCACTTTATAGTGGAGGCATGACAAAAATACCAATTTGCGAGTTAGTTATAAGTAGTACTTTTATTTTATCTCACGAGCGCGGGTTGGCCATTGATGTAGTTGTGACACATTCGAAAACAGACAATGTGAACTCATAGCTCCTACGCTGACGCACACATCAGACAATGTGCATGTATAGCTCAAAACACAACCATGGCTCACCCGCGCTCGTGACATACTATATAACTGAAACAATAATTGCATACCTCATTATTTTCAAGATTGCTACATCAACGTCATTCCTGCTTTATCATTTGGCGAAACACCAAAGGGCACAGAATATCCTCTCCCAAGAAATAGAGGCTGTGGTTACAAGCGACTTGACGAGCGTGCAGAATATGAAAGATAGCACTCCCTATCTCCAAGCCTGCATAAAAGAGTCATTGAGGTACGTTTACAGATTCAAGCCAGTCGCCACCGGTTGACGTGCATAGAACTCGGTTCTATTCTTTAAAAAAAAGTAGTCCTAATTGGCTCTGGAGTTAAGTAGGTACTTTTTAGACATCGGTCACACGCTTATTCTGGCGTCGGTTCAGTGATCGTGTAACCCTGCGGACTGATGGCAAACTGACAAGTTTACCATCAGTCCGCAGGGTTACACGCTCACTGCTCAGTCTGGCGTCAATTCAGTCCAGACTGATGGACTGAACTGACGCCATAATGAGCGGCGTATTAACCGATGTCTTACGAATATGATTGACACAAGTGATGAGAACTGCACGCTGTGCAGTTTTTGGCTTTCTTTTTTCAATCAATGGGTCCTCCCATTTCCTGGCCCTCCAGCAAAAGCTGTTTTGTGAGCTGCACTGGATATCTATATTTAAATAACTAGACTCCCTTGATTGACCTCCAAGGCTCGTTTTTATAAAGATCCGTCTAGACCTTCTGTAAATTTTGTCAAAAAATGTAATAGCTCCTGTCTTTGGTCCTATAGGGAAGACCGCGTTTGGAGATTTTATTGCGGAAAAGGTGAGCAGGAGTTTTAAGAAATTTTAGACTCGGGTGGCCAATCATCACCTGTCACCTGATATATTTTACAGCTAACTACGATTACATTGTATGAAAAAAAAAACAATTATTCTTCAAAAACCTATCGAGAGGGATATCAAATGAAAGGGCTCTTTGAGCAGATTCCATTAATATACCATAGATTCCAGCCAGTGGTGACGTAAAAAATATAGTTCATTTTCAAAACACACCTAGTGTGGGCTTTTCCTGACAGGAAACGGTTGAATGATTTTTTCTTAAATTCCCTACAGGACCATAGCCAGACTATTACGAGTTACCATAATTTTGATCTGACATTTAGTTTAAGGGATCTTTATAAACCCTGGCCTTATACTTCTAATGCCGGATCCACACAACGGGCCATGATTTCCCAACGTACCTAAAGGACGCGTTAACGGGAGAAATACATATTTTCATTTTCACCGCATACTTGACTGCGTCCTGTTTGTTACGCTAGGCCATCATGTTCCATTGTATGGTTCGGCCATAGTAGTTTCTTACAATACTGTTAGGAGTTCAATGTTGATCTGTTTTTAGGTTGGTGCCTCCCATGCCAATAGTTTCCAGGATACTCCCCAAAAATATAATATTGGATAAATACAAGTAAGTTATTTGACAAACTGTCATTATTAATGAATAGAGTACATAAATTAAGGTTTTACTTTTTTCCAGCATCCCGAAGGGTACTCTAATAATTATGGCCAACCAAGATACGGGCCGGAAAGAAAGTAATTTTGATGATGCCGAGAGATTCTACCCAGAGAGGTGGCTGAAGGAGGAGTCTCGAGATTACCACGCGTTTGCCTCCATCCCCTTTGGTCATGGAGCAAGAAAGTGTCTAGGGCAGAACATGGCTGAAGCTATGATGTCATTGCTCACAATTCAGGTGGATTTTATTATTTGATTGTTCCTATTCTAAGCAGCACTCGAGAACCTTTTAAGCGCGATCAAGTGACTCAAGATATAAGCTACATGAAAACTATATGTACTTTGACATGTGCGATTACCTTAGTAGGCGTAGTATGCGTTAAAAAGGTTAACGATTCGTCATTACATTGATTGGTTGTTTCAGGTTCTGAAAAAGTTTAAACTTGAATATCACTATGGAGATATCAAGCCAACAAAAACATTCATTTGCAAACCAAACAAACCTCTGAAGATAAGGTTTGTGGATAGAAATAATTTTTAAGAAGTCGAAGTATTATCTATATTATGTGGAAGATAAAAAACAAACGAAAATTTTCACGACAACTAAGTATGTCATCTTCTCAACTCCATTTCATTGTTTTCTACTTTGGTCTATATTGCTAAGGTATTTTTTTATGCAAAACGTAACGCGGCAAGGATAGAAAAGCAGCCAAGCAGTAAGGAGGTTGACATAGGTATCATGGCGGCCTAAAGCTTGTGTACCTAAAAAATTTGAAAAATGTTTTAAATTCAGTTGTTTTAATAGTTCATCAGGCGGGCCGCACGCTTGTTTGCCACCGACGTGGTATAAAAAAGAAACTTTTTTTACTCTCATTCACTACAAAAATTAAATGACGATTAGCAGTTCAGAGTCTATGAGACTAAAAATGGGAAACCGCCACGAATATATAATTAATCAAATATGCGACAAAAGAAAGTATCCGCGAAGAATGAAGGAGAAAAAAATATACTCACAATTCCGAAAAGGTTAAGTTTTTTTCTAAGATATTCAACAGAAGTGACTACCTATATTATATGCAAGCAAAAGAATATGCTCAAATTACAGATTGTACAATTTACTGTCAGAAATGCTAACAGAAAGAACTACAATTTTATTAATTCTTATTTAGCTTCTTTACATTGTACTAGCAATACATTTTAGTCACTTCTATTAAAAATCTTTTTAGTGGCCAATAAGGCAATGTTGTAGTGTAGGCCTGTGGGCTAACTAGGCATAATTTAACTGTAGATGGTGTAATCGATGTAAGACAGACAATGTTCGTTTACTTCACATTAATTTTAATACAGTCTTAGAACTTAGACTAAATTGGTTGCAATGTGTAATAAATGTTATAAATTAAAATGTTTTCTCATTTGTAACTGTTATCTCATATGTGACAATAAAATGTAATATAGATTTAGGGTGATTCGGGAGACATGAGCAGGATAACCTGTATGGATTGAGTAAATTATAATATAAACTACTGTTTGGTATCAGTATTAGTGAGATTACCGTTTTTTTTGTTGATATTGAAAGTAATCTATTTGTTTTAGGGTGCTTATGATTGTAGATAAACTCTTACAAACTCAGTACAAAAAAGGACTTTGAATCTGTATGCAATCTGTATCTGTGTCTGGTTGATCCTGTTCGTCTCCCGACAGCTATTACCCATGGTCCCACCAACATATCCCCCTGGTGGGTCCACAGTAGTGTTGAAGACAAGTCCTCGAAGCCTTCATTTCTAAGACTCAACTAAGTTTCATTTTTTTTCTAGTCATTGAATCAAAGCTAAAGTTCTTTTTAACTTGGGGGGACTTGAGTCTTCTGTAGTCTTTTCTTTCTTTTCTACAGAGACTGAGTGTTTTGTTTACTTATGCTTAAGGCTTTTGGAACAACTGAGTTAGTGCTGATAAAATGAGTGCTAAATAGAGTTCTTACTGACTTACTACACTTTCACAGCTAAACAGCTGAATTTGGATGAAACTTCAAAAGTGAGTCTTTATTATAGGACTCTAGTCTTAAAGCACATCTAAAGTTCAATAAAGACTAAAAGATATGATATGGCTCGAGTCTTTTCTAAAGTGACTAGAGGACTCGATAAGACTTGAAAAAGGACTTTACTCACGTCACGACTTAAAAGACTCTGAAGTCTTAGCTCATAGTCCCGTAAACAAGGAGAAAAAAAAACATAGGTCGAGCTTGCAATGAATGAAGACTTCAAAAACTTGAGTCCTTACCAACACTAGTCCAAAGGTATTTTTTTTACCCGTTATATTATATTATAATTTCTGACCTAGGTAACCGGTTGAAAAAAAAATCAGTTCTACCTAACACTCCTCCTCGCTTCGCTCGTAGTTGTACTTAACCGAGACCTCCTTACACCACAAAGAAGCTGGTTTTTAATGAATGTTTACCACTATGGTAAAAATAAATTACCTGTAGACCCACTAGCAACTGATTAGAACGGTACGACAATAGGTTCTGTATCTTAAATAGAACTACTGACATACAAAGTCAGTTTCAATGGCCAGCTTGAAACAGGGTTACATGTAAGTATTGTAGAGTAAAATTCACTGTATGTATACTAGCCATAAACTGCACAACTACACTGGTTGAAAGTATATGAAATAATACGGTCGTTCTGTGTAATCAATGTATAGTCCCAGTCAAACAAATTAATAAAGTTTTGAAACTTATGTGGTATGATACCTTTGGGTATGGCCTTTAAAACTTACAACTCTCCCCTCCCCTCCCCTTGACGCTTCACCCCCCTCGCCATGAAATGTGTCCCATTTTCCGGTTTTTTCGAAAACTATTGCAGATAAGAAAAAGCTGTTAAAGACAAAAATAATCCTCTTTAAATTCTTCACAAAAAAGATTCTTAACATTTTTTTTATAGGCTTAACGGTATTGAACCCCTCTTTTTGGTAAGTAGTCAGGTGTTGATCGCGTGCCCAATAGACTTTAAACAGCTTAATTTTACCAAAGGAACAATCGTGCCAGGCGGCTTTGCCCGAGATAAAAGTGGAGGCTCACTAGCACTATGTCCCCCACTACGTATTTTTTTGCATTAGCTTCAGCTTTAAAACCCTTCATTCTATCAACATAAGACATATAACCAATTTTGTTAAGAATTTAATGAGGATTATTTTTGTCTTAAACACCTTTTTCATGTCTGTAATAGTTTACGAAAAAAAACTGAAAAAACCGGACAACGGTACATATTTCAGGGTGAGGGGGGTTGAAGCGTCAGGTGGAGGGGAGGGGAGAGTTGTGAGTTTTGAAGACCATACCCAAAGGTATCATGCCACACAAGTTTCAAAACTTTATTAATTTGTTTGTCTGATAAGTGATAACATAGAATGACCGTATTAAAAATTGGCATGCCAGTGACATGAATAACCTGTCAGTCACACACTTGTATTTTCATATACATACACAATCACAATGTTATACAGTATATGTGGCTTCTTATAACTTTATAAAACAAACTTAGCAACAACAACAAATAACTGACCTGGTCAATAAAGATTATTTACACTAGCCATCTACCTATTACGTCTTGAGAATATGTTCAGATATTTTCCTCTAGTCATCTCTTTAGCTTCTTCTAGCCCAAGTTGATATGCCATGTCATGCAGTTTCTTCACTTCCATTATAAGGCCACTTGTGGAGAGAGCAGCTAATTCTGCAACATGGAAAATAACCGTCTTTTTATACACATAGGTACAAACTTATTGGTGAATTCATTGTGAAACGAAACATTGAATGTAAAGTGAAAAGAATGTAAATATAGGCAAATCTTATTGCCAAACATAACCAAGAAAATGATTGATACTTACATATAAATGATAACTTAAATTACGTTTTCCTGAGGATATGATTTAAGTTTAATACAAGACCACTTACGTTGCATTACAACCACATCTTCCTTAGTCACTCCTCGGCTCCAAGCAGGGGGAGACTGATTGGGGTTCTGGAGCGGTGCAAATTCTGACACTCCAGGAACTGCGAAATCATCAGAACAATTCGCCCCGTTATCGGCCTGCGATGAATTCCCGTTCCCATCGTCCATTGTAAATTAAAAGTTTAAAAGCAAGTCGGTTATAACCGAAATGCCAGAAACCAAATCCAATACGTAATGGAGGACGGAATGACAACATCATAAAATAAACCAAAATCCCGCGCTTTTTGAAAATTATTCTATTTGGGTTATATCGATTAGAAAGTGAAAGGTTTAATTTTAGACTTACTTTGTTCGGGCCATAGTTCTGGAGATGCACGATCAAGCTTTTCTAGGCTTAAAAGGCTTTCCTCCAGGGACGCCAGAGGAATATCGTCGGGTGCCGTTTGCCCTAGAACGTAATCATAACATCACCAACAAAGAACAAAGGTTTGGTACTGCAAACACTTAAGTAGTAATGCACAATCACGTCTTAAGTTATACATTAATGATAACAATATAAGTTCGAAAAAGGCGAAATTAGCACGTAATTTGTAATAAAATCACCTTCCTGTTCCATTGAACTCTGTTTCGCGGCCATTTTCCAATTTTTGACAACATTAAATCATAGAGACTAGACTGTCATGGCAGCTGAACGAATGTATGTCCGAATTGGGGATCCGATACTCCTTCTAAAGAAAAAACACTTTTTCCAATAATAATATTAGATATTCTTTTCTCAAAGCCACAATTAAATTCAATACTGAACAATTAAACATATCTTTTTATTTATTTTTTATTCGTGTTTAGCTTGTCTCTGGATTTCATTTCTACTATTCTAGTAGTTTTGTTTAAATATGATTATAAAATAATAAACACATAAACTATTAAATTAAATTAATGAAACAGTGAAACAATGGGGCGTGTGAGTGGGACATGTGTGAACTGTATGCGTGTGATGTTAGTATGCCTAAAGCCCGAAACGCATTGACAGCAGTAGCGGGGCGGGGCGTCGCGGTGCGGAGGCGGTACCGGTTGTAATATTCGAACTAATATGAAACCCACAGAAAACCGACCGGGGAAAAAAGCGTTCTATGCGGACCCTTTCATATTAGTTCGAACATTACAACCGGTCCCGCCTCCGCACCGCGCCGCCACCGCTGTCTGGTGCGTTTCCAGCTTAATCATTCAAACATCACCAAAATATGATTGTTTAGTAAATATATTCGATACATCAGTATTTACATTATTTAAATTAAATTGAAATAACTGATATTTCATAATCTAGGTAAAGCGGGTATGGGCGGCCACACATTATAAGATATTTTATAACAGAAAAATTCTGACGCTCGCCGGTAATCTGTGGTGTAATACCTGCATATATTTATTTATATATGTAGTAGATTTCGCAGCTTATAACAATGACAACACTGTAACTTTTTTTTTTTCGTTCTTTCTTCCGGTTGACAGCCAAAAGCAAGGTGGGTTATAGCCACATGGTATTTTGATAATTTTGTGAATATATAGAAAAGTTTGGTTTATTTGTGATATCTGAAACGCAAGGTATAACCCAAGTTACCGTTTTATGCATTTTGGTCTATTTAGATCTGGTTTACATCCTAAAAGAAGTGATCGCGTATTCAAACTGTCATGACACGAGCGTCGATACCATTTAGATCCTTTTTATTAAATTTATTTTAATGAAATAACGTTAGCGTAATTGTGTATGTAGTCTCCATGACCAGACTCCACTATAGCAGTCAGAAATATAATTTATAATGCGGAGTAAATAAAGTTACCTTTTTTGAATAGCATAACCTAACTTTCATGCCTCAAGAAGCACTCAAGTAATTTTGTCTCGTGGCGGTTGTTTTTAATTGTATTTTTTGCAGGAGCGCCGTCGATATACAAAAGTATTCTTGTTAAAATGTGAAGAATTCCTCCTTCAAATGTTTTGATTGTAAGTGATGCATATTATTGAATATTTCAGATGCGTTCCGTCACGCTGAAGGATGTTGAACAAGACAAGGTCGTCAAGACCGTAGCTGCCCACTTGAAAAAGTAAGAATCTTCTATATTTATTTATTAGAAAATAACCCTCAACCTCCACCAAATTGATGGTGCCAGTGCCAGCTACAGCAGGCTTCTATTTACATCGACATCATGTGGTTAAATAATATACATTCATAATAACTCACTGTTTGTGGTTGATAAATTTAGGCTGTCCGCTACCGGTGAATGGGATCCCCAGCCGGATATATATTGGGGATTACGCATGTTAGGTATAGTTTCCGATTAAGGAGTTCTATATAATGATTTAAGCATATAATAATAGGGTGTCCCAAAACTATGGGCCATCCAGGGAAAGTACCTTGAATATTGTAGATGGAAGATTTTACTAAAAGAAGACATTATTTTAATTTCAAAAACATTTTAAACTGCATTCATAGATTTTTAAATAATTATCTGGTTGAAATGGTAATCGAACCCGCTACACAAGAAAAAAAATCGTTTTGTTAAAATTCATGGTCTTCCTTTTAATCCTGACACTATGTTATTTAGCAAAAAATAACCCTTATGATGACGCCTTTCGATCGGTATGATAAAACTACAGGGTATTTTTTTTCTCGTGTAGCGGGTTAGATTCCCGGTACAATCATGTAAGAATTATTTAAAAATCTATGAATGCAGTTAAAATTGTTTTTTAAATTAAAATAATGTCTTCTTTCAGCAAATTATCCTATCTACAATATTTAAGGTACTTTCCCTTGATGTCCCATAGTCTTGGGAATTGGGATATCCCTGTATAGTGCCATCCACAACAATGGTTTGGCTCATACCAAAGAGTTTTTCTGAACTCATAATATGTAATATCATTTGATATTTACCATTTGCTTTGGTGAATGACAAAAACATTGTTTGGGAATCTGCATACATCTATGAAACTAGGCCAGTGCCGAAACCATTGATGTGAGGAGGCCTGAGCTCTGCAGTGGGATGAATTTAACTTGTTCGCTGACAGTATGTCGACAGTCAGGCCATATGTGGGCTTAACAACGCTTAATTGACAGTACCTTCAGCGAATGTGTTAAGCTGATAATATTGTGGATATGAATTAATTTTTTATCTATTTTTCAGGACGGGCAAGGTCAAGGTTCCAGAACACATGGACCTTGTGAAGACCGCTCGCTTCAAGGAGCTGGCTCCTTATGATCCCGACTGGTTCTATGTACGCTGCGCTGCCATACTGCGCCACATCTACATCCGTTCCCCGGTCGGAGTCAAGACTGTCACCAAGATATTTGGTGGCCGCAAGCGCAATGGTGTCACACCCTCACACTTCTGCAGGTAATCATTTGGGCGCGAAACAACTTGTATTACACGTGTTTAAGTGAACTTCTTGTTACTAAAGTTGAAAAGAGGCTATCCAAATTCATCAAAAGGGGAATCCTTATTTATATTTTGTTGAGTAAGGGTTTAATTATAACCTTACCTAAAGGTCCTAAAGTCTATTCATCCTTACATGTCCATATCATGAAAACAAACTCTTTTGAAGACATACTCATTACCACACTTTTCTCTAGGATTGCAATACCTTGAAAGCTTCTTTGAGTATATAACAATATTTTAAGTTATGATTATTGTGAATTCCAGAGAAAAGTGTGATAATGATTAATGTCTTTAAGAAGAGTTTGTTTAACATGATAGGACTAGGTACAACAAGGTGATGGTACCTAAGTAGACAATATAAGTTCTAAATTCTTATTCAACTTATTGGCCAAGTTGTCAGGATTATTAAGGATGTTTTTTCCTTGAGCATTGTATGTATGTATGTATGTAATAACTTTATTGTACACAAAAACAAAACACAAAAAATACAAACAAATAAGGACATTTTGGTACAAAGGCGAACTTATCCCTAAAAGGGATCTCTTCCAGTATAGCATTGCATTGAGCATATATTGTACATATTTGACTGTGAATAAAATTTTCGTTTTATACACGAATTTATTGAAAGAACTCGAGTCGGGCGTGCAGCTTATAAATGCTTATAAATAATGTTAAACAATTGAAACTCATACTGGTGTCCTGAGTCGCCGCTGCACAAATAGTATGCACGCTCGCCCGCCCCACTGCACGCTCCGCTCCGAGCGTCCACTCAGGCCTTACACTAAGGATTATCATGGCTGCACATTAATGGGATTGCCACAAACACAATAGTACATTACTTACCAAGGGCGGTAAAACAAAGAATGTCTCGGATCGCATGTATTTGACGTCCGAGCCGAAGGCAAGGACGATAAATATGCGATCTGAGGTTTCCTTTATTACAGCCCGTGGTAAGTACAAAATTTTATATCACTCTCTGGCCAGGATTTTCGCGCGGTAATCGCCACTTTATGGCCAGGTGTGTCATAAATAAATTTTTCATCTCTCCTGTTCGGAAAGTTCAATTTTCATGAGTAGATAGCCGGGTTGAAAATCGCTTTTCCAACCCTAGGGTGGAAAGTAATTTATTTTTTAATTTCCATACGCCGGGGCTGCGCGCCCGCCGCGCTTGGGCGCTGCGCGGGCAGCCAGCCGCGGGCGCGCGACCCGGGCGAGGGGCGGGGGGCGGGCCGCGGCGGCGCCAGCTGCTGGCGGCTACAGCGCGTGTTTTTATTACTGAATCCTTAGAATATCATTTACTATTAATTTTATTTCTCAATTATTTTCCTAATAGTCGAAATGAAAAGTAGAGTGTTTAACTCGGGTGAAAGTACCCATTTCACCCTTGAACTATTGGCGCTCTCACTTCGTTCGAGCGCCAAAATATCTCGGGTGAAATGGGTCACTTTCAACCCTTGGTTAACAAACTTTGAATTAAAAATGCAATAAATTTTCCAGGTCGTCTGCAAGCGTCGCCCGCAAGGCGCTTCAGGCTTTGGAAGCTTTGAAGCTCGTCGAGCAAGTCCAAGATGGTGGTCGCATCCTCACCACCCAGGGCAGGCGTGATCTCGACAGAATCGCCGCTCAGGTCAAGCTAAAGGCCAAGCAGCAGGCTAAGCAGCAAGTTATTGTGCTGTAATTCTAATAAAAGAATAACAAAATATGGTGTTTGAATTTTTTAGATCTAATATGTCACTGATACGGCGCGTCTTATTCAGCGTTGAGCGATGGTGTCATCGTGTCATGTATGGCGCGCAATGCACCTGTCCTGTATCAATCCTGTATGCTCTACCCGGTAGAGCATACAGGATTGAGGCTGGACGGGTAGAGTCTACCCGGCCACGACCTTAAGGGGTGGCAACTACTGTGAGCTGTGGTCACCTATAAGTGGCTAAACATCTTAGTTGGATTTTTATACTTAAGACTTTTATGTTATTTAGATGTGTTAGGTCCCTGTTGCAGACTATTGAGAACAGAAGAGGAAAGATGTTTGGGCACCTGTTACGACACGACGAATTCATAAAGCATATTGTGGAAGGGAAGGTAGAAGGAAGGCGGAAGAGAGGGAGACCAAGAAGAACGTACATGGACCAACTTAAGGAAAAAGTAAACGTCGTGTCGTATCAGGCGGTCAAACGAAAGGCTCAAGAAAGAGATACATGGAAATTGCTCCACCGACAAGAGCTTGGCTCTTAAATTGATGATGATGAGATGTGTTATCTGTTGGTGGTCCTTAAATAAATAAAATAAAACCAGGGCAACCGCCCGGGCCTCTCGGAGATCTGATGCATCGGGGACGTGAATTGTTTTTAAGGTCGCCCACAGATAGGCCGCCACTGTAGTTATGAATGATATCTCAAGCTAAATAATTGACTGGCGAAGAAACTGACTCTGCGGATAAGGTCAACACAGTCGCCTATATGCTCTTTGGTCCTCACCGTGGCGCCGCTCGCTACATATTAGTATATATATTGTAGTCTTTGCATATTATTTATATGAGATAGAGGCGATAGAGCAGAGTACAAGCTGAAGGTAGTTATGAGTGCCAAAGAACCTCAAAACCATAGATGTATTGAAAACATGCTCTTCGCTTTCTGGGGCTTGCCTATTTACACGATGAAAGAACGTGCAAGCAATTTTCCATTGCAGGGCTTGATCGTACTCGTCGTAACTCAGTAGCCTGCATACCGCAATGTAATACACACCTCATGAAAGTTCTTTCCTTATGCAAATCGGCTTAAGTGACAGGGAGAATGTGGATTCAACTTCTCCTTTAGCATATTTTCTTGGCATGAGCAGCATTATCTTATTATATAGTTACAGTTTATAGTTATAAGTTTAGAACTTGCAGGTCCGTCAGGCAGCAGGCTAATAACACACATCCTCTATATTTCGATTATCAACTAGCAACACTAACTAAAACGTCATTGTCAAAATTGATAGTAATGTTCTGTGGCTAACTTCGTGTTTTTCAATATTTTTGTCACGGCGGCGCACACAGATTCGTTTAGTACAAAACAAATTACGGATTCGTTCGGTTGGATATGCAGTGAGAGATGACAAAATGTTGGTGACATTTGATCTACGTATCAGTTTATTTGCCGTTATATATTTGTTTTCCTGTGTGGTGTGCGTTCAGTATGGAATCCCAGGGACCTCTTTATACGTGGCAGAAGAGCGTCGTAGCGGTCCAGGCAAAACATTTGTGATAAACAGAGATGATGAAAAGGATAGTTCTAGTCTAGAAAGGAGAAAACGAGATGTGTCCGTGTCATCGACACCCGCCCTCGAGAAGAACATCAGTACATGGGTAACTGTATATTTCCTTATTAAATTCAATTAGCCCCCTTTGTTATTTATTTACTATATAGAGCGCCCCGGCGTATGATTTATTACCTACTGTTATTGTGGCGCACTCACCTTGTTACGCACTTTCCTATATTTACAAGATGACTTTACATATTTCTGTCTTCACTTTTCTTGGCCTTGACACATTATTTTTGTCAACATAGTTGCACTATTTTGGCCTTATTGTTAGTGATATCTTTCGACTCAAATCTTTCTGAACTTACAACATAGATATTATTATAGTACATATGTGAAATAAATAATGTAGGTGTCTATTTCAATAAATATATAAAAAGTTCTAGGCACTGGTCAGTTTGTTTTCTGTTTACGTTCTATACTAGGTGCTGGTATAAGTAGCAATAGCATTTAACTGTTAAAGTACAACACTGTCTACTAGTGTCTACTACTACTAGAAATGAAATTACTGACTACTATGGAGTTTCTTACTACCAAAAGAGTTAATGTTTAGTGAATTCTAACTCAAAAATACTTTCAAGTGTTCCAGCAGAAAATTTGTAACAAGATTAATATCTTTGCCTGAAACACAGGGTTTCCTAGTTCAGGCACATGTTATTTATTACCATCTAATTGTAAGCTCCTAGCCTATAGTTATTATTATTGTCCAACATGTTTTTCAATAAATTATTCTTATTCTTATCTTAAAATACTAATATAATAGTTTTGTAGCCAAGTAAATCATTAAATCATTAATATATATTTCTGCTTCAGACTACCCACTTGAATGACAGTCATCAGCAACTTATGGTGCATTGGGTGGGCGAAGGATCCAATGTCATCATCTGCCTGGCCCGGGACTCGAGTCCCAAAAGCAAGGGGGTGTTCTCGCCATCAGCCTTGTTCATATCTTATGACTATGGAAAGAACTTCACTAACAAAACTGATAGTTTCAAGCTAGATAATACATCAAACAGTGGATATGCACAGTTGGATAAGTTTTTCAATCATCCGAAGTACCCAGAGTTTGTAAGTATTGAAATTACTGTATTCATTGTTGTTAAGCACTATGAAATATCAGCTATAACAATGCCCTAACATAATAAATAATGTATTCATCATGATTACATTAATCTGAGTTGAACTAAATCAGTAAACAATTACTTAATGTTACTTAATTAATGACACAGTTAATGTGTAATTCAATTAACGTTTTTCACAAATTAATTATATTACTATTTGCATAATTAAACTTCTCCTTGTAGGTATTTAAATTGTGTTGACAACAACCTAAATTCTTAATGATTTTGCAAGTTCAATAAACTTAGATCATTGACCTTACCAATTGAGTATTGAATCAGGTGGTTACACTAATTTGTTGTCTGATTAAATAATGGCTTGACAAGCTAAGTAGCTCTTCATAATGCAACAACATTGTGTCAATTTGATCCAGTTAGTGTGTTATCATACAATTCTGAAAGACTCCTTGCTTCTAATTTCTAGTATCTTTTATAAATGAGCATCATTTACCTAATCTACCTGTTTTACTCAAGTTAATGAGTGTAATTTATATGTTTCTTTTGTTTTTGTTTGAATTTAAATATGAAAAGCTAGCAAGTAAGTTGTACTTAAATTTATAAAATGAAGTCTTCATTGACTCAATTATTATCTCCCATTAATGAAAGTTCTGTTTTATCAGTATTGTAGATGTTAATGAAAGGAATTAATTACATACTATATCAAAGTTGCATTGTGTTGTGGCTGCTATTATTAAATATTAAATTACAATTAATCATTTATTTTAAATATTGTGATGGATAAACATTGTATAATTAGCCCAATGGTTAACTGGTCCATTATGGCATTAAGTCCGCGATTTGTACATATTTCTCATTGTACAAATAAGTTTAAATAAATAAATAATTGTGATAAATAAACATGGGTTCTGTAGGCCATTTTCGTAGTTTTATTATTATCTGATTTTGTATCAAACTTTATCATCAGTTTGTAGATAAGCTTCTTTTTTAATATAATATATACAAGATTTTCACATATAAAAATCTTGTTTGTATTGAGGTACTGATAGACTTATTTTTTTAGTGTGTGTTTGTGGATTCTACCAACAAGAAGTTATTCTACACAAGTGACAATGGGCATACCATAAACCGCACAGACTTGGATTTCCACCCCAGCGAGCTGGCTTTTGATGAGGAGCTGCCGAATATGTTTGTCATCTTAGACAAAGTGGATTCTAACAGAAATGTGAGTTGTAAAATATTTACCCATCATTTAGTCCTGCTGGCAGTGCTCAGTTTTAATCATTTTATAACATTTTCAACTTAATACAACATTTAGTCCTGCTGGCAGTGCTCAGTTTTAATAATTTTATGACATTTTAAACTTAATACAACATTTAGTCCTGCTGGCAGTGCTCAGTTTTAATAATTTTATGACATTTTAAACTTAATACAACATTTAACCGACTGCGCGCACCAACTTACTCGCCAATGCACCCTCTTGTCAGGGCCATAAATATAATTAACAGAATTTCGAGCGAAATTGATGTATTTAACTCTACTCTGACTGAATTCACAAATGTAGCCTATAGACAAATAAGTTATTTTTGATTAGAAAGTATTTTTTATGTGTTTACAGTATGTGCTTTTTACGTTCTCTGTGTATTTAATTCTTACTCTGTTTCTGTATGTTGTATATTGTAAATATTTTATATTTGTATGTCACGAATTGGACTCTCTGTAATGTGATATATATATTTTGTGAATAAAAAAATAAAAAAATTTAGTCCTGCTAGCAGTGCTTAGTTTTAATCATTTTATAACATTTCAAACTTACACAACATTTAGTCCTGCTGGCAGTGCTCAGTTTTAATGATTTCGTAAAATTTTAAACTTACACAACATTTAGTCCTGCTGGCAGTTCTTAGTTTTAATCATTTTATAACATTTCAAACTTACACAACATTTAGTCCTGCTGGCAGTGCTCAGTTTTAATGATTTTATAACATTTTAAACTTACACAACATTTAGTCCTGCTAGCAGTGCTTAGTTTTAATCATTTTATAACATTTCAAACTTACACAACATTTAGTCCTGCTGGCAGTGTTCAGTTTTAATGATTTTATAACATTTTAAACTTACACGACATTTAGTCCTGCTGGCAGTCCTTAGTTTTAATCATTTTATAACATTTCAAACTTACACAACATTTAGTCCTGCTGGCAGTGCTCAGTTTTAATGATTTTATAACATTTCAAACTTACACAACATTTAGTCCTGCTAGCAGTGCTTAGTTTTAATCATTTTATAACATTTTAAACTTAATACAACATTTAGTCCTGCTGGCAGTGCTCAGTTTTAATAATTTTATGACATTTTAAACTTAATACAACATTCAGTCCTGCTAGCAGTGCTTAGTTTTAATAATTTTATAACATTTCAAACTTACACAACATTTAGTCCTGCTGGCAGTGCTCAGTTTTAATGATTTTATAACATTTTAATCTTACACGACATTTAGTCCTGCTGGCAGTCCTTTGTTTTAATCATTTTATAACATTTCAAACTTACACAACATTTAGTCCTGCTGGCAGTGCTCAGTTTTAATGATTTTATAACATTTTAAACTTACACGACATTTAGTCCGGCTGGCAGTCCTTAGTTTTAATCATTTTATAACATTTCAAACTTACACAACATTTGGTCCTGCTGGCAGTGCTCAGTTTTAATGATTTTATAACATTTTAAACTTACACAACATTTAGTCCTGCTGGCAGTCCTTAGTTTTAATCATTTTATAACATTTCAAACTTACACAACATTTAGTCCTGCTGGCAGTGCTCAGTTTTAATGATTTTATAACATTTTAAACTTACACAACATTTAGTCCTGCTAGCAGTGCTTAGTTTTAATCATTTTATAACATTTCAAACTTACACAACATTTAGTCCTGCTGGCAGTGCTCAGTTTTAATGATTTTATAACATTTTAAACTTACACAACATTTAGTCCTGCTGGCAGTCCCTAGTTTTAATCATTTTATAACATTTCAAACTTACACAACATTTAGTCCTGCTGGCAGTGCTCAGTTTTAATGATTTTATAACATTTTAAACTTATACAACATTTAGTCCTGCTAGCAGTGCTTAGTTTTAATCATTTTATTACATTTCAAACTTACACAACATTTAGTCCTGCTGGCAGTGCTCAGTTTTAATGATTTTATAACATTTTAATCTTACACGACATTTAGTCCTGCTAGCAGTGCTTAGTTTTAATCATTTTATAACATTTCAAACTCTCGCGCTTTGTAAACATGCAAACAAGACGAGATGACCAATCCTTGCAATCGGTGTCGAAACTTCGGGAACATAAGTAAATACATAAATATCGCGTTAGACACATTTAAACAAATCTTTAAAGTATGTTTAGTCATTTTGTATATAATCGGTTTCTAGACCTTTAACATTGACCTGTGGTTCCGCGTCTTTCATCAATCTTGTAAATCAAAAAGTTTGTAGTCTCGATAAAGATTATGGCCTTTAGTTTTCAATGTCATATTACAAATACTTTTTTTAAATGCTATGTTGTTATCAGTTCAATGACTGCAAAAGGCGTATTATAGTTGTGTTTACCACGTGAGAAAAGAAAGATAGTATAAATATGTATATCCGATACCTTCTTAATTTAAAGATTGACAAATGCTTTATATTATGTTTTCTTTATCAAAAGCATTATTGGTCAACAGTTCAAAATAAAGTTTGCTAAAAATATATGCGGAATGTTTGAATACTTAATGGATAAATAAAGAAATAAGTAAAATTTGAACTTGTTTAGAAAATTTGTAGCATGGTAGATTTCAAAGAGATACATGAACATTATTCACCTTATCCCAAAGGAATAAAGCTTGCTATAAAAAGACTCAGTAATTCATAATTATTTACACATATTACACGATCATAAATATGATATCTGTACACCGCCCCGGAATGCGTCGCCGATACTCAGAGGTCCGTAATGACGTCAACTCGGTGCACTGTATAGGGTAGTATTTTCAGTGCAGAAACATATGTTCGCGGAATAAAAAGATTCGCCATTTAATTACTACTTTAATTGAATGATTTTAAGGTTTAAAAAGTGACGAATATTTCATTTCGCGATTGTACCTATTCTTTCTGCTTGTATTTTCTTTTACCTTGGTTGGGACTTGTTCTAAGCATTACTTAAAGAAATTAAATATAATTTCGTCAAACTGGGCCAGTGACTCCTTTTATAATTTTCCGAATTGTAATGACGGTGATATTACTCAACTATTCTATTTCACCTATCCATTTATAAAGAAGTTTACCTACAGATATATCCAGATCCAATATCAGGTCGCACTATCGAGTCAAATGTTGACATGCAAGGCACATTGTTAATATGAAAGAAAACCGATGCTTTTATAGCGTCTCTGATAGGAATATTGAGTCATTTGGTGTCAAATGATAATCCTCATTCGAGCTCCACTCATTTAGATAATCAGAAACATGATCGGGGATCCTTTCATACTAAACCAGGTCACCATGAATTTAGCTTCCAAGAACTTGCGGGCTAATGGTGATTGTGTTTATAAAGTTAGGATTAAACACCTTCACTTTCGCAAAGTTAACACTGATCAGTATTTGACTGATGTTTTATAAAATGTCACGTTCCGATAACGGAGCCTGTAGGTACCCATATAACTCCTGTAATGAAATTACGCAACGCAAGTTTAAGCCTTGGTCACACCGCTTGCGCGACGCAAGCGGGACGCTGCGCTGCGCGCCAGAATGTATGAAACCGTCCCGCTCGCGTCGCGCAACCTGTGTGACGTCGCTAACCTGTTAGCATACGTTCCTGCGCGCAGCGGTCGCGTCGCGCGGACGTCGCGCAACGCAGTGTGACCAAGGCTTTAGGCTTGTTACAATTGTATTGATGACGATGCGCAATGGAGTCCGCTACCCTACACGTGACCCCTGGGTAGTTCTAAAAGTGCAACAAGAACTGGCAACCGTACTGTCTTCTCGAAGATCTCACGGTTCGAAAATGCCATACGATAAATAAATAATAATGGAGTAGAGATTGAGAACCCCAGGGGATTGTACTCTGTACACATACTAGTTCTAAAAGTTTATTATGGTCTATAATGTTTTTAAAGATTACTCGTTATGAAGCCTGAGTATTTTTTCCAGCTATATCTAACACTGGACGGCGGTAAATCCTTCAAGCTCATCCAGAGTTACGTGAAGACGTTCGTCTGGGCCTCGGGACCTGGTATCCAGAAGACGTTCTACGTAGAACGCTGGAAGCCGAACGGAACTAGCACCGTGCTCAGTGCTAGCGATCCAACAGACCTCGAACATGCTACCACGGTATTTCAGGATGCGAAAGACTTCCAGATCAAAGGGGACTTCATGTTTGCAACGAAGCTCAGTAAAGAGGTAAGAAAAAAAAATTGTGTAGCTATTGAGAAGCATCGAACAGGATTGGGATTAGGGTATTTGTCTTTCCTGTTTCCGTACGACATGCGGGCACAATAACCTTAATCTTGTTAGGCAAATACGTTAGATTGTAAAATAAGGACAACAAGACGAGATAAATCATGGCATGACAAACAAAAACATACTAATAATAGCGTTATACACAATGATGAAGTGTATCTCCTCTCATTTGCTTTACACTGTAGCTTAAAATTTTTGAACAGATATTTTCACAGTCTAAGTATGATCCACAAATTACTTATACGGTGCACACAATAACTAAGGGCGGGTTGCACCAATTTACTATTACATATATATCGATCAACGTTAAATATGGCGCCGGCAGCTGTCATCACATAGAAACTTGTCAAATTTGCCATAACATCAGAGGGCCTACGGGCACCGAAAAAGAAGTATCTCCCTCTTTGTTGCTCCAATATTCCAATATGGAAGAGCGACCGAGAGGCAGATATTTCGTTTTCGGTTCGCGGTAGGCCCCCAGATTATAACGAACACGGCTTACGATTACAGACGGTTTGGTGCAACCAATGCTAACAGAAACCTTGGCCAAATTTATACAGTCTAACCTATACAGTAAAAACATTCAAACATTATCGAGTCGTACAAAAACCAGTCAATTTAACATATCTTTACCCCTCGTAGAGAATTTTATATTGATTGACACGCTTCAAGAATGCATCGAGTAGGTAATGTTAACTATCGCAATGACTTCAAACTAACCTATTATCCTTTGTCACTGGAACCAATAGACTCATAATAGGATTTAATTTACTATTGTCATTGCATTACGGAATTGATGGTGTATTAACAAGTGGTCGGTATTATTGCACGTAAATCCAATAAATAGCTTACCCACAAGTAGTTGGCAAATGAGTCATTTAATGTCACGTTACATGATTTCAAAATTAATGCTGAATGTTGTTACTACGTTCGTAGTGTGTGCTTTTATTCTATCCGTAACATGGTTGGATTTGATTAAACGAAAATCAACCGTCATGTCGAGGGATAATTTTGAATCTTTTCGTTCAAAACATAGAGTCGATTTTTCAGTGATGTTTAATCATGTTTGGAACCTGCTAGCTTGACCACGTTCAGTTATAAACTAAACGGTACGGGCTGAGGAAGTGGGCAGACAAGTGAATAATAGAACGTATTATCCTCGCCGGCGGGCTGATCCGTCGCCACCTCTCCTAAAATGATAGGGTTACAAGCAAAAAGATCAGAATAAAAGCACATTTTACACCAAGGTCGGAAAAATGCAGAATTGTAGAGTTTGGCTCGAACTGAAGGCAAGATCGAAATATTTGCGGAGACTCGATTTCGTATCCTTACCTTGATATTTTGACGGAATCCTATATTGATTGTATATATTTTTATGGGTTTGCCAAGGAGCCTGGGGTCCTCTTTGACACCTCATCCTAAGATTTCCAATTAAATCCAAAAATTTAAAAATTCAACGCCACAGGTGGGATTTGAACCCACGACCTCTGGAATAAGTCCATTGCTCTAACTTATGCCATATTGCTCTAACCAACTGAGCCACCGTGGGTGGTTGGTGTGGTTGGTTAGAGCAATGGACGGATTCCAGAGGTCGTCGGTTCAAAACCCACCTGTGGCGTTGAATTTTTAAATTTTTGGATTTAATTGGAAATTGTGATTTCGTTAGAGGACGGACGCATCCGCTTGAGAAATTTAATTTCTTCCGAAGATTTGCCGTAGGAACTAGTTTAATAAATAAATATTTGTGGACAATCTTACACAAATCAGCCTAGTCCCAAACTAAGCAAAGCTTGTACTATGGGTACTAAGCGACGATATACATACTTATATACATAAATAGATACTATACTATATTTCTATGTATTTAACATTGAAAACATCTAAGACCCAGGAACAAATATTCGTGCTCATCACACAAATAAATGCCCCGACCGGGATTCGAACCCGGGACCTCCCAGTTTCGCAGGCAGGGTCACTACCAACTAAGCTAAAGCGGTCGTCAGTTTTACGAAACCAACTGCCATCTGACGTTCCAAGTTCCAACCCAGCGGGAAAACTACAACTGGTTGGGACTAGACCTGTTTCCTCACGATGTTTTCCTTCACCGAAAAGCTACGCGGGTATCTCATAGTGTATGTGTGTAATTACGTTTCACATACACATAATTTTCCTGCACAAATAAACAATGACGTCATCGGCCTTTGTCTTGACGGTGGGTGGCTTGTCTAGACTTAATATAAATGCCAAAAGATCGATAAGTACTGAATTGCGTCTCAGAATAAGGGCGCATGCGTTTAAAACTCATACAGTTTTGGAAAGGAATAAAAAAAAATCAAACACTTATTCTGCAATAAGGCCTCAAGGGCTCGTTTCTCTCAACGAAGAAGTACGAACTTGGTACGAAGTTTCGTATCGCATGTTGCAAGAGGCACTTAAGGAGAGCTAAGCTGAAAATATGTGAGAATGAGAATACAATCGTCATGATACTTCGATAAAAAATCCTATCGTGGCATCCTTGATCCTTGAGTCGTAGTTTGAGTTGGTCCGACAATTGTACAATTTTTGTCCTGTCCAGTGTGGTGTGTCCCACGGCATTACTATTTTTTTAAAGTCTACGCAAAATATAATAAATTCAGTTTTTTTTACAAAACTTTCTTCCGAAGAATTTTTTCTTGATATTATTTATTAACCATAAATCTTAGATTTCTTCACTGAAACTTCCTTATTTTTCCTATTAAAACCAACTTAATTTTGCGGTTGGTTCGCAACCATAAATGTGCGGAGTCCTACACGCGTTTGGCCGGTTTTTTGCATATGTATGCCTCCAGCATCACATTAATTTGCGGTACGAATGAGATACCTACTGTCGAAACTTATTCAGACAAAAATAGATAGTGTATCACTATCAGACCACACGATAAACTCATCGTAATCCAGTTCAAATCATCGGCAAACAAAGGATATTATATACTGATTTGATTATTCATATGAATCATTGTTGTTTTCAATTAGGTACTATTCAATTGGTACAAACACCAGCGCAAATTATTGATTTTTTTATGAAATATATTTTATATCTTTTTTAAACAAAGAATATATAATTCGGTTAATTAGTCACAGAACTAATATGACCATATGTTTCATGATTCATGCACGTTATATGACTCATTTTCCTACTGTTTATAGATGAATACTCGAATTTCAATTCATGCGTTGTCAAAGAGGTCAATTTGACTCTGCGTGAATATGTCGCTTGCGAATATAATCTTCATTTAGTCCAAATATTATACTTAAACTTTATTTACAGAAAAACACGTTGGACCTGTACATATCTCACATGAGAGGCCCGTTCTACAAAGCGGAGTTTGAAACTGAACTTGATATGAAGAAGTTCCACATAGCCGACGTTACTGACAAGCGTATATTCGTCTCTGTCATGCATACGGAGATACTGGCGGATCTGTACGTGTCAGAGATCAGCAATGACTTCACACGGTACAACTTCATGCTGAGCTTGGAGCAAATTCTGTGCTACTTCCCTGATGGGAACTGGAAGGACACTTGGTTAGAGTGAGTTGATTTACTTTTCAGCATACTTACACAGCAGTTTGTACCCATATTTCCAAATTTAAATCGTTTTACGTTTCAGCCGCTGCAGATGAGATGTTTCTGGGTAAAAATGGTTGTTTATTGAGATGCTGTAATCTTGATTATGATGATGGGGCGTGGGTATAGGGCACTTGATATTTGAGCGATGCCATAGAAAGTCATACTGAATGACTATCATATACGCTGTACACATAAATGGTTACTTAAAAACTACATGACGTGACAGACAATGTTATAACAAGTGAGTTAGTATCATTGTTGAATCTCTCGAAGCGTGTGTAGAAATTCTTGTTGAGTTGTTTGACATTTACAATACAATATTCCATTATCAAATATGATGACAGGCCGGAACTCAACACAATGACATATGATGAATAGGAAAATTTGTAGCAGATGCTTATACCAGTTGAGTCACCTAAAAACTATAGTCACCAAGAAGTACTCTCAGCAACAGACTCTCGTTGATATTATTATTTGACTTGTTCGACCTTTGATTATATAATAAGGATTAGGTACTAAATGCAAATCACGAAGCAATAATGATTAAGCTAGCTTAAGATATATGTACCGTTGGTTTAGAGTAGTTGGTATACATGGCGTCTCATGAAATACTTACAAATACAAAATACAAATACAAATAGTTTATTCACAATCACAAATTTACATATACAGAGGTTATCCGTCAGACTCCAAACTAGGCTGCGCCTGTGTCTTGGACATCTGCGAGAGCGATTTACAAAACAAGCGATTTAGACATGACTAGGTAATTCATGGCTATGAGACATGAAGAGAAAGTACTTGTAATATAGAAGATGATTTTTTTAAAGTAACACTGCATAACATTTACCATATCACGTCAAAACACTAAGTCGATTATTGCTCGATGAATGCGTTTTTAAGTACCTAAATGTTATCTTTTGCCGCAGGGACATGACCGAAGACCCATTCACGGACCTGTATCGCGTCGAGGGTCTGAAAGGCATCTACATCGCGTCCCGAGTGGACTCTAAGGCACAGGCGTCCCATGTGGGCCCGGAGCACCTCATATCGCTCATCACCTTCGACCACGGCGTCACCTGGTCGCCCATCAACCCGCCTACTGAGGACGAGAACGGTACGTACCTATCTTTATGCCAAGCAAGAGTATAGTTTCAACACAGCTCCCAAGAGCTCTGGAGGCTTTACTGAATATTAGCACGAGTCGCGAGTCGATACTGCACGACTATCGAGAGATACTGCACTACATAGTTTACTGAGTGGACTTCAAAGCACAGGCGTTCCATGTGGGAATAGAGCACCTCATAACACTCATCACCCCCTTTAATCCAGGCTTTCCCAACCAGTGGGGCGCGCCCCCTTGGGTGGCGTCGAAAGGGGGGCGCAGCGAGCGGCTCCAGATTTTATTTCCATCGATTGTTTAATTTTCTTATATGAACTCTCAATTTCAGCCCCTAAGGGGGGCCTCGAAGTTTGGCTTGACGTTAGGTGAGGCGCATAGGTTAAAAGGTTGGGAACCTCTGCTTTAATCGCCATCGTATAGGTATATCAGACAAAGTGACAATATAAATGACAGCTTCGTGATATAGTGACAAAGTTGAAAATTGCGAGTAACTTTTTTGACAAGTCGTCGCTTAAAAGGTTAACCAAGGTTTTACCTGGTTGCAACCCGCCTTCTTACGATAAGAACGCTACTTACCTATCTTTATGCCAAGTACGGGTATAGTCTAGTCAACACAGCACAAAACTAAGTTCACAAGTGGCGGGTTTACTCAATATCAGCACAAGCGTCTCAATGGTCTTTACATAGCATGCAGTGCATGATAATTTCTACTACTTCTCCCTTTCTCACAAGCAAGTGAAGTGACAGGATAAAGAAAGCGAATTGTTACGGTATTTTACTTAAAAAAGGTTTGACAAAACTTTGTTTGGCTGTATCGTAATTTTAGACATACGTGCATGTTCCTGGCCAATTCGTACCAAACATTCGTTCTTTCAAAAACCAAACCGACGTTTGAATTTATCGCTCAAGAATTTCACAGTTCTGTAAATAGTGGGCGGTTAAGTTGCGAGTGTTTTAATTACAAATGACCTCAGTCTAAGGCCGCTAGTACACCTACACGTCAACGGACAATGATAAATTTGTCACCTGCACGATATCCGGTGTATGTACAAACCATACACCTATAGGCCAGTCATAATATATGTTGCATTCGAAATTGCAATAATTGCGGTAAACTTGCTTTTTGGTATGTTGTTTAGGGCCACCTAGATAGTATTTATCCAGATTTGCAGCAGTCTAAAATGAACGCGCGCTACTTTTTTTAGGGTTCCGCACCCAAAGGGTAATACGGGACCCTATTACTAAGGCTCCGCTGTCCGTCTGTCCGTCTGTCTGCCTGTCACCAGGCTATATCTCAAAAACCGTAATAGTTAGCAAGTTGAAATTTTCACAGATGATGTATTTCTGTTTCCGCTATAACAACAAATACTAAAAAATAGAATAAAATAAATATTTAAGGGGGCTCGCATACAATACGGTTTTTAAAGATAATGGCTCGGAAACCTTCGTGCGCGAGTCCGACTCGCACTTGGCCAGCTTTTTAGTTTTGTGCACTAGCAGGTTTACCGCAATTATTGAAATTTAATGTACGGTATGACCAGCTTACTACGCGTGTCCGGCAAAAAAACGGTCCGTCGTCCAGTGAAAACAACGGAGGTCCACAAGGCGGCCTGTTGTGAATACAGACGCTTTTGTAACTGGACCATCATGTCTCAAGTCAATTGACATTCCTTTCTTTCTTGTTCTTAGGTTATCAGTCATGTTGTGTAACGCAGTAAGTAACTATGGTGCAAATTTAAATTAAAATGACTTACAAAATTTATTCACTGAGAATTTATTAATTTTTTACAATATAATGGACATCATATGTGGATACGTCCTTAATTATGCAACACAATAAAAACAGAATTACGAGTAGTCACAGGAGGAGGAGTTCCCGATATATTGTAAACTACCATGTGATTTTAAAATCTTATACAATAAAAATATGCATATGTTTTTTATAATATAAAAAAACATGCATATATTATATACATATTACATACCTAATTGCGCTTTGATAACCTTCAAAGCGATAATTGAGGACAACAAATTATACGTGTTGTTTAACGATACATTTATCACATGCCTGGTTCCGATAGGAAACTAGATAGTTTTAAAAACTTTATGCAATACGTTCACCACTCACTCACTCTACTTTCTCTATGTACAGTTAGCTGCAAAAAATATACACGATTAGTCTGTTCAAAAATAACTCCGCTAGACTCTAACTAAAAATAACTTCGCTAGACTTTTTAACGGTTAATACAGTCTTGCGAAATTAACTATTTTTAAACAGACTAATCGTGTATATCTTTTGCAGCTGACTGTACCTAAATGAAGGCCGTTTCGAAAACCTATGTTAAGACGGCAGGGTAGGGCAAGGCCTTCCCCATACAAACTTTGTGCAGGTTTTATTCGTCGGTTTTGGCACTAACAAATATAATTTTTTTTTTGGTTGTAAATATTAGATATGCGAAGATCGTGATGTGAAAATTTTCAACTATTTCAGAAAAATTCAAAATAAAAAACAATAAAAAAAAATTACATCATGAAATAGCTATGAGAAAAATAAGCATACTGACCAAAAATCATAACTTTAATGCAAACACAAACGAAGTAAATCCTGCACAAAGTTTGTATGGAGAGAGCTTGCCCTACCCCTCCTCTTAATTGAAAATAATAAGGCTAATTGGGTCATAACTAAACAGTTGAAAAAACAAAAGTTATTTCCTTTGGTCAACATTTTCTTTTATACCTGAAAATGTATAGTGTATTTACAGTTTGAATAAAGATTTACGTATTTTAATTTAAACAGTTAAGACTGTACGAACAAAAAGTTGGTATTTTAGAAAATATACGGTTTTTTCTTACGTCATATCTTTGTTCAAGTGACTACATTGTTAAAGTAAACTTCTGTTTTGTATAGATAAACTCTTATTCTAGACCATAGCGTTGCTAAACTTTTATTTCTATGTACGATTATTTAAAACAGTCAGGTTTTCGTCGGAGTGTTTTGCAAAAATACGCGTCAGAGCTATCTTTCAGGTACAATATTTCCATTTTAAATTGTCAAAAACGATTGGATGTTTATCTTTACCAATAGGATGTATAGTCTTTTAGTACATAGCGATCGCACTAGTTCTGAAATATTGGTTTTTACTATCTAAAAAAAATACTACAAAATGTCTAAATCGGTTTGTTTAAACATTTTTTTCCTCACATGTTTTATAATATTTTGAAAAAAAAACTTATTATTATAAAACTACAGGTTTTGCTTGATATTTCTTATTTTTTTTAACGCTTATGGATAACCCACTTAATTTAGACGAATTTTTAAAAACCACTATAATTCACAATATAACAGCGCGCGACAACGTTGTTCGATTCATTACGCGCCGGGCCTTCCCAAGGAACGCACGTGTCGCTCTCCTCGGTGCGTTAAGGTCGGTGACCAAGCTCACACCGATACTGCTATTCTGTAGATGTAGCGCGTCCGCTACAGATTAATAATTTGATACTTGGTATTTTATTTCTTCTCAAAGCAATAAAGTAATATGATTTTTTACAGAAATGGGCAATAAACGTAAATTGTTTGGGACGAAAAAATCCAACAGTACTACGGCCACACAAGTTAAAAGGTAAAGGTATGATTCCGCTGCCGACTGCATACAGCAACTGCACGTTCCGCCGCACTCCAAATTGAACCGTAATAGTATGCGTAAAAAGCTCAATTTGAAATGAGCGGAGAAGTGTCGGAACAGCACACGCCGCTCACTCTAAATTGGGACTTTTAGTCTTATGATTACAGTTCAATTTGGAGTGCGGCGGAAGGTGCAGTTGTTGTATGCAGTCGGCAGCGGAATCATACCTTAAGGCACCATGTTACCTATTACCTATTGCTGCTAGTGATATTTCTATGTCTGGATATGTGCTTCTATGTTCTTAACGTTTTGTGAACATTTCGGATCTTTCCTTTAATTGTAAAATTCAAACTAATATTTTTTTATTCTTAACGAGCGCCCGATAATTTATGATTGCGTCGTTTGAACTAGTTATTGAATTATATGTATGTGCAATTTCAAATTTTTAAGCCAAGTAGTTTCTGTGGAAAGTAATTTAAAGTAAAACTAGTCCCCGAAACACGTGGACTCCACGTAATTATCATTCCAAATTTGACTTTTTTCCTGACAAACTTATTCCAATTTTGTTGATTAATTCGTGTTCATGCACCTCTAAAAATAGTTTGTATAGTCTCCCAACATATGTTTACTGGTTGTTATCTTTTGTGTGAATTTACTCTCATATTCATATTCATTTATATTTTTTTATTCTTAACGAGCGCCCGATAATTTATGACTGCATTGTTTGGACTAGTTATCGAATTATATGTATGTGCAATTTCAGATTTTTAGGCCAAGTAGTTTCTGTGGAAAGTAATTTAAAGTAAAACTAGTCCCCGAAACACGTGGACTCCACGTAATTATCATTCTAAATTTGACTTTTTTCCTGACAAACTTATTCCAATTTTGTTGATTATTTCATGTTCATGCACCTCTAAAAATAGTTTGTATAGTCTCCCAACATATGTTTACTGGTTATCTTTTGTGTAAATTTTCTCTCATATTCATATTCATATGCATTTATATTTTTTTATTCTTAACGAGCGCCCGATAATTTATGATTGCGTTGTTTGAACTAGTTATCGAATTATATGTATGTGCAATTTCAAATTTTTAGGCCAAGTAGATTCTGTGGAAAGTAATTTAAAGTAAAACTAGTCCCCGTAACACGTGGACTCCACGTAATTATCATTCCAAATTTGACTTTTTTCCTGACAAACTTATTCCAATTTTGTTGATTAATTCGTGTTCATGCACCTCTAAAAATCGTTTGTATAGTCTCCCAACATATGTTTACTGGTTGTTATCTTTTGTGTAAATTTACTCTCATATTCATATTCATTTATATTTTTTTATTCTTAATGAGCGCCCGATAATTTATGACTGCGTTGTTTGGACTAGTTACCGAATTATATGTATGTGCAATTTCAGATTTTTAGGCCAAGTAGTTTCTGTGGAAAGTAATTTAAAGTACCAGGCCGAACGTCACAATGTACATGACAGTTATCACGCTCCCAAACGTAAAATTTATAAAAAATAACGTTGTTTTTAGCGTAATTTCTGTATGAAACACAGGTTTTTTATTAATTTCGCGAAAATGAATAGTCAGAAGTAAATAGATTAACACATATTTAAGTATTAATAATGTGTAATGAGATAATAAATGTCGATCGTTTTTTGTATGAAAATCGAACCACCTTAATAAGTGCGTAGGTACGTAATAATAATAAAATAAAAACATTTAAAACTCACCACATTTTTTCCTACCTCACTCTAACTCTATAACAATGATCAAGACATGTCAGTTCAACCGGCAGCACTCGAACCGCACGCACACAGTAATCGTTTTAGTGTGTAGATAAACATGGCCGGTCGCAGGGAGATCGCGGCTAGGATGAGTTGGAGCGAAATGTTCGTACCCTCTTAACGGCATATGTGCAAGTTATATTTTAAAAATAAATAATAAATATTTGTGGACAATCTTACACAAATCAACCTAGTCCCAAACTAAGCAAAGCTTGTACTATGGGTACTAAGCGACGATATACAATACGTACAAAACATCCAAGACCCAAGAACAAATATTCGTGCTCATCACACAAATAAATGCCCTGGCCAGGATTCGAACCAACTAAGCTAAAGCGGCCACCCTTTTTTATTATCAATAGATTAATAGAAACGAGTATTACGTGTCCAACTAAAAATTAGGCTTTCTAGCCCTTATTTTTAGGTAAGTCCAGAGGAATGATGCCAACATCGCCAAATAGTTGAATTGTAACAAATGTTAATATGCATAGGTATCATTCCTTGGCAATGGGAAAACAGTGGAGTGGCGCCAATCAAATAATAAATTACATATCACAATCACACATGTCTATCTGTCACTGCTATGGTTAGGTGTGATTGTTTTTAATTAATAAACGTTATCTCTCATTTGTATCGTAAAAAAACACTGACATAATGGTTCCTCCAAAAAAAAAAACTTAAGCACGCTGAGTACAGGAACAAATTTAATTAGGTTTTGAGTTGAAAACTCTTGAAATGACACATGATTTAGATTTGGTTAAGTGCCAACTCAATGATCGTAAATTCTTAATATATAAGAGGTTTCTCACTAATCGAGTGCCCACTTAGCTAGGGTGAATAGGACACATGTTAAGGGCCGAAATCGCCGTTGCGTCAAGCATCGAGTGCGGATACTCGAGTGTAAACCGTCGCTCAAGACTTAAGACTACAATTTGTTCAAGAATTCAATAAATAGGCAATACATGGATTTCATTGCATGAAATTGAAGTTTTTGGTTTTTGTTCCTGTGCACACTATATATATATGTAAGAGTAGAGACAGTGGCATCTATCTAAATTTTAACAGTAATCAGTATACAAAGTTCTACAGTCCTTTAATGTACATGTACAATGTTGTCTCGGGTATAATAACTCACTATTGCAATTACATATAGGGCATAATAACAAGCCACACATTAACCTCAAAAACACCTATATTGAACTTTCCCGCAGAACATAATTATTAACTCTACATTTACCACAGAACTTCCATTGTTCGTTCTAATTATAGGTGACAACGGTCATTACACGACGTCCTCTGAAGAACATCTTAGGTCACTTTCAGTTTTTTTTTAGATCACAGATATTGACTTAAGTACGATTGTCACCGAAAACGGGTCGGAACGCATTCTACTAGTTGCAACGGACTTTGAACCATCATCACAGTACAACATACATTTCATGTTTGAATTTCGCCGCCGCCTCGCAACGGATGCACGATTTTATTCAAATATTGAATGACAAACTGGGTCAATCAACTGTTCTTTGTTGTTATTCTGACCCTTCAGCGAAGAGACAACAGTAACCGTGTTTCTTAGAAAAATGTTAATAATATGGACTTCAAGCATGCTCAAGGGATGACCCATGTTAAATGGATTTATACTCATCGCCAAAACTCGTTTTTGGTAGAGAGGTAAAATCACAGATTTAAAGACTGACTCAGGAGACGTAACAATTGTAACAAGCAACAAAGAATAGTTGACCCCAACTACTGTATTTACGGTTTATATTCCTTTACATTTAGTAGAATCCATTAGGCCTGGCCTGTCCCAGTCAGTGGGAATCGTATTTAACCCTTAACTACGCAACTATATAGGACCAGATAATTTTGAACATTAGCTTAGGTACTAGATAACGCCGAAAATAAACGAAAAAAATTTGGTACTCGCCGCCTGGTTAAGGGATAAGACCTGTGCAATACATTTAGCCAAATAAATACATATGTATTCTAAACTATCAATATTTGCCCTGTTCTGTTTGTTAAACCCGTTCGTCTAAAATGACCTTGTTTTCAGGTAAACCATTGAACTGTCACATCGAGAATTCGTGCAGCCTCCACTTATGCCAGAAGTTCAGTCAGCTGTACCCAGTGACGAGGTGAGAACTTACTACTTATTTATTATCTAAGCCAGTCATGCTGTAAAAGCGTCTTATTATTGTGGTTTTAGCGACCTTTCTACAGTGAAGTGGCTGTTGATATCGTGTTTAATAATTTGAAGCGTGTAGGCTCTAAATCTTATAATAAACAGCTGAATATTGTTTACTAAAACAATCTTAGGTTTGAGAGGGCATTGGCATTATGCATATTTTGAGAGTAATCCATGTTGAAAAGTGTGTTTTTATTTATTCATATTAATAAAAAGACGCGTTACGAAAACCTGTTTGAAGGTTTATACGGATGCTTAAATCACAACATTTAAAGGTAGCTATAGATACGAGTAGGTAGGTACTTACTTAACTAAATAATATTTACTAATTGGTAGGTATCGATAACGCAGGTAATCAAAACAACTGCTTACTGCCATCCGCACCCGTGATATAATATTTCTTTAGAATGTTTTTGCACGTTTTCTTATCTTTGATAATACTTAGGTCTTAGGTGGGTCTTGTGGTAGATTATTTTGTGTATTATACAGCTTATATTCCCATATACGTTCTTCTCCCATATACATTTATATATTTTGGTATTACATACCTAGGTTGATAATTTAAGTTACGTAACTAATTACATCTACTTTTATTAACTAGGAGGTAGTTGTATTTTATCAAAGACAGGAATTACTTTGCAATATCTAAACATGCTTTCATCATCTACAGACTTATTTACATATTATGTAGGTATTACCTACGCTGACAAATTAATTGAGGTGATACATTATTTTGTAATATTTATTGATATATGTAAGTATATATTTATTTATTCCACCTCCTTCTAGCGTACAAAATGCTGACAATGCCACAAGCGATTTCTACCAGTCAATCTTTGGAAAAAGCAAATTTTGGGTGGTGCAACTTCAGTTTACTATTCGAACGACATTCCTTAAAATCCCTCTACTCTGTTGTTATTTTTCTCTACTCTATCTAGCGTTATCAAGACCTAGGTAACTTGTAGAGTAATAAATAACATAACGACAGAAAGAGAAACTAGCGCTATCGTATACTCACCCACTTAAAGATAAACTGTAATATAATAGTACTTACTCTTGACAACCGCTTAGCGGCTGATAACATTGTTTGACCTCGAGAACGCAGAATAAGGATGCGGGTTCAGTTTTTCTCTTTGTTTTGCCATTGAATTTAGCTGCGGTTTTCCTTTATCGTTCAAACAAACACGTGAATATACTATACAAGCTTTAACTCGCGACTTTGTCTGCGTAAACTTCCACACCTTATTTCATCCCTGCGAGGGATGATTTTCGGAATAAAAAGTATCATATATGGTAATACAGGCTATAAACTTGTTTTATATGAAGTTTCCAAACGTGCAGCCGTACTGTCTTCTCGAAGAGCTCACGGTTTAAAATAATTGCCATACGATTAATAAATAAATACCAAGTTTCATTATAATCCGTTCAGCCATTTTTGCGTGATTCAGTAGCAAACATAAAGACATCGAAACTTTCGCATTTATAATATAAAGTAGGATACTAAGTCAGAAAAGGAGAAAAATGAACCGTTAGTTTTAACGATTATGAAAGACGTAGTTAACTAAAGAAAGTTAAGCACTTTTAGTGTTTAAGCTCTTGATGACGTAATTTTAAGCAGACTTAGACTATATAATTTTAAGAGATTTCAGTATAAAACAACTAAGTATGTGTCTAATTTGGTTGAAATGAGACATTGTGCATTTTAAAACAAGCTAAAAAAACGAAAATCTAAAGAAGGAGAATCCTTACTTTCCATCATCCATATATTGTTGGTACATACATACCTATCAGTAGCGGAGCGTCCATACAACTCGATTCCCACCGGCTTGCCTAGTTTTCAACCAGACCAGTTCTTTTATTACAGCTCATGAAAGATAAGAATGGGAAATTCTTTCCGGCTTTCCTAAGGATATTTTTGACGCGCCGCCACTGATACCTATACCTAATTGACATCGGGGAAGGATCCGAAACAAACGATTTTTTTTATATCACGTCGGTGGCAAACACAAGCTGATATACCCATACGTTTAAAAGTAGGCATACACGCATGTATTAAGTTTCGTTTGTAAGTGTTTTTTGGGCTAATAAACTATATTTCATTTCATTTCAATATGTGACATACTCGTAGGTTATCAAGAAAATCGTAGGTCACTTGCTGCTGATAAAGTGTTTCCTCTCGCGGACTTCGGAGAAACCACCGACTCAACTTACAGTCCATTATAGGAAGTGAACTTCCTGCATTGCTACACGAACTGGACACCGCCAACAATGAGAATCCTATCGCTTTGTATAAAACCGACATGTATTACAATAGGGATGTCGACTCAAATTTTTTTTATTACTTCAATAGAAAGAAGACATAAAACTATCCCAAATAGTGAAAATCCTATTCAAATATCTCAAAAAATAACGAAGCTACAACGGTTAGAATGTTCGTAGTTAGAGAGAGAAAGTGCTACCTAACCGTGACGTCACTTTTAAGTAGCGCCATAGTAAATGACGATCGTTCAGTACAAAGGTGCGTTTTGCGGAAAAGGGACAGAACATACCCACTCTTAAAACTTTGAAGACTTATAATTACGTAATTATTTATTTGTTTGGATTACTTTTTTCGCCATTTGATTGAGAATTTGAGCCTTTATGTAGAAAATTTGGATTTATTGATTTTCTTTTATAGTGTCGTCATCCCTATTTATGATATAATGGCGTAAATTATGTGACGGTATCTCTTATTGATAAAAAATAACATGATTAAAAGTTGCAATGTGTTTTGTTTTTCTTATATTCACAAATGTCAGTTTGACTAGTGAAGACTTAACGAATTTTTACTGACGATAAAACCTTCGCCAAAAATTCAATAATAATAGATCGTCTTCTAGTACTTTCCGATTTATTTTGTATTAATACACCCGATTCCCAAGAACTTGTTGTAGGTATATGATATGTTAGTGTTACTTAACATTGATAATATTGATATACCTCGTTACATCAATATCAAACAATATGAAAATTCCACTCCTAAGGGAATACTGGTCCGTAATAATGCAGCGAATAGCTTCATTCTATCGTAGTACAATCTGTATTCAGTAAAGTGAATCATTGAATTTGATAGTGATGTCTCGCGTTCGTTGAACCGTCTTATTGTAGATAGATATAAGCTACTTAGGAATAGTGTTTGTGTATTGATCTTGAATTATTGAATAAATCCTTTTATAATACTACGTATTATTATATTCTTTTACTCGGTGGCCGCACGTGTTAATAATTTTGACTTTAATCAGAGAAAAGGTACATTGTCGGTGGTCAATAAGTAGGCTAGCGGGCAGCCTGTTGGCGACCGCTGGACTAGTTCATTGTAAAAACTGCATTGTATAAGAGATGTTTTAGCACCATACAAAATATACGGTATACTTAAAATCATTTGAACTGGCCGAGTTGTATCAAATTAGTCCGTGCAAAAAGCGACTTTACTGCCCAAGCGAGAAGATTCAAAATGTAATGACAGTTTTAGAAGATGTCGGGCATTTTAAATAATTTCACCTATATACGAGACTGACTTCAACGTCACCGTCAATAACATTCAGTGAAACTAATCTTCGTATATAAATCGCAGCATATTAGCAGTAATCAAGCCATTAAACAGTTAATGTAGTCAAATTACACAAAATATTTGGGCACGTTTCAATTAAATCGTTAAGAATAATTACATGCGTGTACAATGTACATGCATTAACAATTTAAATAATTCGTTGTTTGTAACATGCACAATACCTCTTCTGTTTATAAGTCTGTTTATAATTATTTAATGTATTAGTGTAGTTATTATTACCTTCTTATCAGTTCTTCAAATGACTAGGTGTTGTTTATGTGCTTTGCAGTCCACCAAGGAATGTGAACAACAAGCTAAGGTAAATTAGTGATGTGCAGTCAAAAATTTAGCCTCAATTGGCAAATTGAATGAAACAGTACCACATATAATTATTTCTTACGTCACGTCATGCCAATGTAAGGATTTTTTTCATTAGGATTCATTTCTTTAACTAGGTTTAATGACGATTGCATAACATTTTTTCCACACGAATGATTTCGCTATTGTTATAACCCAATAACATGACTTGACCCAGTTCACCCAGTAGACGCTGTATAATATACAGATTATATTTTAATCTTATTAGAAGTCCGAAGATGTAGAAAAACCGCGATCGAAATCTTGGGAATTCACATTTGCAACGTGAATCATTCAGGGAAAGCTTTCAATGCAATTGTAAGCTACTAAACTACCGCGGGCATTCCCCGTCTGCTGTTTCATTTGATCTGTCAATCACATGAATATGTTTTAGTCGCCATCAAATACATATGACTGTATAATTAGCTCAGAACATCAAATCACAACCTCGTTGTCAAGAAACAAAAGTACAGATATATTTTAGCGTCCTTGCGGTATTTGATGTCGACTGAATTTGTTTGTGGTTTGTGCTTAACTGGCTAGAATTAGTATATCCGTATTTTTTGCCGCGATTTTGTTTTGGTTTAGAGTATAAATGTTAACTGAACAAAAAATTCTATGTTTTGATTGATGTATTTTTATTTGACTAATCTTACATTTTGCTCACGCTGCTTGTTAGAATACATACTTATTTCTTAGTATTGATTGTTTTTATTGACTATCGATGCACGACACTACAAGGATGCTCGAGTGTGTGTTACTGTAGGTAATAATGCTGTTTTAGTTGTAAAGTCATCAACCAAAGCATCAACTTACTTTTTATTATCAGCTTACATCTAGTAATAGTTAGTGTGATTTATGTTATTATTATTCCTCTGTACTGCTACATGCAAGTTAAGTATATATTGACTGTACCACGTACCAACGAGTACCTATTATTTATGATTATTTTTAATAATAATAAACATATAGTAATTGGTTCAGGTGAAACGATATAAAATAATTAATAACAGCATCAAAAATATTGCGGTAAGAAATTAAGAACCTGTGCAGAAGGACATAATTAAACATTACAATTAATTTATCTTATCAGAAGAATAGACCAAACAACTCCATAAAAATAAATTATGCACGCAATTTATTCATATCCCAATATTTCACGTTAACTAACATTCACCAGTTTTATGTTAATGTACGTAACTTAACACTCGCATTTATGATTTCGTAATTAACATGGTGGCACTTATCACATTGATAATTAACTGCCAGGGCAATTGAATCTATCGATTTTATTAAAATGACCAATTGATTATAAAATGAAACGATGTGTAACATTGTGGGTCTATTGGTAGATTATCTATACGTTGCCAAGTTGACATTGCAATTAATTGCATGATGACTCACAGGGACATGTATTTTCATGTATGTATTTAGTTTAGATGAAGAGTTGACAACTGCCAACTTTTGTTTTGTTTATGTTACTGATTAAGAACACACTTATCGGACTTTGTTTAATTAAACATGTTGATAAGATCATGTCTAGATTCATGTTTTTGAAACTCACTGTCTCACGATATACCCAAACATAAAACACGCTCAATTTCCATTTTTCACAGGTCAGCAAGCATTATGAGTTCAAAGTCAGCACCAGGAATAATCATGGCTACTGGTGTGATGGGCAAGTCCCTAAAGGGTATCCCTGGGGTGTACCTCAGTAGGGACGCGGGTCTCACTTGGAAGAGGATCCTTAAGGACTATTACTTCTTCAACTACGGGGACCACGGAGGCGTATTGGTTGCAGTAAAATACTTTAAGTTGCGCGGCGAGACTAGAAAGATCCTGTATTCGACGAATGAGGGAATTGAGTGGAACTCTTATCAGTGAGTTGTTTTGGTTTTGGAAATTATTGGGGTACATTTTTGGGGAACAAAAAACTAGTCAACGAAAAGAATTTTAACCTACGTAGGTACGTAATCCGACTGATGTTTGGATATCTGCATGCCCTTTTGCGAACTTCTTTATATTCTTAATAGGTTACAAGGTTTATATAATGCTGTTTAGTCTTCATACGTTTTGTATCACTTTTAATATATATTTACAATTAGAATGCTTTACTTGCGATCAGCTTACGAGAACGAATATTTAAGTTCTCTCGAAACAAGGATATTTATATTTTTTATACTCCCGCTATCGAGGTTGGTTTTGAGAGGATAATATATAATAACCTAATGTTTTTTCCTATAAGGTAGACATATAAAAAATACCAAAGCTAATGTTTTAAGAGGTAATTTCCTTATGTCCATTTCGTTTATTTTGCTTATACGATTTCACTTAAGTGGATTTAGTCTATTTGTACGGTATGTATGAGCAACATACGACTTTAGGTAGGTATTTTTCTGCACATGTAGGTAGTTTTTGCCTCGAACTAACGTGACATAAATTGCGTTGCGAGCGTTATTAAAACTACGAACTCGAATATTATATTTTATACTTGCCACGATTATTACGGCTATGAATGTTACCGACTGTTCGCAGGTTCAACGCAGATGACCTCCGCATATACGGTCTGATGACTGAGCCGGGAGAGAACACAACCACATTCACTATGTTCGGTTCTGCCAATGACCAACACCAATGGATTATCATTACTATAGACCTACAGAACGCCTTCGCTAGAAATTGCACCGCCGAAGATTATAAATTCTGGTCACCCTCACCGCCTAATTCCTCAGTGTCCTGCGTATTGGGAACTAGAGATACTTTCCAAAGGCGATTGGCACACACGAACTGCTATAACGGTATTAATTATGATAGACCGGTAAAGAAAGAGGTTTGCGAGTGTAGCAGACGAGACTACGAATGTGATGTCGGTTTTCAGTTGAGTAACAACGCTTGCGTCCGAAACAAATCTGCCAAACACGATCCATACGCTACTCCCTTCCCTTGTCGACCAGGCACCCTGTATCAAAGAACAAAGGGCTACAGAAAAATTGACGGCGATGTTTGTACGTCTTCCGCGTACATACCTTACGCACCCGACATGGTTCCTTGCCCCTTAGACGAACCAACCGAATTTATACTCGTTGCTTTAAGAGACAAAATCGCGCGGATAGACTTATCCGACAATTCTACGTTATTCCCCGTCAAAGGTCAGAACAATATAGTCGCTATAGAGTTCGACTTAAAGAACAACTGCATCTACTGGGCTGATATTGAACTTGATAAAATCAGTCGGCAGTGCTTCAATAACGGCACGGTACAAGAGATCATTGTAGACACTGACTTAGCCAGCATTGAGGGCATGGCTTTGGATTGGATATCGAATGTGTTGTTCTTCGTTGATGGCATGCGGAAGAAGATAGAAGCAGTGAGAACAGACTTGACGATCGCGGGCAGAATGAGAGTAACTATCCTCGATTCTAAAGTTTTATCGAAGCCAAGAGGAATCGCCGTCCACCCTAAGGCTGGTTACCTATTCTGGACTGATTGGGATAGGAACAACCCGACCGTGTCCAGGTCTAACCTTGATGGTAAAAACGTGAAGAAGCTATTCGGGAAGCCTATAGTTCAATGGCCCAATGGCATCACCATAGACCAAATGGCTGAGAGAATATACTGGGTAGACGCAATGGAAGACTACATAGCCAGCGCCGATTTAGACGGCAGATATTTCAAGAGGATTCTCTGGAAAGACGAAAAAGTATCACATCCGTTTGCCGTGGCTGTTCTGAAGGGCAAGATGTATTGGGACGATTGGAAAGCCAAGTCAATATTCATTGCTGATAAAGATTCCGGAGACAATGTTATAACGATAAACAACTCTTTCTCTGGCTTGATGGATTTGAAAGTATTCGCTCATTTCATCCAGCACGGCAGTAACGCGTGTTCGTACAAGAACACTAGTTGTGATACGATGTGTCTCGGCGGTCCGGGTAAAGGGTTTAGTTGCCTGTGCCCGGATGGGTTCACTTTAGTGAATGGGAAATGCATGTGCTCGAACGGAATGGAGCCGTCCGCTAATATGACGTGTCGGAAGAAGCCTGGTGCATCTTGTGATGCTGTAAGTATCTGATTACCTTTTTCTGATTAAATTCGGTCTCATTTGAACAGTTTTCGTTAGCTTATTCCGAGATAATAAGAATTGGGCCAATCAGCCCACACAGTTTATTATCTATAATTCATTCATCAGCTTTCAAAGTCGACCATTCCAATTAAAAGTAACAGTTGTCATATACAATTGAATTCCTGGTGTATAGCAGTTTTCTTAACTAACATGACCATTTTGCCTCTTTCGTTACAGGGAAAAATTTAGTTGTGTCTGTCTAAAAGGTCACTAAGTATACTTTTTACAGATTACGGTTACGAAAACCTCACTACTGATCACGTTTTACAAGGAAACTTCACGTGTATTTTTTTACTGCACCTACAATACCGAGAAATGATATCTACTCATGTAGCATTTTCTTAAAAAATAGACGAAATTACACAATCACGTTTTCATAACGCATATACCTACCAAAATAAGCACAACATCAGCTAATATACTTCATTTTCTTAAAAAAAATAAAAAAATACACGTGAGGTTTCGTGGGGGTGGAGAGGGGGGGGGGGGTCGTCCAAAACCTCACCAAAGCTCACCAAGGGGGGGGGGGGGGGGGGTCTAAAAGTGGCCCAAAAAACCTCGCGTGATTTCTGGATAAGCCCTGAATTATAAAACCCATTCACCGCAGGATCAATTCACATGCAAAAACGGGATGTGCATCACAGCGTCTTGGCAGTGCAATGGCAATAACGATTGCGGGGACCTCTCTGACGAGATAGGGTGTCCCCTCTGTGCTGCACCCATGTTATCCTGCCAGGACGGTTCCCGGTGCTACCTGCCGCAGTGGCGGTGCGACGGCGACGTCGACTGCGCCGACCACAGCGACGAACTAAGTATGAGATAGGGTGACCCTGAGTTCAAAAAGTATACTTCGTTCCAGATTAGATGACGATACTATTCTATTAGAACTTTTCGTCATCTAATTTGGAACGAAGTATAGGTACTACTTTGAACTGTTTTATTTATGCTTGATTTTAGTTCTTTTTACACTTTACATTCCGCCTTTTTCAAATATTTACTCAAGTTCGCAGTCATAATCTTCTTGTTTCGATCGTGTCTTGTTTAGAGACTAGGGCATTGCGTAAGAAAAAATGTGTCTATACTGCCGAGCAAAAATAACGAGTACACTTTGAATGGAAGTTATATAGAAAGTGTACCTGTTATTTTTGCTCGTCAGTATATATTCATGTCATTGGTTTTGATATGGACCTTCCAGATTGCACGAAACCTACATGCAACCCTGACCAGTTCCAATGCGCAAGCGGGATGTGTATATACAAGAAATGGGTGTGCGACGGAGACAACGATTGCCACGATGGTTCGGATGAACGCAACTGTACAGTGAGTACCCTAATTTGTTTTGTGGATGTCTTTTCTTAATGTTTTAAAATTACATGGCAACCAAACAATCAAACCAACTGTCAGTAGGCGACGGATCTAAATTACTGAGCGAGTCTAAGGCTTTTATAATAAGGTTTATTATTGAATAATCACCCCTTACTGAATGATTAACTAATGCAATATTTTTCACAGCAACTAAAACCGGCCTTCGAAACGAACAACTGCACTGAGAACAGTTTCGCTTGTAACAAGGAGCCCAATCCTATCTGCATACCCAACTCATGGGTGTGCGACGGAGAGCGCGATTGTCCCGGAGGCGAGGACGAAAAGGACGACAAATGTAGAAACTCGACTTGTGCCCCGACCATGTTCAGATGCCCCAGTGGAAAATGCATATTTAAATCTTGGGTAAGTTAAACACGTCAAATCTAAATTTGAAAGTTTTAAAAATCTAACTTGGCCTGTTGTTGGCCCTCCAAATATAGGCTAGGCATCCTAGTCAGCCATTCTCGAGGCAATAGTGGTGATAATCTAGCAAGACACCCTTATGTTAAGCGCGGTTTAGACTTTTTTAATTTCTTTTTGATAATAATGAGATTGCTCTTGGTCAGCATTTAGCCAGGGGGCAAAGATGAGACCACCGGTGAAGTGAGCTCACCCAGAAAATGCCTATTCACTCTTGCCTTAAATAGGTCCAGGCCCCTATACCACAAAACTTTACAAGTCTACAATTTGACAAAATTGTACAATTTTCCATAGAAAAAGTTCACAAATTTGTCGAATTGTACGCTTGTAAAGTATTGTGGTACAGGCCCCAGGTTATATGAACTCGGAAATACAGAGGCCTAGCCAGCCTATACCAGACTAGCAAGAACTTGCATGCAATTTTCAGTGGATTTGAATTACATTGCAGGGTTTGATCGTATTCATCTTACCTCGGTAGCCCGCGGCCCCGCAATGTGATGAAACTTGCATGTAGTTCTTGCTAGTCTTAATGGACCTTTAGTTAGGATAGATTTGGTTAAGTTAGGAGGTAAACAATTTTACTCTTCTTCTCATTTGGTCTAATGAATATTTCGCTAAAATTAGAGTACTTGCAGGTATGCGACGGTGAAAACGATTGCTCCGATACGGAATCATCCGACGAGCAAAATTGTACAACTTCCCACTCTAAGTTACTACCTCGTCCAGAAAAGGCAGATTTCCCTTCCAACGGAACGTGTTTAGACTGGATGTTTAAATGCGAGAATAACAACTGTTTGCCGTACTGGTGGCGGTGTGATGGTATCAACGACTGTGGAGATAATTCTGATGAAGTTGGATGTGGGTCGTTGGTTACGTATTCGAGCACACCGGCGCCTGAACCTGAGCAGAGAGAGAGAAAGTGTGCCAAGACTCAGTTCACTTGTTCTACTGGTAAGCTTTCTGATGTTTTTGGTCCTGTTATGATTTATGCTTGTCTAGAAGGAGTCCTACAATGAATGGATGAATGGAGGTTCAGGGTCACGCGGTAAAGGCCAGATCAGTATTTTTTTTCTGATTTAGCTTAGCGCATCCAAGATTGCACCAGTCAATACGTTTCAATCTGATTGCCCGTAAATATCAAGTTTTCAAATTTAAAAAGAATCGTAGCTGCTTGTGAAACTACATAATATAATTGAATAGGCATGATGACTCAAAAAAAATTATTACTTCAATAGAAAGAAGACATAAAACTATGCCAAATAGTGAAAATCCTATTCAAATATCTCAAAAAATAACGAAGCAACAACGGTTAGAATGTTCGTAGTTAGAGAGAGAAAGTGCTACTCGACCGTGACGTCACCTTTGAGTAGCGCCATAGTAAATGACAATCGTTCAATACAAAGGTGCGTTTTGCGGAAAAGCGACAGAAAATACCCACTTTTAAAACTTTGAAGACTTATAATTACGTAATTATTTATTTTTTTGAATTACTTTTTTTGCCATTTGATTGAGAATTTGAGTCATTATGTAGAAAATTTGGATTTATTGATTTTCTTTTATAGTGTCATCATCCCTATTGAAGGCATGTTTATAAAAACAACATACTGTCAAGAACAATTGAAATGACAGCAGATGTCGACCAGTCTAGTCAGTTATGTTTATGTTGTTTTTGTAAACATCCCTTCAATTAAAAACCAATGATGACCTACCGATGTTAAGGTAGGAAAAAGTTTAATGAATGTTATTCCACAAATTGCTCGCCTTACGGTAGCGACTGCAGTGAAAAACAGCTAAACTGCATTTGGTAAATTTCGAGCCTAAAACCAAGTTACAACTTTGGAGCCTTACTTATTAAATATTGTCTGACCTGACGAAGCCTGCGTAGCGGATTTGGATTTATCTATGTGTTACTTCTCCATATTTGGTTAATCAATGATTTCGAGGTAATATTATCTGTAATTTAGGTATATGCATCCCCCTCTCCTGGGTATGCGACACAGCCGAAGACTGCCCCAACGGCGAAGACGAACGTAACTGCCAGCGGCGAGGCGGCGGCACGACCCGCCGCTGCGGCCCCGACGAGACGTCGTGCGACGACGGCCGCGGCTGTGTGCGGGTGTACCGCGTGTGCGACGGACGCGCGGACTGCGCGGATCGCAGCGACGAGATGCACTGCGAGGTCAGTGGGCTCACTTGCGGCTGTCTAACTAGCCATGTTCCTCTTTGCCGCTTCGGATAAACTCGGCTCTGGCACACCTCCGTGGCGTCCAAAGACCCTATCGCGCTAGGCAGTCTAGGCACGTAACAGCCCGGCCTCGGCTGCGCGAATTGCGGTGCGGCAAGCGTTTTATCTGTTCATTGCTTGGTCTAGAAGAGCAATGTCCTGCTGTTAGTTGGGATCACACGCAATGTATTAGCAAAACCGCTGCCGCCGCCGCTCGAAATCGTGGTCAGGCCGTGGCGGCTGTCTGTCCTGTTCGCCTTTCCGCTGCGGCTAAACACAGCTCTGGCATACCTTCGTTGTGTCCAGATACCCTATCGCGCTAGGCACATATACTCTATTCTATGGGGCTACTGCGTGCAAGCACGGTGCCGTGGTTAGCTGTCAAATATCGGTTTTATTAGAAGAAAGCCTTCTGTGTATACGTAATTACTATTACTAATCTGTGGTCTAACCCCCTTGTTCACAAAGCTTAAACCTCTGCTTATTGAAACGCTGCTAGCAAAAACGCGTTTGCTCTTTCTCACATGTTGAAGTGACAGATAGGGTAAAAGAATTTCAGCGGCAATTTAACTAAAGTAGGTTTGATATACGATAAGTGAGTAAGTGTACTCGTATATACGCTCGAGTCCTATCCTAGCTCAACTGTACCGTTTCTCAAGAACACATGCATCTATAATATGAACCTTTTGGCAGGATCTTACTCGTACTTTATTATCTCACCCTCTCGTGTCCCATAAAATTAATATAAGTAGGCACTATAACTTCACGGCAACACTCATGATCATTAATTCCTAATGCCCCAACATCTGAATTACATACTGATGATGCCGATTTTGTCCCACCCAGGGTCGGCCGGATAACACAAAATGTCCAATGGGCTACACGCTATGCGGTGACGGTATGCTGTGCATCTCTGAAGTGTCGGTGTGTAACGGCCACCAGGACTGCTACGATGGCAGCGACGAGAGTAACTGCACCAGCGAGGCTACTCCGGACCACGGCTTCCAGGTGAGATACACACATAAACATACCAGCAAGTGAACCCAACACGCTCGATGATGCACGCTGTGCATCTCGGCAGAAGGTAGAATAATATAGTATTTGGTCGTGAAATAATGCGTTTAGGTATGTACCTACTACAACCCTACCTCTATGTAGTTGCCATACAATTTATTCTTTATTTTTACATAAGCATTCTCTTGACATCTTTTGACTTTTGGACTAAAAGAAAAAAAAATACCTGACGTGTGTGTTATAAAATTTTGTCGCAAATTAAACTGTGTTTTTTACCGTCCAATGTTTTTTTAGATTCTAGGCATCGGCGTGGACCAGCCATCGATAAACGCCAGCAGCTTCCTCATTTCGTTCTGGATGTCTCAGCAGAAGATGTTCATCTATAGCTTCCTGCCCTCCATATCCAAGGTCTCGGATGGCGTGTGGCGTAATATGACGTGGATCCACGAGAGCACTTTCAGGTAAAAAATATTTATTGTTAATATCTTTTGTAAGTTCGTTTCTATTCTCAGTGTCATTTGAGACGTTGGTGTCTGATGCCGTTTAAGAGGTTGTAATGTTTTGGTCACTTCGAGCCTTCCTGCGGCGTAGTTAAAGGAGTAAAGTGATTAAAAATCAGTCACTACGAGTGGAAACCACGATATCTTAGTTTGCTAGAGCAATGCACGAAATAAAAAGGCCGCGGGTATTATATGTGGCAATTTTTCACTTTGAAAATTGATTATTTATTGTTCCAGATTTGTCGATCTGGAGCCGTACACGCAATACAACGTGACTTTCTACATCCAGGACACCAGAACAAATAAGACTTACCCGTCTATGAAGTTTGTGAATACCACCACCGGTGAAGGAGGTACGTAGATTAAGTGATCCAAAAGGATAAAATCGCAAAGGTGTCACAAGTACTGTAATAGGGACAACACGGTAAAACCAGAATTAGTTACTTAGTAACTTGTGTATCCACATACTTTTGTTTTAAAATAATGTATTTTTTCTACCGAAAACTAGGCATTCATGATTTAATGTCGAAATATTTCCACCAGAACCCTCACCACCCATAAAAGTGAGCGTATCCCAGCTAACCGGCAGCCGTATTCAAGTGATATGGGACCCGCCCGCATCGCCAAAGGGCCAGATACAATACTACACTGTCTTCTACGCTCCGCCCATACCGCCCATGGAGAAGAACACCAAAGGGACGGAGACGAACATGACCATCAATGGATACTTCATACCTACTATGAATTATTCCTTCTGGGTGAGTAGTTCGTTTTTTGCAGGTGCGTAACACAGCCTGCTTAACTTTTCGACAGACTTCCTAAAAAGAGGTCACAGGTTAGGTTTAGGTCTTTTACATGGCTTATTCAAGTCTTCTGGGACTCGCCCGCTTCGCCCTAAAGCCAGATAGAATATACTACACTTCTCGGCTTCATCATTTATCATTTATCATTTATCATTGTAATAAGCATATTTTTGTGAGAAAATGGCTGACTGTCGAGTTTCTTTCGGCGTTTCTTCTCGGCAGTGGCCTCTGTGAAACGCTAGTAGGGTTTGACTTGTAAAAGTGCCATTGCGGCCTACTTACAGAATAAAGTTCATTTTATTCATTTTTTTATTCATTTTTTATTCATCTTCACGAACTTTCTAATCTCTGCAACCACTATTACCCTATAAAATATTTAATATCATATAAGTAATTATTGTTACTAACACATCGACTACATCGAGCGTCTATGACCTAAAATAAGTATATTCTGTTCTTCTACAAACAGGTGACAGCCACCAACGGTGCTTTCACCTCCGCCTCCTCAACCGTAATGACCATTTTATTCGACGACGTCGGCGACGTTGACGACCTGAACAGTGTGAACGTCAACCGCATCAACGATACCGCGGCGTTCCTCGACTGGCACAAGATTCGCGGCATCGAAGGCTTCAAGCTGGTCGTGAGGCCGCCTCGCCCGAGCTACGTGCCGTGGGATCCCATTGTTACCAACGCGACCAATATTACATGTGAGTAATTCGACCGACCAAAACAGGTCAATTGGGACTGGCACAAGATTCTCGGCATCGAAGGCTTCAAGCTAGTCGTGAGGCCGCCTTGACCGAGCTGCGTGCCGTAGAAACACATTGTTACCAACGCGACCAATGTTACTCGTACATGTGAGTATCAACCGACCAACAGAGGTCTATGGGGACTGGCACAAGATTCGCGGCATCAAAGGCTTCTAGCTGGTCGTGAGGCCGCCTCGCCCGAGCCACGTGCCGTGGGATCCCATTGTTACCAACGCGACCAATATTACATGTGATGTGAGTATCAACCGACCAACAGAGTTCTATGTGGACTGACATTCGCGAAGTCGAGGGCTTCAAGCTGCCGCCTCGCCTTAGCTACGCGCCAGAGGAAGCTATTGTTGCCAACGCTACTAACGTTACATGTTAGTTACTACATGTATGTCCATTGTCCACCCACCGAACAGTTTACGCAGTGCCTTTACGTACAGTAAAAAACCTTCCACATGGGTCAAGCGAAACACAAGCTCTTGTCAATGGTTTAAGAGTTTTTGTGACTTCATAAGAGACGTTAGTAAATTTTGTAAATAATACAGGATAATCCACTTATCCATCTTTTTCGTGCAGTAACAAATCTACCAACCGGCGTGCTTATCAACATCGACATCATGGCGTTCAAAGGCAGCATCATCGGCAAGCCGCTAACCATCTTCCTGAAGCCACAGGGGATACAAGATGATATTATCAATAGTACCGCCTACTTGGTGAAGGAGAAGCGAACCTCTGTGACACTGAAGTGGTCGCCGCCTACTGCTGATCGCTATAAGGGCAGAGAGTTGGAGTACGCTGTGTATTACAACGGTGTGATGCACACTAGGATCCCTGGAAAAGAGAGTAAGTGTTGTTAGATCGTGATCCTAAGTTTATGAAGTGTTGATGATAAAGGTCCGAAGCTCACGTAGTCGCCATCTGCTGGACGCTACAGTAGCAGGGAAATAGATTACGCAGTATATTACTAAATTCTTTTTCGATTAATTATGTCTGTAATGTTATTTTTTGTACAATAAAGCGTTTTACTACTTGCGTATTAATATAGTCAATGGGAGATGGGGATTTTTCTGTTCCGTCGTACATCGCGGGAATGATCTTGTGGCATATTCTTAATTAGAGAAAAGCTCCAATAAGGCCACCCTGTAGCTATTACAATACAATACAATACTCTTTATTGCACACCCCAATAGGGTATTAAACTAAGGTAAAAATAAATTATTTTATACTTGACTAATAAAAGATCTAACGAAAATACTCGAAAAACATAAATTATTAATTTATTTTAGCTAATTGAAAGATTTTATAAACATAAAGATTTAAAAAGGACGCTGATTTGAACAAACCTGCTCACACTGCCTTAGTGACGTCACTAAGACAGTATTTCCCTACAAACTTCATATTAACAAATCGTTTTTGACATTTAATAAAAAGTTGCTGATTTGACTAGGGGTTTAATACCGTATTAAAGAACACAGTACATTACAAAATCACAATAAGTAGAGGCAAACAACAGGCGGCCTTATCGCTAAAGAGCGATTTTTTCCAGACAACCTTATGGTATTAAAATACATAGTAACTTGTGTAACCATCTATCACTGTTGGCTAACAGCTCCCATTATTTTCCAGCCAAGGTAATGACGAAGGATACAACCATAACGATAGACGACTTACACGCGTGCGAAACATACATATTCGCCGTGGCGATTTCAAACGGACCTATCTCCTATCCACCACACGAGATCATGACCCGGGAGAACGCTAAGTAAGTCACTATTTTATACCTCGATGGTGGTAAATTAGCACACGACCTGCCTGCAGCAATCAATCAATTATTTATTTTACATTAAAACATGGAGCAGATAATTACAGTTGATTTTTTTGAAGTGAGCTCGTGAACGGCTTTTGTTACTATACAATAGTCAATAGCATTCATCTGCTTGCCGCCATCAGTTACTTACAAAAAAAGGGTAGAAGTAAATTGAATGTTTACAGAATTTTCGATCTTATACATTGTTGAGTAGGTTTACTCAACATCCTCGGGAGCACTGGCGATCTTGCTCCCCACACAAGACTATACTACAATAAGGCCATACCTTCAGAGGATGTGTAGGTGTACCGTTTAACTGAGACCGCGCCCGTGACGGGAGAATGGCAAAATGGGAGACATCAAAGGGTAGCGAACGGGTAGCGGGCGGCGGGTCCCTGTCTCCCGCTACCCTTCCACACGGTCTTAGTTGCGGTCAACCTATATAGTGGTATTCTGTAAGTTACTTTGAACTTCCTTCAGAATATATTCCGCTGCGCTCTATCTCGGCGTCTCCGTTATACGATCGTTATATTGCACACTTATTCTGACGAATACTTAGATTAGGGTGAATTTTCACTATTTTGAGGTATTTTGGTCACATTCCAGCACTAACCTCTTTCAAAGCCTAATCCTTATGGTTCTCTAATTTGTTATCAGGGCCCCAATAAAGAATCTACACGTAATATTCAACTCTAACAAGACTCGAATGGAGATCTTATGGAACGCAAATTGTGACGTCATCACCGAAGAAGTTGCCTACAGGGTAAGTGAATCCTCCTCCTGTTAAATCTTTACTTATTCCTATTAGGTTTTTTTCTTGATAGTTAGAATACTATACCCAAAACTCGAAATAACTAAACTAGAATCTTGAATTTTGTTATAAGTTTATAACAGTAATTGTTAATTAGTATGTCTGCGGTCAACATAAACTACGAAGGGTTCCGTAGTTTGACGGAGTTTAGACGCAGACATAAGTCTGTAGAATGACCGATAACATGACCACGACCACTCTTTCAAGAGTGGAACGACGAAGAAGTAGAAGAAGTGCTATCACAATACAACTACATCACTTTAAACTCTCGCGCTTTGTAAAGGGTCTACAGCGAAATTTATGTATTTACCTTTTTTACCGACCGATAAACATAAATATGGCGTTAGACCCGTTAAAACAAACCTTTTAAGCCGTCCTCTCCCGGCGAAAAAAATAAACAATGCCATTCTTTTGTTATCTGCTCTGGGATCCCAGGGACTGGAAGACGACGGGTTTAAAACATACATCACCTCGCGTTTCAGACAATCTTAGGCTCTATATGATTGTTTGAAGGTTGATATTCATTTGATTTGCAGCTGGACATAACGGAGGAAACTCGCAACAAAGTCAGTCGCTACGAGTTGAAGCCAACGAAGGCAGTCACGTTGTCTCATGCTATTGAAAATGTAGCTGTTGGAGGGCGATACAATATATGCATTTCTGTGAGTATCACTTATTTTAAGTTTATTTTGTTAATATACATTCTGCTTATTAAGTTTGCCGCAAATCCAATGACTATCAGTATTCCTTTTAGATTAGGGGATATCGGCTGTGTATTGGCACGGTTCTTTATAGCAAATTCCTTACACTCGAAACTCTTGGCCAACAAGAGCTAGGGCGCAAATTGTTTTAAGATCTTGGTCGTCATTCATATCTGTTCGTTTAGAACATAATGGAGACTTCGCATCTTTCTGCTGTGGTAAAACTTAATACCCGACGCAAACGAGTGATAATTTTAACTTTTACTGTGGCATCATAGCTCCCAAACGGCTGGACCGACATGAGTGCGGTTTTTTAAAAATTGAAAGTATTTTTTGTTGGGATGGACCTTAGTTACGTAAGTTACGGGGGTTTGTTTAATTTAATCCTGGTACATAAATTGAAAATTAACTATCATTTTACACTTCATATACAGGCCAATGTCCCGTCAGCGGCCGTGACGTGTAAACACGTCCTCGGTGCGCAGATCCCGGCTCCTTCAGGCGTAGTCGCGTGGTTAGCGCCCAACGGGCATCTCATGGTCAACTGGGACAACCGACGAGATGACGAGGCAGACAAGTGAGTTACGTTTTGAGTTATCTTGCCAGCTTCCAGTTCGTGTTTTTTTTTACGAAACCGACTCAGGAAAATATCAATCCCATGCACTGTAGATACACCGTTTCATAATTTCAATTGTTAATTCAAATTCCAGATACAAATACGAGATCATAGTATCTGAGAACGAAATCCCCGAGAACCTACTTCACCCGAGCTCGCCCATGCGTGTGGAGGAGGCCACGCACTCGCCTCGTCTCATCACGGTGCCGGTGGCGCGCGGGCCGCTGTACTGCGCCGTGCGCGCCGTGTCCGAGCAGGGCTACTACAGCGACATCAGCGAGGTGCACACGCTGGAGATGGCCGGTGAGTGAACTCCCCGAGCACTGCTGCCCCCGAGCTCGTCCATGCGTGTGGAGGAGCCACACACTCGCCTCGTCTCATCACGGTGCCGGTGGCTACGATCAATACACAACCCGAACACAAATATATCAGGTTTGTCGTAAGAGCGCTATTTGCGGGTGTATAGTCTCTTCACAATTATATTTTGTATAGTGTGCTTGCTTTCACGTGACAGTGACGAAATAGCAATATTTCTCGAAGTGTAAGACCAGTGGGGCTAGCACAACTGGTGCTGCGACGCGACGCGACACGAGCAAAATTTACTTCATTCTAATGCGCACAATGCGAGTGAGAAAAGAATCGTTGAGTCTCGCGTGATTCAATAAGTTCCGTGATGCAAGCCGATCTGGTCCAATGATAAATTCATCATCATCATATCAGCCGAAAGACGTCCACTGCTGGACATAGGCCTCCCCCAAAGAGTGCCACAACGACCGGTCCTGTACCACCCGTATCCAGCGGACTTCCGTGACCTTTACCAGGTCGTCAGTCCACCTTGTGGGGGCGTCTATCCACGTTGTTGGGCCTTCCGGTCCGTAGTCAATGATAAATTGACCAAGGTATATTATTTCAACGTTGATATTATTTTATAGGATCTCCTGAGCCGGAGACAGCGGCGGCGTCGGCGCTCTGGTGGGGCGGAGTGGCCGCGCTCCTCGGCGGGGTGGCGCTGGGCGGGGCGCTGCTGCACGTGCTGCTGCGGAACCGTCGCCTCGCGCGCTCGCTGCTGCGCTTCAGCTACGACAGCCGACGCGGACAAGCCACCATCGACAACGGTACACATATTATATAATCTATGACTGGGCCGTTTCGCTAGCGTCCATACATAAGTGGAGTTCAGTTGGGTCATTCATTCATTTTTCGCGCGGTTCAACCGGAATTCACTTTCGTGGACAAGTTTTTGACGAATTGGCTGTAGATTGTGGGGTTAGTTGCTAGATGTCCCGTACTTCTACCTAAGAACCGAAATTTTAAATTACAATCTTTATCCGAACCCGACAAAATAGTGACCACAAATGTGATTTGAAACAAGCCAAACGCGCAAACAAAAAAACACGCCAAGTTGTAAATGTGACGGAACTTGGCATCAAAGTTAAGGAAAAAAACTACCCGTTAAAACATGCAACATAATATCTTAAACAATCCCATAGTAAAATATTTAGAAAACGAGTGTTTCTGACCGATCGCGATCGAGCGAAGCGTCTACGTTTTAGCTTGGGTAAAAACGCCTTTGTATGTCCGTCTGTTTTCGATAACATCCGACTGTCGTGAAAATTTGTGAGCAGGTTCGATAATTATATCGTTTTTAGGGTTCCGTAGCCAGAATGGCAAAAACGGAACCCTTACAGTTTTTTGTTCTACATTTTGTTTTAATTAAGTCACTCGCGAAATTGACCACTCACAGAGCCACACGTGTGCATAAAAATTATAAAGAGATAAATTAGATCCAATCCTGAATAAAAAACAGCAGTCGTATATAATATTTTATTTTATCACAAACTAAAAAACATGCACTACTTAGTACTATAATTTAATTTTCAAATACTATTCGCGGTGTTTAGAATGCTATTTTACAAAATTTGTTAATTCAGGTTACATTTAAGAAAATATGATATTGTATTTATCATCTTAACATATACAAATAAACTATAGTAGATGTTCGAAGCCACATATTATCTTGGCAGTTGATTTAGGGAAAATTAACTTTGACAAAGTGTCCTAAAATGTACCATACAGTTCAGGTGTCAAAATTACGTAACGAAATATCTCAAACGGCTACTAATTTATTTGGCTATGCAACTTGTCTATTATCTATTAGGTACTGTATTCATCTGGTAGGTATTTATTGCTATTATTTAAAATGTCCGACATTTTATAAAACTGTCATTAGATTTCAAATCTTCTAACCTGGGCGGTAAAGTCGCTTTTTGAACGGACTAATTTGATACAATTCGGCCAAGTCAAATAATTTTATGTTTGCAACCCGTATGTTTTCGCAGATGACGACGACGTGCCGCCCATCCACGGGTTCTCCGACGACGAGCCTCTCGTGATCGCGTAGTCAACCCGCGAGCCTCATAGCCAATTACTGGGGACATAACAATGTTACACTCATTATTAATATATTTGGGTCATAAAGACTTGAAAAAACGATAGTCGCCCCCTTCTGTGGTCAATAGTTAATGGCTTATGTGCATGTTAGTTATGCTTTTATCACGTGGATTAATAGAAACGGTGACGCTGTTTATGCGGGTAACTAGTTCAATCCAAAATTAAGCTTAACCCGCATACACAGTGTCTCTGTTACTATAAATTCACGTGATAAAACCATAACTTACATGCACATCAGCCGTTAACCATTGACCACAGGAGCGACGATTTTTCAAGTGATTATATCCCATTTCTTGGAACTAAATTCTACAGTCAGACTTGTCGGTTTATGTCCGTAACTTGGTATCCTTAATCGATATACATTGGTTTTATGTAGCTTTTGACAAACAAAATGTGATGAGTAATTAATTGCGAATAAAAATAGGTAACATTTTTATATTCCGAGCATGTTATTAGTAACGCATGCGCCCAATACATTTATCCAGTGTACCTACATGGTTTATTATGTCGATAAAATGTGTCGGGGCGGCTGGCATGTTCCACAGAAATTAGTGTCTTATTATAAATACAATAAGGTTGATGTTTATATTGTCATTAACTCGATGTCTCAAAATCCATGTGCTCTGCTTGGTACTATCCTCAGCTTCGCAATTGGTGCAAAATAATTATTTTGAGCTTTCCATCTTCTTGGAGCAAAAAAGCGACTTTCAAACAGTCACTTAAGATTTAAATTCAACTATAATAATAATGTCACTCAGTTGTGTTTATGTAAGTTCTGATTATTTTAAATAAGAAATCTCAAGTATTTATTTGCCAGTATGCGTTTAGGGTATGTTTATAAATTATACTTTTATTCTTATTTTGTATTGTGGTTGTTGAAATTGTGAACATCGAAGAAATTTATTATTTTTGCAACGACACCTTCAATACACTCAATTGTTTATGTTATTAAATAAGCCCAGAGTATTATTATGTTTTAAACATAGTATTATATTACAGACGGTGGTTGTAATTGTCTTGTTTTTCTTAATGTGATTGTAATAATGTCATATTCTGAAAAAAAAAAATGTGTTATGAATACGGGCTGTAAATTGTAAGACTTGTTGTTTGTATTGTTTAACTAGGTTTTTATTTACCTTGCTCATTTCAACAAATTGTTGTAGATATAAAAGACAACCCAACCTTGCGCCAAGTTGGACACCAAAGACCTATAATGTAGAAGTACAATTAATTGTGTTTATCTAACGTTTCGTGATACAGGATCTCTGAGGTACTAGTGGGATAAGTTTTTCGTTGAGAAGATAACATTGATCCTTTTGAAATTAGCTTAGTATGAGAAGGAAAAATATTATCTCTGCGATAGACGAGTAAGCCGCACTGTTTGTTATTTGTAGAAAATTATCGGTCTTTATCTTGCCTAATTTACATGTAACATTCAAATAAATTAGGTTCTTGTTTAAGCATCAGCTTGACTATTCCTTAGGGGAGGATTTTAATATTTCAATTCTAACTGTAACTGTTTAGAATCCTCATTAAACACAGGTGCATTCGTTGTTGTACAATTTCAGTGTACAGTTAGCATTAAAAGTAGCTTGACATATGACGAGGTCAAAAGTTCTTATTCCTTTGTAACAAAGACTTTTGACACCGTCATATGTGTCGCTACTTTTGATGCTGACTGTACGTTGACGTCGACGACGAAAATACAAAAGTATCTTGTTTTTAATCATCTCTGTACCAACTCGTGAACCTTATTGCAACGAGATAAGGTCCACTATTAGCCAGTTTCGTGTACAGTACTTTTAGCTTACGAACGCGGGTGAGACACAGCCATGGTTTTGTTTTGCACATGCACATTTTCTATGTGTGCGTCAGCGAAGAAGCTAGAAGTTCACATTGTCTATGTGTTCCTGTGTGTCACGACTATAAAGGTATGATTCCGCTGCCGACTGCATACAGCAACTGCACCTGCCGTCGCACTCCAAATTAAACCGTAATGGTATGCGTAAAAAACTCAATTTGAAATGAACGGAGAAGGTTAAGCAACAGCACATGCCGCTAACTCTAAATTGGGACTTTTAGTCTCATGGGGCTATTCATAAATTACGTCATCTATTTTTGACGATTTTTGACCCCCCCCCCTAAAATCATCCAACCATCATAATTCGAATGCCCCCCCCCCCCTATCAAATAAAATGATGTCATTTCTAAAAAATGCGTTCTTAGCTTAATTTTTCAATAAAAAACTATTTAAAAGGATTTAGTTATTATTATTTCTTTAAAGTTAAAACAATCAACAATTAAACTTATCAAAGAAAGCCGCCCCCTCTGATACACCCCGCCGCTCCGCCTCAGTCGGTGCCTACTGCCTACGAACGTGTCAAAGAAAGCCGCCTTTTGATACACGCCGCGCTGCGCTACTAGTGTTTCGCAACAAATAGGTATATGATGTTACAGCCAATTTCATTAGCTATTTATTTATTATAACAATTTATTGTTGATTCAAGTTTAGTAGGTAATTTTTTATAGCATTAACAGTTTATAGAAACACGAATTTCATTCCTTTTTTACTCATTAAAGCACTTTTTAAAGATGCGAGAGATGATGTCATCTTGGGATTGACCCCCCTCCCCTCCTACGTCATGCTACCATCATCCAATGTTATGACCCCCCCCCCCCCCAAATTTCAAATGACGTAATTTATGAATAGCCCCCATGATTACGGTTCCATTTGGAGTGCGGCGGCATGTGCAGTAGCTGTATGCAGTCGGCAGCGGAATCATACCTTTACTTTAACCCGTGCTGGTGAGAGAAAAGTACTGTATGCCCGTTTGTATTGCGAACTAATGAATAACAGTTGTTAAATGTGTTTGGTTCCGCGCTAGGACCTCCGTTAAACTCTATGACTTCATTAGTTTAGATCTCGACATTCCTCCGGTTGGGTCCGTTAGGTTAGTTTGTTTAGTTCCTATAGGACATTTTAGCCGTGTTCCGAATAACGCTAAAATTGCTCGCAGCGCTTACAGTGCTTACGGCCGGTCCAAATCAAATAGCGCGCTCAAGGCCGCGTGAGAAGTGTTTTGTTTCGGACCGCTATTCGCTTGAGCGCGCTTACGATCGGACCGATTCACGCTCATAGCCCGTGTTTACTGTCATTTTCATATATCAAACGTCAACTTGACGTTTGGCTCAAGGTGCTTACGCCTGGGAGTATGCAGCATCGTAAACGCCAACAAGGCGCCGTCCATGACGTCATCAATGAAGTCACGATATCTCATGTAAGCGCTATAAGCGCGAATCGGTCCGATCGTAAGCGCGCTTTGAACGCTGTAACCGTGATTCGGAACATGCCTTTTGTAAAGCTGCGGCGTTTAGTTTTTGATGCGTTCGACTTTCTTCGTTTAGCAGTTAGTCATAAAAAAATGTAAACAGATGAATGGAGAAATAAAATTATCATATTTATGTTGCTGTTTGTATTAATATTATTATCCTCTCCAAGAATCACCAATAATTTTACCCTTTGGCTGTCACGTCAATGAAAAATTAGATGGAGGTGTTAAAATATGGAATCTCGACCTTATTCACTTGATTTTAAGCTCTCTTGCAAATTGTGTAGTAGGTATTCATTTCAAGTACAATAAGATCAGTTTGGATTATGCATGATAATTTAAAAATAAAGTGCCAGCTTGACTAAAAGCAGTGAAATCCCGTTCAAAGACCCTGGCGTAACGGATATTGCCTGAACATTCGGCACAATTAACCCTTTGACCGCCAAGAACCTATAATTAAGTGGTTGTGTGTCGTCGTGCCCACCACGCCAACAACCACTTCACCACAAAAGGTCGGAGTGAAGGTGTACTTTGATCATGAAAAAAATTATTTATGAACTTTTTTAATTTGTTTTTATTGGTTTAGATATTACACCAAAAACCGGCCAAGTGCGTGTCGGGCCACGCGCAAGGTAGGGTTCCGTAGTCCTCCACCCGTTACATTATGTGGACTAAAAAGTTCGCAAACTTATATTTACTATGTTTTTGACAGAATTAACAACATTATCTAAGGCATCAATGGAAATTTTACGAAAGTTTGCTTTTCCAAAGTACATTTCTGAAGTTCGACTATTACTCGTTAACTAGTAATGTCTACTTAGCTGTGATAGTTTTCCTTTTAAATTCATCGTATATACTACTACCATGATTTTTTTCACATGCCTAGTAGCCACCGTTTAACTGGCAGGGGGGGGGGGACACTTGACCATAACAAAAATTATCACTTCAAAGCTTAATATCACGCTAACCAATTCTTTAATCAAAAAATGCTTGTAAAAAACCTTATAATATTTTTAAAAGAGCTATCTAACGATACCACACACGATGGGGTTTGGCAGAAAAAAAAATTTCACCACCACTTTGGTACCCTAAAAAAAATTTTTTTTAAAGATTTTATTCTACCGTTTTGTCGGCGTCATTGATATGTGTATACTCATGCCAAATTACAGCTTTCTAGTACTAACGGTTACTGAGAAAAACGGGGGTCGGTCGGACGGACGGACGGACATGGCGAAACTATAAGGGTTCCTTGTTTACTACGGAACCCTAAAAAAACAGTGCTTGGCGTACTGGTCACGACGAGACACTATCGCTTTGGCGGTCAAAAGGTTAAAAGATACACAATTCGTTGTATGCGCAGCGCGGTGATAGTGCAAACTTTCGGCACATACTTGGTATTTACATACTTGTATGCAATCCGATATACTCTACAAATAAGCAACAACACTATGATTACGATTCTGCTGATACCCTGATCAATTGATGAAGTTTGAATAGTTCGGTGATGGTGCGAACAGTGCACTCTCGAGCATTAAAAGAAACAACGCGCTGTCTCGCCACACCCAGGCGCGGAAAATCGTGGGGGGTAGCAGGCCTTCATATAAAAAGTGACCCCCCTCCCGGATCGGATAATCGGATGCTGCCCCGGCTGTCTGATAGTGCTGTCCTCCCCCAACCAAATCCTGGATCGGCACCTGGCAAAACCGCCACGCCCAAGGAGATGATCTCACTCACATGCCCGTAGCTACAGTAACAGACCCTGCACGGCCCGAAGAAATTAGTGGGGTGTGTCCCGCTTTTTTGCGTTTGTCTCGCTTTTACACTCATCATCAAGATAAATTTAAGAGCGGGGCTCTTGTCGGTGGAGTAATCGCCATTCCATTCTTTTCTCTGCCACTGCCTTGAGCGCCTGATACGACGTTACATTAACTTTTTCCTTGGCTTGGTCCATAAACGTCCGTCTCTGTCTTCCCCTTCCTCTCTTTCCTTCTATCTTCCCCTCAATTATGGTCTTTATAAATATTATTTATGTATTTGTCATGCCGTATTAGGGCTCTTACACTACGTAGTTTTATACTACGTAATTTCACATGGAGTGCCCGGTGAAGCACTCGCGGGTGTGATAAACTACAGGTAGGCTAACATTATCATTATGAACTTTAATATGTTTGTTAAGCGGATGCGTCCGCTAGCGAGCCTCCCTAATAAGGCTTAATAGATGAGTGTTAAGATTGAAAAATTCACCATTACAAGGGATACCACGGTGGCTCAATTGGTAGAGCAATGGACGGATTCCAGAGGTCGTGGGTTCAAATCCCACCTGTGGTGTTGAATTTTTCAATTTTCACTTTGATTAAAAAATTAAGATTATCATTATGCCTCAAAAATACACACAAAGTTAAACATAGGTACCTAATTCACCGTATGCGCAGCACGGTGACAGTGCGCAGCGTCCACTCGTGCGCAGGCAGAAGAACTAGTGCGCTATCCCGCCACACCGCCACGCCGACCACAGAATGCCGCCCGCCTACGTTGCAAGTCAGAGGACCGCCTACACCTGTCTAACATTGTAAAATAAACTTCTGTTCATAGGTAAGTTCTTTGATAAGGTCAGATGCGGTACCTACAGGGGACAATGTTACCTAGTAGGCAGAGAAGGCTAAATTAATAGAAATATAATAAACAACAACATTATATCAAAAACAAAAAGGTATTAATTAAAGAGTATTTGTGTTGTTGTATTGTATTGTATTTCACTTTTCGTTTGACGTTTTCTAACATTCCTTGAAAGAATGTAGAGGACGGTAGGTAAATCTTGGTGATTATCACAATCACGATAAATAATGTTATACATATGCGATGGGTCATTATAATGTTGTTAAAGGTATGTTGATATTAGCAAACCTCTTTCATGAAACTATAAGTACCTACCAGTCGCGGAATGAAATGTTCGTAAATATTGTCGAACCTTCTTATTCTTCTACCATAAACAGGCTCCTAAACTTTTGTAATGTTAATTTACTTACCACAGATGCTCTGGATTCAACCGAAGCGCAAAAGGTATCAGACGGCAGAGTGACGCGGCGCTTCGTAGACGAGAGCCTTTCGTTGCACTGGCGCGGAGTCAAGATCTCGGCTCGCTGCCAACGCGGTCGATCTCGGATAGCTAGGTACAGTACAGAACACTTCAACTTGAGTGTACGGTGTACGGTGTTACAGTGTGGGTCACATTGAAGGTAAGGTACTAGATTTAAATACATAATAGGTAACTGCCTGTACATCACACCTGACGTCGAAAAAACAAAACTAAACAATCTTTTGTTTACTTAACGGGGATTACCGTCACCGGTAGACAACGGGCTTACTTTGAGAACGTACCTAACGTCATCATAAAATACCGTAGGTACTTATACAATATAGGTACATCGTTGTTTTGCTGTGGACACGATTTAGGCGTCATCGGAGTTCAAAGAGTGAAATAAGAAACGTTTATGAATTTCTGAGGACGTCTATATATATAGGTAATATCTATGTAATGGAACGCAGTTCATTTGTTTTACTTAATTTAATAACTTATGACGAAGTAAATTTTATTCGCGTTTCACAAAGCATTGCGAAGGTGCATACTTCGTAACTTGATATAAACGGTACCTTGATCGTATCCACCCCAACCAACGAACTTGCAAGTATCGCCAACGTGTGGGTCCGCCACGCACGCCGGTTGGACATTCACTCCCAGCTTCAGCGGACGTTTCCAGTGCTGAAACATGTTTTAAGTATAATTCTTAAAAGCTGCTAGCTTAAAAGCTACCATTCTTAAAAGCTGTCGCACATTTTACCACTTCACAACCACCAATTGTGCCTTAAAATTATCACTTTATTATACCACAACGGTGGAAAACAAGCATATGGCCTGCCTGGTGCTAAGCAGACAGCGTAGCCATGGACATTTTTACTCCAGAAGGTTATTGATGTGGCAATTCACGATACAAATTACAAATGCCGGTCCGTCACCCTTAACACAACGTATCCTCGAGAGCTGTGTCGACCTCATTCGCAACCAGGAACACAAAGCAACATACATCTACATGATGTTATTAATTATGGCAGTGATTCGGTTGATGCAATTGGATTCGCGAAATGGATGACACTCCCCTGTGCCCAACCTCTTTCCAAACGAACTTAATTAAATTGAGCATTTAATATCTCACCAGCATCGCCAGGTTATGAGCTAAGTTGCCCGGTTTATATTGTTGATCGATGTAAATCTGGACCATGCGCTGCTGTGATCGTACACTGCTGCCGTCTTCCAGGTCCCATACACCAGCTAATAGCGTCACTTCCCCCGGAGTCGTCCTCCTACAATATGTAAGCATATTTAACAGTTTCTTCCAGTTTCTTTCATTTTTTGTCCACAAAATCCGTCACGAGAAAATATTTCTTAACCAAAACCTTCAATTTCCATTGTTCGTAAGAAACGGAGATCATGGCACTTTATAAAATAAGTAATAAATTATTTAGGTTTACCCATAGACGCAATCAGCAGCAGTGATCGCAGCGCGTGGATGTACCAGGGAAGCATAACACAGGATACTCTGGGGACTCTTTGTGAGAACGGCAAGCGCCAACCATGGGTGAGACCCCACATCTGCTTCCCCAATTTGCTTGTCTGTTAAGCGAAAATATCATTAAGTTATGAAAATTAACACAGCATAAAGAACCAATCGGGAATTTAAGAGGAGATGGTAAGAAATACACGTAGGTATGTAGGTACTAGAAAATTACCTACTAATTGTAGTACGAGTATTATGCCTAATTTTACTTACCATGTTCACATTCCATTAAAGGATCCTTTACGGCTTTACCACAATCTCCGAAAATACCCCCATCATCATCAAATACGTCATCGTATTCGGAATCCTCATCCGAATGAATAATTATTGGCCTTGTTTGCACACATTCTGAACTATCTGCCACTCTTTCAGTTGTGGTAGTCCTACGTCCATTCTTGGAGTAGATTCTACTTGTGTTTCGGACCAAATTGAGGAGCTTGAAACCTTGGAGGATATGGAAATCGGGGTGTGCCTGATAGTCGACAGTATGACTTTGAGCGTCATATGCAATTTCGTCTGAGTTTTCTGTTGTAAAAATTGGTCTCCGTTTCGGAGGTTTAGCTGTGCGATCAACTGCAAATAAAACATCCTAAATTCTTCATACAAGTGTTTCGTTAGTTATCGTAAATTACCCTTATATTAATAGCTCACCTAGTCTGGGATCAAACGTGGAATAGCCTGGTGCATCGTCATCATCAACATCGTCATTGGAATCGTCTACTATACTATAAGGCGAGTCTGTTTTTCCACTGCTGACATATGTCCAGCTCGATCCAGGCGCATGATCGGAATACAGGCCAACTAAGCCAGGTCTTGGCAATTCCACTACGTAGTCTTCAACATAATCTTGAGTGCCATATTCATACTTTGTTCCAGTAACTCCATAGGTATCATCTGCTGGTACGTACGATTTCTTAAAATTTGAATTCTTTATGTTCGCATAGGGGTCTGCATAGTCATCATCAGGAGTGGCTATCTTATGGGTTACTTTAGCTGGTGCAGGTGTTACCGGAGTCTTCACTATGCGATTCGGGATTGGAAACTTTCGATGCATCAGGGCGTTTCTTTGCTTCAAAGCCGTTGAAATATCGCCGCTTTTAGCAGATCTTTTAAAACGTTTAATGGGAAAGTCGTCCGCAAAGTAAACTTTAGATAGTTTATCGGACGGTAAAGGAAGGATGCAACAAATGAATTGCGATTCAGTCGGGGTCTTTTTCGGATGATATCTGAAAATAATTAGGTACTTACATCACTAATATACCTACTTATCATATTAAATCAATATTATCAATGCGTTTATAGGTAAATTACTAATTGTAAATTGTTTTACCTGTCACGCTTAATATAAACCAGTCCGTTTCTACTTTTGCATTCACTTTTCTTTAAGAACGTACATATGTTTTGCACCTGAGTCGTTTCTTCCTTATACACTTTGAAAGTTACTTTATCAGTGATCAATACTGTTTTATTTTTTGTGGCTTTGATATCACTGGTGTTTGTAGCTGGTACCGTGTGACGACTTGTATTCTTGATATCTTTCCAAATAAATGTATCACTGTCAGGAAATTTGAAATCAAGGACGTCTTCTTTTATTGCATCAGTTTTCTTTGTAGTGCTTGGTACAACAGTTGATATAGATTCACGTTCATTCGGCCATATTAACTGGGTATGATCTTGAAAGCGTATATTCCATTTTCTATTGCTCCTCGCTGCATCTCCGTTAGATTCGTCAGCAGAGTTGTTATCATTGAAAACAACTTTATCACTTTCATCCGTGTCGAATTCGCTGACTTCTTCAAACTGCGGTGCCTGGTTCGCGCCTTTTATTTCAGCGAGTTTGTCATTGAGCCACCAGAATTCGCCGTCAATTTGCGCATGTGTGATTCCAGCTACGAGCAATATAATAATTGTCGAGAGCATGTTGCCCATTACTTGGTCAGTTGGGATTGTGGTTTATGTGTCAGTTGTGCCGGAATAAAAGGAAAGCAACGAGGCAGAAGCGCAGGATATTGCGGTTGCGCAATTAGCGAACAATTTGCGAGCAGTTAGTCGCGTATTATTTCGCGACGATTACGTTTATTCGCGATCGTGTGCGCTCACGGCCTGTGACCGTTTGTGGCCGATCACTGAACTGGTCCCCTTTTGTTTGGTACGGTTGGCAGAATAGATACGGAAACTAGGTCACGAGGATAATTGTATATTATTTTGAAGTATTATAAATAACATACGACCTTTGATGTGTATTTATAAATAAAAAAATCATATGGATGAAAAATTAAAATGTAAAGGATAAAGGTACAAACACACTAGACCGTTCCGTGTCCGGGCCGGCCCGGCGCGCGTCCTGTATTAGAAAACGGGCCGGCCCGGACACGGAACGATCTAGTGTGTTTGTACCTCAAGACTACATCTGAGTTCTTGATGGAATTCCCGCACTTCGTGTATTTACTTTATTTGCAATGATTAATTTTGTCATTATCGAAAAGTTTGTAAACTAAGTTTCAGTATAAATAATAAATGTGTGTTTGTGTTACAATTTTAGCCAATTCGAATTTTATAGCTTTACTTGCAAACTATACTAGATAATAATTAAGTAATTATACACATACTTAACCATATTCCACTCGTGTGTAGTGAATTGCGATTTGTTATTTCTCTAAGATTCATAATGTAGGTCCCTACATCCTACGAATAGGCTTATGTACACTATGTCCATGACATACTTGTTTTAATACTATAAATGTATCAATAATTAATTATAAGGTAAACAATTGGTCAGTTTCACGCGAAAATAAGTGGGTCAATGTTATGTATCTGTATCAGTCTATTTATTATGAAGTCAAAGGTCACTAAAATGAGAACACTTAAGGACACATAATAACTCAAACATTTTAGGAGCAATACGAGTACACAAATCTTCCTTGCCCTAACCCTAAACTAAGAAAATCTTGTATATAGTTAGGTACTGTTACTTTTTACGTGTGTGCAAGAGAAGGTTTTTTTTTATAATTAGATAACTTACCAAGAGCATGAGGGGCATATTCTTCTGCAGGTGAATGTAACGAGCACTGGGACCTTACCTTACATCACCAAATTTTGCGAATTCAGCCTTTGGTAGAATGTGCTAAGTATCTTATGTGGACACAATTTAAAAGAGATGACTGAGCTATTGGTTATTTGATCATACAATTGAAGCTGCTAAAACTACCATTTCTGGTCTAAAAAGAGATTCAGTAAGACTCAATGTCTCTTATGTTCAATAAATTTTCCACAATTAAATTAACTCTGCGTTGACGTCAATTTCATAAGATAATGTAGCGTTTTGATCAATCCAAATATAATTAGAGTAACGTAGGTAGGTGTACGAGCATTATTCAATCAATACGCATTGATGGGATTAATATCATCTGGGCCCTACATGATTTGAGAATCAACACTACTAGAGTCACAAGTTACGTAACTAAATAGCTTAACTAGTCAAATATCTCTGTGAGCTGTAGACTCGCGAGTGGGTTTTTTTTAATTTACTTGTTGAGATTTTTTTTTATTCTATCTAATTTATTTAATAAAGACAGTAAAATATATGTAACTACTAATAATATAAACAAATTATGAATAAACTTATAAATAAACTTAAAAATAGACTTATAAATAAACTTTAAGCAATCATGTTTCGGCTATTGTCAGTACCACAATCATATAGTCAAGAATCATATATCTGAAAATCAGTCCCTAATGTTCTAAATTTCTAAGAACTTTCCCGAACGCTAAGAATTTTACTAAACTTCAATCACACGAGTCATCAAAGCCATCCCTCCGCCTTTGGTGTCGTGTAGACTAGTAGGAAAGAAATATTGACCTATCTCGTGGCACAATGCCAAGTTGCACAATAGAATATGATGTCAAATAGATGATCATCATCATCATATCAGCCGAAAGACGTCAACTGCTGGATATAGGCCTCCCCCAAAGAGTGCCACAATGACCTGTCTTGCGCCACCCGCATCCAGCGGACTCCCGCGACCTTTACCAGGTCATGAGTCCACCTTGTGGGGTCTACCCACGCTGCGCCTAATAGATGATGTGATAGTCAAATTTGCAACTTTATAAACGTAAAAAACGCTTCGATCGCTAACTAACGTAAGGATCATGAAGTGCGTAAGTAAATACTAAAAGTGAAGTTACTATTTATGATGCTCAAGTAGCGTCCTTTTTAAATATTTATATATTTTGAAATCTTGAAAATAGCATTAAAAAAAATAGCATAGCGTGCATAAAAAGCGTGTAAGGTGCGAGTAGGTATTTTGTGTTTACATCACTGCTAATGCGAGAATAATATTTTTTAATGGTGTCATCTACCGTATTTACACATATAATCAAAGAATCACCCTGAAACGTAAATCAGACACGTCAGTTGCATACGAGTGCAGCCGACATCGCAATTGAATCAGAAAATGAGCGAACTGTACCCTGCGTAATGCAGCTTATGTTCTGATACCGATCTAGATACCTACGTTATGTTTCAATTTCAGTCTCGCTCGGATTTCATGAAAATTGCTTCAATGAACAGGATAAACACTAAATAGGGAAACCAAAACTGAGCGTACCTACTGTGCACAATCGGAAGCCAAATTGAGATTAACAACGGACCAATCACATCACAGTAACGCATGATTTGTAGGTTAGGTAGACCACAAATCTCTTACTGAAATCGAGAATACTTGTTTGATTAAAGAGAAGCGAACCTGTAATTATATTTGTGGCTGAATACTATGATGGTTCTGCTAATGGTGTTTATATCACAGACCGTGTAATAATGGTAATATATAATAATTAGTGATAATAATTATGATTATGATTTAGATAATGATTATAATTTCGTGGCTGGGCTACCTGTGACATTAAGTAGTAACATGATATTGATTAATAAATAACACTACACCACGTTAATCAACTTCTTTTAAGGGGTTACACTTAAGTATATAATTGCATTAACTCTAGCTTTAAGGGCCTATCGTGCGGGGTAAATTCTCAGCGCCTGTCAAATTTCAATTTTTTAAATAATTTACCCAATTAACCCACACATGCATTATTCACGCACACTACCTCATTTTGCTGGGTCGGGTCATTGACCCATGTTTGTGCCAACTTATGACAATATAGATTTTGAATATTTAAAGGTTTCTTAGTGCATAAGAGAAGTGTAACAAAAATCGTCAAGTTCTGATCTGTAACCAAAACTCAAGTATTAGTTGTATATGAAAATGTCTTGAATTTGGAATTTGTGGTAGTAAAATACTCAGTTCCTTGTTTATAAAATAAAACTTGTCAAACCCCTGTTTTGTAAAATGTATTTTGTTTTGCCCTTTCCTCACAGACTCATTTTTATACAACTTAAAACAGAGAAAGACTTTTCCTAATCGGTTCGTGCATGTTATGACTGTTTTATGTTTATGACTTAGGTACTTATTTTGAGAGTTTACTTGGTGATTTTCATGATACGAGTATATGTTGTACCTTAAATAGGTTATTTTAAGCAAAACTTTTCATAAATTGATTATTTTCTGTTTATCAGTTGGTTAACTCTAAAATGGACACTGATTTAATGCAAGTTTTAAGAGAAGAAGCGGTAGTTTTATTACAATATATATAATAACTACTGAAACTATTTATACGGCACGGGATAACTGCAGCAATATTGTGAATCAACTTTGTATTTGAGGAACCAGTACCTAACCTTATAGGTAGTTCTTGTTATTCACGACCTCCCGTCGTAACCCAATCCGCAGAATTGCGCATAGAATAGTATGACATTCCCTGCGCATCGTCGTTATCGTGAATGACAAGCACTATAAAACCTAATGATATAACAAATATCATCAAGAAAGTCATTGTAACATTCTGCAATTGTGGAACTTGGCCGGACCACTACTGTATCAGCTCTGACACATTAACTTTTATACAGTCGTGCCGTCGATGACACTTAACTGAACATCCGTGAACCTTATTGCAACGAGATAAGGTTCAATAATGGTTAACATTGCGTCTATTTTCTTCATCAATAAGAAATAGCAATTATTATTATTTCCTATTCGTTTACTATAACGTCGAGACAATTATTGCGATGCGACATAAGTACTTACTTGTACAAAATCAAAGCAACGGGATTTCCAACGCATGAAAGCTTTAGATAGAAACTAGCGCAGTGTAATATTATAAGTAATTACTGCATATTTGTTTATTAGACATCGTCATTGTCACCACATCCCCAACAACTACTTGGTTTATTATTTATAAATGAAACATAGGTTTATTATTTTCATTCTAGGTATAATTATATTATGACCAGGCGGCTTAGACACTACACAATTTAAATCCACATCACTCAAACTGGCTAAGAAACTCCGATATTCTTTCTTCTGCTCCCGCTGCAAGAGAGCACTCTAGATCTGTTTCTTGGTATAACGCTGATATTTTATAAACTTCTGTTCAAAGCACCATAATAATTGTGCCTGTTTGTACAAATTCTGGGATATGTTTTGCTTATGCAGATTCTGCGATATGTTTAGGTAATCATTGTTTAACGTGAAAGCGCCGTACATATACACATAAAATATAACATTAGATTCGTTAAATTATTGAAATATAAAAATACAACTTGTTTACAAATTTTAATTTGAAATATGATGAGTGACATAAATGTCATAACGTTCCGTTCTGGGTGGCCAATTTATAAAAAGTAAATTACTTTGAACTGAAATACATCGGTAACCTTTTTACGTTTAAAATGCCTTTTCGTAAAGGAAATCATTATAATTTAGTTGCATTAGTATACATTGGGTGTTGCAGTAAAACCTACTTAGGTATTTAGTCTATGCTTAGGCCGATACTTAATGTCTTGTCGTTGTCAGATTTAAAATATACTGTTAAAAAATAAGACGTGTTGATTTAATGAAAATACTTTAATATATTAAATAACAAATAAAACGTTTCGTGAACAGTGTGTAAATGCACAGCTACCCACAGGTTATGGGCTTATAAATAAAAATAATGAAGAACTGCAAATATATAAAACATCGTACGTTATAATATTTTTCCCGAAAAACAAAAGTCGGAAAAATGTCAAGAACAGAAAATGAAAATATTGAAAAACTAACCGGCGCTGAATCTTACCGTGGCTGGAAGTTCGGACTCACAATATTTCTTCGAGCAAAAGGTTTGTTAGACTTAACTAAACCCGAAAATAAAGATGAGAAAAAAACTTTAGATGAAAAGCAGGATGCTCAGGGTCAAGCCCTGATAATATCAACTATAGATAGAAAACATCTACAATACATCCTAACATGCGAAACCACTGCAGAAATGTATAAAACCTTATGTGACATTTATGACAGGCAAGAATCACGAAACAAATGCAGTATGATGCAAGATTTCTTTAACTACAAATATCAGGGACAGAATATGACGGAGTTTCTCTCCGAAATGGATAGCATAACGTATCGCCTATCCAAATTAGGCAGTAAAATCGAAGAAGATATGGTAATGTCAAAAATACTATCCGCTCTTCCTGAAACCTACAACAATTTTATTACTGCGTGGGAATCCTCAAGTGAGAAAACACTATCTAACCTAAAGAATCGCTTGCTGTTAGAAGAAAATAGAAAAAATGGCCAACCTTCAACTTCCTCAATAGCATTCAAAGCTAATACAGCTGTACAATGCCTAAAATGTAATAAGAAGGGACATAAAGTAAAAGACTGCAGGTCTAAACAATGCGGAATCTGCAAAAAGTATAACCATCCAGAAGATAAGTGTTTCTTCAAAGATTCAAATAAAAACAAGTACAAAAAACCTGGTAGAGTAGCTTTCCTATCAAGCTCTGAAAATAATACCAGCTCAAATCAACTTGAGTTTATAGTGGACTCGGGATGCTCGGCGCACATGACGAATAACCTGGAAACCATAAAGAACTTCAGGAGTCAAGAGTCAGAAATCTGCATAGCCAAAACTAAAGCTAAAATACTATCCAAAGGTGTTGGAACTGTCGAAGGAGACCTATGCGTACTGAAAAACACACTATATGTACCAGATTTATCACAAAACCTTATGTCAGTCAATGAGATTACGAATAACGGTGGTTCTGTAATATTCTCAAAGGACACCGTCAAGATTTGTAAAGAAGACCTCACTATGTTTGGAAAGAAGAACGAATCCGGTTTATACACAGTAAACTTAAACCATGAGAAAAATTTGGCTATGTGTGCAGAAGACAGCTGGCATATAAAAATGGGACACCCAGGAAAGAAAGCAATTAAAAACTTACAAAAGATGGCTGAAGGCATCATATCCAATGAAAACCACAAACATGAAGATGATTTATGCGAAGTATGCATCATGGCAAAACAAACGAGAAAACCATTTAATACAGAAAGAACAAGAGCAACAACACCTCTTGAAATACTACATACTGATGTCTGCTATGTTGAACAAACAACATGGGATGGAATGAGATACATTCTTACAGTTTTGGATGACTATACTCATTTCACAAAAGTATACTTGATGAAGAATAAATATGAAGTTCCTGAATTAATAAAACAATACATCAATGAAGCTGAAAGAGAATTAGACATGAAAGTAAAAAAGCTGAGGTGTGACAATGGTGGCGAATACACTGAAAAAGAATTTAAAACTTGGTGTCATCGAAGAGGTATTAAATTAGACTATACGATCCCTCACAGCCCGCAATTAAATGGCAAATCTGAGCGGCTAAATCGCTCATTGATAGAAAAAGCAAGAGCATTGCTGTTTCAATCGGGTCTAAATAAAGAAATGTGGGGAGAAGCTATCTTAAGCGCTACATACCTGATGAATCGCCTACCTTCGAAAACAACTGGTACTACTCCATATGAATTATGGTATAAAACAAAACCAAACCTAGCAAATATAAGAACCTTCGGGAGCGTGGGATATGTAAAACGTCTGGGATATCTAAAGAAACTAGAAACCAGAACTAAGAAGCAAATAATGATCGGATATGCTCCAGTCGGATACAGAATGTGGGATCCAGAGCGTAGGAAAATTACTATCCAGAGAGACATAATATTTGATAAACAAGACGGTGCTGTGAATCATATATCTACAGCAACCTTACCTCAATTTGAAGAAGAAGAAGAAGACAATCCTGGAAATAAGAAAGCTTCTGAAACAAAGAAAAATACAGGTTCACAAGAAAATGAAGATGATTACCTCGAGTATTACGACCCTGTAAGCTCTGATACTGAAAATGATAACCAAGAAAAACAAAAAGACGAAAGACAAGATATAGAAAAGCAAAATTTCGAACAACTAAAAGAAACAGATGAAGAAAAAGAAGAAAAGAGACAAGATGTAGAAATTGAAACTATAGAACAACAAAGAGAAACAACAAGAAATATAAACACAGAAGCAATAAGAACTAAAAGAAATAGTAAATTACCTGAAAAATACAAAGACTATGTTTTGCTTACCTATGAACAAGCAATCGCAAGTAAGGAAAAAGCAAATTGGGTGAAGGCAATTCAATCAGAAATGAATTCTTTGGAAGAAAATAAAACATGGATCATGGTTAACAAAGAAGAGGCAAAAGGGCATAAAATTCTGTCAAACAAATGGGTTTTTCGCGTAAAAGACGACGGAACCTACAAGGCGAGATTGGTGGTCCGAGGCTGCGAGCAGAAAGGCGTCCTTGACTACGACGAAATTTACAGTCCGGTTGTATGTCAAACTGCTCTCAAAACTTTATTTGCCATAGCAGCGGCCAAAAACCATCACATACTGACTTTCGACGTAAAAACTGCATTTCTTTATGGTGAACTGACAGACAAAGTATTTATGAAAGTTCCTAAAGGATATGATAAAACTGACAAAGTTTGCTTACTGAAAAAAGCACTTTACGGACTTAAACAAGCGCCTCTTACATGGAATAAAACCTTCACTCAAACTATGACAGACCTAGGCTTTAAAAGCATAAAAAATGACAGATGTGTTTTTGTAAACAAAGATAAGTCAGTCATCATTGCTTTATATGTGGATGATGGGCTGGTTATTGGACAAGACAAAGAAAATATAAAACAGATTTTGCGTAAACTTGAAAACACATTTCAAATGAAGAAAAATGAATATCCTACAAGCTATTTGGGAATGGAAATACAATATTTAGAAGAAGGTATAAAACTAACACAGAAAAATTACATAAATAATATTCTGCAAAAATATGGGATGGAGAAAGCTAAACCCTCTGTTATACCGAGTACCATGGATTCGGGAGTGGCACAAGAAACCTCCCAGGAGAAGGTGGACTATCCATACCGGGAAGTCGTGGGAAGCTTATTGTACCTTTCTACCCGAACCAGACCGGACATAGCTCAGGCTGTGAACCAAGCAACAAGAAAAACTGAAAATCCCTCTAAAGATGACATAATTGCAGTAAAGAAAATACTGAAGTACCTAGTCGGAACTAAAGATAAAGGTATTATGTTTAAAAAGAACATGCCAATAGGCAACATCCGAGCGTTCAGTGATTCTGATTATGCGGGTGATCTGATGACTAGACGGAGCACAACTGGAACTGTGTTGATGCTTGAAAATGGTCCTATATACTGGTCATCAAAAAGACAACCCATCGTGGCCCTCTCGTCAACGGAATCGGAGTTTATAGCTGCCGCTGACAGTTGCAAAGACGCTATGTATCTAAAATCGTTGTTGAAAGAGTTGGTGGAAGAAAATGTCAAGCTTGTTCTACATGTGGATAATCAGAGTTCCATACAGCTAATCAAAACGGGTTCTTTCAACAAAAGATCCAAGCACATCGACGTGCGTTACCATCATATATATGAGAAGTATGCTGAAGGCCAAATTGATGTAACATACTGTCCTTCTGAAATCCAATTGGCCGACATCATGACGAAACCCTTGAACAAAGTGAAGTTTCAGAGACATTGTGATAATTTGATTTCTTAAGACTGTTTATTAACGACAATAGTATTGCAATGTCTGTAATTGTTAAACTGTCATGCATTAGTTAACTAATCTATAATATCATTAAATTTAAAGACAGTTTAAAAATTAGGAGAAGGTGTTGCAGTAAAACCTACTTAGGTATTTAGTCTATGCTTAGGCCGATACTTAATGTCTTGTCGTTGTCAGATTTAAAATATACTGTTAAAAAATAAGACGTGTTGATTTAATGAAAATACTTTAATATATTAAATAACAAATAAAACGTTTCGTGAACAGTGTGTAAATGCACAGCTACCCACATTGGGGACCAAAGATTGCATTTTTATGTTATAACGAATGGCTAATACTAAAAATTCCATGTTAAAAGATTCTTCAATAGCCACACGTCAACATTTATTTACCCTACTTCAATTAATGCAATCTTTGTGTGTGGTATACATTTTGTATTTGTATACGAGCAAGCTGTCAAAAAGCGTGTTTTTATGAGATGTCAAACTGAGAAAAGCAGCATACGTCTGCTCCCATTGAGGGCCGGAGCCCATCTGCCGGCAAGAAAACTACGGCGGCCGGTCAAATTTTCGGAATTTCCTTTGCATTGTTAAAAAAATCTCCACATTTTGCAAATGTTAAACACATACGACCTAGATAACATGTAGTTTTGTTACTATTCAAAAATTGAAGACCTTTCATAAAGTATTAACGTTGTAGTTTGCGTTTATTTCCTTTAGTAGAGCTAACTTTGGATTGAATTTTTATGAAGAAAACTATAAGTAATTGTGTTTCTGAAACACATGACGTGTAGAGTGTATCCTTAAATATCATATATAGGAATTACAGAATTCAAGCTTTAGTAATAATAATACAGCAAGTGATCCAACCATCGCAATTATTCAGAAATTTGCTCGGTGCAGTCTTAATAAGTGGGACGGCAGGGACGCAATAAACCGTTTACAAACGGAGGCGGAAGGCGGAAGTGGAAAGAGAAATAATTTCCAATGCGTTAGTTCACGACATTTAACAGTGTACAGTAGGGTGGTCCAAGATTGTATGGGAGAAAAAAAATGTCGTTTTATTCTTGCTCCACAAGTCTTATCCTGTTCCTGTATGAGCAAAGAGGACATATACCAAAATTTTGCTTTCTAGAGCAACGTTTAGAGGTCGCGACAATTTGCAAGTTAAATATATATGAACTCGCCAAGCACCTACATTGGTAAATTTTTAAAACTATCTCAAATGCGATCTTTCCTGTTACTTTGTATCTTATTTATTATAACTGCTTGTGTAGGTCTAGGTAGGATTTTTTTTTTGTTTCAATTGGCGTAAAAATGTAGCTATTCGGTAGTCATAGTCTTATTGACACATCGACAGCATAGGCGCACGTAAATAATAGGACGCTAGGATATTTAAAAAATAGTTTAAAAATGCATCGACTTAATTTCCGTGTTTATGAATGCTTAAAGAGTATAGTGAAATCGTAAAACAACACCCATAAAATAAATATGGCGGAATAATCTTACATAAATCGACTCAGTTGCAAACTAAGCTAAAACTGTGTCGTGGGCACTAGATGACGTTATATATACATAAATATATGTCTAAAAAAAATAAAAATATATATATACAATACAACCTGGACCCAGGAAGGAATATTAGTGCCTATCATACAAAATAGAAATAGATATCTGTCTTTATCAGAATGTGAATCCAAAAACATCGGCTGCGTAGGCAGGGAGGCCGTAAAATTAAAAACTTTTCTTGAAGTGCAGATTAAAGTGCGAAATTTAAACCTGTCAATGACTGCTCAGATAGAGATATATACTGCCTTGTTAAAAAATACAATTATAACAAAAAGCAAAGAACAAAAGCGATATATCACCTGAGCCGACGACTTACATAGAAAGATGCAAATAGTGACTTCTTTCTAATTATAACATTCCGTAAATTAAATAAGGAGATAAAGAAGAATAATAAATAACAATAATGATTAGCATAATTTAATATCACTTCATGTTCAATTTACTCATAGTTTCCGTATAAAACTGCCGACGAAGAATGAGAGTTTTCTCTGAATATTTAAAAAATGTTAAAACAGTCGCGACCTCTAAATATTATCCGATTTGTCTATAAATTGGCAGAGAACAGTTTGAAGTGCAATGGAATAAAGGGAACCTTGTGGAGAAAACAAATTCAAAAAAAGTTATTTTTGGACCACCCTAGTGTACAGATTGTATACAGTACGTTTAGAAAATAATGGGGTACAAGAAGACACTTATTGATTACTTGAGTTACCTGTTTTCACCAGGAATCGGTACGTGTACTGACACGTACCGACTGCGGTAGGTAGAGGTAGGTATAGCCTCCACCTCTAACTTGCAAGATACATAGATGTCGACAAACACATACCTACTAACTCATAGTAAAAACCTCCTTCCTGTTAAAAACTCGTGTCTCAAATAACCTGTGCGTGTCCCATTTTATCCCGTCTGACGATTACGGCTCGTTTACATTGGTTACAGGTTACTCAGGTGAATTCGACAGCGCCATACTGTTTTCATATCCACTAGTGTGCTGGGCCGGAAGGTTATGTAAAAAATGATTCCCAGTGTGTATTTGCTGTATAGATTTTTGAGAAGTCCAAAGAAAAATGTCCGTTCTTAGCGAGTGTATGGCGACAACTGTGCGTGTACTCAGACCAGTTCATCGGTGCTATTAGAATGCATGGCAGGGCAGCGGTGCATCGAGCTTATACAGTTTTTCAGGTCAAAGGGAATTGCAATCGGAACAAACGAAGCCATTTGAAATGTGCATGTGATGTCATTTTACTGTTCTTTCGCGGGATAGAATGAATGGCTTCATTCCGTCTTTGCATTTTGATTGGCGTGTTGCTTCATCAAGCGGTATTCTAAAAGGAATACATACCACTTAGATGAAAATGAAAATATTCGACGATTTTCCAGAGTAATACTCGAATTTTTAATTCAAGACCAAAAAAAACTACGACAGATCTGTCACTGTGGTGATCATTCACATCATTTTTTACAGCAATATATATATACAAAAAAAATTAAACAGATGTAAAAGAAACAAAAAAAATTAAGTGAGAATGAAATTAAGTAAAACAAACCCAATAAATTAATTTAAGCAAAACAATTAAATTGGAAAATCAAATTAAAAAATAAAAACATTAAAATTAAGAAAAAAGTAATACAAAAAATAAATAAAATACAATAGCAAAAAGTGAAAATTAATATAAATTTTTAAATCTTTAAGTAGGTATCCTTCAATTAGTCGAAATCGAGTATAATGACGATTATTCGCATAAAAAATGTTTTATTACCTACTTAAAATTCAAAATAAGTAGATATAAAATTTGAAAACTTTACCCAAGAATTAGTCAAAAATGAGTAAAATTACGCTTTTTCTTTAAAAAAAGTTTTGTAACTTAAAAATCAAAATATAAATTATGAAATCCTTATCCCTGAATAACATAGTCGAAATCAACGATTTTTCGCAAAACACCGCCTGATTTGTTCAGACAATTTAATCAATTATTATAAAACAAAAATCAGATGGCCGAAAATTGTCCTGTCTGGCTGGACTAACCTTTATATTTTATGTTTAAAAAAGTAAGCACACGTTCGGATTTCAAATATTCTATGCACTCTTGTGGATAAAATGCAGTTTTGCTGGTTTTAAAGAATAAAAATTGGCTTTACGAGCTAGTAGGGTAGAGTAGTAGGGTGGGAAGTTAGGGTATGGTATTGGTGGGAATCGCTGTTTTAGTGAAATAAGCATTACCCGTGAAAAGCCAATGAAAACCATCTGCTGTGTTTTGTAGTGGAACACTGAATTAAGCAGAGCCCTGGCCAGTCCGAGTCCTCCACGTCCCTGTCGTCCACCCTGGGAACTGCTGCGACCACGCAAATGCGTGTCCACTGCCACTGGGTTGCAGCTGAGCTGAGGAGGCAGGGCAAAAGGCGAACATTCTGCGCCTTAAATCAGAATCGTAACACTAAGGGAGGATACCCGAAATAAAACTGAGCACGTTCGTATGCTCCAAGGTGGCAGCCCCACTAACGAACTAAGGCATAGTAAGGCTAAGCACCTGCTTGCTCGAAAATAACCGATTTATGAAACAGAAACAGTGACAAACCGGACCGATCATCTACCGACGACCCTTGGCATGAAATTACGGACACGAATTGCTTTTTGGAATGTACGCACGCTTAGCGATGACAGTAGATTAGCTCAAGCAGAAGCAGAAATGCTACGATACAACCTGCAAATAATTGGTCTGAGCGAGGTGCGAAGAAATGGTTTTGGTGAGCTGAGAACGCCCAGAGGCTTGACTTTGCTGTACTCCGGCAAGGAAATGGAGGAGGATGTGCGTGAGCACGGCGTTGGACTCCTTCTTTCAGAGGCGGCGAAGAAAAGCCTTTTGGACTGGAAACCGATCTCCGACCGAATCATGTGGGCCCGCTTCAACACACGAGTCCGGAAGATCTCGATTGTCCAGTGCTATGCTCCCACCAACTCTGCCGCAGAAGAAACCAAGGACGATTTCTACGAAGCACTTAATGCCGCAATCAAAAACATCAAGAGGCAAGATATAGTCATCGTCATGGGAGACCTCAACGCCAAAGTTGGTACTAATAATAGGAACCGAGAACGGCACATGGGCACACAGGGACTCGGAGTGTGTAATGAGAACGGAGAGCGGTTTATAGAGTTTTGTCAAACCCAAGATCTCACCATCGGCGGAACTCTATTTATTCATGGAGATCATCATAAATACACCTGGAATTCACCAGACGGCACTACCAGGAATCAAATTGACCATCTGGCCATTAGTTCCAAATGGCGCTCCTCGTTGCTCGATGTGCGTAATCGGAGAGGCGCTGACATTGATAGCGACCACCACCTGGTCGTCGCAGAAGTGCGTCTGAAGGTTGCGGTAGCACGACGAACTGACGGACTAGGCAAAATGGGAAGACGTTTCGACGTCTGTAAGCTACGTGACCCAATTACCTGCGACAAATTTAAGTTAGAACTCCGAAACCGTTTTTCCGGCCTTCCCGCAGACACCATTGACGATGAGTGGAAACAGATAAAAGTGGCTTACACAGAAGCCAGCTCCATCGTCCTGGGACACAAATCTCACACACGCGATGACTGGATCTCACAAGCCACATGGAACCTTATTGGTGACAGAAAAGAGCTACACTTAAAACTGCTAGAAACATGCGACGCATCACAACGTGCCAACCTCAAGCAGCAGTACCGTCAAATACGCAGGAAGATCTACCGCAGTACGCGAAAGGATAGAAGGGTGTGGGCTGATGGTATTGCTGATCAAGCCCAATTCGCTGCTAATACTGGCAACTTGAGGGAGCTCTATAAAGCTACGAAAACACTGGCAGGAAACAGCAGTTTTAAGAAGAAGCTTCTTAAATCCAAGAATGGTCAGCTTATCGTGACATCTGAAGAGCAACTGCAACGCTGGCGGGAACACTTTACGGAGGTATTTCAAAGCTCAGCAACAGCGGCACCAACTGTGATACAGGACAGTTCTTCGCCTGCACAGCTCCTTGACATCGACACCTCTCCACCTAAGCACGCTGAAGTAGCTAATGCTATTCGTTCCCTGAAGTGTGGTAAGGCGCCAGGACTCGACCTCATATCTGCGGAAATGCTTAAAGCTGACTTGCCCACCGCTGTTGAGTCTATGACTTCCTTAATCGAGAGGATCTGGGTTGGTGAGGAACTGCCGGAGGACTGGAGTAAGGGACTATTGATAACAGTGCCTAAGAAAGGTGACTTAAGCCAGTGTGGCAATTGGAGGGGAATCACTTTGCTTTCGATTCCTTCTAAGGTTTTCTGCAAGATCATCCTGGACAGGCTATCGAAGGCCGTTGAACCACTCCTGCGCAACGAGCAGGCAGGTTTTCGTCCAAATCGTTCGTGCACTGACCAAATTAACACTCTTCGTATCATACTGGAGCAGGCATCAGAATGGCAGAGGGAGCTTTACCTGACCTTGTAGATTTCGAAAAAGCCTTTGATACGTTGAGATGGTCTAGCTTATGGTCGCGCCTTCAGTTTATTGGTGTCCCACCGAAAATAGTTCATTTGCTCCAAGCTATCTACAAGAACTACTCATGCAAAGTAACACATGACGGCCTCATATCGGAAGACTTTGCTGTGCACGCTGGTGTTCGACAGTGCTGCCTTCTATCGCCTCTCCTCTTCTTGTTAGCATTGGACGGAATCATGTGCCGCGTGTACAACAACGGTCGCCGCGGAATAGAGTGGGGGATCTCCAATGTCTTAGAAGACTTGGATTATGCCGATGACCTATATCTGCTTAGCCACACACGCGGTCACATGCAAGCTAAGCTGGACGATCTTGGGGCCGAAGCGGCCAACATAGGCTTAAAAATCAACACCCGGAAAACCCAAGAGATGCGATCTGGAGTGAAGAACACAACACCGTTGCTGATTGGCGCAGAGGATGTGGAACGCGTCCACAAGTTCACATATCTCGGTAGTGTCGTGTCAGAGACAGGAGGAACCGAAGAGGACATCACTTCACGGATTGCCAAAGCCCGGGTAGCCTTCGCACAGCTGCGAAACGTATGGCAATCACGAAAACTGACTCGAAGAGTGAAACTGAAAATCTTTGGGTCTAATGTTAAGTCTGTGTTGCTGTACGGGTGCGAGACTTGGAAGGTTACAAAGGGCATTTCCAACCAGCTTCAGGTCTTCGTTAACCGATGTCTTCGTCGAATTCTCGGTATTTACTGGCCCGAGACCATCTCGAATGAGAACCTCCGAGAACGTTGCCACGAAATCCCGATCGACCAGCAGATCAAGCGCCGTAAGTGGAACTGGATTGGACACACACTCCGGAGGGGGCCCGACCATATACCTAAACAGGCCTTAGACTGGAACCCCCTAGGAAAGAGAAAGCGTGGCCGTCCCAAACAAACCTGGCGGCGTACGGTGCTGGACGAGGCGAAGAAGATCGGGAAGTCTTGGAGCGAAATGAAGCGAGAAGCTCAAGATCGATCTACATGGAGAGTCACTGTGGATGCCCTCTGCCCCATCTTGGGGACATAGGATCTTAAGTCAAGTTACGAGCTAGTGAGTAACTAGGATTTTTTTGCATTACGTATTTTTCATTTAATTTAGGCGGTGCAAAAGTGGTGCAAACTGATATATCACCTGAGAAATTCAGTGGATTCATTTAGCAAAAACCGTAGAGCCAACTGCACCAGATTTCGATTCAACGCGGAGCAGGTAAGATTTATGGCCGAGGTTAAGAGCCTGGGTGTTAGTCGATCGGAAAGCCTCTAAATTGGAATACGATATCTGTACTTTTAATTTCTATTACCTAAATGAGACTTCTTCGAATCAATTCATCCGTCCATTCCGAGCCTAAGTTCTGATAATTTTTGCGTGGATTTAGTTTCGGTGAACTTTTTGACTTCAATATTTAGTATTTTGCATGAAAGAAAATTAAATGTTTCGTATTTATTTAGCTGTGATAAATAATGGCACAAACGAAGAAACTTATCTAACTTTTACAGAAATCGTTAATCTACGAAACAGGCAATTTACTATTCGACGTAGTCGGCACTAGAAATATTGCTGTAAATACGCGGAAGAATTCCGTTTGGAATAAAATTTCGTCTTGAACGAAATCCGTAACATTGTTTCGGAAAGGTTCTAAAGTTGAAACTGCTGGATGCTCTCCGATAGTGCTGCCAGGACTGAGTTTTAAAATAACTTGAAACCGTTTTTCAGGAATTTCAACATACAATTTAATGTATTCTTAGCCTATGTTTTTTTCTTTTTAGTTTTTAGGTTTCTGTTGTATATGTAGGGTAAGCAAACAATTGATCATACGCGGGTAGACTTGGGAATCTTGTCTTGGAATAAATGGTGGACAATCGCTACGTGTTTTATTTGCTACTGGCGAACGAGGAGAATTAAGTTGTTAAAATATTGTGATAGTGCTACGGAATCATGTCGGCGGGACAATTTCGCGATTTCGACATTAAAAATGGAAATTGGACGGCGTATTGTGAGCGACTGGAAATGTACTTCCTCGCGAACAAAGTGGACGATACCGTTAAGTTAGCCACGTTGATTTCGGTCATGGGAGAAGACGCTTATGAGCTATTATCAACTTTAGCAAGCCCTAAGAAACCCTCGGAGCTGACTTTTGCCGGCGCCGTCGAGCTACTTAAAAAACATCTACAACCGAAACCGTCGGTATTAGCCGAGCGCTTTAAATTTCGACAGCGACGACAACTGGAGGGCGAGTTGATAGCGGACTACGTGGCCGAATTAAAAAAATTAGCCATGAACTGTGAATTTAAAACTACGCTCGAAGATAATTTACGTGACCAATTTGTGTGCGGCATAAAAAGTGAGTTAATACGGCAAAGGTTATTCGCCGAAGACGATAAGTTAACCTACAATAAGGCGGTTACATTATCATGTACGTTGGAGGCTGCCGAAAGGGACGCCGGTGCAGTAGAGTGTAACTCGAGTGCCTCAATGGGTGTAAACAAAGTGCACGTTATGGTCAAATGTATGGCATGCGGCGATACCCAGCATAAGACGGAAAATTGCAAGTATCGGAACTACGACTGTAGTTTATGCAAGAGGATTGGTCACCTACGTAGAATGTGTCCGGAAAACCAGCAAGACCAGAGTTCAAGACGGGGATATGTAACGGCGGAGGAGGCCGGACGCGCATCACGCGGGTCGAGCGTGAACAGCGGCGGCAGGCGCGGGCGCGGCGCGCGCGGGCGGCGCGGCGCGCGCGGGCGCAGCCACACCGGTGCCTACTGGATGCAGGAGCCCGCCGGGGAAAACACCATTTTGGAACAGCCGGAGGAGGCTGATGAGGGTAGCGTTAGTGAGGACGACGCGGAGGAACCGATGTACCAGATGTCTTTGACGAACTATAGACCGGTGTGTATGTCTCTTTTTGTACATAATAGGCCCCTAGTCATGGAGGTGGACACTGGGTCCGCTTTATCTTGCGTGAGTGGCGATACGTATCGGCGATATTTTAATGACCTTGTTTTAAACCCTTGCCGTTTAAATCTTAAGTTTTACGACGGCTCTGTGGTACAGCCCTTAGGATACTTGGAAGTAGATGTCCGTCACAACCAAATGACGAAGCGATTAGATTTATATGTGTTGGACAGAGCGACTACCAACTTATTAGGTCGACAATGGTTGTTCGAACTGAATATTGAAATACCTAAAGTTAGCATGTCCGACGTAATGCATAACAAACAATTAGAAAAAGGTGTGATCATTAACAATCTTATTTCCAGGCATGAATCACTCTTTGATGGCACACTGGGGCGGTACACCGGCTCGCCGGTGAAGCTGTGCGTGCGGGAGGGCGCCGAGCCTATTTACTGCCGCGCGCGACCTTTGCCCTATGCGTTGCGCGCGCGCGTCGATGCCGAGCTCGATGCCATGCTGCGCGCCGGCGTCATCGAGCCCGTCGATCACTCCGACTGGGCCACTCCTCTAGTTATAGCGAGCAAGGCGGATGGCGGTATACGTATATGTGCAGATTACAAGGTAACTCTGAACAGAGTCTTACAAGTAGACAGATATCCGGTTCCAAAATTAGATGATTTGTTTAGTGGTCTAAGTAATAATAAATATTTCACTAAACTAGATTTATCTCAAGCGTATAACCAGTTGGTGCTGGACGAAGATTCGCGGGCTTATACGGTCATTAATACTCATCGTGGGCTATTCAAGTACAATCGTTTAGTATATGGATTAAGCTCAAGCCCTGGAATTTTCCAAAAATTTATGGTTAATTTATTAAGAGATATTCCAGATGTTGTAGTTTTCTACGATGATATTTTAATTAAAAGCAAGGACATAAATAGCCACGTCAAAGCTATTGAACGGGTATTTTCGGTATTACAAAGCAGCGGGCTTAAGCTGAAACGGAATAAATGTGATTTCTTATCAAATCAAGTACAATATTTGGGATTCATCGTAGACGAGAACGGGGTGAGAGTTAATCCCGATAAAATTAAGCCCATAGTCGACATGCCTCACCCGACTAACCCCACAGAATTAAAATCATTTTTAGGCATGGTAAACTTTTATGGGAAATTCGTGAATAATTTGTCAGAGCATCTTGTGCCGTTATATGACTTACTCAAAAAGGGTAGACCATTTATATGGGGCCGGAGACAGAACGATGCTTTTATATACGTTAAAAAACTGTTGTGTAGTACGGAAGTGCTAGCGCACTACGATATGGCGCGGCCCACGGTAGTAACATGTGATGCATCTTCGCGGGGGATCGCCGCGGTATTGGCTCAGCGTTCGCCCGGAGGACGCGAACGGGTTGTCGCGTTTGCTTCGCGCGCACTTACCAATCATGAAAAACACTATAGTCAAATTCACAAAGAGGCTCTCGCGATTATTTTCGCGGTAGATAAATTCCATCAGTATTTGTATGGAAGGACATTTATTTTGCGTACTGACCACAAGCCTCTAGTGAGCATTTTTGGACCAAATACCGGGGTACCCGTGACAGCAGCTAGCAGGTTGCAAAGGTGGGCAATTAAATTGTCAGCGTATGATTTCACAATCGAGTACATACGCACTGACAAGAATACGGCCGATGTTCTGTCTCGCTTAATTAAAACACACAAGGAGGAAGCGGTTGCCGGACAGGAGGAGCTGCCCGAGCAGACCTACTTGCATTTTGCGACAGAAGCTTTACTGTTAGATTACAAAGTACTCAAACGCGAGACCAGGAATGATCCTATCTTGAGTCGAGTCATGGGGTACTTAGCCGATGGCTGGCCAGAGGACGTAGAAATAAATGAATTGAAGCCTTATTTCAATAGACGTAACGAGCTATATTGCGAACTCGGTTGTATTTTGTGGGGGCATCGAGTAGTAATTCCGTCATCGTGTAGGGAACGCGTGATAAGCGAGCTACACGAAGCGCATATGGGCATAGTAAAAACAAAGGCTTTAGCTAGAAGCTACGTGTGGTGGCCGGGGGTAGACGAGGCAGTGGAAGCGAGGTGCCGCGCTTGCACAGTGTGCGCCAGCGTCGCCGACGCGCCGGTGGCACACGTGCCATGCGCGTGGCCGTGGCCGGATCGCCCCTGGGCTAGACTGCACATTGACTTTTTATCAATTTCGGGACTCACGTATTTGATAACGGTAGATGCATGTTCAAAGTGGATAGAGGCCTCGAAAATGAAGACTACTACTGCGGAGGCGGTAATAGCGGTACTGCGGGAGATGTGGGCACGGTTCGGCCTTCCCAAGCAGCTGGTTAGCGACAACGGCCCACCGTTTACAAGTGCTAAATTCGAGTCGTTTCTAAAACGAAATGGTATAGAGCATATTTTTTCATCTCCATACCACCCGGCGTCTAACGGAGCCGCTGAAAATTCTGTAAAAATTTGTAAACGGGCGATTAAAAAAGCGCAAAAACAGAAATTAGATATAGATGTAGCTTTGAACAGGTTTTTGTTAACTTACAGAAATACAGAACACTACACGACTGGAGAAAGCCCAGCAAAAATTTTGCAAGGCCGTAAGCTGCGTATGCGTCTAGATCAGTTAAAACCGGAACGCGCCGCGCGAGTGAGCGAGCACCAGGCGCAGGCGGCGGCGCGAGCGAGCGGCTCGCGGCGCCAGCTGGGCCCGGGGGACACGGTGTGGTACCGCGACTACCGTACCAAGGACAAATGGCTCGCGGGCCAGATCGCTAGGAAGTTAGGAACTACTGACTATACTATAGATTCTAATATTGGAACCGGAATCCACAGGCACATCGATCAGTTGAGACGTAGGGTGTCCGACAGCACTGTAAATATACGTACACCGCCAGCGGCTGCACGACGTCGATCTAGTAGCTCGCTCGTCGTGCCGGAGGAGGGGCCTCGGCCGGGGGATGGCGCGGGCGCGGTGGCGCCGGGCACGGCGGAGTCGGGGCGGCCCGGGGTGCCGGAGACGAGTGATCATGCTAGTGGTACTGCACGGGAAAAAGGCGACTTAAATGTATCGGCCCCTAAGGTATCGCAAGATTCAGAGGTCGAACAACCTAAGAGAATAGTGAAGCCGCCAGTGAGATTTGGTTTTGATGAGTACTTCTAATGTTTAGTGTTATAATTAAATAAGTATCACTGTGTAATCATATCACTGTGTGTTAAGCCCTTGCTAATATTTTGAGGTAATGAGATAAACATCCTAAACCTGTTGTGATAACTATCCCTAGGTATATATAAGGTCTAGTAGATGAGATTACGTGGTTAATGTAGATTCTTAACAATGTTATGTAAATAGCTATTCGAAAACATGTTTAACATTCCGTTATACATAACAACCAGTATAGTCTGATCTCCGATTACGCCTAGGGCGGCAGTATATTTAGGGGTCTAATTATACTGGCTGTCAGTGTAAAATAAATTGCGGTTGTTGCGAACACACTGTTTTTATCTTAGGTTGTAGTTAGTTATATACTGTTAGCTATTTTAGATTTTGTAACCGACTTCATCAGAAGAAGGGTTAGTTAATAAGGGTGGAGGTGTTGTATATGTAGGGTAAGCAAACAATTGATCATACGCGGGTAGACTTGGGAATCTTGTCTTGGAATAAATGGTGGACAATCGCTACGTGTTTTATTTGCTAGTTTCTACTTGTTTAATTGAAGTATGTATGTCTTATTTTCTTCAGCCTGTCATCGCCCACTGCTGGGCATAGGCCACTCTTCTAGTACGCCACTCATCCCAGTCCCTTGCTAGTCTCATACAGGTGTTTGTTTTTATATGTGTTACAAATACATATTTCCACATTACACTCTATTGTGAATATAAAAAATAGTAATCACTGGTTTGATGCCTATTTGCAAAATGAATTGTCTTCCTAGTTGGTTTTTAGGTACTGTAATGGTGAACTATATAATATTAGTAGGTACTTAACAATAAAAGTGCCTAGAGAGAGCCTCCACCATAAAGAAGATGGAGGATGTGTTAATAGTAGTTTATGCAACTGGTACATAATGAGGGGCATTAAAACACGAGTGTTTTAATGCCTAATTATGTACAGTTGCATACATTACTTTATCTACACACATATTATAACTACTCTAAGATGGGTTCAGAAACCGTTGTAAATAAATACAATAATTGTGTTAATACAACCTTTTTTGTACGGTTGCGGAAATATCGAAATCAGAACTGGCAACCGACACCTGAATGTTATTTTAAAAAGTAAAGAGTCCCTATTCTGATATGATCATGTCGTTCTAGCTCAAATTTCGTGCGATATATACTAAAAAAACATCGAGCTGACATTTCGCATCGACTGAATTTGAATTTTCAGTGATACTAGAATAGGGACATGTCAACTTTGACATTTAAATTTTGACAGTTTTGTTAGACGTTTAATATTTTAACATCATATATGAGATTAAAATTAAAAATTATATTACTGCTGTAGCCTTAGCCACAGATAAGAAAATTGCCATAAATTCATTGAATGTGGAAATGAGAGTCATTTTGTACGGTTTCCGAACGCATATTAGAGGATTTATGATATGTGTGTAGATAAACATACATTTAAAACCTAGCTGGCAAGCATGTGATACTCTGGTGGACATTCATTTTCGCTGGAGCTATAAAGCTCCAGTATCGGTTAGAACATTTACGCTGTTTTTTCTAGGTTTATTTCGATATCGAAAGCATATCGAAATCAAGGGTAATTATTAAGTATCAGTAAGTATATAAATGTAATGACTAGGAACACGTTTTCGTTTTCCCAATAAAATAGGAAAATTTTAGACCTGGCATCTCAGGCTCCAGTGAGGCGGGAGAGATTTGTGTGTCGGATCTCTCGCCAGGAAATAGCCAGTTCTAAGGAAAGTCACGGAATACTTGATGAATGGGTTAGCTGGATGTGATCGTAGGTGAGGAATTCTGGCCCTGGTAAAAGAAAAAAGCTTAAGTATTTACTTATACGTACTCAGTATTTAAGCTAGGCTTGATACTCGTATAGTCGCAATTTACATATTACGGAGCGACTATGGTGACATAAATATCAGAACACGTTTATACGGCTCTATTGTTAACGCATATTGGTGGTGGTACGGTACCATTGTCTAAATGGTAAGTACAGATTTTCAGAGCAAGTGCCGATATACAGGGTGACCATTAATTTATTTTAAAAAATTCATTTGAATCGGTCAGTATGGGAAAATCTGAAACTATAAGACATACGAAGATCTGTTCTTAGGAACCAGTCATCGATTTTAGTGACAAAGAAAACTGCATTCACACATTTAAAAATGATAGATCTGTATATATAGATGAAATTCTTTAAGAAGTCCAATATTTTATAAAATTCTTGAACCTTGTGGCTTAAATACAGCGAAGTAGCTTTTTGAACAGACTAATTTGATACAACTCGGCCAGTTAAAATGATTTCAAGTATAATTAAATGAGATGTGTTCAAAACTTTTAGTACACACATGTTGTCTCAGTAGTATGAAATTAATATACGGCCTTAGTTAGATCCTCTTAATTCTACGTGTTTACTCCTAACACTTTCGAAACCGCACTCACCGTCAGTAGCAGACGAGACCGCCCTCCTCGAATAAAAGTCATAATTTAATATAAATTAACCATGAGATACGACCTTTTGCAAATATGCTAAATATTATAGGTGAGAGCGTCCTTCCTTACTGCAATCCTAAACTTTGTGTCAAGTTCCCGTAATGCAAGTTGACATTACTTGAAGTGTAGGTTTGGGGGCCGTGTCGTGAAGATTTAACAAGCTGCTAAAGGGAAATAAAACCAGTTACAATGATGGTTATAAATTTAGTTTCGTGACACTTGTTTAAAATTTACTTAAATTTAATTAATAACTATATGATCAAAGCTACTGTAGCCGAGGCCGAGCGGTAAGGCACGCTACGCAGATCTCTACAATTCTACATAGTGGAAAGGCACCCTTACAATGCTTTTCACTGGAGGTCGCGGCGGTCGTGGGTTCTCGGTCGAAATCCCAGCTCGGACTTAGAAAAATTTAGGTATGTACGAAATATTATTGAGTGTTTGAAATATAACTTTTCGGTGAAGGAAAATATCGAGAGAAAAACGGTCTAATTCCAACAAGGTTTAGTTGGAAGATCAGATCGCAGTACCTACCCCAACTTTTGTGATTACGCTCCTTTTTGTGATATAACCGGGATAATTTCATATACCTATTGAACAGCGATGAATGGCAGTCAATACAGTTCATAAATATTTGCATTCGATTTGGTTCGGCTCAGTGCTTCTGATTAATATTTAAAACTTCGATCGCCACAATCCTTTATCAATGACGATATTATTTTAAGGCTTCCGTTCAGCTTTATTAAAGGCGTAAAGCCTGATTTGGTTTATTAAAAAGCCGAATACTACCCTATAGTATTTAAATATGAAATATTATTATATTACTGATGAAAATAAAAACTATGAATGTAGGTGGCATACATAGGTTACATTTATCATAATCATCGCTATCAATCATCAATGATTCATCATCATCCTCCTAGCGTTATCCCAGTACAGTTGCATCCTGAAGGATGCCTGGGGTCCGCTACCTAATCCCAAGATTTGGCGTAGGCACTAGTTTTCACGGAAGCGACTGCCATCTGACCTTCCAACCCCGAGGGGAAACTAGACCTTATTGGGATTAGGCTCATCAATGATTGTTCCCCAAATATTCGAGAATCATGAAATTTCGCCATAGCATTAGCTTGTTTTCATTTTCTTTCTTAATTTTTCACATTCCAATTCTAAAGGACTAGTTACGTAAAAGCCGAGCAACGTTTAACAGTAAAGTGATTTGATTGCATTTGCTACAGTACAGTTCCAGTTTCTAGCATTTCATTTCATATACCTATCGCACGTTACACATGCAAAGCCACGAGGACCATTTTTATCGGGCGCTTTCGATCTCAACCGCATTTCAATCTCCTCTCCTCCCGCTAACGGCTAATGTGTCAGAACGAGCTGGCTAAAGATATTGCATTATGATTGAGATGTGAAACAGATGAACTAAATTGTGTACTGTTTAATGTATCGAGATATCAGGTCACAGGCAGGTGAAATGATGCTCTATTGAGCCGACTGAGCACGTTGTAGTTTAGGTTCGGTCACATCACATCTGTACCTCTATTTGTAACATGATTGGTTGTGGGGGGGCTTGACACAGATACAGCTACTCATCATATTAATTTCCGCAATGCATGTGTTTAATATTCTCTGTCGAGATAACTTTTCGAAAAACTTATAGATATGATGTGCGCGTTTTTGTTGTAGGAAATTTGTTTTGCAGGCAGAAAATTCATGTAGAATGTATTGTTTCCCAGATTTTTCATTTCATATACCTAAAAACCCATTTTTTAAAAAGGGTCGCAGTTCTAACTTAACCTAGCCTAATTTTTTTTTAGATTTAATTGAGTTCTACACAGTAGCATTTTAGCTATAGCTAAAAATCAACGGTTTCTGAAAAAAGAAGATTCTATGAAATGAAAATTCTTCGAAAGAATATACTCTATGAAACATTTTTTCTGAAAAACAAGGGGACACCGGTACCTACCACGCGGTTGACCACTGGGGGACTAAGTAAACGTCCCAATGCTGGGCACCTCTATAATCAATTGTTGACAACTATCGTACACCTCTGTCACTATAAAATAGGTGCCAAGTTATTCAAGGCACTTTAAGGTGCCAAGGATTTAACTTAAAAACATTAATATCATGAATCGATTATTCACAATGTTCCTAAAACGACCAGTAGGTAGGTACCTAAATCCAACCAAAATTAATATTTCTATTATGTGGTTAAAAATAATTTATTGATATTGGAACTCGCTATAATCAGTCTACCTATTCAAATGGTAATTGCATTATTATTTAGTGTACATTATGCAACAACCGAGAAGCAGCTAAATCAATCGAACAGCAAATTTGCTTTGAAATGCAAATTCGCTCAATTGGTTTCCGATTTCTAGCATTTCTCATTTACCTTATAGGTAGGCCTTTGTATATGCATATTTAGCCAACTAGTTCCGGGTGAAATGGCGTTTAAGAGCCCTCATATGCACTTTTGTCAATGTTTATCGACCTAGATCTCAACATTTATAGGGATTAAATATCTGTCCTTTCAGTATATTAATCTTTAACTATTTTCCTCCAGTCTGTAAAAAGTGAAAACACGATTTGCAAAAATTTTCTCGATACTTTTATTTTTCAAACATAACCCTTTTTCCGATGTTTTTGGTTGGATCTTTAAAACTCTCCCATCTTAAACAATGATTTTTGGTTTAATAGTTTTAAAATGATAAGTTCTCAAACCTGATAAAAAAGATTATAATTAACGAAAAACACGCGCGCTTAGCTTCCGTAGAGAGCGGAATGGTTAATTGAAAACTCACGCGTGTTAGAGCGGGACTTTTGCAATATCATCTACGCCCTCTTAATATAAACAACCACATTTCCATCACAGATTCAAGCAGCTTTATCACAAACAAGGCGAAAATTAAAATTTGTATTTTCATATTATTATTGGGAAACGGGACTTAATCGCGTACAATTTTAACTAGTTTACCTTTTATAAGGTTCCCTTTAAGGCTTTTTTAAGTCCCGTTTCCCAATAATAATGTGTGAAAATCGTGTAAGTTTAAATCAATATATTGTATTGTCATGTTAATTTGGAAACAAGTTAGAGTAATTTTATCTCTCGAGCGCGGGTGAGCCATGGTTGTGTGTCGAGCTATACATGCACGTTGTCTATGTGTGCGTCAGCGAAGGCGGTATGAGTTCACGTTGTCTGTTTCCGTATGTGTTAAAACTACAACGATGGCCAACCCGCGCTTTGCAATGTCTTTGAGTTTGGAACCTTCATAAATATAACGGTTTCCAGCCATCCTATGACACAAGCGATCCTATGATAAATGACAATATAAAGCATCGGTCACTTTCAGATACCACTCAAAAGAAAGTGATAGATGCTTTATATTATCGTTTAATACGCTATCACCTGACCATCATAAACTTCCAGCAGATAGTAAAAAACTCTTAAATCAGCTTCAAGGCTTCGGCACACCGGATGTTCGGCATCCGGTGTGTCTTCGCCTTAAGTTACATTAGTTAATTAATTCTTGGTAACGAAGACTTGTTATACTTATAACAAAATATTATTTAAAAACTTATGACTATAAAATACTTTACCTATATATAAAACTAGCTTTTGCCTTCGACTTCGTCTGTGTACAACTCGGCCATCCCGTTAGAATGTTGTTGTTCTTTTATTTAAGGCGTTTATCTAGTTATTTCTCTTCCATACAAACTTCCACCCCCTTAAGGTATGATTTCCGGGATAACAAGTTCTGTCCTTCCCTGAGACTCAAACTATCTCTATACCAAATTTCATCTAAATTGGTTTAGCAGTTTAAGCGCTAAGGGGTGACAGACAGACATACTTTCGCATTTTTAATCCGCCCCGGCCTCGCACGGGTACCTAGTGCAGTTTTAAATCTATTTATCTACAATAGGTAATTAAATTATCAATATATGGGCAGCCGAGCTTTGCTCGGCGTTTTCCCGGGCATGAGACCTAGCTAGATCGATTGCTCGTCCCCGAAAACCCCACATACCAAATTTCATCAAAATCGTTAGAACCGTTTCCGAGATCCCCGAAATAAATAAATATATATACAAGAATTGCTCGTTTAAAGATATAAGATAACCGAAATTTATATTCGTTCACTTCGAATAGTTTTCTTACTCTTTTTCCATATTAACATTCAACCCCTTTTTTACACACTTACATCGTTCGTGCCGCGACATTCGTCATTGCCCACGGTCCCATCATTATTCTACAAGAAATAACTACGACTCTCAGCAAGTCAACAGCCCAAATAATTTCAAGTAAATCCCCTGAATAAGTCGAATGTCACGTTTTATTTTCTATTGAAAAATATCGCTCATATAAATTTCAATCCCACAATTTTTATGTAAAATCTTTCCTTATCTTGAGACGAAGATCGGCAGTATTTTTACGACCAGAGTAAAAATACTGCACGCCAAAAATACTGCCACTGCATGCACATTCACCCTTATAATGTAACACTATCCAACATCCAACTGAGCAAGGCTAATCTACTTGAACACCGTCAAGGAATTCATGCTTTGTCGTTGTTAGTCTGTGATTACACTTTGAACTACCGACCTTAGCGCCCGGATAATACTCGTAATCCAGTTAAAAACTAACTTTGAAGCATAATTGCGCATTTTCTTTGTGTGCGCTCTCTCTCAGTCTAGGGCCTGGAATTAATTATTGCCGTCTTCTAGGCAATATCGAAGAATTAAGAGAGTTATTGAAAGCCAATAAACTAGTACTGGCATTTCTATTATAAATTTTGCTACGATGCTAAACTATGAGTTATTTACAATTTCTATCAATCATAGTTTTAATGTATGATAGGAGAAATTTGACTTGACACTCAAAAATCGCCCCACTGTTCTTAAAACGTACCCTATCAAATCCTCGCAACCATCAAGTCGCAGTAACGATGCTAGTGATAAAAAAATAATCTACTACCCGTACTATGTAGTTTGATTAAATCAGTAACAGTTTGTGACTGGTGTCTCCGGACACAGGTTTAGTGTGAAACAATTAGTCCCCAGGCTACTGAAAGCTGCACGGAGGCGGGTAAATCCCCCGAATGGGGCATATTTCACCGGCTTGCCTCCTGCGGCCCCCGTGAAGCTAGCCTTCGTTAGCACACCCAAAGCGCTGGTTTATGGAATTACATGTACCTACTGTGTAGTACCTTCACCACCCGGTGTCGCCGATGTACGGGATCATAACAAAAACCACCTTTTGTTTGTTTTTTTTCGCCGGGAGACCTCAGGTCCAAGTTTTTTATACTTTAACTCTTTGGAGGCCATTATTTATGAATAATGGCCTCCAAGAATCTTACGAGTAACATTGGCCAGAGTACCTTAATCCTCAGTAAACTATGGCATACATTTGTCAGTTGGCCATAATTATAGAACAACATTTGAAGGCTCCAGGATTCCTGTATAGATCTGACTAAGTAAGTTTATTTTCTGCCAAGAGAGGTAAGGTACAGCGGAATGTCATCTTGCTGATATTTCTTACCATCTTAGCAAACTGGGGAATTACCTCCACCTTACAAAGACCGCAGCCATAATAACACAACTACTTTCTAGGTATGTGGTGTTGTGTCCTGGTTGTGAGTAAAGACAGGCCTGTTCCTCTTTCCGCTTCGGCTAAACTCGGCTCTGACAGACCTCCGTGATGTCCAGATACCCTACCGGTACTATGGTACCGCAGTGACCTGTAGGCCAAGTAATTTTTCATTAGAAATAGAAAGAAAATTGATAATGTAAGCCTTAATTATTAGTCGTTATTTGCGCCGTCGTCGGGACGACACCACGCAATTTCTTTATAAAGTAATCTTGGCGTCTAGAAACTCTAGAAGATTAAAGTATTAAGGTTTTAAACTTGTATATAAAGTTGACATCGAACAGCATGCAATGTGATATGTGCAAATACGATACGATGGTGAACCGACTGCTGTTAATTAAAAAGTCTATATTATATACATGTCAAGATAAGGGTTTCTCTTGTATTCGGTTTGAATGTGTAGGTATTTATTGTCAGGTTTGACACGCTTATGGCGTTTTTTGTGCAATGTGAATGTAGGAAATAATAAAGATACTTAAATTACCTACGATATTCATATATAGCCTAAGCGATATCTCATACTATGGTTTCAATGCACCAACTGTCGAATAAAACTGGCTGAGCACTGCTGGTTTTACTAGTTTTGAATAATACCCCTCGACACACAATCGCACACAGCGAGTACCTAGTTACCTACGCTTCGTTCGACATTCCACTCCGCCATGCATCACAAAACTTTATTAAAAACCCACGAGGGCATTGTTACGATTACGATTCAAAATTAAAAGCCATCTATTCAAAACCAGCTGTGGAAGTAAATAAAACTGTACGGCCGTAATATCACTTGCATATTCACAAACTACGCTATTTAAATGGGTAGCATTTAACGAACCACCAAATTAGTTGCCGAATGATGCTCTAAAAAATTACATTGATTACCAAAAATACTAGATTCGCACCAAATTTTCAACTCCTTTTAAATATAAAGTGCAACTCAAAGAAGTAACATGTCGATAACCTATTAAATTAAATTGTTACCAAATAAATTAGTCACTACCCAAAAATACTTAATGATCACCTAATTTCAAACACCAAATTTCATATAATTTACATCCAAATATTACAGGGCTCGTAATCCTATTAAAATTATTTACACCCAAATAATTCTTTCGATACCCAGAAATACTACATGATCACCAAATTTCACGCGGCAATTGTTTTTTAATGTCCGACTCGCAAAGCAGTTCCAATCTAGTCTAACCTCATTGCTAGCACACTGATGCGGTTTTCCATACGGTCCGTCTCGCTCGCACCTCGCACCGCGTGCGAGCAAGACAGCGCTAAATGATTTTAAGAAGTTGAAGTTTGAAATAAAAATAGCTATTTTAATTTCAAACTAGTGGACATTGGAACAGTATTGACGGATCTCCGCTGCCGCGGAGCTCCTATTTTGAGTTGTTTTGGCCCTTCGGGCCGATGCAAAACTAACATAACCTAAACCTACCTATACCTATTTCTACCTATTAACTTCCTTTAATTTTTCCATGAAAGTCTATCTATATTAATAAAGTAAACTCATTTGAGGACCTTTATCCATTTTCATAACAAACTAACAATTTAATAAATCAACAAAACTCATTTTCAAATAAAAGGTTTCAATCAAACGCGCTCACGTCAACGCATTAAAAAAAATAAAATAGGTAGTTAGAATGAAACAGCAATAGGTACCTTTCACTCTAACGACATATCAATAGGTTTTATGCTTCAGACAATTCTTTGTATTTGATTTAGTGAGATAGCAGTATACGTGTTATTATTTCACACAGCCACATTGCGTGTTGCTTTTTAAATTAATTTAGAATTTTACTTTCTAATTTATAACATTTTGGAAATAACTGAAATATTTATAGTGCTAAAAACAATTAATTCGTAACTGTTTACTAAAATGTAGCATGCGATGTATATAATATTTGGATGTAATTCTAATGAAAAAAGGTGCATGAGATTAGGTGGTAGTTTAGTGTTTTTGGTGGTACTTGACAATTTTTTTGATGCGATTATAAATTTATAGGAACGCAATAAGTAAAATAGGTGCAGGTGCTGCAAAAATAGGTAGACTTTTTTTGGTGACTCGGAATTGCTGATCGATAAATTTATTTGAGTGTTCAACCTTATTTTAGGGTTCGAAAATTTGATGATATCAAAAGTTATTTAGGTGATCATTTTATTTGTTCCCTATTTAAATTCACTGCAGGCGCAATCCAGCCCTGAAACAAACATAAAAATATGCTTATGCATCGCTTGGTCTCGAAACGAGCATCGTGCTCCATTCCGGGCCCAGGCCAATTTAAACTTTAACACAATTAGTCACAGTTCGACTTGCCTTATCCGAGATAAGGGTTGAGACTTTTTGTCCGTTATTTTGAGTTGTGAGAGGGACCGGCTGAACAGTTGCGGTTTTCCGACTACATCCTAGTTCTATTTAACATTCACGAGTGAGGTCCGTTGTAAATATCTACATTATTAATGTTACGCCGATGATATCTCGTAGAGTCGCATGGGATGAGTAATTTATGGGAGCGAACCTGCTGTATACCAACATGAGAGCAATAAAGTTATGAGTTATGAAGTATATACTGTTCAGTGGCGGCGCGTCAAAAATATTCTTAGGGAAGCCGGAAATAATTTACCCAAAGAGTATAATAATATATGTCAGGTAAAGAGAGCCATCTCGCGTGAAAACTTGGATACTCGTGAGCACAAGCGCCGCACACGGATTTGGTGTGGACTAATTTCGTGTGTCTGTGTGCGTGCACACACACACCCATAATATTATCCGTTAAATATTGTTCATGTACCATCCACCCACTGTGACATCTTAAACTTCCCGTGGCAACTTCCCACTTTTTAAATTGAATAATGGTAATAAAGTTATTCTTTTCAGAAGTCATAATTTACTATCATTGTTTAGTATGAAAATGGGGAAGTTTATACGGGAAGGTTAAGATGCCTCAGTAGGTAGATAGTACATGAACAGTATTTTATTGTTTACTTTTATCTATAAAAAATCTTTCTCGGATTGGCGAGTTAACTCGTCCAATTTGAGTACAAATTATAATCACGCCGTACTGAAAGGGTTAAGTGATTTGTACACAAATAATTATTCCAGTCAGGAGACTAATAAAATTAAGTTGTATATATAATATCATTTATTTATTTTTGACTAACTTATTTATGAATAGTATATTAAAAGGAGGATTAAATACGATTACCTATAACTTGTAGCGATTTGTTTAACTTCTTCAATCACTAACTGGTAAACGAATTGGTGAAGTACGATCGTCTAGATGTATCCATTTTTTTCACCTTGAAATGGATGCACGCTGTATCTTCCTGATTTCATGTATTGGCCCAGGATAATTGTTGTTTTCTCCAATTGACATCCATGTTGAAAATACCTCTGTCCTGACTTTTTCTCAGCATGAGGACGTGGCATGATTGTATGCACTATGCACCTGCAAAACATAACATTAAATAATGAGATGAAAGTGTAGGAGGTATGTATGTATTTTTGAAATTATGTATCTAATTATCTACTATACCTATTTCAAATTTCAAAGACAACAACAAGAAGAAAGTGGGCTTCATATTCGTTTATCGTATAGCTCACGTAGTTCAATACTCAAACGTTTATATTGCTAAGTAACCAACTGTTTTCGTTGATATTCATTTATGTATGAGCTGCATAACCACCCGGCAAAACAGACTCAAATAAATCAATTGATTGGAATATAAATATAACATCGCATCGATGTGAAAAAGGATAGTAAATAAAGAATTAAAAAATACTTACTTAACTCGGCGTATCCGATAACACATCGTATTCGATCTGGGAAAAGGCGTTTCCGAAAAGTTCATAAAAAAGCACTTTTAAGAAAATGATAAATCAACTTGACTTTGTAGATCTATATCACTAACTGCTTTTCACAAGAATAATGCAGAAATTTTTATAATTAGCATTATTTTATTTTCAATATGTTGACACGTTATTGACACACGTGCTATTTCAATATTTAAAAATAACCATGGTAACCATACGACCATAGAGTATTATAAAATCTGTGACCATAGAGTTGAAAATTTAATTTTACGATAAATTGTAACGTTTCTTTTCACGTTCAGCTTTGATTAGTGGATTGGGATAGATGAAATGAAAACGAAACCTGCTTGAGACGGATTACACAAAATATGTCGACATCAAATATAATAGGAGGCAGCACTTTCTACGCCAAATTCACGCGAAATTGGTCTTTTCTTTAAGTTTCCCCCCCCTGAATTTACCTTTCTAATTCTTCATGAGCCCTAGTAAAAGAACCTGGACTTGCTGAAAATTTGGCAAGCCGGTGGGAATCGAGTTGTATGGGCGCTCCGCCACTGATACTGTTTAACCTACACATTATTTGTAACAATATATTGAGAGGTAGCGAATTCGGGAAAATTTCTCGGGAACATTTACATAAAATGAATCTATTAGGCGCGAAATACACACACAAGCGGCGTAAGGCATAAAGCACGTTTGTTTGTTGAGTTAAATTATGTATTCAGCAAATTTGATTTTTAGAGGATTCGGCAGTACCTACTTACTATAATCTCTTTTATTAGAAGCAGGGCGTGAGTACCTAGGTACTCTGCAATGATAAGTATCATTTAAATGAAACAAAAACTTTTAAACTGTCTTCAAACATATCATGAGCGAAAAGTTAATTGTTTAAAAAATAAGTAGGTATTGCTGCAAATTTTAACCAACTTTTTATTTTACCAAGTTTTAAATTTCTATTTTTATTTTATATTCTCTGTTATTTTAGTCTGAGCTTTTGTATACATAGAGTTAACTGCACGTAATAGGTAATAAGAACGTATTGGAGTAAGCTGTGGTTACCTATAATTAGATAAGCATCAGCCCCTAATGTAAACTAGATATAAGAGCATGTTTGATGTATTATCTGTTGGTAATCCTTAATAAATAAAATAAATCATCTCAAACACAAGTGCCCTGGACTTTGTTCGTTAAAATACGAGTTTCAAGCAATTTGCAAGTTTTTTAGATGCAATTACACAATCAGCATAGTTGCAGCTCTGTAGTTACCGGAGTGTCGGAGACAATGCTTTCGAGCTCGTTTGCCGGTGTACTGGCTTGTACCTTGAGTTCTGATTTGCATTTTTAAATCAGTTCCTACTGTGACTTTTCTTAGCTATTCAATTTTATTCAAAGTACGTTCAGATATGATATGACAGTTGCAAGTGGCAATATTTCGATCCTATTGTTGTTGCCATTGAAATCAAAAAACACCCGAGAAATTTCAACAGGGAAGACGGTTTCAATGTATCGGCGAGTCTACCCTGCTCATTTTTATCAACTTTTGTGGGGTAGTCAAATGTTGTGTACCCATATCTCCGTTGACAACTTGCTGAGACGACAATCATATCTGGTCATATCCGCGAGACCACGGCCGGAGCAACCCGTGTCGAAACGTCGGTAAAAAAAAGGTAAATACATAAATAAGTATCGCGTTAGAACCGTTAAAACAAACCTTTTAAGTCAAACTTTTAAATTATGCATTAAAAGCATACACAAAAAAGTTATAGGTCTTCGAATGTCAGATTTTGGGTAATTTAGGAAAACCATTTAAAACATCGTACCTCCATGACTCCTCAGACCCAGGGTCCAAGGGTGGAAATGTAGCAAATGACCCTACTAGCAATCCAAAAAAATGGATGGTCCATGTGCCGAACACCCTGTATATGAAACATAGGTTCACCTTTGATTTGAATTGTCAAATAGCTACCGTACCTACCCACGTAAATTAAAATTGTTAAGGGAAAAATTCAAGAATTCTTCGTTTCGAGTTGAATTTGAACCATTAACATTCTAGCATACCAGGCCTTCTAGACCAGGAAACTGCCGGTATTTATGTAAATTATTCCCTTATATATTGAATTTTATAATTGTTTAATCATAAAATTCATTAGGTAGAATACGAATGTCACCTTAGTTCCCAGCGCGGCCAAAAGGCTGCACTTCAATAGTCTGCACCTGGCGGGGACCATCTCCGACGTGTATCCCTTGCATTTAGATTATTTCTGTCTTAAAGAGGCCTCTGCGCTGTTGGCTTCGGCCCCATGCATGCGTTTCAAAGGTCCGGGATCCCAGATATGCCCCCGGAATATGGAAAAGACATACATACAGATGTGACGTCAAATAAGTTAACATTATTTAAATTCAACGTTTGCTCTGTTGTGCAGCCTGACCAAACACGTTGACATCAAATTATTATAGGTATCAAACCATAACAACTACTAAGTTGTTTTACAAGTTTGTATGTATATCCATAGAACGTGCAGTAAATTTGTTATGAGCCAAAATCCGGCTAGTCTAGACGCCGCTGACGTGTGCCTTCTGAAAACTTAGTTGAACGTTGTCTGTTAAGTCTAACATAGGGAAGAGGATATTTCTAATGCAACAAGAGGATGGGAAGAGTTTTTATTGTGTACAATGAAAACTTATTTTAACAATAGAATTTCTTTCAAATCTGTTTACTAATATGCATTTGATAGGTTTATGCGGTAAATTATACCTATAATATACACAACACACAATACTATACAAAAACTGAGCACTATAGGTATTAATTAACTGGATGGAAATGGAGAAGTGCCCATTGGTAGCTGCAATCGCTTTTGGACATGTAGGTAAAGGTAAAACGTAACGCACTGACATGAAAATTTATTGAACACCTACGAATTAAAATTCTTTAGTGTTCTTTTTCTTTTTTTTTATAAACCTACAGGAATACCTACACCTACAGTGAATCCTCAAATTTTATAAATGGTCGGCAACGGGCACGTGACTTTTGGAGTTGCGGGCGTCTTTAGGCTGCGGTGTCCGTTTACCATCCGGTAGACCGTACGCTTGTTTGCCACCGTCGTAGTATAAAAAAAAAACCTCTTATTTTTAGACCACAGTCGCTAGAAAAGTAACAACAATCAAATGGTGAATGAAAACAAATCTAAATGAATCAGGCTTTCCGACCGGCCAAATCGACGATTAGTGGCAAAAGAAAATCTATCCGCTCGCGGTCGACGGCGCCGGCCGGAGCGGATTACTGCACTGGGTTGCAAATGTTGCATTTCTGATGTCGACAACGGATTCTATACTACTGTAGATATAGCAGTTAATTAGGTATTTCCCGAACTAAAGTCATATAGCTATGCCCCCTTTGTTCCAATACGTTTATTAGACAGTTTGCAATCTATACCTTACTTTAGGTAAGGTATTGCACTGCTCTAAATGATTAATGACAAGTCTTTTGCCATATAGAATTTACATAAGTTATATTGCCTTCTACGAGTACCTACTTTGTTTATAAAACAACATGTTAAAAACCCTTTTTAAAGCATTTGGAATTCTTTGAAAAGTTGCTCGACAACCTGTGAGGCTACATCCTAATCTTTCACGTTCATAGCAAAGTAACTGTGCATGCTGCTTCAAATACAACTAAAAGTCATACTTTCGAGCAAGATCTAACCCTTTGACCATAACTGGTATGCATTACGAGTGTAGGATTATGTAAACTGGAAACCAGTGCAGGGCGGGTTAGTGGCTCTTTCGTTGGTGTGTTCGCAGCCTGTAACTTGTTTAGCCCGACAAATGTATACCTTTTAACACAACCTTCAGTTCTTTTTATGGACAATATAAAGGAATCTAAAGGAATAGTAAAATAAATTAGTCATTTCTAATTAAACTGTAGAGCTATAATTCAAAAGGGCAAAGAATAAATAACGGGAGATGATATAGCGAGTGGAGAGTAATTAGACGTGGAATTTAGCGCTGCGGGAAGCGCGACCACGATGTTGGAAAATGTAGATGAGGTGTTGAATGTCAACTATAAATTAGGCCAATATGGAAGAGTATTTTTTTAGCATGTTGGCATTGTTGGCTATACGTCCCGGTTCCATGGCCGGTTACTGGCTCATTACGTAGGGGTGAATAACAGCTATTATGCCATAGAAATAAAATCGAGATCTCGATATATTTCTGTGTCGTATAACCAACATTACCCAGGCTAGCCATTTGGATTGAAACATTAGATGACAGTCCAGTCAGTAGTAAAACCAGTGCCTATGCCAAGTCTTGGGGTAACTCAACCGGGAAAACGCTAGGAGGATGATGAGAATACAGAATACAGTCATTATTGGTAAAATTAATTTTACAAGTCATTACATAAGTAGTCATAGTTATATCATTATTAGATGTATTGGAATTAAGTGGTCTTTACCATATCTAATACACTTACCGGCAGAAAATTTGTCCCAAAAACTTTTCGTGATTTCAACCTAAATATAAATTGAATAAATTAAATAATGTTTAATATATAAAAATGCATTTTTCTAATTTGGGCCAAATGTTCTGATGCCAGTGAGTATATTTATATTAATAAGTTTAGCCGATAGCCGTTGATTCTTGAGACCTTGTTTATTTTAGTAATGCGCCGAACCCAAGTGGATGATGATGTATACATAGAAATTTACTTATTTTTGGGGTACTACATAACGGGTGCTACGTCGAATTTTTGCATACTCTTTTCGATTATTTGCTCCATGGTCCCAAACTGCGTTGGCTAAGCAGCTATCCACACAACCTTTGAATAAACGAGCGCTAGCTGTCCTGCTAGGCTGATTTATATTATAACGGTTGAACTTAATGAATGGTTTTTCAGTGTGCGGAAAAAAGATCGAGCAAACTAATTAAAAACTTGAACCTCGCGCTTTTATACTTATTAATACGACTTTAAATCGTAGACTTATTCAGAAAAATAGTCACTACACTTAATTACAGCTTTATACGAAAATTACTTACGGTTTAATGGTACAACTGAGTCGGAACTGTTAATACCTAAGTTTCCTATCGGATTCATCAATTATGTATTTCTCTACCTGTTGGTCTGACAAGACGTGCCGGCTCGGCATACAATATGTAAGACGGCCATATTGAAATGCGAAGCCATGATCATAAATAAACCTCCAGTTCTTAAAGTCTATTATTATTTTCTGTGGCAACAGTGAAACACCGTAAACTTGCCTCGTATCTACTTGCGCCAGTCGCATGTTTCAACCAGACACTTTAGAGTTATTTGCTGACATAAAGTCTCTCAGAGGCGAAGGCGTCCCTGTGTCCACGACGAATAAAAAAATGCCTGCTTATTTTATCTTCGGTGTATAGAGCTTTGAATCTAACTTCAAAAATTCTGAAGTGTCCAACAAAACCAATTCATACATTTGACATTTCATTTATACCGGAAGCCCGAAATGCATGGTCCATCGCTTGTCGAAACAACGACCTGCCCGGAAACCTAAATTCTTAGCGGCTCTGGGACAAGCCGCTCTGTAGGCTGGTACGGGTAACCTGAACCAACCAGCCTTCCAGAGCGCGCTCGGCTCCTAACCGTTGCTGAATGGGAATCCGGGCAGTGGCTCCAAGCTTTGCTCATGAAATCGATAGAAACCCCTTTGGACAATTCCACACTTCGCCTCTCCGTTGCTCTGCGGCGTTTCGGGTTGATACCGGGGTGTTTAGACTGTGGGGGAAAGCGCCCATAGTCCTCATATACTATTTAAAAATGCTCCAAACAATTGGTGGAGGTAACGTGTGACCAGAAGGCAGGATAGTATTTAGCACAAAAGTATCAGCATTGCCATACAATGTGGAAATGCCGGCAGCCTTTTGGGCACGCTGCCCTCAGAAGGCAATTTGGGGCAAATGTTTTACTTATAATTATTTTTAAGTATTTTATTTATTTATAATAGTTATAGGTAGGTATTTTCAATTTTGTTATGCAACTAATGTATTGTTGTTTCTTAATAAAATCACTGTTTTTATATTCTGTAATTAAATTATAATCTACCACGGTAAAAACAAGATTGTTTGAAGAGGTTTATTAATTTAATATACCTAGTTATTACGGTTTTTCATCATAAATGAAGTGCGGTCAAATTAGTTACTGTACAATTTTGTGAGAGGCTAACAAGTAGATATAAGTAACAAGTACTTATATTAATTACGCGTATTTATTTATCCGCTATTAGTAGTCTACGTAAATATTAGATTAGGGCTTACTCACTCCTTCGACAAGGGTTGAGCCAGGGGGGGGAAACTTAAAGAAAAGACCAATTTCGCGTGAATTTGGCGTAGAAAGTGCTGCCTCCTATTATATTTGATGTCGACATATTTTGTGTAATCCGTCTCAAGCAGGTTTCGTTTTCATTTCATCTATCCCAATCCACTAATCAAAGCTGAACGTGAAAAGAAACGTTACAATTTATCGTAAAATTAAATTTTCAACTCTATGGTCACAGATTTTATAATACTCTATGGTCGTATGGTTACCATGGTTATTTTTAAATATTGAAATAGCACGTGTGTCAATAACGTGTCAACATATTGAAAATAAAATAATGCTAATTATAAAAATTTCTGCATTATTCTTGTGAAAAGCAGTTAGTGATATAGATCTACAAAGTCAAGTTGATTTATCATTTTCTTAAAAGTGCTTTTTTATGAACTTTTCGGAAACGCCTTTTCCCAGATCGAATACGATGTGTTATCGGATACGCCGAGTTAAGTAAGTATTTTTTAATTCTTTATTTACTATCCTTTTTCACATCGATGCGATGTTATATTTATATTCCAATCAATTGATTTATTTGAGTCTGTTTTGCCGGGTGGTTATGCAGCTCATACATAAATGAATATCAACGAAAACAGTTGGTTACTTAGCAATATAAACGTTTGAGTATTGAACTACGTGAGCTATACGATAAACGAATATGAAGCCCACTTTCTTCTTGTTGTTGTCTTTGAAATTTGAAATAGGTATAGTAGATAATTAGATACATAATTTCAAAAATACATACATACCTCCTACACTTTCATCTCATTATTTAATGTTATGTTTTGCAGGTGCATAGTGCATACAATCATGCCACGTCCTCATGCTGAGAAAAAGTCAGGACAGAGGTATTTTCAACATGGATGTCAATTGGAGAAAACAACAATTATCCTGGGCCAATACATGAAATCAGGAAGATACAGCGTGCATCCATTTCAAGGTGAAAAAAATGGATACATCTAGACGATCGTACTTCACCAATTCGTTTACCAGTTAGTGATTGAAGAAGTTAAACAAATCGCTACAAGTTATAGGTAATCGTATTTAATCCTCCTTTTAATATACTATTCATAAATAAGTTAGTCAAAAATAAATAAATGATATTATATATACAACTTAATTTTATTAGTCTCCTGACTGGAATAATTATTTGTGTACAAATCACTTAACCCTTTCAGTACGGCGTGATTATAATTTGTACTCAAATTGGACGAGTTAACTCGCCAATCCGAGAAAGATTTTTTATAGATAAAAGTAAACAATAAAATACTGTTCATGTACTTGTACTATCTACCTACTGAGGCATCTTAACCTTCCCGTATAAACTTCCCCATTTTCATACTAAACAATGATAGTAAATTATGACTTCTGAAAAGAATAACTTTATTACCATTATTCAATTTAAAAAGTGGGAAGTTGCCACGGGAAGTTTAAGATGTCACAGTGGGTGGATGGTACATGAACAATATTTAACGGATAATATAATGGGTGTGTGTGTGCACGCACACAGACACACGAAATTAGTCCACACCAAATCCGTGTGCGGCGCTTGTGCTCACGAGTATCCAAGTTTTCACGCGAGATGGCTCTCTTTACCTGACATATATTATTATACTCTTTGGGTTGAGCACACATTCATTTTTTGCCGCAAACAGTCAAGTTTAGGTCGAACGAAATACCTACCTATATTGTATAACTGAGACTGGTACATTATTGATTAAACATAAGTACCTACGTATTATGTAGGTAGGTGAGAATTTGCTGGATACCGACATCTAGTGAAATTGTGTGCGTTCCACAAAGATTTTTTCAATTATTATTTATTGTTATAAAAAGGTACAATTTTACAATTAGCGTCTGTCCCACAAAAAGGTTTATCACGTAGGAAAGTATCTGAACCTTAGTCAAAAAATCCCTGGCTCTTGTCGGTGGAGTGTATTCTTTCTGAGCCTTTTCTTTGACATTCTGATACGATAAGATAGGATACACTTAATGTTCTGTTATACGGGTAATATATAATTAAAACTCAAGTATGCTCCAGTTACAACCAGGCGCGTCGTCTGCTAACAGTCCCTCTCCTTTTGTTTCTTTTGGAAAGGTATTAGAATAGTATTGGAATATGACACAATAAAATAATTGTCTAATTAGCGAATTATCAATAATAGGTATGAGCGTAGTTATAATATTATCAAAAGATATTGGTTTATATCGATAAAGGTTTTGTTTTCCAACGCTTGATTTAATTTTCAGACCTTTCACCTTAAAATATATGTAGAAGACTAGACCGGGTGCCAGTGAAGTGTTTTAATTTCCTGTTGGCTAACTAGAGCTAGTAAACAAAGGCTCCTCGAAGTTTGTAGAGTTACCGCCGGACCGCAGTTCAATTACACTGCGATATTGCGGATTAAGTACATAAATGGGTCCCTGTTAAAATAGGCTTCTACGAGTAAATTATGAGAAGTTTGAGGAACATGCTTCATATTGTACAAGAAACATACATAGTTACTAATCGATTTTTAAAAACTTTGAATTTCATATCTCAATACACGTTACTATTAGTAGTCCTTGCTCTCAGTGGACTAGACTTCGTTGAGCGGTCATAATTTTGCGTTATATTAGAAAAATCTGTTGTTTATCCACGGGTTAGAACTTATTTAATGAACGGTAAAAAAAAAATTAATATGTCTGAGACACACGGAAGTTATTCTATTTAATCAAAAAGATTACAGTAATTAAATTTCCCATACTTTAAAAAACAAAGGCTTCTCCAACTTCTTCCCCCAGATCATTGACCCCCGACCAGTAAATTAAAACTTATGTAAGAACAGAGAAGTCGGGGGAGCTATTATTGGCACCTGCAGACGGGAGGTAAAAGCCTATAAATTGGTTGAATAGTTGTTTGTACGTGGGAAACGCCACTTGCAGGAAGGTAGGGATAAGGTAGTGTTCGGCAGTAGTTTTACATTTTGATCAAGTATCAAGTCTAACAAAACAATATTATTTAGTAAACGCGGCTATTGTGATATTCGTGTTATTTGTTTACTTGCCGATATTTACGCATCTCTGAGAATACTGTACATAGCAGTTGTAAAAACTTAAATAACACGATCAAGAGGCGGCGAGACTTTGTATATTTTTGAGTTCGACGTGTAGAGTTGTTTTTAATTATGGTCGGATTCGAAAGTTTTATGCGTCATCCAAATCTGAATAATCGAACTACCTACATCGATTTTAGACCAAAAAGGACAATTCATATTCAAACAACACACATTTCGATGATGCTGTTTGTCATTGTCTTAGCAGCCCGACTCACCGAGCCAATTAGGATAAGGCATCTAAATCTTAACTCGTATAAAATGGGAAAGTTAATATTTAGGAACTCGCCCTTTGTTTTTACTTAAGTAGTTTTTAAATATCGGTTACAGTTTTCGTACCGGCCAGTAATGGGATTGCACTTGATGTTGAACTGAACAGTGCTTCTTAAAGTAGGTAATGCTCGCTCAGTTATAATATTATTGCTATTTAATAAAGAGACAGTATTTGTGTGCTTTTACTTTCAATGAAACGTGATGTTTTTCCCAACTCGTCGACTTAAATATTTTAATTAAGACATCGTAGAACGAAACTAAAATCACATTCATTACTCTATGTAATGAATTGAATGAACTTTATCTAATGAATTTGGGTCATAAACACTTGAAAAAACAAAAGTCGTCCCTCCTGTGGTCAGTAGTTAACGACGAGCATGTAAGTTATGATTTTATTACATCGATTTATAGAACCGGAGACGCTGTCTATGCAGATAACGAGACCAATCCAAAATTAAGCTTTGTAGCCCTTAACTTTTGATATGTCCACGGGAAAGACGCGAACCTAAATCTGTTTATGACTCATTTGATAATTCATTCAGGTGAAGCCGCGGAAATATAGCAAAAGACATCAACGAGCGCCTGACGCACGTGCCTAAACTTTGTTTCCGCAGGACTAATTATGTAGATTTGTTTAAATTAATTTAGGTTGACGTATAGAAAAAGTATTGTACAACTAGCTTTTCGTTCATCAAAACGCGGTACCTACTCGTCTAAAAAGCATAATTATAAATACGTATAACCATTGCATAAAATACTATTGTTGATTTAATACCTATTATATAAAAACCTACACGATATTAAAGTCACCGTCATTGAATTTGAATACTTACATATTTTCATGACGACAAACACACAAAATGACCTTGTTTTATCCTTTAAAAAATATTTTTTACTTGAAAAAAGCTGAAGCTAGTTTAAGCTATAATTATTCATAAACTTTGGTCAAAAACACTGGAAACCTACTAAATTGCACCACGATATTATAGCAAATCCCACGAAAACTACTCTACTTTATAACCCGCAAAGTTTGAGAGCCCACGATTTAGTAGCAACATCAGACTAATGGCTACTTTTCTTAGTGGATTTACGTTCCATCTTATTTTGGACCCTCTGAGCAGTCCAGTAGTTATATAGAATAGCTCCCTTTTTATTTTTATTAGTTGCAAACTTAATTATATTTCCAGTGTGAACCAAAATGTAAACAACTACCTAAGTGGTGGTTTCTTTCGATATGAAAGGATGGAAATAATAGGGTAAAACATATTTCAAGAAATAGTGAGACCATTCCAAAGAGAAAGAAAGTAGGTATAAATCATGTTTAATACTTTTTACTTATGCAAAATCCGTCATAAATTTTATAAATAATATAAAAATCTACCTGAAGCTTTCTTTATTACCGCCCGTGGTGAGTACAAAATATTATGTCTGTCTCTGGTCAGGAAATGGGACTTTCGCACGCGAAACGGGCGGTAATTGGCACATTATTGCCAGATGAGACTTGAAAATATTTTAAATACCCATCAGAAAAAGCACATACAAAAAAACATCGAAAAAAAAATGTATACTAAAAGGTCAGCTTCGACCCAGCAAACACGATTTCAATTTTAATCAGATAGGTACAAAAGCCCCAGACGTTCCCAATCACGAACCACCTTGTATCTCAGGGCATTGATTGCTTTCTGCCAAGTTTACATAAGCAGCTTTGCGTTGACGTATCACAAATCATAAATGTTCAATATTGCAGCGTCTGGGAACATTTAATATCCTTGGTACAGGTGTCTCTCCCGTCCGTTGCGGGAGATAGCGATAACACGGCGCGTTTTATTAAAACTTCAACTATTCTAATGTATTCTATGTAAATTTTCTGTTCCTGGGCATTATTGTCGTTTCTGTTGCAACTGGTAAAAGTTCGGTATACCGTTATGGTTTCCTTTCGATTCTCGCCGTCTTAAATAGAGTAAAGGTTACTTAAAAGGTTTGTTTTAACGGGTATAAACCCGTGTCGAAACGTCGGTAACAAAGGTAAATACATAAACATCGCGTTAGACCCGATAGAACAAACCTTTCAAGTATGTTTACAAAGCGATAGTGAAATTGACAAAAATAATTTTATTTAATTTCACAGGAATTTTGATTGATTATATGATTTACCTACTATAAAACCACACTAATCCCAGCATGTATAACAAAAGGTACTCGTCCATATATATTTACTAGGGCGGATGGAAACAAATTTTTGTATAGAGGGTGCTTTAGCCTATGACTTACGCCGAGTCTTAACTAATTCCTTCCCCCAAAGTATAATTTTCAATAGCAGGTGCGTTCAATATTAACGTCACCGTATTCATTACGGATTCCCGGTAATACTCATTTTTTTGATAATTTCAGGGAATTCTTAATAAATGACTGCAACAGGGCCTATAGAGTTTCCGAGGTTAATTAAAGGCCTTTAATCACAAGAACACAGCTGAAGGTTAGTAAATGTATTGAATTACGAGAGTGGAATTCAGATTTTCTAATAATATTCGAAAAATGTGATAATAATTTAATAATCTGATGAGGGGAGACGGAATTGGAATAGGGAGCAGCTAATTCTGAACAAGGATTAATTTGAGTGAAACCAAAACGATGAAACTACGGGAATATGAATTAAACATTTGTGATCTCCCGTGTCATTTTAATGGTTATGCCTGAAATTCCACTTACGTAAATTGGAAACGTCAGTTCTTCATTTTATGCTATCTTTGTTAATACTTGACTAAAATTACACATAGTTTTAGAGCAATTCATTTGACACACTGAGGTTATCATTATTAGTATTACCTACACAGGACTCAGGACAGTACAACCGTAACTGACATGGTTTTCGCAGAAATGTACGCCTCTTCAACGTAAGCAGATCGTAATTATGCAGGCGGAATCTCCTTAAAGCCTGTGTTTTGGTGCACAGGCACGCATCGCCTGTAAAGTTTACACCGTGGCATACTTAAAGTTAGAAAGCGGAGTTTAAAAGTCTTATGCACAGGGGTGGATCAGGGCTATAACCGTCATAGTTTTGCGATATTTTTAATATTATTTTAAGGAGCCAGACCTGACCAAGATTGTATTTGCTTTGAAAGTAAGTCGTGAAGTAGATTAGGTTACATTAGATATATTAATTTCGTGATATAAATTACAGTACAAATGTGCCTTAGTCAAAATCATAAGAATTTACATCACGATCGTCTTAAAATAATATGAAAAATATACAATTAAAATTCAAATAAAATAATATAATGTCGTATCTCCCGGTAGTCAGGGTCGTCAAAATATAATTAACTTAAATTTAAAAGGGAACAAATAAAATGATCACCTAAATAACTTTTGATATCATCAAATTTTCGAACCCTAAAATAAGGTTGAACACTCAAAAAAATTTATCGATCAACAATTCCGAGTCACCAAAAAAATTCTACCTATTTTTGCAGCACTTGCACCTATTTTACTTATTGCGTTCCTATAAATTTATAATCGCATCAAAAAAATTGTCAAGTACCACCAAAAACACTAAACTACCACCTAATCTCATGCACCTTTTTTCATTAGAATTACATCCAAATATTATACACATCGCATGCTACATTTTAGTAAACAGTTACAAATTAATTGTTTTTAGCACTATAAATATTTTAGTCATTTCCAAAATGTTATAAATTAGAAAGCAAAATTCTAAATTAATTTAAAAAGCAACGCGCAATGTGGCTGTGTGAAATAATAACAAGTATACTGCTATCTCACTCAATCAAGTACAAAGAATTGTCTGGAGCATAAAACCTATTGATGTGTCGTTAGAGTGAAAGATACCTATTGCTGTTTCATTCTAACTACCTATTGTTGATGGTTTACAAACCTGCAAGAAGTTTTATTATTAATTTTTTAATAGGTTGACGTGAGCGCGTTTGATTGAAATCTTTTATTTGAATATGAGTTATGTTGATTTATTAAATTGTTAGTTTGTTATGAAAATGGATAAAGGTCCTCAAATGAGTTTACTTTATTAATTTAGATAGACTTTCATGGAAAAATTAAAGAAAGTTAATAGGTAGAAATAGGTATAGGTAGGTTTAGGTTATGTTAGTTTTGCATCGGCCCGAAGGGCCAAAAGAACTCAAAATAGGAGCTCCGCGCCAGCGGAGATCCGTCAATACTGTTCCAATGTCAACTAGTTTGAAATAAAAATACATGTCATAGAAAAATACTACTACCTAGGCAAATTGACGATTATCAGCGAATAGAGTACCTAGAAGCAAAAACATCTGAGAACAAATAGCTGTATGCGACCAGTAAGGAAAGCACTGTTGAAAATATATTAAATTAAATTATGTTATGTACGTGTCTCATTAAAGTTACAGAAATTTGAAGCTTCTATAAAATAAAATCATTTAGCGCTGTCTTGCTCGCACGCGGTGCGACGTGCGAGCGAGACGGACCGTATGGAAAACCGCATCAGTGTACTAGCAATGAGGTTAGACTAGATTGGAACTGCTTTGCGCGACGGGCGTTAAAAAACAATTGCCGCGTGAAATTTGGTGATCATGTAGTATTTCTGGGTATCGAAAGAATTATTTGGGTGTAAATAATTTTAATAGGATTACGAGCCCTGTAATATTTGGATGTAAATTATATTAAATTTGGTGTTTGAAATTAGGTGATCATTAAGTATTTTTGGGTAGTGACTAATTTATTTGGTAACAATTTAATTTAATAGGTTATCGACATGTTACTTCTTTGAGTTGCACTTTATATTTAAAAGGAGTTGAAAATTTGGTGCGAATCTAGTATTATTGGTAATCAATGTAATTTTTTAGAGCATCATTCGGCAACTTATTTGGTGGTTCGTTAAATGCTACCCAATTTAAAATAACAATAGTAGTACATGTCATGAAATGAGTAAAATAATATAAAAAACAAACAAGAACAGATAATGTACCCTATAATATAGCATGTAATATGTGGCCTATAATACGGGTTTTTTTTGTCGCTAAGGCCATTCGACGTGGAAACGTCTTCAGCAGTCTGGTGCGACGGGGTTGTGTTTGTGTCCCTGGTGTATACGTCCGCTCAAACATTGACAGATTTTTTCTTACAAACATAATAACTTCGTATATGAATAGTGGCTCATGATGCGCTGCGAAGTGAAAATATTTCCGCACTAGAGTAAGATAACAAAACAATACTTAGGTATATAAAAATAGACTTTGGTTATAAGTAATAGGGTAGAAGAATGCTCTCTTAAAGTAAAATAAATCACTTCTCGTTTCTTGCGTATGTGGTGTGTAAGTATAATTTCTAAAATCAAATGTCAAAGCAACTCTTTCACGTTACTTCAAATGATGTAAACGTCGTCAAGCAATCATATTTCCTGAACGTAAAGATTACCTTCAAAGTCAACTTACATTCTTTACGAAAGTAAAGTGGCCTACAGATAATCCAATTTCCATTTTACGGGGCTCGGTGGAATTCAATTTATTTCCTTTGCCTTTTGGGGCATGGAACGGAAAAATCAACTAATTTGAGATTTTTCCGACGTAACGGATAAAATAAAAGAAGAATTTGTATTAAAACATTTAAAACAACCAACTTATAATATTTATTTTATATAACCTGGATTTATAAATCCGTTGTTATATTGTAATTCTTTGCAAATAAGCAAATTAAGTTTGCTTACTTACTGCCATAATATTGTTATGTCACACATGGCTATAAAATGGCTACACGCGCGGAAAATCCCACTTCCTGGCCAGAGGGAGGTCTAAAATTTTGAACCTACCACGGGTGGTAAACAAGAAAGCCTCAGATCACATATTTATCAATAGGTACTTGCTATCTGAGACATTGTTTGTTTTACCTTCCTTGGTAAGTAATGTTCTATATGTAAGTACACCGGAAAAATATTCAATATTTAACTTTGGTATATTTACTAGCTAACTGTAAATTTTACACTGTGGAGTGTTTTCCCGTGATAACTCCTGTGGTTTTGTTGTACACGAGCTCTCTGTGGCCGTTGTTGGTTCTGTCGTCCGCGCGTTCGGCCTCGGTCCCCAGCAACCCTTTCTTATCCCTGAAAATATGAAATGGAATTTTGTCAATGGAACGAAGAAGGTAAAGGGTAAGTGCTAGCTTCTTATTTGGTTCGTATAATTATAAATATCAGACAAAGGAGGAATTCTTCAACTGACTGGTAACATAATCGAATTAGTGAAAAAATGAATTGGCTACTGATAACGGCATACAAAATAATCGTAGTTCTGTTTATTTGTATGTTTTTATACTTTCTTTGTATTATATATCACATATCGTAAGTCGAAATTGACACAACGAATTAATATTTTCCCATTTTTTCCAGGGAAGTATAAAAAAATCCTTATTCCATTAAAAAGTTACCTAAAAGTGAAGGATCAGGGATTACTAAACATAGTTATTACTAAACTGTCGTCGGGCCGCACGTGTTAATAATTTCTGCCCCTATGAGGCAAGAGATACATTGTTTGGTTGTCATATAAGGAGGTTCGCGGTCCGCACATACATAAGGCCGCCTATGTAGTAAACCATTCCAGAAATTATTGTACCAGGGAAGATTTTTTTAATTGATCAGCATGCCTAGAGTTTTTGAGGGTATGACGGGTATGTACTTGAATAAGTTTATTGAATTCAATCTATATTTTTGTCCCTAATATAAATAATAATAAGATGATAATCGTCATCACAAACCAACCTGGAATTAATTTTGTCTTTCTTATTTTTGTTTTTCCTAAAGTAGCAGCTCGCGATGATGCCCTGCCGCCTCCAACAAAGAAGCAGCAAGTCCAACAGGAGGAGGCACAGGAACACCACCACGACAGATAGGCCGATGATGGTGCCGGCTGAGAGAAGCCCCGCGTTGACTAGTCTTGCTAGAAACATAAAGTTGAGAAGTTGTTATTGAGAATAACCTTGTAGAAAAGTCCAATTGGTTTGGAAGTCCACAAATGGCTTGTATTCCCTCAACTTGGTTTAATGTCTGTTGCCTACGGCGGATCGATTGTTTTACCCGTTGTTTTTAATTAAGATGATATAACTCCTTATCTTATCGCCTCTTATTTTTCTTTATATGATTACTTAAGCTCTTCTGGGTGAGCTCGCTTCATCGTCGGCCTCATCTTTGCCCCCTGGCTAGATGCTGGCCAAGAGCGATCCCATTTTTAAATAAAAAAAAACTTTCTATGTCATGAATATTAAAACGTAGCGTACCGTAAGCTCCGCTGGCTGACTACCTATATAGGAATTCTTCTTTATGATACGAGTACGAGTATCATAAGGTATACATCACCTGGTGTCGTGATGTCTTCACGCGTGAAGTCCGAGTAACCACGGGAGTTGTGCGCACGTACTTTGAATTGGTATGTAGTGTTCCTCTCCAAATTGTCTAGCGAGAATTTAGTGCTCGAGACCTTTTCTTTTTGGCACAAAGTGTAGTTGACAATCTGCCCGATAAACTGTAAAAAAATACATTTCCGGTTTTACACTTTCACTATGAACGATTTTCTGAACGATGAAAATTCATACGTACGAACTGGGCCTGCTATACTTGTTCTATAAAAACGTGATCATGCTACCGAGGCAAATGCACGCATCAAGGCATATTATTTTACGGTATTTTGAGCCAGATTGAATTGACCTTGCAGAACGTGCAAAAATATCAAACAAGTCCAATAACGGACGGATCGTTTCATATTAGCAGTTACGGTTAAATCGGTACTTACCGGGCAGAATTCGACGCTGTAATAGTCGATGGGATCTCCGTTGGCCTCGGGCGGGTCCCACCTGAGCATGCCTTGATTGCCTCGCAATGCTAACGGTGATTGTGGAGCGGATCTAAAAAAAAATTTGTTATGTTTTAGTTTTATCGAATACAATTAATTGAGCATTAATTTGTACATATTTATATATCTGATTCGATGAGATTTGCATGATTCTTGACTGAGTAGTCGCATCGCTATTCGAGTCGCTTGTCCGTAAACACGTGCTAAGATGTCAACGACGACGTTAATGAGGGGCATTATCCAGATATCTCTGTAAATGAGTAGATACATAACGCTTGAAGCATTCAGAAGGCATGCAAAATGCTAATACTATTCTTACGATTCAGGGGTCACAAATTCAAAAGGCTCCGACCAATTGCCATCACCAACAGCATTTTGTGCGGCGAATCTTATTGAATAGGTGCTGTTGGGCGTCAGGTGGTCTATAGTGAAGTTTATGCTCAAGTCGCAAGATATAGATGGATGAACGCTGACGGTGTTGAAGTTTCCTTCGAGGTCATACTCTGCGTGGTAACCGTGGACTGGCGCGTTGTCCAAGTTATCTGGTCCTTCGATCAGGAAAGTCACGGAGGTAGCTGTCGTGTTTAATACTGTTACCTGTAAGATACATACGTATATTAAATACCGTAGGTATGAAAAATTAAGCTAAGACCCAAGAGGTTACTTCCCTGCGTTTTACATGATTAATGTTAGCAATAAATTGAAACACAATGAAATTCGCCCTGCTGCATATTAGATATTTTTAAATACCTACTTAGACATCAATCTTTTTTTAGATATGTTCATCTCGAAATTCTCTCTCGAACAGCTCGTCTCGTTCGCTATATTCTATATTATTGGTGATTATTTATTGGTTTAAACATTTGCACAAGCACAAAGATAACCGCCATACAAACTACCCTTCTTAGTTAAAAATTCCCAAACTTTAACTCTTTATACCGTGTGTTACCGGCATGCGGGCTTTTCTTTGAGTTATAATATTAGTAGAGTATACATTTAGGTACTTACGTTCTTAATTGTTGCTGGCGTGAATGCTTCTCTCAAATGTATTTTCTTTGTTGTATTCCCATATTCATTGCTAGCAGTGCATTCATACTCTCCATACATGGATATATTGCCGATTGGCAAGTCCAAATAATATCCTGTATTATTGTCACTCAGCTCTTGTAGTATTTTATTTACTTGCACATGTTCGGCGGTAGTTGTTTCTTGTTCTGAGTTTCCGATGAATCTAGTAATAAACGATTTGTTATTCAATTTTAGAGATATTTTTCTACCGGACCAAGGGCCGATTTTTCAATCTTCAGATAAAAGTATCTGTCAAATAAGTGTTACCCACATGTTACCTCTACCCTTTTCTTTCATTTGACTTTAGAAAAAGACAGTAACAATTTTAACCGACGGATAATTTTGTCTGGGGATATATTAAACCAGTTGTTACACAGAAAACTTTGGAAGATCAGTATTGTGTAGCAGAAATGTATTGATTGGAACAGCGATTGTTTTTTTCGATATTGATTGTCTCCATAATTTCACTCAAATTTTGTAAAGGGTCGGCAAAGCGTACTTGACTACTTTGGAGTTGCTGTCTATAGGCTGCAGTGTCCGCTTGCCATCAGGTGGACTGTACGTTGTATAATTGTTTTTCCACTATGACCACAGATTTATAGCCTTTAAATCGAGTGATAAAAGTTCCATCGTGCACAGACATTATTTTACTTTGTCATAGAGTGTAAAATGTAAATTGATCAAGTGTCAAGTCAAGATCCTATTTGACCAATTGCATTGAATTGAAATCGGTTTGGTATTTATAAGAAATAACAATGTCACGTGCGAAAATTTGAAAAATGGTTAGATTACTGATCTGTAAACAAGGACCATTGTAGGTGAATCATTAGAAATAGATATAAGAATCATACTTCCATACTATTGTGGATGGTGGATTGCTCGTATGGTCGCAACTCATGTTGACAGTGTGTTCACTCCAGCCCCACACGGTCTCATTCGGTGTTGGGAAATGTGGCGGGTAGTAAACGGTCATATACATTTCCTGGGTAACGTTGTCAACTGCAAATAAGTTTAGCAGGTAAAGTGTGGCATGAGAATCAATTCATTTCATTTATTGCAATAATCACGTAAATCAGCCTCCACAACGTCAGCCTAGCGGTATCTGTGGTGGCCAACCAGCCGTCTCCCTGTCGGTTTACCCTGGTAGGCTCAAGCTGAGTCGGGGAAAGATATAGTACATGATCGGGATCGCCAAGACCCACTTTAGATCGTTGGAGGCCAAGACGCTCTTCGTCGCTGGGCCAACGGAATAAGTAAGTAAGTAAATATTGCAATAATCATGTCCATGGTACAGTTGATGTTAAAATGTTATAATATTTAAGTAGGTACTATCGAACCAACTGAATCGTGACCCACCGTGGAACCGTGTCACAGAAAATGACATTGTACTGCCTGACAAGGAAAATCATTATGACACTTTCTGTGACAAGGTTCCACGGTGGGTCACCATTCAGTTGGTTCGATAGTACATGATACCCTGCTAGGGCACGGCAATTATTTCTTACATGAGGCACCCATATGTGTCTACGATTGTTTTAGAAAGTGCTTGAAGAGCATACGTTTGAAAACAAATATATGCTTGGGACTTGTTTTAGGTAGAGCGAGTGCGTTTCTGAGAAGAAGGAACAGCAACGAAAAATGAGGAAACCGGTATGGTGAGAAAGCATAGATCTTTTGAGAGTTCACAGTGGATGTGGGGTGACAAAGTTAAATATGCGTTAGCGATATTTAGGAGCAGAGGGCTCGAACAGAATGAAGTAAAGCATGAAAAGGATCCCGAAGGCTCTGTTAGAGAGACACAAAACGTAAATTTAAGGATCATTAGTCACCTACCTCCGTTGTCAGCACTGCATATATAAATGCCTTCGAATGTAGCGGTGACGTTCCTAATTGTCAAATATAGCTCAGACGAGTCAGAATTGTTCGTCACTTTTTTTCTTACTCTGTTGGGAAAAACATTCAGACTATATTAGCAAAATCTTAATTGTTTATCAGTGAATCATGTATAGGTACTAGTTTCTATATGGGAGAACTCGGGACACGTGGGGTTACAAGAGATACATGATTTCACCGTAACTTTTATTTATAGAAATAAACTCTACCCGGTACAACCTGCTATGATATCGCACAATTTAACATGAGTGCTTCCTCAATGCATGAGAGCGAGCTTTTTTAAGCAAAAACATATAAATGGATTCTCGCAAGCAACAGTGTAAACTACCACGTACCTAGTTAAAAAACATGATATAGACCTGAATGCTTGTCTTTATGATTGCATTGTAATGGATTTAAATGTACACTACAATAAGTAAAAGAATATTGTGTTATTAATAATAAAGACATTAAAAAACAAACAAAATCATAAGGTTGCTTCGTCTCTTATGTCAAGACAATATCAACATTAAGGCGATATATCGATTGAAAGAGACGCCCTTATGTTTTTCGCTCACGACAAATCGGGATGCCACACTCTTCGAGACTGGCTTTTTTAGACAAATCTCGTTAAATATCTGACTGTGTGCAGGTTTATTAAATTTCCTCTTGACAGAGGTAAAATACCGACAGAAGTTACTCTTGGTAGAGGTATTAACTTAATCGTGTCTTCTAATAATGCGTTGACATTTCCTGATTTAACTTCTTTTGCCATATAATCAGATTTATTTCTCCGTCTTTCTTCTTCCTTTCCTAATCAGTCAGTGGGGTAAGCTCTAGCTAATAAAACACTAGACGTACAAACCTGTCATCATTTTCCAGACCCTCTACATTGGTCCAGATGGAAAGCTCCGGCGGAGGCACGCCGGTCGCATTGCAGACTATTAGTACTGCGGAGCTTTCCACCACCGTCAAATTATACAGCTTCGTTATTTCTGGCGGAACTTTGACCTGTAAAACAGTAGGTCAGTTAACATTTTTTTAAATAACCTTGCGCAATGGTGTACTCAGGTCTTTCTTCCCAGAGACCGTCAGTATTTCAGACTCCTGGCGTGTTTGAAGCCCCTGATCGCCATAAATTAGCCAATGTGTAAAGAAAGTATAGGTACGGAGTATAAAAAAGTAAAAAGTCACGAGTAATGACAATTATGAATAAATTATATTTTAAAACATTTTTTGTAATTTAGATTATGTATTTACTTTTTTTTATAACTTTATATGGCTAATTAATTTGCATCTCCTACAATTACGTCGGTGGGGTTCTGACGTGCCCAAAGTGTGCTCGTACCTTCTCTAATAAGATTGGGTACGTAAGCCACACAAGAGCGCACTTAAGAGCGGAGCTACGAAACCACCCACCATGAATATCACTATTAAAGATGCCAGAATATACAGTCGCTGTGGCCGAGATCGGTCAAGACTATCATCATCATCTTCATCATCATCATCATCATCAATTTTTAAATTAACAAGAATAAGAAATATATCATTTCATAGGAGTCGGTCACTCTATAATTTGCGAAGTTATAAAATCCTCTTTACAGTTTTCCGAAAAGATCGCCGGTCAGAAATCCTACGATCTAAGGATTATAAGCTTAAGAAAAGATCTAAAATGATTTCTCATTACTCATTACGTTTTTGATGCTACTCTCTAATTGACAGCCAATTCCTGTATTAGGTACTTACATCAATAAAAATGTTAATTGAAGCACTGTCCACTTTGTTAGAAGCAGTACACACGTAAGTTCCAGCATCATCTTTTTGTATGCTATCAAATTTTAGTGTATTGACGACTTGTGTCAAAGTTGAAGTTTCATTATCAATTGGATGTCCTAACTGAAATAAAGACAACACATGAAGTGATAAAAGATGGTGCAAGTTCTGAAAGTACCGTATCTTCATATTATGTTGGTGTAGGTAAACTATTCTTTTTCCAAGACCTGGAGAATGTAAATAGCTCAGATCAGTGGTATTAAAATAGGCAAACGCACAGAAATTGAGTTCTATTTGAAAGCAAAAAAGGTTAATTTTATCGAATTAATAAAAATGATCAATGTACTCGTACTATTTGTTGCGTAACCGTATTATTCAATATTATACTAATTTCATATGTATATATATATATTAGGTATATAGTTTTTCAATAGTGACAAAGACAATTCAATAAATATTCGTTATGTTTTTCATTAGCATTATAATTTCGAATATTTTTTTTTAATACTTTCTGAATGTTTAAAGTTGTATCTCTTGAAATAAACATAACATAAATGAGTAACTAATTAATTTAGAAGGAAATAAATGATTCTTGATTTATATGGAATAAGTTTTTGGGTTGAGTAAAAAAGTAAGAAAGATTGAGGAAAAATACCGCATCAGTGCTTTTGGTCCAGGTGTAGTCTGGGTATGGCGTGCCGTCCGCAACGCACTCGACAGTCACCATGTCGCCAGCCACTATCCTCCCGGGAGGTCTGTTGAGTTTGGGTTCAAACATTTTCGGTCTTGCTGCAACCTGTAAAAAATAATTACGAATTTGAATGATGGCGTATTTAAGGTAAGTATCCCTGTGCGCGTTCCTGACCCAATGACAAGGCACTTTCAATCTTATGTCATAATGACAGAGGTGATCAATAGTGTGTCATCGATTGGGCATTAAGGTGTCGAGCATAGGGACGTTTACCTTAGGGTTACTGATTTAGCTGATCACGAATAATATAATTAGATTACCCGTGAAGCTGACGGTCCTGGGTTCAATCCCGGGAAGGGCAAGTATTTGTGTGATGAGCATGAATATTTGTTTCTAATTCTTGCATGTTTTCTATGTCTTAATAATTCATAACTAATCATATTTAATATATGGTCGCCTACTACTACCCATACAAACTATAACTAGCTTAGGGGCTGATTCAATTTGTTCCTTAATATTTATTTTGTATAATACTTGCCTCTACGTTTATACTGGCTGTTATAGAATCGGACTCGACCAAGTCAGTAACTGTGCAAATATAGTTTCCGCCGTCGTCTTTATTAACGTTTTTGATGAGTAGTCCCTCTGCAGGTATTATGTTGTGCCTCGTGTCATTGTTTATCTGAAAATTAACACATGTAAAGGCTAGAGATTCGAAACGAAGAACGATTTCGCCCGTATGCCGCGTATACACGTATTGCTCATTTAACAGTACAGGATTAAGTAAATAATCGAATATTCCAGAAACCATTATCTTCCTCTACAAATTATATCTTTCTATTCCTATCTTACTCTACTATTCATATCTCTATATTCCTATCTTCCTTTACTATTCATATTTTATCTCTCTATTCCTTCTTCACTTTTAAGATACTGATATTTCGGATAATCTGCGGCACGTAACTAGAACCTGCACAGTAGTAGATTTTCAGGTATAGTCTGAGGTGATCTGAGGTAATGTGAGACGGGTCTTTGAGCTCATTTTTGCCGAGATTATACCACATAGTCTATCTAAACATGTGTCTAGGCTAGCAGTGGCGGCGCGTCAAAAAATAGGGAAGCCGGTATTAATTTGCCTTCCTTATTCTTCATGAGCCGTATTAAAAGAACTGGACTGGATGGAAATTAGGCAAGCCGTTGGGAATCGAGTTGTATATTTAAAGGTTCAAAAAAGTCCATACCACCACTCGATCCGAATTAGTGAGGCGGTACCAATCTAAAACGTAGAGTACGGTGCTCCGCACCTCACATCTAACCAGGGAGTCCTCTCCGATGATTATGTTTTGCTCCAGACTAGTATTTACAAAATACGGGGTATCTAAAAACAATATCAATAATAAAAATATACATAATAATATAATATGAAATATAAAAATAGGTACTTGAGCGTCGTGGAATTGCATCTACTAAAACAATCAGAAAAGTGACAGTGTAAAAGACAGTTGAAATTGCGAGTGACTTTGTTGACGATCGGCAGTTAAATGGTTAAAATTATATCATAAAATCATTCACAATTTAAGCTCAATATTTTCACTGAAATATAGTTGCATATTACCTGAAATAGTTTCAAGCATATTTAGACTTAGGAGTGCAATTAACTTTTAAATAATGATGCGTACCGTATGCTTGAATATTATACGTTTTAGAGTAGTTGACTCCTTCGTAATTGGTCCGGCAAGTGTAGTTCCCGGACATGGATTTGCTGATGCTGCCAACCATGAGCCTCCTTATGCCATTATCCGGTTGAATCTCCATATGTACATTTCCATTACTCGTATCTGGTCTTAGATAAACAATTTCATTAAATATATCACTAATCTGAATTATATTTTATAAATTGTTAAAATTAGAGCACAAAATGTATGTGCTTACCCATTTTGTTCGATCGGGATACCATTTGGGTCCAGCCATGTTAAGTGGTCCACTGAGTACCCATCTCTATCGCATTTGCAATCTTTAACAAATGTTGTACCCGTTTTGTCTGTGTGTGTGTTATATTCATTTTCGGAGAAACATGCCGTACACACTGAAAAATAAATCAAAATACATAATTGATGACTTAAAACTCGTGCGGAACTTAATTATATTAAATCATTTATTTACAAGAAAATATATATACAATAATACAACAATAACTGAGATAAAATATAACTAAGCAATGAAATGGCCCCTTTTTATAGGGTTTATATTTTAAAACAACGTTCCCTGTGATTGTCCAGCCAACTGGCTTAGTTTGTCTAGCCAATCACAGGTAAATTTCTTTAAACTAGCATGACACTGACACAATATGCTGTTATTCCATTGGATATTCTATTTTGACACTACTCGTAATGTGATAGTTTCTATTAAATACACACTGTCTAAAAAGCGTATGTTTATAGTATACATTGTATTACACTAGTGTTAAAGTAGAATATCCAATAAAACAAGAGCATATGTCAAAACTCAAAGTAATCGTACTGTACAGACACCATTACTGTACAGGCATTATTAATATCTGCCAAAACAAAGGCGGCATAAATACCTGACATGTTGGGCCGTAAGGACGTGTCAGATATTTATGCCGCCTTTGTTATGGCAGATATTGGTGCTGGTGACTGTACCTACGTACCTAGTGGTAGGTATCGACAATAAAGAAACCTTTAAGTAACCCGCAAAATTTCAAATGTGGCGTTGCCGGCATTCCTGTTCTCGATCCACAGCACGCTAGATCTCGCAGGTAAAATACTAAAAGTTAAATTCTAGTCAAACGTAAGTAATATGACGTTCGAAGTTCGAGTTATTGATTTGTTTTGAAGAGTAAAATTTAAAAAGTTCGGCGGATCTTATTAAAGTTGGTCCTGACTTCGTTCGCGGTAGATTGTAATCAGATGCGTTCTATTCCTGTAATGGCAACCTCAAGTTTTAAATTATTAAGTTCGAAGTTCCTCATAATGGACAATTCGGAGTTTAGTGAATAAAATTCTAAGAAGGGTATTTCTTAACTTTAAAAAAAATGGGATTGCTCTTGGCCAGCATCTAGCCAAGGGGCAAAAGATGAGGCCGCCAGTGAAGCGAGCTCACCCAGAAAATGCCTATTCACTCTTGCCTTAAATAGGTCCAGGTTTTAGGAACTCGGAAATACAGATGCCGGCAGGGAATTCCAAACCCTAGAAGTGCGCATTATAAAAAATGATGAAAATCGCTTGGTTCGAGTAAGAGGAATTTCAACCAGTTAAGGATGGTAACCTGCCGTACGTCTGGATATCCGATGGAAGAAGGGGGAAGGCGGTATGAGCTCATGGAGCTCCTGAGCACACTCACCAAAGTACAATTTGTAGAAGACGTATAGATATACTACTTTGCGTCTATGTGCTAGGCTCTGCAGCCTAGATCCTACTTCCGTACTGTCGCCAATGAGCCTCCTGTCACCGAGTCGAGTGCGGCAAGTTTGTTAAAAAAAGGATATTCTGAATTTATTTTATTAAATCTGTTTATTAGCATTGGCATAATTCCAAACACTATGTCATGGCGACTAGGTACTGTCAGCATAATACTGTGATTGCGGTTGGTTAAGCGATGAATGCATTTGCAAATTATTCTTAAATTTAATATTATTCTGGTAGGCTTTTCAGGCTTACTATAATAGCAGTCTCTTACTAATCTCTTACTACATTGTTCCATCAATTAATACTATGCAAATATACATAAATATTTAGGAGTCTTTTATTTCCTGGAATGGGAAATACATTTTGCTCAGACTACCTGAACATTACTATGTACTTAATGTATTCTATACTTTCAGATTCTAAAAATTATAGCCTAAATTGCTCCGATATTTTGTACGAGAGACGAATCAGTGTCCTGTTTTATTTAAAAAATAATAAGTAATCCACTGAAATTCCAGACTAAATAAAAAAAACAAAGAAAATGTTACTGTTTTCGTAATGAAAGTAATTTAACTAATTTTATAACTTATTCCCTGGTCCCTAATTCTTTCCGGTAAAGTATAACTTTTTGCTAATAATAGTTAAAACACATCTACATAGCTACTCCGGGTTAGGTAATAAAAAATACTTTCTTTACTTTATTGGTCCTGTATCAAATTCCGCTTTCACCCGCTGACATGGTAAGCCAATAAAAACAATTTGTTCCCGCGTGGAACGGCGGGAAGCCTTAAACACAATCAGATGGATTGGTCTAACTTGCTGACCATACGTCAGTATTGGATATCAGAGTGTCATTTAATCAATCTACTCGGCTTGAGGCCTTTGTTATTCTTGTTATATGTAGGTATGCACTATAGTTATTTTATTTATTTATTATATGTATAGATTGTTGGAAATTAATATAACTAATAATAAACTCGTTTTATATAATTGTTCACGTAAATAGGGCTTAAGTTTACACACAGACCTTGATAAAAATATGAAATATATTTCAGTTATTTTTCATAGTTTTTCTTTTTATTAGAAGCAAAACGCCTCGACTTCTTAAATTATTATTATGACTGTTTGTTCGTTTTTTTTTGTTGGGTAGATGAGAGAGATATATCATTTCCAATATTACTTACCTAGTTCAAATGGACAAATTATAAAATAAATCTACACTCAATAAAAAAAAAGATTTTCCTGCTAGGTACTAATACATAAAACTTTGATAAAAGCACCGTATCCCTTAAATCAGTTTTTTCAACATCCAACATCTGAAATTTTTAAGGCCCCTAAAAGCGGCTTAAAATAATTTGGTCGCAGGGGAAAGTTAGAAAATCACTAGTATGAGAATCATTGTACATTAAAGTGTGTTTCAAAGTGACCATTTAGTGCTGCGAAAAGTTTACCTACCTAGAGGTGTATCAAATATTTTAAATAGGTTTAATTTAATTTCTGAAGAATCCGCTCTTAGGCTGCGTTTAACTGAGATGGATACTTAAAATAGGATCGTTTATTTTTTCATAGAACAGCTTAGTGGTTGTGGAGACGGTAAGGCTATCATCTCGCTTACCGTTTAGCCGCCTTGCACATTTAGGTATGTTGTAAGCATACTCATACTCATTTATTTGCAATGAATCTTTTATAATTATTTTGACGTGTAAATATTACATGAGAAAATAATTATGAAACATGTTCAAATAAGTTAATCTAAAACTATTGCAACTTAATTTATAACTGAGATATTAGCCGTATTATATGTTGCCTCGTTAATTACCTTTAATTATTATTATGTACCTACTAATCAATAACAATTATATCACTGTAAAGTTTTAAAATAACGGCGGTGATTATATTTTGATGTCTTATTCTGACCTATTTTTTAAACATCCAATAAAATTACTCTCAGTACTTTGATTTCATAGCGGTCATCAAAATTTAATAACAGTTTTCTAGACTTATATGGGTTAATAGGCGAATTAAAGTATGTTATGTGCTGCGTGCCAACCAACTTCATAGTAAATTGCCTTAGTTCTTCAGCGTTTGCAATAAGGTTATTTTTGTTTAATTTGCAGTGCAAATACTTGGTCGGAGCATTATTTGAAGCATAAGTATAGTTTAGTGTAAGCGTATCGGTCGGTATATTTTGATTAATAGATTGTTTAAAATAATTCCATTTATGAGAATGTCATAGGATGGCATTACACATTACTAAACTAATTAAATATGACAAAAGTATAATTGATAGGTAGGCGAGCAAAATTTACCATTTCTGACATATTTTATTGATGATATGTGTGACTGAGCTCAATATAGAAATCACACTCAAGTAGGTAACCATTGGAGCATATGCACGATCCTTTTTTTTAATAATCGAAATAAAATTAATAAAGTAACTGACGTTTCATTATATGTTTGCTCTTGTCACTTGAAAACATTTACTGATTGTATTTAAAAAAAGTATGCCGTGGATAAGTTTATTTCCTGAAACATGTGTCACAACTCGTAAAGAATATGAATCACTCTATTTCTTAAAATTGCCACTGGTTGAATAATGTATTGGTGGTGGCAACACTATTGTTTGTCGTTTTGCACTAAGGACGTGTTTTAAATTGTTATAGGGGTTATGAGCAATGGATGGTATGAATGATGGTATTAATCAGTAATACAATGGCAATCCACGACAATACTTATCATTCGCATATTTTTCATTCGCGTTGAACGTAAACTCGAAATTTAAAAAAAAGAATGAAAGAATGTTTTTTCAGGAAGTGCTCAATTTTCTCAAAATCGGTATTAAGCCCAAGATAATCGAGTCCACTATTTAATACTCGCATGGGTATTATTATTATATTATTTTGAAAACTTATTACAGAAAAAATACTGGAGTTTTGTAACAAAAGACATATGTTATCCCAATACAATGGTTGCTACACGCACGTCATTCTTAAAATTGTTGTTTTAAAGCAGGTAACGGTTTCTATGCAGATGAGCTACTCTTATGTTACTTAACAGTAAGGTCTTTGCCTGCCTTATTTTGACAAATTTCTTTGTATATAAGATCTGTTCAAAGCCAGTGGCGTAGCTAGATGACTAAGGGCCCTGGGGCAAAAAAAAAACTGTTTAGGTTTTATCAATATATATACTTATTTCTCGCTAGTTCAAGAGGTTTGCTAATCAGGTTCTGGGGGCCCCCTGAGCCTGGGGGGCCCGGGGCACTGCCCCGCCTAGCCCTTCGGTAGCTACGCCACTGTTCAAAGCCATCCTGAGGTCTCCCGGCGAAAAAACAAACAAAAGTTTGTTTTGTTATGATCCCGTACATCGGCGACACCGACAGCTGTCAGGTTAAGGTAATTAATTATGCAAGATCATTCAGCGAGCAAACGCGTGTAAATGTAAAACCCTTTGAACTTGTCTTAAATGTAAGTTGTGACAACAACACTGACTGTGTTGCTATGTAGGTATAAATAAAAACTTATACAAAATTCGTTCACAAACTTTATAAATAATGCAAATGGCTCTCTCAAAACCTGCCAGCCATGGAATGAAAGAAGTTAATTAAAGGTGTCTACGAAAATTTCGAGTGGCAATATTCTACACTCTTTTTTAGTATTTGAAATTTATATCATACTCCTACATAATTATTTGGCTGCCCATCTTACTTAATATAAATGCTAAAGTTTAGATGTTCGGATGTTTAAATGTTTAGATGTTTATTACTCAACCACGCCAAAAAGGTTGAACAGATTATGATGAAACTTGGTATAAAAAGAGTCCTGGATGAACAAGGATACTGCTCATCCCGAAAATCATCCCTCGAAGGGATGAAATAGGGAGTGGAAATTTACGCCAAATTTATAATATAAAGCCAATTTACGCGTACGAAGTCGCGGGCAAAAACAAGTGATTTCATAAACCACCAAAGCCAAATACCTATGTAAATTTGTCATGCTAAGCACGAAGAGAGAAAATTCTACAGCGACAATAACGACGTGTGAGATTCTGCGCCACAAATATTTTCAGATTATCTTAATAGCCGATCGCGTTTTCCTCAAAGAATAAAATGGGTCACGATGTCATCGTATTGTATTGCGTTGCGTTTGAACGTTTGTAGGGATTTAAGGTATTGTCATGGGAAACCAATAAGGTAAATGAAACAAAACGAAATAACATTAAAAATAACACTAAACTACAGAAAGACTAGAATAGAAATGTCCACTTAAACTTATTGTGGCAAAAGGTTGAAAGTGTCATCTATTTGGTTACCAAAGACTACAATTATAATGTTGGTTAGTTTAGTACCTATCGAACGCTGGGACGTGTAGGTGTAGGTAACTGCAGTTAACAGTAATTCCGTAAAGTTCGTAACATAAATAGGTACGTCATGTTCGTAAATCGTTTAACCTCAGAGTAGTTTTCGGGACGGCATCACAATATTAAATAAACAAAATTATGTTCGAAATACATTTAAACGTGCCTGTAAACACGATTTATTTCACGTGAATTTTATTTTCTAAGGGGCAGTCTTGTGAGAACAGTGACTTTAAAGAAGACTGGCTTTTAAAAAATCACGGCAGAGCTGGCGTTGGTACACCAGCGGGGTAATCACATAACGATATGTACTACCGTTGGTAGATATTTAATGTCAGTTTTAGTATGGGATTTGACGTTTAAATCTATCGTACTAACGGTCGAAAACGTTACGTGATTACCGCGCCGGGCCGGGAGTCGTCCCCTGGCGACGCCACTGCGGGATACATAACGCTTAAAGTGAAAATACCTAGCCGTAGTTCTTTAGAACAATTTTCATGTCAGTTACCAACTAAGTTTGCATTGATATGTAGACACACATTTGAAAGTACGAATTAACTAACTTATTACCGACCTCGGCAGAGAGTACAAATTTTGTACATTTTGGCGTTGAATTTCTAGAAAAAAAAAGGTTCCAGCGCACACAAGTTATTTACTAAAATCGCGAACTGAAAATCTGAGAGCTTGCGACTTCCTCGCACAACGTATTGCGATACAGCGACGAAATGCCGCCAGCATTCTCGGTACAACGCCTCAAGTTTTAGATTTAAGTAGTTTTAATATTATCTTTGTATATATTTTAATGCCAATAAATGTATTACACATGGTCAAAACTTTCATTCATTAAGGTCGTAATAAATTCTTACTCTCAATTAAAGTCTCCAGAAACAATAAAATTATCAAAAATGACAATGTATGTAGGTGTTTACTATTAAACGATGACGTCAATGAAAAAAAAAAACATAACTATAACTAGTTTAGCGCATTTGCTTTGTACCCACACTACTGATAAAAAAGACTACCAACAGTATAACATATTTAACCACTTATCGATTTTGAAATAACAATCTTACGTAATTTACTTAGTAAAAACTAATTCCGGGACCCAATTACATGAATTAGTTTCGTACAATGCACATTGTAGATAGTTTTTGTATATCAATATAAAACCGGTTACCAATTTGCTATTAGGATTATTTTAGAAAAACCGGTCAAGTGCGAGTCAAACCAGCCGCAAAATTAAGTTGGTTTGTTTTCGCGCCCCCTTTAGCTGTATGGGAGCCCCACTTAAATAATTTAAAAATAAGTTTTGACTATTTCTATGGCTTTGGGCCACCAAGACGCTTACATTGCAAAAATTTAAAGACTGTAGCTCCATCCGTTGGGCTGTAAACCTGTGGGACAGACGACGGACGGACGGACGGACGGACGCGTGAGTGACAGCAATAGGGTTCCGCTTTGACCCTTCGGGTACGGACGCTGATAAAATATCCTTGAATTTCCAGTAAATAAGAAAATAGAGGCAAATCATGGGTATCAGAGATTAGAAATGCAAGTGGACAAAAAAGTAGTAACAGAAGTCAATTATCAAATTTGTCGTATGTGTCAGGATCTGTATCGTTTAACACCACTCTTAAATGGACTAAATTTAACCATGAATCATGGCAACCTCAACCAAATGTAAGCGATACGAGAAAATGAACCGAGATTAAAGAACCTGACATCAGCTTACACGTAACAGCTATTTCTGGTTCTACTACGACAATTTAACGACCTTAAACAGGTTTTTATGACTGTTTAAGTGATCATGATTTATTTCGTTGAAGAGGTTGCATTCATAGACCTGTATTACAGACCTTCTTCTTAAATTGAAAGTCTGTAATTGCATAGATTACAAATATGGCAATGATGCGTTTAAACTTTTAAGTTTCTATAGGCTATAAGTTTTTATATTTTATCGATATTATCATTTTATTATACTCGTAAATGTAAATAATTAAGTTGACTGAAGTTGATTAAAAGAACCAAAACACTGACTCCAAAAAGCGCGTTTCAAATTGACAAAAAATGTTCAGTGACTGTTTCGAGAAATTTAGTGGCGTCCAAGGCTATATCAATTTGGCGCAAATTGCGTTTAATATCGCCAATATAGTTCTGCTCAACAACTAAATACAACTTATTAGTTCTAATATAAAGGCGATGTGGTGAAAAGACTTTAAAAACCACTGCCATAGGATATATTTTCGTTTGTCGCTTAGAACTATTCTATTAAAGAGTTTACGTGTCTAACATAACAGTTAGCAAAAAGAAGAGACTATATGTCTTAAATGTTTGCTAACTCCAACTGGGGCCAGCGCTGCGCAAATAAGTTGTTAAGTGTACTCACATAATTTTTTGAAATGAAATTAAATACATTTATTATAACGATGATGCAAAAACCTACGAAAATATTGAAATACATTTGAAAATACCATAATATAAAAAAAGTAACATTTAATGGTAACATTGTGCAATGTTTGATAAGTCAACGCATCAGCGGTGACGATGGTAGCTCGATTCGATTCTAGCCAATTACCTTCGTGTCTCGGTCTTATTTACTCACTTCACTGCAACCTGCAAGTGCTCTAACATTTTGTCTAACGTATGTTATGTTATAAAATATTTTCCAATTACAAGTTAGCGTTCCTGGCAATGTTTTGTTTTATCAATTATTTAAATAGCGCGCAATTTACCGACCATTTTGATTGTGTAACATAGACTGAAACATTACCCGTTTCTGAACGATAAAGGCACTGGAGCCTATGCCTAATCATTAACTTATATCCACGTTTATAACGATCCGGAAGTACTTTCGAACTAATGTCATCTATCTATACATATAATAAAGCAGAAGAGGGTCAAAAATCTGTACATTGAAGATATAAGAAAAAAAATCGATTGAGGGGTCTTAGAATCGATAACAGAACACATTTCAACGGTTTTTAGAATTCATGTCTGTTTGTCTGTTTGTCTGTCTGTTTATTTGTCTAACTATCACGTGAAAACTAGCGAATGGATTTTAATACAGCCTTCAATAATATGTTTATTGGATCTTCGGCGAGGTTATAGGCTATAAAAATCATACAGATTGGGGATGAAAAGGGGTGAAAACAGGGGTTGAACTTTGTATGGGAAGTCCTTCAATTCGTAATTTAAAGGCTTGAAAATTGGTAAGCATCTACTTGGAAGCAAAGTAAAAAGAACCCCATTCAAATATTGTGCAATAAACAGATAGTATTTGAAAAAACGGGGGACGAAATATACTTGAGAGGCCAAAGACAAAAAAACAAAAGTCCCTCAAACCATATTAACTGTTTGATATGAGAGATCTAATTATGTTGGACAGCCGGTCGCTATCAATATTCACAAACCTAGGTACATACCAATCTTACTATGCAAGCTCGATGTTTTTTTTTTGTTTTCGATGGAGGGTACCTCTACCTACCTACGCAGAGCAGCGGGCTCTCGGTTGCATGGTTAGACTTGCGGCACGTATATGTATGCGCATGATTGAAATAATTTGAGTTTTCCGAGTTGCATCAACTTTATTTGTTTAAAAAGCTACTTTACTGTTCAAATAATAAGGTTCAAAATGTATAAATTTAAATATTAATATTTTTGTATAAAATCTTTTTTTTGGGGTGCTGATTACAACAATGATATCCATTTTCAAATGCAAGATGGCGGGCATTTATTTTCTTAATAATCGTTATGGGATATGTTTGAGGTTCTTCGGGGTACGAGGATATCAGGGGTGGGGAAGGGGTGGGGGGTTCACTGACCATTCTCAAACCTAGAAAATAAACGAACCACAAACGAAGTTTCCCATCTCTGTCGCACTTTAGTACAGACTTGCAAGTGCGACAGAGAGGGAAAACTTCGTTTGTGGTTCGTGGTAGCCTCCCCCCCCCCCCCCCCCCAAGTCGTAAAATTTGCGTTTTGCGTCAGCAAAATTCATAAAATACGTTTTTTGATGTTATTAATTCGAAACAAATTAAGCATAATTGCAGCTCTATAAGCCTAAGCTATGGCCCTTAAAAAATGGCCCTATTTATGTTCTCCCGGTTCGCAGTTCGCACCGAAGTAACGTTTGTCAAAGTTGCAAATTTGGATGAACTAACTGATCCATACAACATACCGAAGACCGGCCGGGTCAGACTTTTCACATTTAGGATATATAGGTATTTGTTAGTAAAATATAGGTATATAACAATAAACATTAAGTATGACCAAATTCGAAATTTATAGGCCTATAGGAAACAAAAACTCAATCTCAGAAAATCACACATCTCCCAGGAACAACCAGGGTGGGTGCGCTATCAACCTGGGCCTCTACTCCACCTTTGAATGTGAAAGAACAAACAAAGTTAGTAAGGTTCTCCAATAATTTTTAAACAAAAAAATATGAATTCAGCCACCGACAACTAAATTTTTTTCTTTAAAATTTTGCGCTCGCTTCGCTCGCGTTTTCATCTAGATTCCTTAATGCGTAAGAAGTCTTTTCTGCACCCTGCATCACAATGTTCTAAAAGTTTCACGCTCGCTTTGCTCGAGTTTTAATCTACATGACTTGATGCGTATAAAGTCTTTTCCACACATGCATTACAATGTTCGAAAAAATTTGCGCTCGCGTTTTCATCTCACTCGATGAATAATGGAGTATTTTCCGCAGCTGCATCATAATGTTCGAAAATTTTCGCGCTCGCTTCGCTCGCGTTTTCATTTACACAACTTGATACGTGTAAAGTATTTTCCGCACTTACATCGTAATGTTCGAAAGATTTCGCGCTCGCTACGCTCACGTTTTCATCTGCATAACTTAATGCGTATGAATATTTACCGCACCTGTATCATAATGTTCCAAATAATTCGCGCTCGCTTCGCTCGCCTTTTTAACCACCTGCATCATTATGTCCGAAAAGTTTCGCGCTCGCTTCGCTCGCGTTTTCATTTACATAACTTGATACGTGTAAAGTATTTTCCACACTTACATCGTAATGTTCGAAAGATTGCGCGCTCGCTACGCTGGCGTTTTCATCTGCATAACTTAATGCGGTATGAACATTTTCCGCACCTGTATCATAATGTTCGAAACGTTTCACGCTCGCTGCGCTCGCGTTTTCATTTGCATGATTTAATGCGTATGAATATTTTCCGCACCTATATCTTAATGTTCCAAACATTTCGCGCACGCTTCGCTCGCCTGTTTAACTACATTACTTGATGCATAGAAAGTCTTTTCCGCACCTGCATCATTATGTCCAAAAATAATGTTCGAAACATAGGGAAGGACATGGGACACCGCAAGGGGGTGGAAGAAAGATAACTAGCTTAGCGCCTAAAATAAAAGAATAGCAATAACATTCTAATGCGATGACCGAGTTCTACGCAGACGAAGTCGCGGGCAAAAGCTAGTATTCAATAATCGTTGACTAAGTCAAAGTAGACAGAAATTAGAAACTGAATCTGTTTATATGTCACTTACGATTTACGATAGGTACCCATGACAATTAGGTATACACTTGTAGTGATTCAAAATCATAAATGAACTGCAATGGCTTCCGGATGGAATGGAAATGAAATGGAACTGCAATCCACTACATACTGGTGAAGGAATTAGGTCCACTTTACATATTGGTGAAGGAATTAATTAAATTGCATGAGTAGTTACGGAGGTTATAGTGCGTTTTATCCAGGACGACGCGCCCCTCCACAGCGAATCTTATACTAATCTATGCGCAATTCTACGGATTGGGTTGTGGAGGGGCGCGCCTTCGTGGATGACATGAACTATACCCCGAGATATATATATCTCGAGGTATAGTTCGGGGTACACTCTTACTAATTTATACGAAATAAGTATTCATAATGTTAGTATAGACTGAAAAGGCTAATCGGAGAAACTCATTTCAGTAAAGGGTTTCTATTTTATTTTGTTGTACATCGACAGGAAATAGGTTCCGTACCCTAAGTTATCGGTTCGTTAATAGGAAAGCATTGGAAGTGCGGTGCAGGATTTAATGTTATTTCTCCCCAGCGGAGGAATTAGCACATGGAAAACATCCGGGGGCAGCCAGTATTACTTTCACGGAAATGGGAGTCGAAGTAATAAGACACTATCTAAAAGTTTGGGTTTTGAGAATGTTCAGTTAGAGTGCAGCGCTATTTATTTGCCAAGGCAAAAATGACGTCGTTTTCTACATATATATATAACATATTCTAATTATTAACATTAACAAATTCAACTTTAAAGGTCTTTTTGAGCCGGTTGTAAAAATATATCACATTATTACATTTCATTCACTTATTTTAAATTAAAATAAATATAAAACCTAGCAACGGATAAACACACAAGAAAAATATTTTTCGTCTAAATAATTATTTTCTAAATCTATTCTGCTGATCTTCCATTATCAAAACTTGATTTTATAGACAACGTGCACGTTCAACATGTTTTCTCCACGGAGACCGCAGCCCCAGACCGCTTGAGGCGGCTCTACAAGCCCGAGCCGTCAATGACATGTGTCAATAACTATAAACAAATATTGAAATTGTTTAGTTTCAGTGCAAATAATGCAGTTTTTATGGTGTTTTTATTGTGCTGTGAATATAAATCATAGTCTCTATCATTGGAATATTTGAGGGAAACTGATTTTCCTATTAAGCGTCCACGGAGTCCATATTCTCGCAATCTTTGGTGCTTGGTGCGTCGCCGTGCTGAAATTAATATCATGAGTTCAGTGCATTTTCTTTGACTAATTTGTACTATTGCCTTAAGTGGAAATGTGTTTTGCATCGTGGACTATATTTGTGCTTAGTTATGTAGTGTTGTATATATTTTTTACAATCTGTATTTATGCTATTTATAGCCGTTAATTTTATTTGTTTCGTTTCGTAACATATTGTTTAATGGGTTCAAGCAACATGAATACTCCAACAAATGTCGCTCTCACTTCCGATTCACAGGAGGGTTACATACGCTGCCCACATTGCTCCCAAGACCGTTACTTTAAAGGCTCAAAAGGACTCAATATCCATAGAAGTCGCGCACATCGCAATCTTATTGGTACGGGTTCACAGCCCCTTGATCCTATTTTAAACTCCAACAGTGCACAGAATTCCCAAACCAGTTCCTTTTCTGAAAAACTAAGCATACTAAAACATTCTATTCCGGTCTTAAAACGTATTCCCCGTGGTGCTCGAATTCAGGTCGCTCAAAAACTCACAGAAGATATAAAATTTACCGTAAGCCAAAATACTCGAGAGTCCTGGGAGCAACTACTTACCTTCCCCTACAGGGTCTTATACGTCAAAGAACACACGTCAAAAGGCACTTCTCTCACGTCTCGTATTAAAAATAACTGCATGAACCCCCATGACATAAATGCCCTGCCAACGTCTGCTTTAAAACACGATTTTTCTTTATCTCGCCTTGTAGAAAGCAAGATAGGGGAAGGTAATATCAAAGGTGCGGCTCGGCTGTTATTCTCCAGTGATGCAATTGCCCCCGATACAGCTGATACTCTTTCGGCCCTGAGAAACAAACACCCTATGCCTGATATTAATCTGCCTCTCCCTGATCCGCCCGATCCTTCTAGTACTTTCCTACACGTTACTTCAGAGGACATACTTAAAGCAGCATGCTCCTTCCCTAATGGCTCCGCTGGCGGTCTCGATGGTCTATCTCCCCAGCACTTGAAGGATCTTTTAAGTCACACATGCGGTGATGCCAGTGACTCGCTATTAAGAGAACTAACAGCATTGGTTAACCTCATGCTATCAGGCAAAGTGAATTCGGAAGTCATCAGTGTATTATATGGTGCTAACCTATGTGCACTCGTCAAAAAAGACGGCGGGATAAGGCCTATAGCGGTTGGGTCCACGTACCGCCGTTTGGCAGCAAAATGTTGCTGTAATGCTGTATCAAGTAACCTATCACTATATTTTCAGCCTACCCAAATGGGGTTTGGTTCTAAGGGCGGCTGTGAAGCAGCGATACACGCACTTCGAACTTTTATTGAAAGAAAGGAATGCGACGTTCTTCTAAAAGTAGACGTGAAGAATGCATTTAACTCCGTGGATAGAGGTACGCTGTTGTCACAGGTAAAAGAAAAGGCACCAGAACTTTTCAACTTTGTCTGGCAGTGTTACAGTCATCCGTCAAAATTATTTTACAAAAATAATCTTCTACTCTCCTCTGTTGGTTGTCAACAGGGAGATCCCCTAGGCCCGGCTCTTTTTAGTTTAGCAATTCATCCTATCATCAAATCACTCAATTCTAAATTTAATGTTTGGTATTTGGATGACGGAACCCTAGGTGGTGACGTGAATGTTGTGCTACAAGACTTGCAAGTCATTAAAGAAAAATTCGCAGACATAGGCCTCGACCTAAACTTCTCAAAATGTGAAATTTTCTTTCCAGACGGCGCCTGTCAAAAAGACATCGCTTTAGCAAATTTCCATAAAACAGCACCAAATGTCAAAGAAATTGATAGCACGTCTCTTCACCTCCTAGGGTCACCAATTTTAGAAGAATCATTTGAGAACTATATTAATCAAAAGCACGAAATTTTCAGCACATTTTCGGACCGGTTACTCAAAATTAATGGCCACATGGCTTACACTGTAATAAAATACTGTCTTTTCGTTCCAAAATTTACCTACTCACTCCGCTGCAGTCATCTTTGGAATCACCCTAACCTTTTAGAAAAACTTGATAATTTAATCAAAATTACCCTTTCATCTGTCATCAACATTAAATTTGACAGTGCTCAGTGGACCCAAGCCACTCTGCCTATCAGGCACGGAGGTATTGGGATCCGAAAAATATGTAGCATTTCTTTACCAGCTTTCCTTTCTTCCGTTAATAGTACGAAAACTTTAGTTGCTAAAATTCTAAATTTAAACAACAATGATTTCGAAATTCCTTTTTTGGCCGATGCTCTAAATCTTTGGAGATCAATTTCTAATAACGCAGACTTGCCTTCGATTCCTCATTCGCAGCGGCAGTGGGACGAGCCGCTCTGTGTGCTGGCACGGGATAATCTTATTGAAACGTCTACCAGCACCACTGAGCGCGCTCGTCTCCTTGCCTCCTGTAGATGGGAGTCGGGGGCTTGGCTGCAAGCATTGCCCTCCAAAAATCTAGGGACACTCCTTACCAATGAAACTTTCCGATTCGCGGTATCGCTGCGCTTGGGAGCGACATGTGTTGCCCCACACCAGTGCCACTGTGGAGCCAGTGTTGCTAATACAGGTCTCCATGGCCTCTCCTGCAGCAGGAGTGCTGGTCGCATCGCGCGACATGCCTCAATTAATGACATCTTGCGTCGAGCCTTTGCCAGCGCCGGAACACCGGCGATCCTGGAGCCGTCTGGCCTGGCTAGAGACGATGGCAAGAGGCCAGATGGCATGACCCTGGTACCCTGGAAGTTGGGACGGCCGCTAGTCTGGGACGCCACATGTGTGGATACCCTGGCTCCGTCCCATCTTCCAGGGACCTCGGTTAAGGCTGGGGCTGCCGCCGATGCGGCTGAGCACCTCAAGCGGCGCAAATATGCCGCCATTGACGGTGGCTGCATGTTTGAGCCGTTTGGGGTGGAAACTCTAGGGCCGTGGGGACCTGCTGCTCACTGCATTTATAAAGAGGTTGCGAAGCGTCTCGTGGACGCCACGGGTGACCAGAAGGCTGGTGCGTACCTTGCTCAGCGCCTCAGCATTGCTATTCAACGCGGCAATGCGGCCAGCCTTCTGGGCACCCTACCGCCGAGCTCCGAGCTTGAGCCCATTTTTTATCTATAAATCTATTTATTTAGTTGTTAGTTTAGTTTATTTTTAGTTTAGGTTACTATACATGTTATGTAACTTTGTTGTTTATTCAGAAATAAATAGTTTAAGGACTTTAATATAATATATTAAAATCAATAAAAAGTAAATGTCTATTCTATTCGTAAATATCTTTTACAAGTCATATGAAAACGAAAAATAATAATAATATACGTACCTATTATGGCATTTTGTATTGTGGCTACTTGGGATAATGTACCTACTCCGGATACTACACAGATTGCATTGTCTCCAATGTCAGACAACTAGAAAGAAACATAAGCTGTAAAATGTATTGAGTGAAAAATATAGTACCCCACCTATAAATTGAATGCAATGCAGTTATTAAGGATCATTTCAATTTTTTACTAGCTGGCCACGTTTCCTGATTTATAGATGTAATAAATCATCATCAATCTTGTTCAAAGCATTATACTCATAATAAACAATTACCTACGATCTCTTAATTTGTAGTCCCGCATGATCTACTATCCAATACGTTCACGGTCAGACCATTTGACCTACACTACTTATATTTGTTCGAATCACAGCACTGGACAATATAAATTACGGGTTGTATTAGACGCGTCGGTATTCATAAATGTTATGGGTTGTAATGTAACATGGGATGACGTTGCTTGAGCTGTTGAAAGTGAGAGTTTGTGTTATGTATTTGTTAAGATGCTTAGGTACTACATACGTAGTAGGTACTATTATTTATTTTGTGGCTTAGGCAAGTACATAAAAGTGACATAAAAGAATGACGCTGCTTAAATTACATTATGATGTGATTTATCTACAGTATTGTGCATTAATTAAACAATGTCATTTGATATTGATGTGTAAGTATTTTCCTGGAATAAAAAAATCTGGAGGGGAGGCCTTTGCCCAGCAGTGGGACACTAAATAGGCTACTAAAAAAAAAAAAAAAAAATCTGGCTTTCCATAGGATACTATCCTCTAGAATTATTAAATTTTACTACAACACTATAAGAAGTACGAGAAACGACCTCCTTTTTTCAAGCAGCCTTAAGTAATTTATTAACATAATAATGTTTCGTTGGTTTCCATTTAAGGGTACCATTTAAATAGTTATTGTGACAGTAATGGATTATAGTTTTTTGGCATTTTTTACAAGGGAATTTCTACAACAGCGAATGGTCTATGGTATGCGCAAGCGTTTTATTGTAGCGACAGTGACATAAATATTGTCATAAATAAGAGTGTAGTGACTGGAAATAGATAGCCAACTTCACGCATATTGTGATCCCGACTAAAGCGCCACCAAGTGCTAAAGTTAGTAAGCATTATCTTGGATACATGTGAAAAAACATACAAAAAGTGCATCCGCCGCTGGGGATCGAACCCGGGTACATTGTCTCTAAAGACAATATACTTTACCACAGGGCCACGTGTGTGATACTGGTACGCATCGAATTTTTGAATACCTTGTTAACAGTCTACCTACTTTTACTTTTTAGCTGACTATTCGAGCAAGTTTAATAACCATGAAAATAGGTGGCGCTATTATTAATTCCGTCAGCTTTCTTCTAAGATGAACAACCATGAATATTGTCGTTACGGCGGCCGGCTCGCGTGCGCGGCTCGCTCGACCAATTACAGCCTATTAGGGCTGCATCTTCGTAAACCGTCGTACTATTCTTTTTTTCTTTTACTCGATTATTGTTTAAATACCTACTGTATTGTATAAAATGTAGCGATCAGGATAATATCGCACCTAGTGATTCTGACCTTGAAGTATTTTGTTTTCTTTTTATCTACCAAGACAGACATACATACCAGCCATACAAACTGCTTAGTCCTAGCCGAAATAATTAATTGTGATACAAATAAAATGCCACGATTATAAATACGTAAACATATTAAATATGATAACAAAATTACGTTCAAATAGTTTTGCTTTCTACATAATATAAGTAGTTGCCTATATTTTTAGTGTCGGCTGTTGTTGATAACGACTATTTTGAAAGGTAATAGTAGTTTATATACCTATATGCTTATTGAGCCACTTATGTTATGTAGCAAGTTCTTAAGGTTCTTTGTAGGAACAATTATATGGTTAGTATTTGTAGAGTAGGTACTTACTTTTATCTCACGAGCGCGGGTGAGCCATGGTTGTGTTTTAAGCTATACATACGCATTGTACATATATTATATGTGTGCGTCAGCTATGAGTTCACGTTGTCTACGAAATGTCACAACTACAACAATGGCCAACCCGCGCTCGTGAGATAAAGGTACTATACAGAGTGTATGACAGGTTCTACGGCATATACGTAATATTTTTTTCCAAGCCTATAAGGTGTCCCACTGCTGGGCAAAGGCCTCCCCCCTTGACTTCCACTCGTCCCGGCTTTGGGCTGTTTCGAGCCAGTCGTTTAGAAATGTGTCCAGGCCATCCCGCCATCTCTGCCTCGGCCTGCCACGTCGTCGCCGAGCATCTTGCGGCATCCACTCCGTTGCTAATTTTGCCCACCTCTGTGGATGCATAAGGCAGACATGGCTGGCCCAGTTCCATTTCAGCTTGGCGGTCTTAGCTCCAACATCTGCAATACCGGTTTTGGAGCGCAGCAGTTCCGAACGCGGTTGATCAGTTTAACTCCCAAGATGCTGCGCTCCATTGCTCGTTGGCAAACCTTCAATTTGGTCTTTTGTGCCTCGGTGAGTGACCATGTTTGTGCACCGTAGGTTAGGATAGGCAGAATGCACATGTCGACGAGCCTCCGCTTCAGAGCTACTGGAAGGTCTCCCTTCAGTAGCTACTACGTAAAAATAGTAGTACGTAATAATACGAGTACATTAATGAAGCATACGATATCAGTAATGGTAATCCACAAGCTGCTAAGGCTATATATAAATTATTAATTACTTACATAACTTAGATAAAGCTGTGATGTCAAGTCAAGTAACCACTAATCTCGGTTTAAGCTTGAGTATAATCAAGCGTTTTCTATAGGAGACCTAGTGGCTTATTTATATTATGCAATGGTGTTAAATTTTGGTACATAAAGCTGTTAATTAAGGTCACACATTGTACGTTGCAGACCGTGACGTGTTGGTTATTCTCGCTTTATGTAGATTGGCGTTGATTAAATGCAATGTCAAACAATAGTTATCAAGTATTGTAGTTATGATGTGATGTTATAATAAAGGTGCTGCTTTGTTTGAAGCCTCGAAAAGGTCTGTTAATCATTCGATAAAAGACTTGTTAATGACTGGTATAATACTGTGGTTGATGTGTTGTCGTCCGGATATTGTTATTTCGATGTATTTTAGGATCTAGATATCCTTTATTATTCAAATATTCCCGTGGTTAACTTGAAGGTTCATGATCTTTGTATTTATATTTTAATAAACACATGTTATTAGACCTGATAAATTAAACCAGAATAAAGCCGCATTATCTATATTTATTGAAATAAGTACACTCGCTAAGACATCACAGAGTAAAGAGAATCAAAAATGGCGAAATAAACAAAAGAGTACCTAATGACAAAGCGTGAGCTGTCATGGAAAGGCTAAAAAATTAAATTTTAAAATATGTACCTAACAACACTTCATATTAATAATATAAATACCTGTGCAGGTTTATTCAGGGCCCTTATAAAGGTCATTTTGATCGCAACCATTAAAATATACCCCAAAACTATTAGCATTGCCATTTGCCTTCCGTTATCCTGCAAAGTGCTTATTATAACGTTAAATGAATTGGCTACTCGTTTTAATTAAAAAGGAAACGAGATGTACGTAGTTTTACGTACCACAAATAAAAACCGGAATTCCGAGTGGACTGAGATCAACTGATTGTGAGGCCCTGAAGGGCAAAATATGAATAAAAATAACATGTCAATATTCTCAAAGGACTTTAATTTAAAATAAATACATACCATCATTGTCTATCACATAAATTATACGTAATGGGTGAGTTTACACTCTTCCGAAAAAGCGTTACACTTTTAACCCGCTACACTAACATAAATCTTAAATAGCTAACAGTGACGTGAACCAGTTAATTAACTTACCCACTAATTGGGGCGTGAACCCGAGCTTTCAAAGGCATTAAGGTCATTGATTACCAAAATAACAAGCCGAGGAAGTTAATACCACGTAATAAGGAGGTGCGGAAATTTGCCGGTTTTGCGGATTTTATGATGGAATATCTGAAGATAAATTTAGCTACGCGTTAAATTCTCTGTTTTCACGGTTGCCGACTTAGTTTGATGTGTTACTAGTAGACGTGACGTGTTGATGAATTTCTTTATTTATATATTAAAGCACATTAGCAATAGATGAAAGCAAAAACCATCTTTATAATATTTTTTATGAGTACATTGGGAGTGTCTTATTGATCATGTTGAGTTAACAAATTGTTAGTATTTAAAATATGAGTCTGAGTGACCTCGTAAAGTCGAGCGTCAATAAACAAAACATACTAAAAATGACATTTAAATCGTAACGACGGTACGTTTAAACGTTACGTGATTACCCCGCGGGCCCAATTTAGTATTAAGAAAGCAATTGCAATTTTTAAAAGAGTCGGCAATGCGTATTTGAGCCCCATGGGGTTGCAAGGGTCCATAGGCTGCGGTGACCGCTTACCATCAGGCGGGCCGCACGCTTGTTTGTCACCGACGTGGTATAAAACTGCCATCTGAACTTCCAACCCAGAGGATTTGTCACTGTATTTTCCTTCACCGAAAAGCTACTGTTAAATATCGAATGATATTTCGTACATTACATGAGTTTTTTTTAAATATCCAGTGGAACGAGTTGAGGTTCGAACTCTAGGCGAAAAGTCGCGGCTTACCGCTTGGGTATTGTGGATTATAATTAATCTTTAAGCAGTTTAAGCCATTTCAACTATATCACCAGGAATGAAGGAAATCATGAACAAGGTATGTGTAATTATTACACATACCTTGTTACACTGTAATATGACAAAAATACAGTTTATGCTTGGCGTATAAACCCGAGCCACATCAACTTACATAAAGTGTAGTGACCTTATCAACCAATTGAATAAATTTGGTAAATGCTGTATTTATCCTGAAGATTATAAGGTCTTTGTCCCCTGGCGTTTTTGGCTTTATTAAGTTTACAACAGACTATTCGACATGCATGAATGTGTCTTGAAATATATATTATAATTAATTTAAAAGGCCAGATAGGTACTGATGTAAAACTTTCTTCAAAAAATATAGGTAAACCTTATTTTACTGCCGTAATGGATACCAATATAGTTTCTTTTTTTCTTCAACACAATCGTTCATAACAATCCTATTTCAGAAATAGCAACTGCGGGACCGTAATACACCTTTTTGCATGCCAACATACCAAGGGCCTATTCTAAAACTACTCGCTTGGTTGCACTATTTTAGTTTCAGCTATAAGGATGATTCACGCTAGACCGTTCCGTGTCCGGGCCGGCCCGTGCCCGGGCCGGCCCGTCGCCGAGCTTTTTTGTGTGTCAATATGCTACACGTTCCGCGTCCGGGCCGGCCCGAGCACGGGCCGGCCCGTGCCGAGCCCGTCGCTCGGCCACCGGGCTCTTCCGTATGCTAACGTCGCGTCTCCGGGCATGACCGGCCCGTGCCCGGGCCGGGCCGTTTTGTGAGTTGCGTAGCAACTAGCGAGCGGCCGGCGTGTCAGGCATGGCATATGTAATGTCATTACTAGATTGTCATACGTATCGCAAGAATGGTCAAGCAGCAAGCAGTGATAAAGTGAATACTTAATATATAATATAACATCTGATGAGATGATTCATTGAAGAAGAAGAGGCAAAATGTTCTCTGAGATAGTTTGGTGTGCATCCGCTTTGGCGCTCTCATGGGGTAAATGAAGCAGTTATTTATTTTCACATGTCAAGTTTTTTCCCGTGCTATTAAATAATTTTCGGAGGCCTAAACCCACCGAACAACGACTAGCTAACGGGCAGCAGCCAGGTCTGAGGCTGATGATTATCGATAGGCAATAATAAAAAAAAATACAAAATTGAGTGTTACCTAAGCCGTATCATTTCCTCTTCCTTCATTAAAAGTATTACAATTTAGTGGCGAGTAAAGCATACATGGATTTATTACTTACAAAGGTTGTGGGTTCGAATCCTGACTAGAATCTAATATATTAATAATTCGTTCTTCGAAACTTGTGTGTAGTACCTAGTTAGTTAGTTACGCAATATGTGTATTTGCGAAGAAATTGAAAGGTATAAATAAGGGAACTGTTCCAAGCCGAGAAGTGGCAAAGTGCGATTGATGAGAGCAGGCCTGATGTTGTTGATATTAGGTGCCAGTAATTTGCTTGGAGTTGTTGGTTGAGGTAGAAATATCTACATGAATATATAACTATATGTACGAGTATGTGAATTAGTTAAATCAAAAACCTAGTTATATCACCTAAGTAGCTTACATCATTATTTAATATTTTGGTTAATTTTAAACTCAACATGCGGTTGCCCACTTTATTTCCAGATTCCTGACTATGGGAGATTCATTCAAAATAATCAAAACTTTATATGAATGTCAAGCCATCTCTTCTAGCCAACCATATCTATGGAAAGAGTAAAGAATGGTAAAGTTTGTAAATGCGCAATATTATAAATTTATATGATCTGATGCTGAAGAGAGGAGGTGACCATAGCAACTACTAAACTGCACAAGCTATACTCGTCGTGTCTGGGCTCATTAGAAGCTTCTGAATGACTAGTTGATGACTGTCATGCCGTAATGGCCTGCCACCGTAACCTATGAACGTTTACAACTACAGGAAATCATTCGCCGACTCCTATTTATATTTTTTATAGTTGTACATCATCATCATTGGCCTTGTTCATCCATGAAAAGATAATTTAAGCAGCTTCCGTATGCGTATGAAGAGGTGCGGCACTTATCTAAGTCGCTTGTAAGGCCGATACGGGAGCGACAGCAATTTTGTAAAAAAGTTAAATTTGCGAGGATGTATGTAAGTTTATAGTGAAATTGTCTGTGATAATGATAAAGTAGGCGACATTTTACTTGACCTTAAAAAAAACTTAGTATTTGTCCGTCTGTTACAGGTAGTTTTCTTAAAGAGCACAGACAGCTAATTAAAACATTTACCTACCTCTTTTATAATTCTTCTGTACGTGTGTTAGGCTCATATCTCCTCCTAAACGGCTGCACCGACTGGGATGAAATTTTGTCTTTTTTTTAATATATTTATTATTATATATATTATTTATATATATATATATATATATATATATATATAATTCTTCTGTACGTGTGTTAGGCTCATATCTCCTCCTAAACGGCTGCACCGATTGGGATGAAATTTTGTGTGTATATTTGTGTTGGTCCCGGAAAGGTCAATTGAGACAATTGGACCCGGCAGGAGGCGTCGTTTTCGTGTTTTCGTTAAAAAACGGATCTGCTGAACATTTGTGTATCATAGATAGCGTAGAACAAACTCTTTGGCATTTGACGGAATAAGACATGCGAAGTCACTTGCGTCACTGACATATTTCTATCAAACAAATGGAGTAAGCGATATTTATTTATTATTGTAAAATTATGGTAGAGTGGACGTAAGGCAATTTAATATATAAATAACTCTTGAATTATAAAATCAGTAAAAAGCTTCAATACATAAACATAAAACGTAATATGTTGTGGAAATATGTGGTCGTCACACACGAAACTCCAATTGTAAGCAGTTTACACGCGGCGAACAAATATGAATGCAGGAATATGGTTTACGGGAAAATGCAAGTGTAAGTGACCAAATTACTACACAATCCACACAACGGCTTAAATACATTACCTAACACTTAGGCAAAGACAGGTGCGCCAGAAAATCCGAAAACTGGCACAGTCTTCAAAGTATTGAGCACTGACTAGACTACCACAAGGCGGAGTGGAAGATACAGTCGAGTTCATTGATATAAAGGTAAGTATACACTTTTTTACCTAATCGAATGCGGTCGCCTACAATTTGAAAGCAAAAGCATTCGATTAGGTAAAAAAGTGTATACATATTAATGAAGTCGACTGTGCCTAAAGAGCTACACAGGCGCTTCAAAGGGGCCCGTACAGGGCCCGACATAGACTGCTCGCGTCTGTGAACTAGCGTTGCGGGGAAACCGAAGGTTTTGTCTGTGCAATCGCAAACGAAGTTATCATGCATGACGAAGAATTACTGGAAATATATCCTAAAAGCGGTACCTACTGTCGACATTTGTCGGGCATGTCGCCGTCCAGGAGTGTCACTCAGGCATATCATTATCATCACACGACCACGCCGGAAATACCCTAAGAGTTTGCGCTTCAGTGAGATTGGTTGAGCGGCTTCCAGCCTTATGAATAACAGCCCAGTATTTTTATCTCACGAGCGCATAAATCCTGCATGGTTTGAAAATACGATTCGACCAGGTAGGTGGCACTGCTTTTTCGGGCAGGACGACGTCTGCCGGGTCCGTAGTGTAAGTATATATTTTTTCTGTAGCATGATTGCCATTCGTGCAATTTACAAATAATGAAAATCGATTTTACTTTTCTTTATCTGTTTTTGCAGACTTCCCCATTAATTTGTGTAATTTCCTAGACTCAACATGATTAATGTATTTTCCGTTCCCGAAGGGTCCAAACGGAACTATATTGCTGTCAGTCACATGTCCGTCCGCCGTCTTTCACACAGGTTTTACTGTGAAATGAGCAACACCGTAGAAACTTCAAAAACTAATTGACTGAGTGAAATTAAGGTTCAACTCTGACAAAATGCTTTCATATGTCGGGATTTTCGTTTTTCTCAACCGATTCTCATGAAAATTTGTGAGTAGGTTTGATAAGGTACAACAACAACAACAACAGGCTCAACAAGCTAAAAAAAATTCACATCGGTGATTTTCTTTAAATTGAAGTATTTCATCGATTTCATCAACCGACAGATTTGGCTACTGTAATTAATTATGTTAGCGGCCCTGTCATACGATAAATAGTTACGGAGATATTAGACAATCTTTTTTTAATTTACTGAAATGAATAATTGACACCGAAATGAATAAATCTAGTCACCGCCGTCACCGAGGTAATAACGTCACCGAGGTGAAATAAATAGTCACCGTGATGATATTAAGGTTACCGAAATGATACAAAGTGTCACCGATGTGATATAACAGTCACCGAACTTACAGTAGGTATTTCAACATCACCGTCAAACAGCGAGGGACGACAGTCATGTCATGTGACATTCCGTCTCCTCATATTAAACTTGATTCTACGCAACTTTCTACATGGCAATTCGTATTTTCAGACTATAGAAAAAAGAAAATGAAAAGTTTGCAAGTTCCGTAACAATAATCGTACGTCTTGTATCAGCGACAATCATCATTTTATCGAGGACTTATACCAAAAATCTAAGCAGCATCAAATTAAATCAACTACGGTAAGGGCTAATAAATAAGTACTTTTTTTTGCCCCAGACCCCACCCAAGACCAAGCATTATTATTTACTGAGCCTTGTAGTTGATGCAAGGATTGAAATATGAATTTATCTATTTGACGTAGGTATAAACGTTGTTTAATACTCAACACACAGCCATGGCTCACCCGTTCTCATAAGATAAAAGTAATAAGAATAAAAGAAAGAATAAATAAGAAAGAAAGAAAAAAGAAAGTAATAATAAAGAAAGAAAGAATAAGAGTAGAAGTAAGAATTCATGGTTGGCTGGTAGAGAATGCCATTTGGCATTAAGCCCGCCATCAACATCATCATCATCCTCCTAGCGTTATCCCAGTACAGTTGCATCCTGAAGGATGCCTGGGGTCCGCTACCTAATCCCAAGATTTGACGTAGGCACTAGTTTTTACGAAAGCGACTGCCATCTGCCATTAGCAGTAGGTATATACTCAGTATTTGGCATTATATGGTATCGACCCACGCCAACGGCATTAAGGGGCTAGAGTATATGTAGGTACCAATGTTATGTATGTATGTAAGTAAGTATTGAATAGCACCCACGTCTCGCGTTACCTATCCCCATATAAATGTGCGGATTAAATTCAGTGTGCTGAATGGATCCCTATAACCACAAAATGGTGGTATGAAAAATGTAATGACTTTTCCTCTCATCCATACTAATATTATAAATGTGAAAGTCTGTCTGTCTGTCTGACTGATACCTCTTCACGCTTAAGCCGCTGGACCGATTTGGATGAAATTGTGCATGGAGATATTTTGAGTCCCGGGGAAGGACATAGGATACTTTATATCCCGGAAATCATACCTTAGAGTGGAAGCTTGTATGGAAGAGCGATAACTTGGTAAGCGCCTGATATAATAGCAATAGCAATTACATTCTATCGCGATGAACGAGTTCCACGGGAACGAAGTCGCGGTCAAAAACTAGTATTAATAAATAAAAATTACGTGTCGCTTTTAGCAGCATTTCATATCATTCTTAACAAAAACCCTATTTTCCCTTTCCCTCCTTTAAGCTTAAGCCACACAGAGAGCGGGCGGGCGGCAGCGGCGCGGGCGCCGGCGGCAGCGGCGCGGGAGCCGCCTTTGGCGGCAGCCGCCACCGCCAAAAGCAGCTCCCGCGCCGCCGCCGCCCGCGCCCTCGCCGCTGCCGCCCGCGCCCGCACCGCCGCCGCCCGCGCCCGCGCCGCCGCCGCCCGCGCCCGCGCCGCCACCGCCCACCCGCTCTCTGTGTGGCTTAAGCTTTATAGTTTCGTTATGTCCGTCCATTTAATAAGTCCGTATGTCAACTATGTCAGACCGTCTGTCCGTCTGTCTGTGCGTCTGTCCTCGGCTTAGCTCAGTATCCGTTAATTAAATACATAGTTCTAAATAAATTTACATACACTAACAAAATGGTAGATTGAAATCTTGGAAAACATATTTTTTGGGCTTTTTAGGGTTCCGTACCCGAAGGGTCCAAATCCTATTGTTGTCACTCATGCTTCCGTCCGTCCAAGTCCGTCCGTCGTCTGTCACAAAAAATTTTCCAAATAATTTTTCAACTTCCCTTTGACCTATAAACTTGAAATTTGGTGATAATGATGATGATTTGGTTATATTACGTATATTTTACGAAACAAATACATATAAATATGAATACATATAAATATATAAATGGATAAATCACATTTATTGACGTTGGTTCGGAACCCTAAATGTGCGAAGTCCGACTCGCACTTGGCCCGTTTTTTCCTATTATCTACGTAAAGTTTGTGTCAAACACTAGTAAGTATAAGTTTTTTGAAATTTGACATATAAACTAAAGGATTATATTATATCTTTAAACGGGCAATTCTTGTTTATATCTATATATATTTCTATATATCTATATTTCCGGGATCTCGGAAATCTTATATCTTTAAACGAGCAATTCTTGTTTATATCTATATATATATTTCAATATATCTATATTTCTTTATTTCCGGGATCTCGAAAACGGCTCTAACGATTTTGATGAAATTTGGTATGTAGGGGTTTTCGGGGACGAGCAATCGATCTAGCTAGGTCTCATGCCCGGGAAAACGCCGAGCAAAGCTCGGCCGCCCAGATATTGTATGTTTATACAGGGTGTCCAGTAATTAATGGACAAACTTCTAACCACTGATAGAGCTCCTGAGGCTGGTCCAGAAAATGGACATTCAGGTTTAGTAAGAGTCCCTAGGTTTCCGAGATAATCGAACCTTTTATTTTCTTAATAATTGGTACCTTGTTTCACCTTATTGAGTATATGAGGGTTAATCTCCAGAACTACAGATTAGATTTCAATTTATTTCTCATCAACCATACACAGAGAGTAATAATGTGATTATTGTCTTGTTTTTGCAGAGCCGATCAAATGAAATGAAGGTCTCCGCTTCAGCTTCGACAAAAATACTTTTATATGTCCGGATTTCCTCTTCAACGACGAAAAGTTCACGTTTGGCGATTTGTCGTCCTAGCTGTGTTTGTTAAGCAAATTCTATTTTCACGACTAATTTTTGTCATGCTCTAGTTCTGATGATGGGATCCATGAGCAATCGAGGCAACTCCTCAAATGTGAAAGGCACAGGCATTTTAGTATTTTCGACAACTAATTAAGCATTTGATGACATTTGATAAAGTGAAACTGATGATGATGATCAGAATTCAACGACGCATAGTTCACGTTTGGCGATTTGTTCTCTTTGCTGTGTTTGTTAAGCAAGTTAGATTTACAAGACAATCATTTGTCAAGCTTGAGTTCTGATGATGGGATCCATGAGGAATCGAGGGAACTTCTCAAATGTTAAAGGCATACATACTTATAGTGATTTTAGTATTTTCATAAACAAATCGAGCATTTACATTTAAATAAGTGACATTTGATGAAGTGGAACTGCTGAAAATGATCAGAATGGAATTCTTCAACGACGCATAGTTCACTTCTTCGTTATGTTTGTCAAGCAAGCTAGGTTTTCAAGACACATTTTTGTCAAGCTTGAGTTCTGATGGTGGATTCCATGACAAATTAAGGGTACTTACTTTTCTACCATTATAAACATTTTACTTATAGCCATTTTTATTTCATTGTATGGAATCTAAGAGTGCACATTGAAGTCGGTTTATTTTTCTTAAAAAATATTTGTGAACGAGCTTAGGTTAGGTATTGGACCTGTCTGATGGCAAGCGATTGAGGATTCTTAGTGTTGACTGCTACTGCTAGAGGCAAATTATAGTCGTTCTTTGCACTGTCGTCAGTACTCAGTACAGGTTTAATAATGTCTCGCTACCTGCTTTAATAAATAATATCTGGGTGACCGAGCTTTGCTCGGCGTATCCCGGTCATATGATACCTATCTAGATCGATTGTTCACCCCCAAAAATTCAAAATCGTTACAGCCATTTCTGAGAACCCCGAAATAAATAAATATATGTACAAAAACTGCTCGTTTAAAGATATAAGATGTACATCCATATCACAGGAACATTTTGGATAGTTCTTTTAAGGCGCAGGGGTGGGCAAGGCATTCTCCATACAACTCTGTGCGCGTTTTATTCGTAAGTTTTGGCACTAATGAATGTAATATTTTTTTGGATGTAAATATTTATTTGGAGTCAACATAATATTAAAAACAGTATAAACAACTAATAGATATATTAGATATGCGAATAAAGTGATGTGGAAATTTTCAAATACTTCGAAAAAATGAAAAAATTTAAAAATAATATCAATGAAAAAAAAATTACATCACGAAATAGCTAACAGAAAAATAAGCATACAGACCAAAAATCATAACTTTAATGCAAACACAAACGAAGAAAATCCTGCACAAAGTTTGTATGGAGAGAGCTTGCCCTACCCCTCCTCTTAATGTTTCGATAATGGGATAAGGCAGGTTCATGCATTGTGTAATTTAATTTTATCAACTACATCACGCTTTGAACGCCAGACATGCAAGGTTATCTAAGGCCTCGGTCGTTAAATAAACTGACCGTTATGGAAATTCCCTCTATTGACATCATTAATAGATAACACATTAAAAGAATCAATCAGTAAAATCCTAAACGTTTCCCTCGATTTTCATACTTGGTCCCAGGCAACTCTGCCAATAAAATATGGCGGATTAGGTATCCGCTGTACTGGTGACCTGGCTTTTGCTGCTTTTCTCTCATCTGTACACGGAATTCTTAATGTTTCCAATCCCGCTGATGTAGTGACGGGCTTGGCTGATGCAGAGTCAACTTGGGAGATCGGGAATCCTGGTAAGAGCCCACCTGCTGAAAAAGCGAGCCAAGCTGCCTGGGACATTTTAAAAGTCAAATCTATCCACAAAAGTCTTTTAGATCAGAACCTTATCCCAACCGAGCGCGCTCGAATACTGGCAGTGTCCGTGCCTTAGACTAGGGCTCAAAGTCTGCAAGCCACATTCCTGCAGCCGCTGCGGTGGCTCGGTTGACGCCCTCGGTCGCCACGGCCTATACCTACTGCCAGTCAAGTGCCGATCGGTCAACGACCTCATCCACCGGGCTCTCGGCTCCGCAGCTATCCCATCAACTCTGGAGCCAGTAGGTCTGTCCGCTGCTGATGGCAAAAGACCTGACGGGTGCACAATAGTACCGTGGCATCTAGGTCGACCTTTGGCATGGGATGTGAAACATGCCCAAACTTTACTGTCAAGTGTCGTTAATATGCTTTCTTAACATATAATTACATATTTTCGGCACTTGCAGTAGAGACCCTGGTACCCTGGTCGACAGATACTAAAGAATTAGTCAAAAAAGTTTTTCAAAAACTGATCTGAGGGCTGGGCTCTTACTTCGCCATGCGGCTGATCCTGGCCATTCAGCAAGGCAACGCAGCGAGCGTCCTGGGAACGATGCCTCTGGCAACACTAGGAGGAATTGAGGACGGGCGATTCAAGTTGTAATTATTATTATTAAATATTATTGATAGTAATTTATTTCATATTATTACATTACATTATAAATTACTTGTGGGTATTATTTGTGGTTTTTAGTATTTTTATTGAATTTTCATTTTATTAAAAACTTGTTTTGGGATCGCACGATGCTCATAGGCGTCAGTTACACGGTAAATATTATCAAGCGATACAGTATTGGCCTCTCTGTCACTTTCATGTAAATGAGAGAGAGGTCAATACTGTATCGCGTGATAATATTGACCGTGTAACCGATGTCATACAATATCTTAGAAAACAAAATTATGTACTTACAATCACTATCGTGCAGAACAGTCCTTAAAACCATTGTCAGTCAGTATATCAACGTCCTTATGAATTTGTGTGCCGATTCTTTTTTTATGCGCTAAACACCGTGCGAAACCCAGCCCGGCTAGCATGAAAATCCGGACCAAATATATGCTCCGACATATAACCTGAGATCCTGAGATAATTCTAAGTGCGGCGGAGACTTTATTTCAAATAGTGTCATGTTAATATTGCAACGTTAATTTATCTCCATACACAAAACGAGAGACATCTATGAGAGAAGGCCTGTGCCCAGCAGTGGGACGGTATACAGGGTGGATTTTCTGTTTGGGTCAGTGAGGGCAGCTACCAGATCCCGTGCTGCTACGTGAAAATGGTTTTAGAAGATCTTCCTTTGATTTTGAATTAATGAAAAATGGCGTTTTCAGATTTTGGAAAAAACATATAGGGTGCGAGAAAAAGGTCATTTTTGACAAACTTTTTTTTTATGCCAATCGATTCCGTTGCTATCCATATCAATAGTTTCCAAGGGGTTAACTTCCGGTAATGTACTAAAAAGCCAAAAATTAAAGAAAACTTTTCCCATACATTTATTATGGAGAAAAATATTTTTTTACACATTTTTCTATCTTGCTTATCAGTCTTGCTACGCTTAAGGAACATGATATTGTATGAAAACATAACATTAAAAGCATTCAAAATGTCAAAAAACGGGAATTTTGAATTTCACTATTTCTTCTTAGTAAATATATGGGAAAAGTTTTCCTCGATTTGTGGCTTTTCTAGCCGGAAATTTTTTTTTTTGGTCAAAAATGACCTTTTTCTCGCACCCTGTATGTTTTTTCCAAAATCTGAAAACGCCATTTTTCATTAATTCAAAATCAAAGGAAGGTCTTCTAAGACAATTTTCACGTAGCAGCACGGGATCTGGTAGCTGCCCTCACTGACCCAAAAAGAAAATCCACCCTGTATATACTGATGTTGATAATAATAACACGAAAATGTGTATAGTGTACAATTTTAAGTGGCGTCCCGAGTGACATATAAGTTTATGTCAATAATTTAGCATTGATTTGACAAATATACGATTGAACGTCCGACAGTTATTAATCATTTATTTACAAGAAAATATATACAAGAATACAATAATAACTTAAATAAAATTAAAACTAACTTATATGTCCGACAATTTATATGTCTGGGTATTATATTTAAAAAATCACGTATATCTTTTACCCAAATTTGACGGTAAAACGTGACCATAAATAATGTCATTTGACTATCATCCTAGCCCGGCAGCCATCCAGCAGCTAATATAAACTGACTAAATGCAAGGTTGAATGGTCTTCCATATTTCACGTATTAATATTTGACGGTTTACAACCTACGTATTTTTGACGTATATATATGCCCGTGCCCCATCCTCGCCGCGCCCGTCGACGGTGCATTGTCCTACGTCAACGTTCCGTGTCCGGGCCGGCCCGTTTCCGAGGGCCACCGTCGCGCTTCCGAGGCCGGCCGTCGCTTGACGGCCGTCAAACGGATGCATTGTTGATAGAGCGACCGTTCCGTGTCCGGGCCGGCCCGTGCCCGAGCGTCACCGTCGCCCGGCCGGGCCCGGCCGGGCGACGGTCGCCCTCGGAAACGGGCCGGCCCGGACACGGAACGGTCTAGCGTGAATCATCCTTAAATTGTATCTACTAGCTGAATTTTATAACAGTATACCTCTATTAGTAACTACCTTATCTTCACTAAAAAGAACCTGTAATATATATTTTTACAAGTAAAAAAAGTCAAAATAAAGTATTTCTTCCAAAACTGGTTTGTACCTAAATAACTGCCTACACGGTTGTTTTCAGTAAAATTTCAGTTTTCGCTTTATGTAGTATATATTTTATTCCGCAAATATAAAAGATATCAAAAATCGTTCTATTAATAACGAAAGTTCTTTACCCGATGAGTAAACCCACATCAAAAACTTTTTCATAACAAACCTAAAAATATTAAGATTACATATACATTTAGTACGAAAATCAATGTATCGCACAATAAAGGCATCACTTGAAGCAACTAAAAAATGCAATTAAGTCCTTATTAATATGTATTTTTTATTTACAATCTCTTAAAATATTTTGGATATTTTTAATCTGTCCACCCTAAACTAATGAAATAAGGATCGAAAAACAAAAGTATATTAAGCAAAGGGACTTTAGCTTGCCTGTGTAATTTACATCTATCGATATAAGATCAGATTGGTTCATGTAATCAATCACCACCGCTTAGCGCAAAGCGATTCGATGATTCGTCATTTACTTTGGCTACAAAATGATCGTTTGACACGAATAGCACACGTAATTTGGAATGCCGGCATACTCATATGAAGAGTTATATGTATGTTGAGAAGTATAATGCACATGAGCTGTTTTGGCTTAGTAGTGATAGTTAACGAGCTTAACTGGCTAGTGACCGCTTCAAATACTCGTTGATACGCGTCTAGTATTGGGTTACGCATTTTAATAATTCGTTCGCATACTGAGAAGTCCTGATATAAGTAGAATGAACGCGTTGCTTACATTTTTGTCACGACAAAGAGTCTGAAAATTCCAGAACACACACACTGATAGCTTCTCTTTTAGTAGACAGAAATGTGTATTAACATCATAGGTTATAAATAACAAAATAATATACTAGTATTTTAACTATTGGGTCAATGCATTTTGGCACGGCATGGGTCTACCGTGAAACACTTTCAGGCCTGAGTGATTAGTTCTACTTTGTGTTTAATGTCTATAGAATAAAAATCAAATTTTTTACGGTGTCTGCTTACCATCAGCCAGGCCGTAAGATTGTTTGCCATCGTCAATGTAAAAAAAAAACTGAAAATCACATACATTACAGAGAAACTGGTCGTGTAAATAGTGTAACAAAAAAACTCAAATTTCAGGCCAGGTTGAATTCAATATTAAATCAGTGTTATTCACTGAAAAAACTTGTCTTATTCCTGCTAGATTAAAGAGAGCATACTTTAGTAATATGCTGTTGAATGTGAAAGCCGTGTCACATGTACTATTTACATAACACGGAAGTGCATGAAAAATGTAGGAACTAAAGGCAACTGCAATATGGAACATTAATTCGGTATTGGGTTTTCTACGAAGTTTATAACTGAGGTCGTAATCTGTGAGGAGATTCTTACGTAGGTGGTTGATTTGATTAACAAAATATTATGAATCATGATAAAAGAATCACCTTATCAACACATTTGCTCTTAATGTGAATCTTATTAATTCCCTTTCAGGCTAACAGGATATCAAACACACGAGCTTTATTAAATTTAAACACTTGTGATATAATAGAATTTATATTCCGATTAAAATACGTTTGCATCTGTGTGAATTATTGTAGTGTTGACATCATGACATCAAGCATTTTGCGCTGGTTTAATAGGTAAGTAATAACCATCAAAAACTGAATTTTATCTTATAGTTTGGATTTTGTTTTCCCGCAAATGTGTTGAAAAACGTCTCACGAAACTCGTGAGGCGTGATCTTACTCTATCGTCTTTCTTATTTACAAACTACTATATTATCGTTGAGTTACTTGGGTAGTAATTAATACATAATTCGGTCCCCGCGAAGGGTATGGACAGCTAAATCCGCGAATCCTGTTTACTTAGTCGAGGACCTTATTACAGAATTTGGTATTGATGCTTTGTGATAAAGATTTGTGCAATTTAGGGGCAGTATTTGTGACATTTCAAATTTGGGGACGATATCGCTGATTTAGTAACTACTCGATAATATCTAAGAATTCTATATGTCGACTTGAGCTGTAGATTTTTGACAGATATTTGGTACCACCACAGCTACGTCACGAAATCGGCCATGTTATGAGCTCTCATCATAGAGTCGTGAATACGGCCTCTGGCTTAGTAGTTTTTATTTCTGTGCAGGAAGACGGATTTCCCGAACTGCAGCTATTCAATCCTCGTGTGACATCATTTAGTCTATATACATATAGTTGACAAGGCCGTGCTTTGCAAGGCACGTTAAGCCGTTAATCCCGGTTGCTGTCTATGGCAGCAGTCGTTAAGCCAAGTTGGAGGCATTCGGGCGGTTTGAGAACTTCTTACAGTCAAGTTGCCCACTCACTTGACAAAGCCTAATCCCAATAAGGTCTAGTTTCCCCTCGGCCTCGGGGTTGGAAGGTCAGATGGCAGTCGCTTCCGTAAAAACTAGTGCCTACTATACTACACATCTGTAGGGTTACTAATTTAAACAAGAACCGACACTACATTGGACGTTTTAGTTTTCTGGAAGCTTATGTGATTGATGGTTATGTAGAGCTAGTATTCCGACGACCGCTTTAGCCTAGTTAGTAGTGACCCTACCTACGAAGCTGGAGGTACCGGATGCGAATCTCGTTCAGGGCATCTATTTATGTCGTGAGCATTTATGTTCATGAGTTTTGGTTGTTTTTCATGTATTTAAGTATCTATTTATCTATATAAGTATGTGTATTGTCGCGTAGTACCCATAGAATAAGCTTTGATTAGTTTGGGACTAGGTCAATTTGTATAAGATTGTCCACAAATATTTTATTTATTTATGCTGTATGCCTAACAAGCTGCTTTACTTTTTTGTTACATGTCGCTTTAAGGTTATGTTTTTAAACTGTCATACGAAATTTCCAACGGTTGAAAGCGACATAGTACAAAAAACTACTTACAATATAACATTTTAAACTCTTGCGCTTTGTACACATACTTAAATAGGTCTATCGCGATAATTATGTATTTCCTCCGCAAACATGACCGGTGCAACCCGTGGGGAAACGTCGGTAACAAATTTACCTTTGTTACATTGGCGGTCAAAAATTTCGGGTCACCCTAGTTGAAATAGCCTCAATAGGTTTTGTGAAATATTCTACACTCGTTTTATTTACATAATATACTATTATACGTATTGCTCAACTGTATTAGGAATTTCCGGGATCCTATCATAAAAATATCAATGTCCAAAAATGACAATTTTCGCGATATCTCGCTTCGTTAACGTTGTTTTTTTCATGGTTTTTTACGAGTCCGATTTAAACCTGGAAAGTCTGGAAACGTTACTGTTTTAAGCTGTTACTTTTGCAGTATAGATGTAAAATTAAATAAAGATAATCACATGATTAAAAAAACTTACAACCTTGCAGTATTTTAGGAAATATGATGGTTTTTACCGACCCGTGTTCTTTGTCCGCGAGTGTAGGTACATACATCGCAATAGACCCATTTACATTTAAGCACATCTTTTAAGTATGATTAGTTAATTATTTCATTCTTTCAAAATAACGCCAACTCCAGAAGAATGTTATCTTTTACCTACGTAAACTTATGGGATCTTTGCGTACGTTTATTTCAGTTAAGACTACAATTAAAACAGAAAGAATGCAATAGACATTGTTTACTTCCACAAGATGGATGAAAAATTTAAAATCTCACGACAAATCGATGGAACATGAAACACTCTTAGATACACTCATAATATCCCAAGCCTTGAGATCCCTATCTATATATATAAGTATACATGCCATTGTTGTGAAGATCGGCCTCATTGTAATCGTTTCTATGTAACGTTTTACCACTTAGCTGAATTCTTTGAATACGTAAGTATCCCTTTCTTTAGACCCTTGAACGTTTGATGTAGAACTCAAATTAATAAGAATTCCGTCTTGTGGATATATTTATAGATCTAAAAAGTACCAGTACCGGAAATCTTTTATAATAATATTTAGCTAGAACTCCTCAAAGATTTTAGGAAAATCTAGTTCAAAGAACGAAAAAGACGTCGAACTTCTCCGAATTGAACACATGTGCCAGACATTTGTGATTTAGGTTAGGTATTTGACGTGCTTTGTTCATTTTATTATTGATTTATACATACTTTAGTAAATAATACCTTAGCTATATGACATATACCTTACAGACTAAATGTAAATATGGGCCTTATTGCCTGATTCAAATAAATAAAAATAAAATATTATCAAGATTCTAGATAATACCTAGTTCGTTATTTACCGTTAGTGCCCTTTTAGTGTAGGCAGGTAGGTATTTCACAATCATATTAGCCTTACCTACGCGTACTTTATAACTTACATGACTCATATCGACCATAACAAAGTTTGTAGGTACTTAATTTAAATATTTAAAAAATGTTTGCGATTAACAAATAATAAATCAATCACACGTCAGCGAAGCTTGTGATAAGTCTGTAAAATTGAATTGGTTCATTTTACCACAAGAAATTGCAGTTCCCACAATTGTTGGAAAAAATCAAGACATGTATATAGGTAAGTACCTATATAATATACATAGCAACCCTCTCCTCTTCTCTACCTAAAGAATTTCGTTTAAGCCTGATAATTTAAAATTTTCTAAAGGAAAACATCATCACTAACCCACCCTAAACTTCCGCAACTTGTCAAAGGGTTTAATATTGACTGTCAATTTACAATACATTTCGATTCGTCTGCCATTCAGATAACTGTCAATTTGTCAAAGAAATTGACATTCTAGTTCCCTCCACTCCGTCTACCTACAGCCAAAGCATTCGATAATTTTAAATTGATATATTGTTGAGTCACATATTTGTCATTAATTTTGTATCATGTAAATTGTACAGAAATCTAAATAGATTTAGAGCATTTATATTGTATCTCACACGAAAAATTTCTGACAATTGGCGCCAAATTACCTATTTGCATTCATTATTAAACATATTTTCTTATCGTCGGTTTGTGAGTTTATGTTCAAAAGTCTTGTCTGTGATATTAATTTCCGTTTGTTTTTTTTTTCATAAATTATATTAAAATAACAACGTTATACCAATGTGTTTAAATTAAATAGTCAATACTGTTTGTTGGTTCATTGTGCATACATCATTAAGTATGAAGTAAGCAGTTAAGGTATTTATTACACATAATATAACCACCTATGTATTAAATTTCTAACGAGTAGTTTAGTAACCAACATTTAATTTGTATAATTAGTTCTTTAAACTTCATAACGCCATATGCATCTTTTATAAGAAGCATCATCATCATCATTAAGTCAATTTACTACAAGATTCTTAATCAAAGGGAACCGCCAAGAGCGATTTCATACAGATAAACCAGCTTAATTGTTACGCATTCTCAACATTAATGATGCTGTTGTCAGCTTCATGAAACTTTATTTACCTAAATCAAAATACATGTAGTTACGTGTGACTTGAAAAATAAATGAGCCCTAAATTGAAAAGTCAAAATAATAAAATGAAAACTCACCTTTCGATGAAACTATAACGAAAATTGCAACAAAAACATCAAATCCCTTTTTCATTATCATTTTGTGGCATGAAAACAAACTAAGTCAACCGGAACACAGTTTAAAAACAAAAGACTACTGGCCGAAAAAAATACTACTATGACACATTCTATACTTTCGCGCCTTTTTCATTCAAATGGGTTCGAATTTCGAAAGGAGCGTTCCGAAACGTAACGATAAGTTATGTGTGCGGTGATCTCCTGATGCGTGGCATAGCGCGACTGACGTTTGTTGCTTGCTTGTACGAGACGAACCGAAATAGGACGTATATTTTGTAGCGTAAACATCACACTTATTTTTAGTTTTGGCCAAATTATACGGCACTCTTGATTGAAATGTCGCTGCTAAGTTACCATTTTAATGATGCTGTATTTACCCGAAAATCTTTAAATTATACTTTTCTTACACCTTAATCAATTTGTTTACTATGTTCAGTGAGGAATTTTATTTTTCGCGCTTGTTTCTAGACATCGCTCCCTTTTCAGCCTGACTCAACCCTTTGTGTTTTATTTTTGAAATATAGCGAGGGGTTATGAACCTCAATGTGTTTAAATCGGCTTTTTCAAAAAAGCGTGGTGCTAATGGTACTAAGAATGGATAACCAAGAGATAAAAGAGGGGCACACAAAAGATGCAACGTTGCTTAATTATTTGTTTCTGCAAAATTGAGATTATATCTCATTTTATTTTGATGACTGCGTTTCTGACATTGCGCTAACAATAAAGAAATTGTACAATAGGTAGGATCGATGAAATAATATAATTAAGTATCTACCTAACAATGCTTACCTAATAATATAGAGGTACTTACCACTTGCTCCACAGATTGGCGAAATATTGTAGTAGTTTTTAAGTTTCTTACTTGTGTTGTGAGCAACTAAATATAAAAACCAGGGTAGCATAGCTGCCCAAACAGTAGAATAGGTACTCACCTCAGTACATTATGAAAATGTTTACATTTTAAGCATCTCCAAAGGTCAAGAAAAGGAAAGTGTTTCGTGAACGAGACTGACGCCCGCCCGCCAGAAATGAATTCTTCATCAAATTGCTGACATTGTTAGGGAGGAATAATTTATTGTTGCTATGAGGAATAACGAGATCTCCGCCTCTGAGGGCCCGTTAAGCACCTTATAATACTCAGGCCTATAAATGTATGCAAAAATTATTTGTATTGTCGGTTTATTTTTCCCATAATACTTGATTTTGCTAAAAAATAAATAAAAGTTGGTACAATTAACATATCAGTGACAATAAAACCTACTTAAATATATGAAAAACCTCCAAGACTCTGTAAAAGTCAATCACACAAATAAATGCCCTCACTGGGATTCGAACCCGGGATCTCCAGCTTCGTAGGTTAGGGTTACCAAGAAGGATAAAGCTGTCGCCACCATGACATGTTTTAGATCCCAAAGTCAAACTAGGACACGGGGACCTCCCACGTTTACAAACCCAAGAGCATAGGAGGACACTCTTGACCCAATTGCCTACAATAACAGACTAAATGAAAGGGAAAAGCTGATTATTCCTAAGCGTTAGAGACCTTTTTCGAAGGAAAACAGTCCCCCTTTCAGAACCGAGTGTAGCCACCTTACCCTAATTGAAGGTAAACGCTCCGAGCGTTGGCCAAACATTCTGACAGACCCTTTTGGGGCTCGCAGTCAACACAATTGGCATATCTGTTGCGATATACAGCACAGGGAAAATGCAATTGGCACTTGCGAAAATAAAATTGTAGGTATTTATTGTACTAGTTTGCCAGCGACTTCGTCAAATTTCAACTGCCTATTTCATCCCTTACGGAGATGACTTTTGGGATGAAAAGTATCCTATATGTTAATCCAGGCTATGTATACCAAGTTTCATAATAATCCGTTCAGTCGTTTTGCGTGATTGAGTAACAAACATCCAAATCTTAACTTTCGCATTTCGATTCTATTTTATCTGACCTAAACTGTACACGTTGCCTTCTATGTAATATGTAGGTAGTCACGTTCACTTTTCCGGTCATTTTGAACAGAAGTATTTGTGTTAATAATAACATGCTCAATTAATTTTATAAGAATAAATGGGTAGGTAAAAGATTTAGAACATCACAGATATTGTATTTTTATTTGTATTTGTAATAACTATTATTTATTGTAAAACGATAAAAGAATACAAAATTTTGTAATACTGTTCCTGAATAGCCTTTAATTGCCATAGTCTGAAGTTTCAAATTTACAGCTTCTTTCTAGATTTATGACTGAGTTACTTTTTTACGTCCTTAGGTTAAAGGTACAAACACACTAAGACCGTTCCGTGTGTGGGCCGGACAGGACGCGCGACGGCCGTCGATTTCTTGTACTAGAAAACGGGCCGGCCCGGACACGGAACGGTCTAGCGTGAATCATCCTTAACTGTCTGTCCCATAATTGTACACTGTAATCCGTCAAATCTGTGTTAATCCTGAGATTTCGCCATTACGTGCCGTTGTCTCGCATTACGTGGTAAGAAAAAAATAATGGCTTGAAAGGAATTAACCGTAGATTAACTACTCAATCACCGGTAATTGTATAGGATTGATGGGCTATCATTAGTGTCAATAAATGAAATAAAGGTGTACCTTGAAAGAGTTTTCTCAGAATTCTCTTTTCTTGGAGATTCGTTAGATGTTTATGAATTCGACGTGTATGTTTATGGAGCTTACAAGGAGATATACGAGTATGTACTCTTGTCTCACTAGCATGGGTTGGCCATTGTTGTAGTTGTGACATATACGAACATATAGACAACGTCAACTCATAGCTCCTACGCTGACGCACTCATAGACCATGTTCATGTATAGCTCCACAGACGACCATGGCTCACCCGCGCTCGTGAGATAAAAATAATACTCTAAAAATAATTTACTAATTCGGCGTATCTCATACGAAATATAATGAAGATGTACATTATAGAAAGTGATATTATGTATTAAGTGAGAAAATAAACAAATAATAAGTATGAACTCCTGTATAGTACTTTTATGTCACAAGCGCGGGTTGACCATTGTTGTAGTTGTGACACATACGAACACATATAAGTAGACAAGATGCATGTATAGCTCAACATACAACCATGTTTCACCCGCACTCGTGAAATAAATGTACTCTAACTCTTGATAATAAAAGGAAAGAGACCACCCGGGAAAAGGCGCCACTACTAGTGACTAAAGAATCTCCGCACTTTGTTCAACTTGAGCACAAGATCTTTATTCCACGCGGGCGTGTCAAAAGTCTGTACCTACCTATGGCCGTCATGATAGCCGTTTTCCGGTAAACAATATGGCACTTTAAGATATAAGTAAATGTGATCGAATTTAACTACAGTGATGATGTTTATGTATTGTGATGCTTTAATACCTATGATTTTCATTAGATTACAAAGCTAATGTATGTGACATAAAAATACCAACTACAGATATTTTTTTTTTTTTTAAAGATAAGCAATTTATAAATTTTAAAAACTAATTGTAGCGTTTACGTTTGAACACATAAAAAATTTATTTACCCTATAGATAACATTGTACCATTAATTACACCTATTATTCGAATACTGTTGGGTCTATTTTTGATATATCTTTGTCAAAGACAATCAAAAGGAACAGGAACATTTCAATGTAAAAAAAGGAGTACGTACATCTCTAATTTGCCTTTGTAGGAAAACTATTATTTTGATATTACGGAAATAAATTAGTATTTATTGGAGATGATAATATAATTAAGTCTAATTGTGGCACCCCTGGGAGCTAATAACTCGGTTGATTATCGTGATAAATGGCATAAAACATGAAATAAATTGTATCATTTTCTTCATTAGGTACTGAAACATGATGTCGCCTGAGTCAACGGAACTCCTAAAACGCCTACTATAATCTGCAAACATCATCTACTAACTAGTGGCTCTGTGAGCTGTAGACCTCGTGAGTGTTTTTTTATTTCCAAAACTATGTCAGATATCGAACCTGTAGAGCAGGGGTCGGCAACCTTTTTGCACCCACGGGCCACATAGTAGCTAAAAAAATCTTCGCGGGCCGCAGATGATAATAATGATCACTGTCTGTTGATATCAACTCGAAACAAATTCGTACGTCGTACGCGACAGTAACGTAGTAAAAATTCGCACCCCTTTTTACGTGAAAAACGAGAAAGACGAAAAAACCGACTTTTCACAGATAAACCAGCTAGTTTCCTTACCAAACCCAGATAATTCGCATTTCAACCGCATCGTAATTTCGCGATTATATATCGCGATATAGAATAGCAGATATAGAAACTTTAAGGGGGGGGACGGGTCATAAAGTCATAACACACCTAGATGAAAATGCGAGCGTAGCGAGCGCGAAATTTTTCGAACACTGATGCAAATGCGGCAAATACTTCATACGCATCAAGTCATAACACATCTAGATGAAAATGCGAGCGTAGCGAGCGCGAAATTTTTCGAACATTATGATGCAGGTGCGGAAAATACTTCATACGCATCAAGTTATGTAGATGTAAACGCGAGCGCGAAATTTTTCGAACACTGATTTAAACGCGGCAAATACTTCATATGCATCAAGTCATAACAAATGTCGTTGAAAACGCGAGCGTAGCGAGCGCGAAATTTTGCGAACATTATTATGCAGGTCTGGAAAATACTTCATACGCATCAAGTCATGTAGACGCAAACGCGAGCGCAGCGAGCGCGAAATTTTTCGAACATTATGATGCAGGTGCGGAAACTACTTCATACACATCAAGTTATGTAGATGTAAAGGCGAGCGCGAAATTTTTCGAACACTGATTCAAACGCGGCAAATACTTTATACGCATCAAGTCATAACAAATCTCGTTGAAAACGCGAGCGTAGCGAGCGCGAAATTTTGCGAACATTATTATGCAGGTCCGGAAAATACTTCATACGCATCAATCAAGTCATGTAGACGCAAACGCGAGCGCAGCGAGCGCGAAATTTTTTGAACATTAAGATGCAGGTGTGGAAAATACTTCATACTGTCTAACGCAAAAGCAGGAAGCGCGAAATTTTTGAAAAAAAAATTAGATAGATTTAACTGTAAAATATACTTACAAACACATATCTCGTCCTGACCAACTGTGAAAATATTCGTGGTTGGCGATACAGACGCTTTCACGTATGTTAAGAATTTCAAATTTTACCTTTACAAACAATAAAGCCAGGGAGGCTCGCGGGCCGCACGGAAGGGGCTCGCGGGCCGCCTGTTGCCGACCGCTGCTGTAGAGGAGGACAAACCATAGATTTTTTTTTAGATTACTCGACAAAAATATTCGATGTAATCAAAGAACGTGCTCACAATACTTCACGAGAATCTGTTGTGAAATGCGACCCTTAGAGGTGAACATATCGAAATTCGGCCGCAGAAACACAAAATAATTGATAAAAAAATTGTTTTTTTAAATTTTGAAAAAGTGACTCGATAAAAAAATTCTGTAGAATTACCGCACCTGCTCATAAAATTTCACGAAAATCGGTTGATAAATGCGACCTGTAGAGGAGAACAAACCAACAAATAAAATAAAAATAAAATAAATTTACAAATCTGACTTGCCCAAAAAATTCTATGTAATCATAAAACCTGCTCACAAAACTTCACGAGAATCGGTTGAGAAATGCGACCTATAGAGGAAAAAACGGCCGCAGAAAAATACGAAATCATTGATACAAAGTTTGTTTTTTCGAATTTCAAAAAAGTGACTCGACAAAAAAATTCTATATAGTTACCAAACCTGCTCACAAAATTTCACGAAAATCGGTTGATAAATGCGACCTGTAGAGGAGATCAGCCAACGACGTAAAAAAAATTTTTAAAAAATTTACAAAAATTTACTCTACAAATAAATTATATGTAGTCATGGAACCTGCTCACAAAATTTCACGAGAATCGGTTGAGAAATGCGACCTGTAGAGGAAAAAACGGCCGCAGAAAAACACGAAATCATTGATACAATGTTTGTTTTTTTGAATTTCCAAAAAGTGACTCGACAAAAAAATTCTATATAGTTACCGAACCTGCTCACAAAATTTCACGAAAATCGGTTGATAAATGCGACCTGTAGAGGAGGACATACAAAAATCCGGCCGGACATACGAAAGCATTTTTGTCGAAGCTAAAACAGAGACCTCGTTTTACTCGGTCAATCAACCTGGAATGAAAGAAATCAATCACCATACGTTTATGATGTCGTAACTTGCATTTGCATGATATATAATTGGGTATTGGCGAGCAGGTGGTGTGAAAAAACAATTGTCAACGGTATTATTGTTATTTGACACATTGTCAACCATCTAATTATATTTATTATTCAATGTATTACATTAATGTATTGAAAATACAAACAATACCTATATGTCAGTTACTTGTTGTAAATCCATCTTAGTTGTCGACGTCGGATGATGTACCTTCGGTAAGCAAAGTTCTGCCTTGGGGATCACTTTTATGCCGGTAGTTGAACAGCTTCTATGAACTAACAGTAAATAATCGTTGACAAATGCACTTGATCTCTCTTTGTAGTTTATTTTCATCCTGAAGTTGTTACAAATTTCTTTTATAACATGTCCCGTGACCCAATTGTCAGTCCTTCGTAAAACTTGCCGAGCACGTCGGGTATAACTCGTCAACTCGTAAGGACTAAAGTTTCTAGAAACTTTTTCACAAGCATACTTTGTCAAAAAGGAACTACGTGGCAGTACTTATTGGGGACTTTTTCGTTGGTCGTGTTAAATGTTCAGAATACTTGAACATGTTTGGGATCATGGTGTATGTCTCTTATGTATAAGAATACATTTTAAAAACAGATTTTGATTGAATGTTATTGTTTTCTTAATAATATCTTATCTGTGTTGCACTCAGATAAGCCAAGCCATTTCACGATATTTAATATATATATATATTTATATGTATATGTATATGTATATGTATATGTATATGTATATGTATATGTATATGTATATATATATATAATTGACAAGTTGTGCAATAAAATTTAATAGATAAATAATTTACACCACATTTCAATCTGCTCTGACCAGAGCGGAGTAAAATTGTTTCTCGAGAATTGCCGAAACTAATTGAAAATATTAAGAAGTAACATAGGTACTAACATCTATAATTCATGATATGACACCATGATGGCGTCATCTATTATAACGTTGTCAAGTGGTCAATTAGACATTTTATTTTTATCTTCTTATTAACGTCCTTGAGCAAATTTCGTTAGTCCACTAATCTTAATCTGCTAAGTCTTAACACATTCATTGCCAGGAACCAGGAACCCACTTAGCGGGCGTTCTGATCGTAGATTCGTAGCCATACCATGCTTTTCTCCGTATCTAAGTAGAGGAAATTGCGTAGCGCTACGAAAAGCTAGGCAGCGAAAGTGTTAAGAATTACCACAAGAGTTGAGTTGTTATACAAAAGAAAGACGGGTTAAGCACTCGAGCATTGAAGGAGGAAGTTCAACGCTGCATTAAGTAGCGTTGTTCAGAAACGTGTAGTTAGTGTGTTAATGGATGGAAAATTTCGCCAAAAGTAGGTATGCGTATGTGCCACAAAGGCGAAGAAGGCTCTAATCACCATGTGCTATATACACCTTACTTACTTAACCCTATTGAAAATTTACTCCAGAAAGATCACAAATGTGTTGTTGACCCTTTTTTGATTTCGGGATTCGTTGTGTTTCGTTGGGTATATGTTTGTACCATGTACCTTACTCTCAACACATCATATCTTGGAGATCTCAGGCAACCTTACTCCACTACCGCAACACAACACAACATACGTTTACTGTAGAAGATATTACTATAGGCTAAGCTGTCCAGTCATACAAATAGAAAAGCTTAAAGCTTCTACCACTACATTTAAATTTAAAATGGATGTAGGATTGCCGTCAGAATCAGAAATTGTGTGAGCATGCCGGTTTAGATCCTGACAGGAGTCAGATGTTTTACGCTATTCTCGATTACATATAGAAGTTGTATCAAATGTTTACATGTAATTTTATATTGAAGACAGAATTCAAGTTTTTCTTTTCAGTATCTATTACAGTACCTGTAGGCACATAAATATAGTAGCAAGTACTGCATTATACGAAGTAAAACTGTAGATTCTATAGAAATAGAAGATAAAATATTGAGTCTCGAATGTGATTTGGCTTTGACTGACTGATTTAATTATGTTTCTAAAGCCTTGGGTTTTCTTTATTTTAAAAGTAGAGTATACTCCTCAGGGATAAAGCTGTTTTTGTCTTGGGCGCGCTTAAATCCCTCACAGCAATTAGGACTCAATCTTAATTCCTTAAGTACTTTTAGTTGCAAGAGAGAGTAAGTTTTGCCTTTAACCCGTTTTTACCGGATAAAGGTGATTTCATAATTAACTGTAGTTAATGCGGGACAGGTATTTGCCACGAATTTTCGCCCCTCCCACGCCGCGCAGAAACATCTGAGCTAAGCCATAGGCTTATAGTTACGTTATATAGCGTAAACGCTACTGAATAAATAAGATAGTTAAGAAAACCATTACGAGTAGATTGTTTGTCCATTGTTCCGGCGTCGAATAAATCGGTAATTACAACAAAGTAAACAAATGACAGAACTTTATATTACTTTCTGGAATTGAATGATTAAGTAAACAATCTAAAATAACTGAATTATTAAATACAATCTTCAAATGTTCACGTCTCACATCGCAAATCCAACTGATGGAAGCGAGTTAAATCTTTCCTCGAGCCAGGATTTATTAGCTCGTATCTCGCATACAAATGACGAAAATCTATGCTTGAAATCCCGCGTTATGAGAACACCAGAATATATTGACCCTTCCAGCCTTTTAAACAACATTTCGTGCATACAATTCGACGCTTGGGGCGGGCTCAAGATGTAATGGTTAATATCCCCTCACTCCATTATGAAGTTAGGATTACGACTGATCGAAATTTAAACCCTCTATGAGTAAGAAATATATTTTTTACGTTATATACGGCATACTTTATGGTAATTAGTTTGGTAATCGGGATTTTATCAAGAGGACATGTACGAGTATAACATAATGCAGATTACACGAAATTTATCTATTTTTGTACACATTAAAGACTATTTGATTGATGATTTTGGTGATGAATGAAGACAACTCTTTCCTGTGGATTATGATATGATTCTCAAACTATCCTGATTTTGCAAATCAGACATTTCTGCACAACCAAAAATTATGTGCCCTAAAAATAAAAAAATAAATCTAAATCAATCATTTATTCTGCTTTCCGTCTTGGACCACCAATATATTGTATAAGATATATGGAGCAGATACAGTCGTCAAATAATTTAAAATAATAATTACTAATGTAGATTAAAATTGATTTAAAAAATTTTTAGGGGAGGTTACCATCCAAGGAAAATCTTGCAAAAAAGTCAAAATAATCTTTTTTTTATTTAAATATTTCTGTGAATAGATGCTGCTTTTGCATGTCATAAATTACAATACAATTACAAGAATAATTTAGTAACATGTTATTCTTTTCTGATTGAAGTACTTTGTACTCTTAATTACATTAATTTTTTACTTCATTACTATAAATTAGTCAAGTTTAGTAATAACCCACTATCAAATTTGCTTTTCTGCGAACCTGGCTACGTAACCCAGCAATGGTTTATTGCCAAATTATTATGCATCACATTATATGAAAATTTAATTTAAGTTTATGTTCTGAGTTTTAGTTAAATTCAGTAAATGAATCATTTAACAACAGAAAAATATATACTATATTGTGAATATTCCGTTAAATATTTGAAACCTGTCCAAACTGTATTATAATTTGCTTTAAATTATTTAAAGTGAATATTATTTTACAAACTGGGCATAGGTATAATAACATTTAGCCAAAATGATCTACAGTTAAAATAAAGGTAGGTATACTTAGCCATTTCGCTAACTGGTATCAAATAAAACGAAAATTTTCAAATGGAACCTTTGTTCAGCCGTCGCGCTGCGCTTCGACGATGATTGATTCATCACAAAAATGAGCATTTATTTATTTCCCTATGGCGAACGTTACACAAAATAGCTTTTAGATTAAAAGGCCGGTGGATGTGTGCGCGACGACTTGTCCTCAGGGACAGGACTTTTGTCACGGTGGCTAGTGCATTTCGTTTGCATAGTACTTGTTATTCATTTCCAAACAATGAAATTTAATATATCAACGGGGGACGTTGTTTGTTACGATGGGACCTTAATTTTTTTTGTTTTCATATATCAATTTTTATTTATTTAGGTATAGGTTACCACTACTAAGTACGGCCACTTTACTCGATATCTCAAAGTACGCACGTACTTTAAGATATCGAGTAAAGTGGCATATCGAGTAATTGGAAGCCAAGACGTAGGTATTTTTAGTAGGTAATTGTATCAGAGGAATAATTAAGACCACGTTATCCGAAATCATAGTATTTTTCATTCAATTTTAAACCATTAAATACTCACTTTATTGATGGGATATTTAGATATGTTATAGTTTAAGAGTCAGTCTAGTGTATTTTAAGGCTGAAAACACGATATTTGAAACTTCGCTCGATGATCTCACATCGCAAAAACAGGTAAATTTTGATCTTATTGTGAGTCGTATATAAAATATATCCAACTCAGACTCGAGTAAAATATATCAATAGATAGGAAACGATGTGAAGAAGTGTATTTTACGGCTAATTTTTTTTATAATGTTTTTATATTTAACAAAACTCAAAAATATCAGAAAAGCAAACTGCGCGCTTCATTTTAGTAGACAGATGGCCGTTGGGCCTCGAGCTGGACGGACGTCTGTCGCACTTTTTGCAGTTTGACATTTATAAAAATCGCAAATTTAATACCAGTAACTAGATGATATTAACATTTTCAGGGTAAATTACTGGTGAGTCATATCGACGAATAAACATTTAAAATAGTTTTCCTGGTACTTTTACAATTCGAGATAGTGGAAAACATAAAATGTGGCTAATAAAGCTTATCATTATATCATTTTTTTCCTTTTTAAACCCACTCTTATTACAAAAGGTTTCATTGAGTATTTTTAGAATGTGGATTTTTTTTCGATTATACGGGTCACACTCCTTCATATAGCATATTGTATATTTTATGTCTATGTGTGAGTATATTCATAGCACCTGACACATAGTTTGACATTTGACATTAGCAAATTAAATTCAAGCTTGGTATTTCAAATACAATATTTTAAATTATTAAATATATTGAGCTTCGTATTGTAACAAAATAAATATGCGCAAACGGACCGTAATCCTGCCAATGTTTTGACGCTATTCGACTTCAATTTGCTCTGCAGTTCAATGTAAAGCAGAATGACATCAGTATTACGATGAAAGTGATATAATTGCATTGTGTAATTATTCCAATATATCAACGTAAACGATAAAAAAAGAATAATACAAAAAATGAAAAGATGCCTCGGATAATATCTGAAATAGAAAGGGCCCAAAGCTCTGAGGAATTCTGGCCGCTTACGGCTAGTATGTGGGGGAGGATATCTGGTGACGGCGTCGCGGTCTCAGATCTATAATCAGCCAGCGGCTTCGGTGAACTTCACTTCATAGCCACATCATGCGCAAATGTTTACGTCAATTTACTGGACGAAGTGATGCTGCAAATTGTTCTACTTTATTCAAGATAATTGCCCCATACAGCACGGGTCACTTGGGAATGGTTTACTCTACAGCTACATCCAGGCATAAATGTAATGATGTAATGCCATCGCCTGAAATTTGAACCCGATTGAGAATCTTTGGGGCTTAATGGTTCAACAGTGGGATCATCGCCATGAAAGAACCAAAGAAGCAATTCAAGCAATAGATACTGCAATGAAATATGGGAGGAAATTCGGGGAACTGACATAATTATCAACGTCTTCTCAGCTTATTGAGAGACAGGCTACAAACTGTTATAGACGCACTGTGGTTGCACGCATTATAATCCCTCAGTCTTATATTTTATGTTCATAATAAATTATATAATAAATATTGAATTTTATTTAAGATGGATTTATGAACCATGTTTTTTTTTGTCTTTTCGAAGATCTCACGGTTCGAAATAAAGGCCATACGATAAATAAAGAATAATAAAGAACTAATAAATAAAGTTGTAAGCTTTTATTAGCAGGGCAAAATATTTATGTTGAATCTTTTTCTAAATAAATAAAAAAAATACAAAATATTTATTTACCAAAATAACGCTCAATAATTATTTATGCTCTAAAAATTACGGTTGTTTAAATAAAACACAAAAAAAAAACACTTGCTCTTACCTGAGATTCGAACCTGTGACCTGTGCTTTAGAGAGCAAGCGATTACTAATTACACCACAATGTACTTGGCTTAGTGGTTGAAATTAAGCTACTTATTTGTGGCTTGCAACTTTGACTTTTTGTGTCGAGTCGTGATAAAATTTAGCCCTTATAGTACATCTATGCCTTATTTAGTTAAGTGAAATCTGTCAAAACTGCGCAACAGAGACAGAGATATGCAACGACAAGTCTACACTCTTTTGCGTGAATGTCATAACAATCTGTTCTAAATTTAAATGGTTGACAACCTAATTATCACGTGCGCCACTCTGGCTTATTCTGAGTAATTTGACAAAGAAGGTCTGTCACATATTCAAATTCTAAGTTACAGCAATCATTAAAAAAAACGAGGTCAGTGACCTGTCACAGTAAAGTGAGATAGTGTGTGTAAAATGTAATTGTGTTTGTTACTGGGGAGAATTACGATAATGTTGCGCCGCCTAGCGGATTTTTTGTGTCGCGTTTGTAGTTTCGCTGCAATAAGAAAGCCTTAAGTACATTACATTCATGTGGGCACACCTATTCCTTTTCAAAGTGCAAGGACATTTTTGTATATATTTTACCATTTGACACAATAACCGCGTGATCACAAATGGTGTAAATGAGGTAGGCAAACATGTTCTACCTCCCTTTACGATATCTGTTAGGGAGGCCACAGATGGTCCGATAATATTACCCAATGCGCAAGGGGAGAAACACGTGGATTGCCAATCAATTTCATATCGGCAACTTTCTAGTATAAATACTTCTAATCTAAGTTAATGTGTTAGCTTTTCACTAGCCTAAAGTGAAAATAAAATTTAATTGGTACCTTCATCTTATTACGAGTAAACATTTGGACACCAATATTGGATACACATGTATTAAATTTAAGTTTGTGAAGAAACATTATGGTACAATGAGGTGTCTTTATGAATGACTGAACAGCGATTGGCGTTCGCCATCGCTTTCCATCAGGTGAGACTTCACCTGATGGAAAGCGATGGCAAGGCCTAAGAAGATGTAGCTCGCTAGTTCAGGTTTAACTATTTAATAAAACGACTATGAGCGCAACTATACTCGGATATTGTATTATGTATGGCTTAAATATATTGTTTATGGTCAAAGGGAGAGGATTATAGTGAAAATTTTATGAACTAAACTTACAACTTACTATAAACTATTACTTATATTCTTACTTCATTGAATCAAGCCTCAATAATTCAATTATAATAGGTACGTGTTCTATACCTTACTCTTCCAACATTTTTATTCTCAATAGGGAAAGCGATCCAGTTCAATAATTTTGAAATGTAGGTCTGCCTATCTCCTTCTAACCTCAATTCACATAGGTGAAGAAAATCGAATTACTCGTTCCTACATTTGATATTGGCCTTATTTTATCTTAAACTGAGATATACCTCCACCAACTTGCTAACGCCTTGTCCCAAATCCGTAAGTAACAACTTTACATGCTAACCTTTACGGCACCAAATCTGTAACAATACTCCACGCCGGAAAACATAAGTTTGCCGGCCGTGCGACGGAGAAAGGTCACCAGATAACGTATCGGAGACCTGTCAATGTGAGAAAAAACCTGACTGATAAATGAACATCCTTGCCCGATCCATGATTTATAAGAAGGCTTTTCGAGGTATTGTTCGAGTCACTCAAGGGATCAAGACGAATCGTTTGATATCGTTTACATTTGGGCCGATGTCAGCCGATCAATGAACAAGTGAACACACATAAACAAATCGTTTATTTTGTTTTACTTTTAGTTAGTAATTCTCCCACATTTATTTATACTGAGACAATAAAATATAACTACTAATATAAACCTAAAAATTAACTTATTAATAGAAAATGCTCTCCAAATCGCCTTCATGAATTATGGTGCCAGAAGACTGGCAGCGTTACCCCTTTCGATGGACAGGCTCAATCTCTGGCCGAAGAAGCTGCCAGCCCTCTGGTAACCCGAGGCATCTATCTGTGAGGCTCAATCTCTGGCCGAAGTAGCTGCCAGCCCTCTGGTAACCCGAGGCATCTATCTGTGAGGCTCAATCTCTGGCCGAAGTAGCTGCCAGCCCTCTGGTAACCCGAGGCATCTATCTGTGAGGCTCAATCTCTGGCCGAAGTAGCTGCCAGCCCTCTGGTAACCCGAGGCATCTATCTGTGAGGCTCAATCTCTGGCCGAAGTAGCTGCCAGCCCTCTGGTAACCCGAGGCATCTATCTGTGAGGCTCAATCTCTGGCCGAAGTAGCTGCCAGCCCTCTGGTAACCCGAGGCATCTATTTGTGAGGCTCTCCTTGAAAAGGTATTTCGTGCTGGGCCCCTACGGTCCCAGAGTTAGTAATTTAATCTCAGTGTAGGTACATTGGGTATGGGAAAAAACGTAAAACCATTTTTTCTGATAGGTATATACATTTTTCAGACATGTATTTAAATCTGCAGTAACTTTTAAACAAATATATTTACGTATAACGCTGAAAAATATAGGTGAATGTATAAATCCTTTTTCATAACAAATCATATAAATGTGATTTTTTTATTGCTTACCTAATTTAGAAAAAATATCGCCGGTAAGTAGTTCGTATAATTCCACCACAGAAATTTATTGAATAAATTACAACACAACACAAAAATGCATAACACTTAACTAATATTTAAAAATAATAATTATAAATGAAAACGCCCCTCCTCAATTCCTCCTAATGTTGCCCGAGGCATCGTTCCCAGGACGCTCGCTGCGTTGCCTTGCTGAATGGCCAGGCTCAGCCGCTGGGCGAAGTAAGAGCCACATACAGAAATTTTATGTATCTTTAGAATATAAGTACAAATTCCGTCCAAACCACACAGGCAAAGGGCCTGGGATTCAATTGCCTCCATAGCCACCTTACAAACATTAATAGAGCCTTCCACAGGCAAAGACCGGGCCAGACTGTTAGCTGTGTCCAAGCCAGAATCTGGTTACTGGCTCCATTCATATCCCTCGCCCAACACCGGAACTTTTCTCGACCCAGATACTCTTCGCATAGCTGCCGGTCTCCGGTTGGGAGCTGGGATCTGCACAGGACACAGCTGTGTTTCTTGTGGGGCCCCAGTGGACCGATTCGGCCACCATGGCCTCTCCTGCTCCTCGGGCGCCGGCCGCCTTTCCCGCCACGCCGCTCTCAACGACATTCTCAGAAGGGCGCTCGTCAGTGCCAACGTTCCCGCTGCGCTGGAGCCCCAGATTGTGCGGAGCGATGGCAAGCGCCCTGACGGAATGTCGTTGATACCCTGGAAGGCGGGCCGTGCACTGGTGTGGGACGCCACCTGCACAGACACCCTGGCGGCGTCCTACCTACCAGCCACTACCAAACGCGCGGGGGCGGCGGCAGACGCCCGGGAACGCCTCAAGGTCACCAAATACAGCTGTCTCGGCGCCCAATACCAATTCTTTGCTTTCGGCGTCGAGACACTAGGTCCTTGGGGTAAGAGTGCGCTGGAGCTCCACAGGGAGCTCAGCAAAAGGCTGAGAGAGGCAACAGGGGACCCTCGCGCCGGCAGCTTTCTCGCGCAAAGAATCGCAATCGCAGTTCAGCGCGGGAATGCTGCCTGCGTGATGGGCACCCTGCCAAAAGGCCCACCCCTTTTATCAAATTAATTATTTTATTTTATTTTTAAGTTTAGGGTTTAGTTTTAGTTTTTATTTTAATAGTAGTTTTAATCTCACATTTACACTGTTATTATATCCATATGTTTTTATAAATAAATAATCATACCTGTAAGTACAAATGCGTAATTTCGATATTTGAACGAGAATATACATACATCAAATTGTCTTTTTCGGCTTGATATGCCGAGCCGCCCTTTTGATACATCCTAAGGCGTGTTTGAAAAGTTACAGAATTAGTCTGCTGCAAGTTGTTTCCTACGTGTTCGTCTTCTATTACCTCTTATGTTGTATCGATTATTTATTAAATAAATAAATAAATATTTTGTGGACAATCTTACACAAATCAACCTAGTCCCAAACTAAGCAAAGCTTGTACTAAGCTTGTTGTAAGCTTGTATTTTGTAAATAAACTGTGTTACCGTGTTGGTACGCAAGCAAATTAATTAAGACGAACAAACAAGCCATATACGTGGCACTGCGTCAGGATTATCCAATAACGGACACTTAACACTGTAATATTACTTATTAATTAGTCGGATATCGCCAATTATTCAAGGGACAACCTTTGACCAATAAATGATTGAAAGTGTAGCCACGCAAAAGAATATTGTAGTCATGATTACACCATGAAAGAACTGCATAAATTATTTACATTTGTACCTTATGACTTATGAGATACCAGGGGACTAGAGTTTGTATATGATACTTGGCCATATAAATTCAGTATACTTAACACGACAGTATATGTACTTTGAAAACCTACGTACTTATACGTACCTATATATATGACAATTTTTTTATGTTCATTTCAAACTAAATGCAAAAACATGGATAGTATGGTTGACGAAATATAAGCTGCCCCGAATCGCCATACAAGTTGTTCGAGGAATCGGTGCAGCTTATATTTCGTCAACTATACAATGATACACATTTTGCTTATTTATTACCCTGCAAACAATGACAGTGGATAAGCCGCATGAGATATCTTAACGCGCGTTGGAAAAGTTACGTAATCACCCTGCTGCTTGCAAGTACCTAGCTACTAATCTTAACAGATACATTCTACGTAGAATATTTATACAAACACTTTAAAGGGTATCTGAAGGACAGTAGGTTTGTTGTGTCTCTCGCTGTATTGTTATACAATTAGATCTCAGACAGCCGAACAAAACACCATACCCATACACAAAAGTTATTATAATTCCGTGGATGTTAACAATATCTGTGACGGCTGGCGCCCCGTCACCGTAACTTCTCGTTGCATCAGGAATTCCTAACATATTGTGCACAAATCACGAGCAAGTTCGCGCAGCTGCGGCGAGCACTGCGATATCCATCCTCGCGGAAATAAGGCCTGTCATCCATCTTTAAAATGCCACGATAGAAATAGTTAGGAATTTATTTGTATGATAGAAATATTTATAGTCTTTTTTTTAATACGTTCGTAGTTATTCGTAGAATTGTCGACGGATATAGTCAAGAGCAAATAACCCCTTGTTTCGAATTTTCTTATAATCCGTGTTGAAATGGTAGGTAAGTACTTATTTAGTTTTAGGTTTAGGTGCAAGATATTTTATTTGTCCACGTGAAGTCCGCATTGCCTCCTTATTTTTTTGTTTTGCGCCGAAACGTCCAGCGAAAGAAACATTGCTCATTATTCTTTAGAAGGAAACTTGAGTTGCCTATCGTCTCTCTATGCGTCTCGGAAGCGATGCATAAAACCGACCCCCAGTTTACGATATTTTATACATAAAAAAAACATAAAAATGTTGTACAAACTTACACCAAAAAACGTGAAAAATAATATGTTGTTGTTTTGTTTTTGTTATTTTCCACGTTAAAGCTTGAAGGGAACCACAAACCGAAACGCCGCTATCTGTACATTTGTGTATAAGTTTTTTTAAAGCGTTTAATCAACATTTCAATAAAATAGGATAGGTAAGGTAAAGGTACTTAGTGCTCGTCGCTGCACTAGTATTCGACATGGGCACTTTATGTCAAAGTGACAAAGCTTAAATTAGAATAAAGAAAAATCTTCGTTGTTGGAATTTAACCTACCTATATGACTTTGACATAAAGTCGTCGTATACCATGTCGAATACTATTGTGCAGAGTCTAGCACTAGTACTTTTACCTTACCTACGTTCGCCTTTTTCTGTAAATTATCTCTGTAAATTTATTTATTGTACAATAAAGAGTTTTAATACTACTACCTACTAAAATGTATACGGGACAACCTCTGTTTATGACCAACCTATCAAAAAAAAAACATAGGAGTAATTGCGTAACAAACGTAGTTACAAAGGAAAACATGTACAGTAAAATTTGAACATCCTTATTTTAATGTTAAAACCAAGCTTTTTACCTTTTAACTCAAAAACATACCTACATGTCAGTATACGTGCACTACGGTTAACGGGGCGTTATTAAAACGCTAACGATGTTGACGCCGGCTTATCCGCGATTACGGCCGTGATCCTGTGGGCGATTATAAACAGGCGACGCTGTTAACACCTCGGTTAAAAAGATGTACACAAGGTGCCATTGTTTATTTGAGTCTATTAGTTTGGCGTTTAGTTACAAAACTTCCAAAAACTTAGAACAATAAAGAAACAACCGGTTTCACATGCATCCATGCATGTTGCACTGAAATAAGATCGCCTGTTATTGGCGTCTACACATTGTCATGACATGATGTACTATGATGTGTTATTTTTGTTGAGGTTGTGCAATAAAGAGTAGGTACATGTGTTGTATTGTAATATATTTGTAACAAAAGCCATGGCATAAATTACTAAGTAAATATAATAATAACAATTAGTGACAATTGTTTAATAATAATAATGTTTAATATATATTAAAAAAATAAATAAAAAAAAGTGACAATTATGTACAAATGACATGTAAAATTACTTATAATTTTATCAATAAATATCTCAATCTAAATCAGTTTCTTAGGTTGTTAGGCGTGAAATAAATCCGTCATAAATTTCAAATTTGCTAGACAATTAATTTCCCTGCAGTAAGATTGACTTTACTGTAGCCATAGTAAAGTTATGATAAATATAACATAACGGAATACACAAAGAAACACGAATGACTCTTAGCAAAGTGCCTAGGTATTTTTGATTTTGTTTAACTGCTACCTTCAAATCTGCTTTGGGATAGAGAACCCACTGTAGCCTAACGGCAAGGCACGTGATTTTTAAATCTGGAGGTAGTGCATTCGAACCCCGTTTCGAAAACTTAGGTAAAAAAATAACATCGTGAGGAAACGGGTCTAATCCCAAAAAGTCGAGTCTTTCTAATGGGTTAAAAGGTCAGAGGCGACAGTCGCTTTCTTAAAACTAGTGCCTAACGCCAATTCCTTGAGTTTACGTGCCCACGCAGACCTGAGACCCTGTGCACCTTTAGGGCAGGGAAAACGCTAGCAACATATGAAAAAAAAAGAAAAAAGAAAAGAAAATAATAGTATAGTATAGCATCAACTGTGCAGCATGTCATATGCAAGCTGTTACCTTGTGGTACATGCGAGTGTGGCTCGCAAAACAGCTCGATCGAAACTTCACGCTTCTAGAAGCTCGCAATTATATCGGGGCTTTAATAGCTTAAATTATTCTGTACTTTGTTCATCAAACAATACAGCTATTTGGAATTTATACGTCAAGCTATTAAATAAAAGAGACTTAATAGTGAGGCAGTTTCACGCGATAATGTAGACACGCTGGACAAAAGAACCAAATTTTTTCCAGGGTCTAGTTAGGTCCATAGCTTTATATTTTTGATAGAAACCGGCTCCTCCGTCGGCCATCTTTAATTTTTAGGTGTGGAAAGTTTAAAAAAAAATTGAGATAGAAGCTTGGAAACTCGCAATAGACTAAGGATTTTAATGGAAGAAAACTGTTTTCAGCATTTATCAAAATTTGCCCTTTAAAAGGGTGAAAAAGGGGTTGAAAGTTTGTGCAAGTAATTTTTTTTTTCATCATTAAATGACAATAAAACAGATTTCAGCGTTTTTCAAAATTCGTCCGTCCTCTGAAGGGGTGGAAATGGCGTAGAAAGGTTGAAATTACCTTGGGGAGCAAATATTTTTCTAAACAAGAAACTTGAAACTTCGTTTAAATACCTAACAATACAGTATAAGAAAACCAATTTCAGCGTTTTTGAAAATTCACCTACTGAAGGGGTTAGAAGTTTGTATGGCCAACCTGTTTTTTTAATGTGAGTTACTTCATGCTCGACCTGTAGGCGCTCAGTTAAAAGAAAAGAAAAGTATTTCGCGTTTTTCAAAATTCGCCATCTGAAGGGGTGAAAAGGGTGTTGAAAGTTAATTTGGGGATCAATCATCCGTTTCTAAAGATATCGTGTAAATGGAGCTAATGTGTGTAAATACTTGCTGGTATTATTTGTGTAAATCCAAATATGAAGATAAGGTAATAATTTTATTTCTGAGAATATGGTAAAATGTTGGTTAAGAATATGACTGTTCAGCATATTCTGACGAAAATCGGCGCAGAAATGTTTACAAACTATCAATACCTAGCTAATAGCTATCTTGTTCTTTAGCAGTAACATTAAATTAACTTATTGTTACTAACATGCCGGCAACTGAATAATAGTACATTTCGATACAAGTGAAAAAAAAGTTATTTTCGACGAAGGTGAGAGTTGGAGCCCGAGTGAAACGAGGGTGACAATCACCTGAGTTGGAAATAAGTTTTTACACATGTTTCGAACAATTTTTTTCATCACAAGTGCCTTAAAAAGTTAAATTTACGCACGCGAAGCGTGCGAAAAGTGCACTTTTTAGGCCCTAGTTAGGAAAAAATTTTTTTCAAGAAGCCAATTAAGCATTTTTTATTTTATTTAACTGGATAATGTTTTGGATTCTCTCAAGCTTGTTCAGTTGTTCTTGTCAAAGATTGACATAAATTATTGAGAGATTGGTACAATATTAAGATAGTAATAAATCTTGTCAAATACATTTCTTGTATCTGTGCCGCGAAATAGAGCTTCAAGAAGCCGAACAAACGTCTTCGTCCCATTCATTTGTCGAGCATTTGATTAATGACATTTCTTTTTCGGACTCGGAATTAATCATTGTTTGTTTAATTTACTTTGTTGGCTTTCTTCTATATTTATTATCTGTCAGCTTTATTGATGTTGACAGTACCTTTTAATCGTATTTAGTTTTATAGGTTAATTAAGATGAATCGTTGTTCTTAAACGCAATACTGTGGATATTAAAGATGTTACTAATTACAATGGCTACGTCAAATAATTTCAAATAAAAAAATAAAATAAAATAATATTATTTGTATACTTACCAACAAGCCATTCTCATACAGATAGGTACTATGGTGGATAACGTTGATAATTTAAATTGCAGCATTTGGGTAGGTACAGTCAGCATCAAAAGTAGCGACACATATGAAGGCGTCAAAAGTCTTTATTACAAAGGAATAAGAACTTTTGACATCTTCGTATGTCAATCTGCTTTTGATGCTGACTGTACTTCCGGCATTTTAAAAACCGGCTAAGTGCGTGTCAGACTTCGCACATTTAGGGTTCCGATCCAACCGCATAATTAAGTTAGTTTTAATACGATAAATAAGGAAATTTCAAAGAAAAAGAAACTGATTTTTATCAATCTATTATTTATTATCAGTAAAATAAAACGAAATAATGAACATTATCAATTTATCACCAAATTTCAAGTTCATAGGTCAATTATAAAATTCATTCAATACAAAATTCTTCGGAACAAAATTTTGTGACAGACGACGGCCAGACGGACGGACGCGTGAATGACAGCAATAGGGTTCCATTTGGACCCTTCGGGTACGGAACCCTAAAAATGATGGTTCTAATTACAACGGTGAATAACGGGAAACTTTGACTTGTGGCCGTAATGAGAAACCAATCTTGGGTACGCATCTAATAGGCCAGCCGGACCCGAGTTTTCAATCTTTATCTTCAAGAGCTGAATGTTATTTATACGTTTCAGGTACACAATGGCCAGTACCTATTATGAATAGAAGACAAGAAATCCCTACGAGTAGGTATGTCGTCCGGGCTTTCATATCATAGCTATTCATCTCAAAACTCGCTCGGTCGGTATAAGCGGATCAGCCACTTTGAACCCAAGCGGGAAGCAGGTCACTAAACATATCCTTATCCTAGAGGTACATACATATATTTCGTGACACAATACGCTTACCTATTCAGGAGTATACATATATATTCGAGAAGTCTTATTAGTACGTCAGCATCACGTGAGATGAGACTCAAGAGAGCGAAATATTTCTTAACACATGTTTATTAATGTAGATGTGTTACGATATAATAATATTTGGCTACTTGGACTGATAGAACTTTTATTGATGCTGACTGTACTAATGTCAGCAATGGAGTGTTGTATGAAATAAATGCTTAGCAGTATTGCTATCTAATGGCGTTATAAATACTTAAATTGGAGGTATTTCATCAGAGAGGAGGACTGCAGGGATGGTGGCGGTAGATATAGGTACACTACCTACTGCATACGTTTATTTTTCTGTAATACCTGTCACATACTCTTATCACCATCTCATATTGTTATCGAAAAAACATCCTTAATTCTTAATGTTAAGCTCCACATTTCAATCTGACGGGGAAATCATTACGTACCAGTAGGGAGTAACACAGTAAAAGTACATACAGTAAATAATCGTCTGGACGTTTACTGGCACATTTGAGGGGTGGTGGTAGAAAAAGGCATAGTGTATAAACGAGATCAGTTTTTTTTCATAAAGCACTGCCTTCACTTTTTTGTAATACTATAAAGATGTAATAATGTATACTACAATTTATATTTGTTAATAAGCTGTCACTGAGAGTGAGAAGTTTACAATTTGTATTGTAAACTTCAACAAAAAAATATCAATTTCAATTTGTATTGTAACTTTTGTTATTATACACTACAATACACATACTCTTTATGGCACAACCTCATCAAAAATAACACAGTTCAGTACATAATGACAATGAGAAGAGGCATACAACAGGCGGCCTTATCGCTAATGAGCGATTGGAGACAACCTTAAGGTAGCGGAAATCATATCTAGGTACGCATAATGATTTTAGGTGATGCAGAGGTAGTATGTGGAATCTACTATAAATACTAGTTTACTAAAATATTAGTTTACTAGTTTATTAATACTAGTTTATTTTTGCTTTGCGCGCTATTCCATTATAATACGGCGAAATGTCACAGATTTGACGTCGATTGTACTAAAATGTACGTTCTACAACATCATGACGTTTCAAATTTGTATGAGGAATATACGTTACCTACTATAATCTTAAGTACGCTATAAAAACGGTTTTATTATATCCCAGTTATCTTCGTACTCTGTGCTATGATTGACTGCACATTATTGGCCGGCACATTTCCGGGGAAACGGGAGACCATTAAATGTTCGATGAATAATGGTTTGACGTCACGTGTGGCTACGTCATCGTAATTAACACGGGGGTTGAATTTTTGTAATTTTAAAAAATAACAAAGGTAGAGTGCGCGTGAAATAAAAATATGGTTTTCACTTTGTTATTCTTTCAGAGTTAGATATTGACTACCCGACTAGCTGCCTCCTAGTCGATTTGATGTTAATTCCATAAATTCGTTCCTACACTAAACAAATAATAAACCACGCCAGTAAATATTTACTGTGGTAAGATTAATACTTGTCTGATAGTCGGAATAGGCTTTGAACGTCAGTTTTTGGTTAACAACTGTCAAGTTTAGAGACCACTTCTGATACTAACTGTCACGAAATTATCTTGTGGCTTGCGAGAAGTATTAATCGTCTATTACGATGACAGAAAATCTCATTTTCTTGTTAGGGGTAGTAGAAGTAAAATTGTGTAAGCCCGACGGGGGCAGTGACGAGGTACTTATTGAATGAGTCTATTTTGATATTGTACCAGTTTGTCTACTACCAGCTATAGTTTTTACTTAAAAACCATCCTCTCCCGGCGAAAAAAATATACAATGTCATTCTTTTGTTATCTGCCCTGCCTGGGATCCCAGGGACTGGTAGACGACGGGTTAATAAAGTTTATTTAGAATATGTCGTTGAAAGAGCTCGAATAATTATGAAATATTTCACCAAAAAGCTTCTGTAATAGCAGATTAAGAAGCATGCTGCGCATGGCAGCTAAAAATCTGTGGGTGATTTTTATATGCATGTATGTGTTATTTAAATATAACTGTTTATTTTAACATCATTATATACATTTTGTTTATCTGAAATTAATATTAACATTGTCTTAAAATTTTTGTTGCAAAAAACCTACAAACCTACAAAAAAAAACCTTGAAAAGAAAATACACCCAATCATAAACCAATTGTGATCCTCCCACAATGGTCCTATTCTAAATTGGACAATCGTATCCCTCTAAGCCGGCGGACACCTACATTAGGGCCCGACACGTGGAGCCGGATTATCGGGATTAGCAACTTCACAGTACACGACGAATCCTAATTATTAATGGGTCAAACTTTTGACAAATTTGGAATGAGTTGGGTTTTTGAATATTGGTACTTACTGTCCGGATATTGTTAAAACCAATTTTATAAAGGCTGAGCAGAGATTCTTATCATTGTGTTAGTAACGAAGGTAAGAAAAAGAAACAAGTTATGTACACATAAGCGGTGCTGCGACGAAAATCGAAAGAGTTTCAGGTATAAGCAAGTTACCTACTTACACCACGTAAGAAAGCACACGATTGTTTTGATAGAATACTGTTTTACAGTAGTTTTAAACGAGCGCGGATTGGTCATTGTTTTAGTTGTAACACATAGGAACACATAGAAAACGTGAACTCATAGCTCCAACGATGAACCACACACAACCACAACCACATACAATGTGCATGTATAGCTCAACACACAACCATGGCTCACCCGCGCTCGTGAGACAAAAGTAGGTACCTACCTACTCTACGCACAATAGATTATTCACGCAAGAGACATTACATTAAGAAGCGATACCAATTAGTTTTATCTGTCTTAGTGCCAGTTGCACCAACGTACAAACACAGACCGGTCATCGTCAAATATGGCGCCGGCAGCTGTCATCCCATAGAAACTTGTCAAACTTTCCATACAATCACATTTGACGAACACCGGTTACGATTACAGACGGTTTGGTGCAACCCAGCCTTAAAATACGTGCCAGGGTCGTGCCTACATTCTTATGCCCATTTGTCTCACTGTTTACAATCATGAAATTTCCATTTTCATATTCTCTTCACAGCTTGGAAGTTTAATTAAATTCTAATATTGCTCATTCATGGTGTGATTCATACAGCCTCAGGCTAGTGACACGGAGGCTGGCGCGCCGCGGCGACGCGCCGTCGTGACGCCGACGGTGCGTTGCCTGGCAACGCTGCCACCGACGGCGTGTTGATGACCCTTTGGTAAGTGAATACTTATAGGAGGAAAATGTCTGTCGGCATATCGCGTACTGATATGATATCACTGTGTTTAGCTCGTATGTATGGATTGGATGCAGTAAATGGTTAATTAACCATTAGGTGCGACTGTCACGTCATGACAACGTTGTATATATCACAAGAGCACAATTCTGTCTGTCGTTGGTAATTGACGGAAGAAGACATGCTATGATCGTCGCTTCTCTTTTTTATTAATTTTTATTTTAAGAGACTGAGAGAGTAATTTGTGGACATCGCTTTGACATTTAAGTATAGGGTATGACAACGATTCGGGATAACTTTGATTTTATTAGTTATGCAGAGCCACGATAAATACTGCGTGCAGTACATTGATATCATATTGGCATGTGATACATTAAGTTAGATGGGCCCCCATCATACACAATACGGGCCTTTAAGCTTTACCGACAGTGTATTATATACTGTGAGAGCAAGGGTGTGTTGACAAAATAGCAAAATACATTACACATTTTACAAGCTTCTCATGACATCATTAGTTTGTGTTTTGTTACTACCATAAAGTGAGGGGCGCATCTTTGTAGTGGATTGAGGGATCCTATCGAACTGCTCTGACGATGGAGATGACAGGAAACTGTAGGTAATACACATAACATGTATCATATCATTGTAATAAGCATATTTTTGTGAGAAAATGGCTGTCTGTCGAGTTTCTTTCGGCGTTTCTTCTCCGCAGTGGCCTCTGTGAAACGCTAGTAGGGTTTGACTTGTAAAAGTGCCATTGCGGCCTACTTACAGAATAAAGTTCATTTTATTCATGCAACTTCTCATACGATTCACTTAAACCTGATTTTTATGTCAAACCGCTGTCTAAAACTAGGGAAATATTACCTAGCACGGTTAAGTAAGTAGTCGCCAGCTGTTCGGTCACCAGGTCACCAGTTATGTCAACCAGGCGCTTCGCGATTTCACTAAATAACTTGTGTGCGCTGGGACCCCAAATGTAATAAATAATTAATAAAACATTCAAACATTTGTTGTTGTATAATAGGCCAGTGAAATCTTACAAATAAAAAAGCTAAAATCGCAAAGCGAGATGTAAAGCTGCATTTTTGGTATGTTATTCGCACCCCTTAGGAGTATGTGTGACTACATTTTGCAAGCAAAAAAAAGTTGTGCTTCCTGTATGATACGCGAAAAACTGCAAAATTTTCGGACTTTTTTCAGGTATTGTAGCTCAATTCAAAAACTATGGGTTTTTGACATTACTTGTCTATGGCATTTCTAAAGTACATTAAATTTGCAACAATTTGAGCCTACCTACAGCTCCGTATGTCTTATAGTTTTTGAGACATGATGTTTCAAAAATACTGCTTTATTGAGTTTTGCCTATAGTGCGTGTTGTTATGGGTTTCCGTCGAACAAACACTTCACCACCGGCCACCAGCGCCGGCTTTTAGTATGTTATCAGGCATATCTCCTGGACCCCGAAACTGCCGGGAGACAATCTCTCCAAGGTCGCTCTCCCGAGTAATGACGTCATGAAAATTGCCGCCGAAACGTTTGGAAAAGTGGCAATCACACCCAACCTATGCAACATACATACACGTGTATGTTATCAAATGAAAGCTGAATAAATATGCCATAACGTATACCTAAATTAAGTTTCAATACATTGAGACAATTCAAAACTACCTATAAGCGAAATAATAAAACAGTAAGGAAAACATTTCCGGGTTTCCAGATTTAACAGAATAACTAGAACAGGTACCCGAGAATTCTGTTGCACATAAACAGTAATTAGTATGTCAGCTTTACATAACTATTTATTGTTTCTGGATATGACCAAAACTGTGAGAGAAATGCTGAAAAACCCAACAGCGCGAAGCCGTTTTTCCATATAAGATAAAAAATGATGAAACGCCTATTTTCCATGAACCAGCTTTTTTTATACGTCAATTTAGTTATACGTTATGGCATATTTATTCAGCTTCAATTTGATACCATACACGTGTATGTATGTTGCATAGGTTGGGTGTGATTGCCACTTTTCCAAACGTTTCGGCGGCAATTTTCATGACGTTATTACTCGGGAGAGCGACCTTGGATAGATTGTCTCCCGGCAGTTTCGGGGTCCAGGAGATATGCCTGATAACATACTAAAAGCCGGCGCTGGTGGCCGGTGGTGAAGTGTTTGTTCGACGGAAACCCGTAACAACACGCACTATTGGCAAAACTCAATAAAGCAGTATTTTTGAAATATCATGTCTGAAAAACTATAAGACATACGGAGCTGTAGGTAGGCTCAAATTGTTGCAAATTTAATGTACTTTAAAAATGCCATAGACAAGTAATGTCAAAAACCCATAGTTTTTGAATTGAACTACAATACCTGAAAAAAGTCCGAAAATTTTGCAGTTTTTCACGTATCATACAGGTAGCACAACTTTTTTTTGCTTGCAAAATGTAGTCACACATACTCCTAAGGGGTGCGAATAACATACCAAAAATGCAGCTTTACATCTCGCTTTGCGATTTTAATGTACAATTTCACTGCCCTATAAACCAATAACGAAAAAAATATCAAAAACGTTAAATTTTCCTCCATAAATAGTGTCGTTATTTTTGTTTTATTAAGTTAAATGTTGACTGCACCAAATGTTTCTGTTTCAGCTCAATCATTGACTTAATGACAGCCCAAAGTTTAAATAAATAAATACATTTTAAAACTAAATAAAGAATAGATGCACCACGCGACGCTTTTCTTCGTAAACATAAGGTAGTGTATTGTTTTGTCCATAGCGTAGACAACGCGGCTTCCTTGTATGTAGTAGAATGAACCATCCACATCGCCCTGTCGTGTACCGAAAAAAAAAAAACAATAGGTACATAAAAATATCATTTTGGATTATAAAAAAATATGTACATGTGGACGGTAATTACCGGGATCGGTAGATGACTGCCGGCTAACACGTAATTTTCCTCAGACAGGATCGTGAGATTTAATAAGTTTTACAACACAGTGTAACTGGACTCCATTATTTTTATCTTCCCGCTCAATGACTTTTTAATGGATTTTTGTTCCGATTTGAATATATTTGCATCTTCAATGTTATCCCGCTTGTAATTTAACACCACTTAAAACGCTTTGTTTTTTTAATTACTTATTGATTGCTCTTTCTTTTACAAAGCTTTACCTACCCTAATACGGTAAACTAAACATTTATTATTCTTGCCAAGTGTTTCTATTATTAACTACTATTCCTATAAATTATTTCCTCGTTAATCATAAATATTGTCGTATGTAGTTATGTGGTTTCGCAATAAAAAAGGACCTTATTAACTTTAAATCAATTTTCGCGGCGTGAGCGTATTTTGAGCTGTGTGAAATTCGGAAGATGAGCAAGACAAGCGAATTTCCATTTGAAGAGGAAATCGCCTGCAAGTGGAGCGTCTCTCTGATTACTTAGGGTTACTGGCACTGAAAGAGTAAAAAATTGTTTTGATTAATATTTCTTACTATAAAGTAGGTAGACACACTTAAGTTTCCATACAAAGTGTACCCGTAGATGGTATACGAAAAAAGCGAAACTTCCGTTAAGCTGGGAAATAACGGGTAAAAATCCATTTCCTTGCAGACACCAGGTAATGTCGAGAAGTTTAAAAGAATGCTAAGCATTTTTATCCCACATATTGTAGGTACAATAAAGTGGGATGCGAGATGAAAAATATGCGTTATTACCACGGCTGAGAGACTTCGTGTCAGGATGATAGCCTATTCTGACTAGACCGTGCGTGTGTAATGCATAACGATACAGTAGGTTACTTTATTCAAAGGCCTATTCGAATTTGGTTATTGTAATTTCGATTTGTTTCCAGCACTCTATTAGAATAAGCAGTTGGTACGCAATATCATACTTCCAGTCAACTTCAAAAAACTATCCCTATTTTTATAACTTACTAGCTTTTGCCCGCGACTTCGTCTGCGTAAAACTCGGTCATCGCATTAGAATGTTATTGCTATTCTTTTATTTTAGGCGCTAAGCTAGTATAACTTATTATGATGCAGTAAGATGACACAATTTTTTAGTTTTATAATGTGAACATAACCAAACAAAAAAAAGTTCCAATTCCACGGTCTCCGTTCGAATATGATATGCCTGAACCTAAATTCAAATTAAACTTGCAGCAACACACTGTGCACTGTAAGAAAACGTAATGTTTTATGTAGTGTTTAGAAAATGTTTTAAAATAAGTACGGTACGCGTACACGATGAAATGAACCGACTAGTATTTTTAGACTATTATTCTACTTACCTTTTTCTTGGATATCTATGCTAAAACCTTCTAGCCCACTGTAGCCCGTGATAAAAGCATGTTTTCCGAGCGGGTGACCCAGGAATTTATCGTAGTCATCGCGGACTGGTCCCGGTGGAGCGTCTTCTGTGTAAATGCCTTCAATCTCCAACTAGGTCCGTATCATTTGGAACATGCTCATGGGCTTGTTTAGTATCCTTGACAAATAAGATAGCAGTTGATTTATTTTTTAATTTATTTAATTCATTTAAGATCTTAACAGGATATCTAATATCTGCCAAACTGCATTACAGTTTGTTGGTAGAAAAACAAGTGACCCTCCTCCACTTAAAATATTAAGTACTTACATCAGATCTGATGGTACTTGTTGTTGGTGTGCTTATATTTGACTATCTATGTTCAAATAATAAACACAACAACAACGAGGAAACGTAATAAAACGTAAATAAACACCTTTACACCTTATTTTATTTTGATGAGGGGAAAAACTGCTAACTTATTTTTACTGTTGAGTCAACAGTAAAAATAAGTTAGCAGTTTTTCAACAGTGTTAACAATAGGCACAGGATTGTCAAGGGTGCTTATGTTCGTAAAGTTTATACCACGTGGTTAATCTAAGTTGACATTGTATTTTAAAAGACATCCAAAGGCCGATAATACGAGCTGAAGAAAAATGGCAACACGTAAAGCTTATACAAGAATTTTTTTTAGAAGGTCACCTAAGAATTTGGCCACACTGAGCACACTATATTTTTTTTATATACAGGAGTACTGTATATACGGAGAGAAAATTTGCTAACGAAAATACCGACAGTAACTTAGGTACCTGATCACACGTATTTAAATGTACCTATATACACTTCTTAAAATCTCAAGGTTTAGTTTTTACGAGTATTAGACTTTTTTTGTGATATAGGAACAACTTCCGTTATTTTTAGACCAAACACCAGAAAGCTAATTTCGAATTGAATTTGTTACAGCGGTTTAGAGCAAATGAACTGACTATTAAGAGGATACCTTAATTCTTACAAACCACATTTACATTACATCACCATTATATTAAAAATAAAGATTACCGTCAATAATCTAAAAATACATAATCCTAACGAAATTAATAATAAAAAATTGTTTAAGTACAATTCTGATGTCAATAAAGACTTCGATTCAATAAATCTATCTAGTTATGTCATAATGCTCATTTATAGAATAAAGAAGATTTTCCAATTAAAGTTGATAAACTACTAGGTAAGGCATTACGGATCGAACATGCCGTCAGTGTTCAAAAGGAACTAACAGATAACATCAACTATTAACGTGCCAATCTTGGGACATGCATTTATACTGAATATTGTCTCGTAGGTATAATTATTGTATGTTACAAAATTGTACGAACTGTCAATATATTATGTGTAATTATGTGTATACCTTAATTTTATTGACGTTTGTTTTACACTTTCTACGTTTCTATATTTTCTTGCACCGCTTTGAGTGTCTCTGTTTGGCCTTGTGGTTGACTGGTAGAGAATGCCATTTGGCATTAAGTCCGCCAATTGTACACTGTATTTTATTTTGTGCAATAAAGTTTGAATAAATAAATAAATAAATATAAGTTATCTGTATCAACATTTTCAGGTAATTTTTCGTTACATTCCTTCACAAAAACCACCACGTTAATATGAAAAGCGAATTAAGTTATTGCTCAGCACGCGTTCAGTAGAATGTTGAAACTGTAAGGGTAATTCCAACAAATTATGTTAAAATGTAAGATTATGTTGCACGTGAGAAAATGGGTTTCTAGTTAGTTCGTTGTCTAAATAGCTTAGAGCGCTGAAGCGAGGCAGAGCCTTCTCGGGGTGTTAAGCATGGAAATGTACGTAAGTATTTTACACACAATGCAAATATTCTCGGTCTGAACTGTACTAGGTAAATTCGTCTCAGTATTCTTATTTGTAAAACCTTCATGATTTTTACTTAATTTTTACTTTGCCTGATGGTAAAACGTACTTTTATTGATTTGAGAAATTGTTGTGTTCCATTATACCTACTATTCTGTAGTGTTGCAGAAGTTAGAAACAAAAGCAGGTCACTCTCAACACAAAGCATCCTCGATAGCTCTGACGACCTTGTTCACCACAACGAAAACAACTGTACATACAGGGCTGTTATTCACAAACCGACGCGTTCTCACCTGTCACCTCACCCCTCACCCGTTTTTATATGGAAACTGTCAAAAAGTGACAAATGACATTTGACAGTTTCCGTATAATAACGGGTGAGCGGTGAGGTGACAGGTTAGGACAAGCGGGCTTGCAGGTATGTGGTGTTTACTTTACGTAAATCATGTAATTTAATCAACATTAAAATATTTATTCACTAAACTGTAGACCGAGAATAAGTTACCGACCGCCGACAGGATGCGAAAACTAATTACCCATGAAAAACTGTTAATATGAAACGGTATATCGTATTTAATATCGACACCACACAAGGAAAGACATGCGGACCATAAATTCCCACAATACTGGCCACCGGAGGCCATAAAATGGCGGGAAAGTGGGAAAATAAAAAGCATTCCGGGCCCCCGACTCACGAATCAGACCCTCTAATTGTGCATTTCCTACTGTTTCCGTTAAACTGACGTATGAAAATGTATTTTACTTTGAAATCTTGGCGAAGTCTAAAGAGTGAAGTAGTTTCCTGATTACCTACTTATTTTGTTTGAGACACATGCAGAACTTTAAGAATTGATAATAATAATAATAATAATAATAAATATTCTTTATTGCACCATAAATGAGTGATAATGTTAGTGCAGTAAAGTATAAACAATCCACCTGGGCTCAACCGACCTGTCTTAAGATACCTGTCCTGTCTTTTGTGTGTGATATTGTACCTCATTGTTAAACAAATAAATTCATTCTGAAGCTGATTCTCAAATATACCATAAGTTAGGTAGGTACTTAGTTTTCGGTATCACTTATATTATTTTTTGAAGAGACGATAAAACATTTATCAAATACAATATTTCTCTAGGTTTTATTTAGGAAACCAGTCCGTTTCATACATTCTACCTACTAGAGCTCTTCGTAGCTAGAATTCGAAAGCCTATAGAGCTGGGACTTTTCCCAGCCTCGCTCTTTTTCCAGGCCTCGTCCCAGTTCTGAGCATTCTCTGGCCAGTCGTTGCGAAATGCATCCACTTACTTCATTTACCTATATGTTAGTTTTCCTCTTAAAACTAAAAGACTGAATCTTACATGGATTTGGACATGGACCTACCTAAGTATATTTTTCCATGACCAACAACGGACGATATTGTGTGTAGCTTAAATACCTAAGCACTATTGGGTTTTCCAACCTTTTAACTAAATTTACACAACGCGTAATTAACATACTTACATGTAACGTAAACGTTGCAAAACATCTATCTATACATATAATAAAGCAGAAGAGGGTCAAAAATCTGTACATTGAAGATATAAGAAAAAAAATCGATTGAGGGGTCTTAGAATCGATAACAGAACACATTTCAACGGTTTTTAGAATTCATGTCTGTTTGTCTGTTTGTCTGTCTGTTTATTTGTCTAACTATCACGTGAAAACTAGCGAATGGATTTTAATACAGCCTTCAATAATATGTTTATTGGATCTTCGGCGAGGTTATAGGCTATAAAAATCATACAGATTGGGGATGAAAAGGGGTGAAAACAGGGGTTGAACTTTGTATGGGAAGTCCTTCAATTCGTAATTTAAAGGCTTGAAAATTGGTAAGCATCTACTTGGAAGCAAAGTAAAAAGAACCCCATTCAAACATTGTGCAATAAACAGATAGTATTTGAAAAAACGGGGGACGAAATATACTTGAGAGGCCAAAGACAAAAAAACAAAAGTCCCTCAAACCATATTAACTGTTTGATATGAGAGATCTAATTATGTTGGACAGCCGGTCGCTATCAATATTCACAAACCTAGGTACATACCAATCTTACTATGCAAGCTCGATGTTTTTTTTTTGTTTTCGATGGAGGGTACCTCTACCTACCTACGCAGAGCAGCGGGCTCTCGGTTGCATGGTTAGACTTGCGGCACGTATATGTATGCGCATGATTGAAATAATTTGAGTTTTCCGAGTTGCATCAACTTTATTTGTTTAAAAAGCTACTTTACTGTTCAAATAATAAGGTTCAAAATGTATAAATTTAAATATTAATATTTTTGTATAAAATCTTTTTTTTGGGGTGCTGATTACAACAATGATATCCATTTTCAAATGCAAGATGGCGGGCATTTATTTTCTTAATAATCGTTATGGGATATGTTTGAGGTTCTTCGGGGTACGAGGATATCAGGGGTGGGGAAGGGGTGGGGGGTTCACTGACCATTCTCAAACCTAGAAAATAAACGAACCACAAACGAAGTTTCCCATCTCTGTCGCACTTTAGTACAGACTTGCAAGTGCGACAGAGAGGGAAAACTTCGTTTGTGGTTCGTGGTAGCCTCCCCCCCCCCCCCCCCCAAGTCGTAAAATTTGCGTTTTGCGTCAGCAAAATTCATAAAATACGTTTTTTGATGTTATTAATTCGAAACAAATTAAGCATAATTGCAGCTCTATAAGCCTAAGCTATGGCCCTTAAAAAATGGCCCTATTTATGTTCTCCCGGTTCGCAGTTCGCACCGAAGTAACGTTTGTCAAAGTTGCAAATTTGGATGAACTAACTGATCCATACTACATACCGAAGACCGGCCGGGTCAGACTTTTCTCATTTAGGATATATAGGTATTTGTTAGTAAAATATAGGTATATAACAATAAACATTAAGTATGACCAAATTCGAAATTTATAGGCCTATAGGAAACAAAAACTCAATCTCAGAAAATCACACATCTCCCAGGAACAACCAGGGTGGGTGCGCTATCAACCTGGGCCTCTACTCCACCTTTGAATGTGAAAGAACAAACAAAGTTAGTAAGGTTCTCCAATAATTTTTAAACAAAAAAATATGAATTCAGCCACCGACAACTAAATTTTTTTCTTTAAAATTTTGCGCTCGCTTCGCTCGCGTTTTCATCTAGATTCCTTAATGCGTAAGAAGTCTTTTCTGCACCCTGCATCACAATGTTCTAAAAGTTTCACGCTCGCTTTGCTCGAGTTTTAATCTACATGACTTGATGCGTATAAAGTCTTTTCCACACATGCATTACAATGTTCGAAAAAATTTGCGCTCGCGTTTTCATCTCACTCGATGAATAATGGAGTATTTTCCGCAGCTGCATCATAATGTTCGAAAATTTTCGCGCTCGCTTCGCTCGCGTTTTCATTTACACAACTTGATACGTGTAAAGTATTTTCCGCACTTACATCGTAATGTTCGAAAGATTTCGCGCTCGCTACGCTCACGTTTTCATCTGCATAACTTAATGCGTATGAATATTTACCGCACCTGTATCATAATGTTCCAAATAATTCGCGCTCGCTTCGCTCGCCTTTTTAACCACCTGCATCATTATGTCCGAAAAGTTTCGCGCTCGCTTCGCTCGCGTTTTCATTTACATAACTTGATACGTGTAAAGTATTTTCCACACTTACATCGTAATGTTCGAAAGATTGCGCGCTCGCTACGCTGGCGTTTTCATCTGCATAACTTAATGCGGTATGAACATTTTCCGCACCTGTATCATAATGTTCGAAACGTTTCACGCTCGCTGCGCTCGCGTTTTCATTTGCATGATTTAATGCGTATGAATATTTTCCGCACCTATATCTTAATGTTCCAAACATTTCGCGCACGCTTCGCTCGCCTGTTTAACTACATTACTTGATGCATAGAAAGTCTTTTCCGCACCTGCATCATTATGTCCAAAAATAATGTTCGAAACATAGGGAAGGACATGGGACACCGCAAGGGGGTGGAAGAAAGATAACTAGCTTAGCGCCTAAAATAAAAGAATAGCAATAACATTCTAATGCGATGACCGAGTTCTACGCAGACGAAGTCGCGGGCAAAAGCTAGTACATATAATAAAGCAGAAGAGGGTCAAAAATCTGTACATTGAAGATATAAGAAAAAAAATCGATTGAGGGGTCTTAGAATCGATAACAGAACACATTTCAACGGTTTTTAGAATTCATGTCTGTTTGTCTGTTTGTCTGTCTGTTTATTTGTCTAACTATCACGTGAAAACTAGCGAATGGATTTTAATACAGCCTTCAATAATATGTTTATTGGATCTTCGGCGAGGTTATAGGCTATAAAAATCATACAGATTGGGGATGAAAAGGGGTGAAAACAGGGGTTGAACTTTGTATGGGAAGTCCTTCAATTCGTAATTTAAAGGCTTGAAAATTGGTAAGCATCTACTTGGAAGCAAAGTAAAAAGAACCCCATTCAAACATTGTGCAATAAACAGATAGTATTTGAAAAAACGGGGGACGAAATATACTTGAGAGGCCAAAGACAAAAAAACAAAAGTCCCTCAAACCATATTAACTGTTTGATATGAGAGATCTAATTATGTTGGACAGCCGGTCGCTATCAATATTCACAAACCTAGGTACATACCAATCTTACTATGCAAGCTCGATGTTTTTTTTTTGTTTTCGATGGAGGGTACCTCTACCTACCTACGCAGAGCAGCGGGCTCTCGGTTGCATGGTTAGACTTGCGGCACGTATATGTATGCGCATGATTGAAATAATTTGAGTTTTCCGAGTTGCATCAACTTTATTTGTTTAAAAAGCTACTTTACTGTTCAAATAATAAGGTTCAAAATGTATAAATTTAAATATTAATATTTTTGTATAAAATCTTTTTTTTGGGGTGCTGATTACAACAATGATATCCATTTTCAAATGCAAGATGGCGGGCATTTATTTTCTTAATAATCGTTATGGGATATGTTTGAGGTTCTTCGGGGTACGAGGATATCAGGGGTGGGGAAGGGGTGGGGGGTTCACTGACCATTCTCAAACCTAGAAAATAAACGAACCACAAACGAAGTTTCCCATCTCTGTCGCACTTTAGTACAGACTTGCAAGTGCGACAGAGAGGGAAAACTTCGTTTGTGGTTCGTGGTAGCCTCCCCCCCCCCCCCCCCAAGTCGTAAAATTTGCGTTTTGCGTCAGCAAAATTCATAAAATACGTTTTTTGATGTTATTAATTCGAAACAAATTAAGCATAATTGCAGCTCTATAAGCCTAAGCTATGGCCCTTAAAAAATGGCCCTATTTATGTTCTCCCGGTTCGCAGTTCGCACCGAAGTAACGTTTGTCAAAGTTGCAAATTTGGATGAACTAACTGATCCATACAACATACCGAAGACCGGCCGGGTCAGACTTTTCACATTTAGGATATATAGGTATTTGTTAGTAAAATATAGGTATATAACAATAAACATTAAGTATGACCAAATTCGAAATTTATAGGCCTATAGGAAACAAAAACTCAATCTCAGAAAATCACACATCTCCCAGGAACAACCAGGGTGGGTGCGCTATCAACCTGGGCCTCTACTCCACCTTTGAATGTGAAAGAACAAACAAAGTTAGTAAGGTTCTCCAATAATTTTTAAACAAAAAAATATGAATTCAGCCACCGACAACTAAATTTTTTTCTTTAAAATTTTGCGCTCGCTTCGCTCGCGTTTTCATCTAGATTCCTTAATGCGTAAGAAGTCTTTTCTGCACCCTGCATCACAATGTTCTAAAAGTTTCACGCTCGCTTTGCTCGAGTTTTAATCTACATGACTTGATGCGTATAAAGTCTTTTCCACACATGCATTACAATGTTCGAAAAAATTTGCGCTCGCGTTTTCATCTCACTCGATGAATAATGGAGTATTTTCCGCAGCTGCATCATAATGTTCGAAAATTTTCGCGCTCGCTTCGCTCGCGTTTTCATTTACACAACTTGATACGTGTAAAGTATTTTCCGCACTTACATCGTAATGTTCGAAAGATTTCGCGCTCGCTACGCTCACGTTTTCATCTGCATAACTTAATGCGTATGAATATTTACCGCACCTGTATCATAATGTTCCAAATAATTCGCGCTCGCTTCGCTCGCCTTTTTAACCACCTGCATCATTATGTCCGAAAAGTTTCGCGCTCGCTTCGCTCGCGTTTTCATTTACATAACTTGATACGTGTAAAGTATTTTCCACACTTACATCGTAATGTTCGAAAGATTGCGCGCTCGCTACGCTGGCGTTTTCATCTGCATAACTTAATGCGTATGAACATTTTCCGCACCTGTATCATAATGTTCGAAACGTTTCACGCTCGCTGCGCTCGCGTTTTCATTTGCATGATTTAATGCGTATGAATATTTTCCGCACCTATATCTTAATGTTCCAAACATTTCGCGCACGCTTCGCTCGCCTGTTTAACTACATTACTTGATGCATAGAAAGTCTTTTCCGCACCTGCATCATTATGTCCAAAAATAATGTTCGAAACATAGGGAAGGACATGGGACACCGCAAGGGGGTGGAAGAAAGATAACTAGCTTAGCGCCTAAAATAAAAGAATAGCAATAACATTCTAATGCGATGACCGAGTTCTACGCAGACGAAGTCGCGGGCAAAAGCTAGTAATATTATAAGTACTATAAACGAATAACGAGGAACTGAAATACATAAACAAATTGCGTAAACGAAGCTTCAGAGTTGAGACATGCAGACTGCACTGCTAGACAATATTAAATCAAAGAGAAACCGAGTTTACCTTTAGTATTCGCAGCAGCGCGGCGAACAGAATCCAAGCGTATGACAAATTGAGTTTACAGTTTCACCATTTTTTACATTTCGAGTCTAAAAATTAATTCAACTGCACCGAAACTCATTGGTATGCGCGCAGCGGTCTGAAAATCAACAACTGACTGAACATTGTCTATTCCGACCGCGTCCGATTCAACCCTTTCTCCTCTCAGTTCATTTCTTTCCAAAATTTGTGATTTTATTTCCCTTAGTGTGAATGCAATGAAATGTCCTTTTGTCAGCGCTCCCCTTTCGCAAATATCGCTGCTCTTTGGCGTTATTCGTCTCATTTAATTCGTTCTCATGTTTGTCTATCAACAGTTTATGACAACATTGTTTTTAATAAAATATTGACTTGGATATATAATAGGTACAATATTAAACGTTTAATCTGTCTTGTATTGCTAAATAGGTATCACTTGCATACACAAAGAATACGAGTATGGGAAACTAAAAGAGCGTTTAAGTACCTAACAAACGTGTTGCGCGTAGTAACGTAAATCCTTAAATATTGAAAAGGATTTTACACAAATCATTGAATTTTTGGACACTCCGTAATTACCTACATGTAATTTTTTTCGGGTTCTTGAAGTGTCCTATATCGTAAAAGTCTTCCTATTTTCAGCTAACATGCCTTTATTAAAAACAGACGCACCCAACTTCGCTTGGCTGCACTTAGTTTTACAGCGTTGTAGTGCATTTACCACGAAACCCAGTTATAGTCTTCCTTTTATCAAAGTGTCACGCTAAAGCCAGCGCTATCCACAGAGTCAGTTTACGTTTGTGACCGCCGAAACGGATTAATTATGGAAACCTGGCCCCGCACAGTTCAGTCATCCCTTATGACAAGGCAAGCGTCAAACATTACTCAACGACCACTACAGTGCGCTAGCAGCAGACAGTTCGCATACCTCCGTGTGGCCTAAGGGTGTGACATACAGGCGCTCTAGGTATATATTTTAAACATTGAAAAATAGTGATTTGATACTAACGAGTGTTAATGGACTGTATTATTTTACTGTTGCAACTGAATACGGGGATTAATATGCAACATGCATTGTTAGATGTATATTTTACGCTCGCCGATCTGATGTATCAAGCGCACAAATTATATGAGAATAGACTACTAAAAGATAAAAGTTGACAGGTTAGAACCCTTGCAGGCTTTGTACAGTCCGCATTAAAAGTAGCTAACATATATGAAAACGCCAAAATTCTTTATTACAAGGGAATAGGAACTTTTGACGTTTTCATATGCCAAGCTACTTTTGATGCTGACTGTACGTAGCAACGCAGCTGAAACTTAATTTATTCATATAGAAAAACAGTAAGTAAATGAAAAAAATAATAAACTAAATATAAATAAACTTATTACTTTTGTTAATTATATGAATATTCCTGAAGTTTTAAAATCAGAGCTAAATTTAATTGAAGATACTAAATTTTTAATTATTCTGATTAAATTAAACATTATTTTGACTTTAAAAAATGTGTATGATTAATTTAAAAACAGATAACATCTCGCCCAAAAAATGCCTCGTTTGTTTCGATATAATCTTCTTTATGAACAATGAATAGTTGAATACATAATGTGCCAAAATGTAGTAAGTATATTGATGTAAACAACAGGATTCCAACCAAAGCGTACTACAAAATTTTGGCGCCTGAAATACAAATAGAGACCGCTAGTTTCCGTGAAATGAAACGTCCATGTTTAAAATTACCATAAATGCTTATATCTCATTTCGCTACATTGTTTGCTGTTTCATTTGAAATTCAAGCTTCTTCGTGATTATTTTAATCTCTACGCTTTAGTTAAAACAAAAGAAAAATGTGCTTACTCGGGAGTAAAATTATGATTAAAAAGAAAAAAAAATAGGTAGATTTATGCTATGCTTTATGAGATTCTCGACGACTTGCCAGAGAGTGTATTATAGCTTATGTAAATAACCTTTTTATAAGCATACAAATTCCCCTCTCTTGTTTCTATCCCGTAAATTTTAAAAACCCCCGACAAAAAAAATAAACTTTAAAAACAAACAAATAATATTTGTTAGTTTTTAGAGTTTATTTTAGAGTTGATCTCCGCTACCCTAAGGTTGTCTGGAAGAGATCGCTCATTAGCGATAAGACCGCCTGTTGTTTGCCTCTACTCATTGTCATTATGAACTGTTATGTGTTACTTTTGTTGAGGTTATGCAATAAAGAGTATGTGTATTGTATTGTATTGTAACACGGTACCCGAATCGATCGGACATAAGGAAGTTAGTCAGATCCCCTCATCAACTAGAAAAGAGCTGATGATCTTCAAACGGCTGAACAAATTTTCTGAGCTTTGCTGAAATTTGTTGAACAAAATGGAAGAACACTCGGGATAAAATTATCTATGACACAAAAAAACAACACAAAAATCGGTTCATCCGTTTGGGAGCTACGATACCACAAACAGATACACAGATACACAGACAAGTTAAACTTATAACACCCCTCTCTTTTGGCGTGGGGGGTTAAACACAATCGATATTTAACTATACATATAGTACATGTACATGTCCGCAGGCTGTGAGTGATTTTTTTTTAAGTCTGGTCTCAAGGAGAATAGATTAAAAATACTATGAAACTTAAAGTAAGCATATAATAATTTTCAGATATTATTGAATTCGACATTACGTTTCTATAGCTTTAGGTTCAACAATCACATTAAAAATAAATAGTTATGAATGAATGAATGAATGAATGAAGAACTTTATTTCGACAACATGCTAGGTATTATAATACCCCACTCAGCATGTGTCGGGTCATAAAAGGTTACGATTATCTAATAGCGAAATTTAACGAAATGATACGAGTAAGCGAAAATAACACTACGGGTAGGTATATCACACGTATATATTTTCAGGAAATAAAAGACGATCTAATCTAAGATATCAGCATGTAACTAGTACGAAAATGATGACAACAGCGGATTATCTATGGGTAATAATACAGCAAAAGAAGGTAGAAAACAGATTTGATATATGCCGCGCGTGTGTTATCTGAATATTGAGGATTTCAGCATTAAAGGCAATACGTGACTGCCAAAAACGTTACTAGAATTTTATGCGGAATTTTTCAGTGAGCTGCGTAGGGCGCATCCGGTAAACCGCGATACAACCATATTTTATATCAATAAATACTGATCACAGGTGGATTTTTACGGTAGGTAAAATCAACCGGCGGCGGCTATGTTATGTTTCAATGCATTGTATAAACATTAACATGTATGTATAGTAAGTAGCAAAAAGCTACGGTAGCCCAGTGGTTCAAGCATGCGGCTGTCAAGCGGCGGTCGTGGGTTCGAATCCCAGCTCGTACCAATGAGTTTTTCGGAACTTATGTACGAAATATCATTTGATATTTACCGTTAGCTTTTCGGTGAAGGAAAACATCGTGAGGAAACCTGCATACATCCGCGAAGAAATTCAAAGTTGTATGTGAAGTCCCCAACCCGCTCTGGGCCAGCGTGGGGACTACTGCCCAATCCCTCTCATCTATGAGAGGAGGCCTGTGCCCAGCAGTGGGACGTATATAGGCTGATGATGATGATGATGATAGTAAGTAGAATTATGTGTGTATATACTTGAGCAAATTCACACATTGCTAAGATTTTCATGCGGTAAATTATTTGTGCGGTAAATTGAGCCTGTCGTTTGTCGCATTACAACGTCGGAACAAAAAAAAAAACATATGTATTATTTAGTGTGATTCTCTTGAAAGAGTTCGTGTGCAAAACGAATATTTATCACGTGCATGTGCAATAAACAAAGCACAAATTAAATAAAAGGCGTCTTCGGCCATGATTCATTGTTAGAGCCCTCAAATCTCGATAGTTTACGGGGGACTGACCCCTCGTAAACGGAGATTGGGTGAGATGACCAAATTTACTTAGACACAAGTACTGTACCAATATACTACTATCGTACAGTTGTACACACAGCGCATAAATAAAATAATAATTATAAAATTAAAAACACTAAACATATAAAATTAAGTTCCAAAATAAATGACTTAGGAAATCTATTTCGTTTTACAGTCGGGGGACACAATATTTTGGTATTATGTGTAGTATAATTTTTATTTTAGATCCTAATTTTTTATATTAATTTTAAAGTATATTATTCCGTAAAATCATGTTCGAAATACTTACATTATATATATTATATATATTTAAAATCGTCTCTTCAAGTGAATGAATCATTTGATACCCCATTTGATAAGATCGATTTTTTCTTCTTCTTCTTTTTATTGCAACGTCACTATGTTACAGTTGATGACGAAAGGATTCTAATCACACATCGAAATCAGTTAAGGCGTTGAAAACTTCTGGGGGAACAAAGAAACTTACATACATTTATACTTTCAACATACGGGAAAAAAACGACACTCCTTTTTGTGGGTCGTCGTGTAAAAATAGTGCAACTATATTCTCACATGTATTGACAAGTGACAAGAGAAGACATAATACATGTAGGTATGTGAAATGATTTTGATGATTTGCAACTTGCAGCAGTTACAATTATACAATAGGGAGAGTAAATAACCTTACTCATGACCTACATATAATACATGTAGGTATGTGAAATGATTTTGATGATTTGCAACTTGCAGCAGTTACAATTATACAATAGGGAGAGTAAATAACCTTACTCATGACCTACATATCTATAAACGTTGCCTAGGCTTGACCACAATGCATGATATGGTGAGCATATATTATTGAAACCGAGCTGTGCCACTGACACTGGTTTGCATTTAATATACAAGGCTATTTGGCTACTTGCTGCATATCAAAATTTTTGTGACACCTAAACCCACTTACTCGGAAATTAGTATTTTTAAATGAGCATCATTTGTATATTTATTCGTTAATTTCGAAAAGGGTTGTTTCATTATCTTGGTGGAATTTACACAACTGGGGTTTAAAGGAGCAAAAAAAGATCTCTCTTTTAACTCATTACGAAAAGTTTATTTTATTTTTATTTTATTTTATTTATTTGGAGAACCAACAGCTATGTTAATATATTAAATATGAAAGAAGATACAGAGAGCCAATTATAGGAACTCACAGGTAGTGCCATGATACTTAACTAGTAGGTACTAACTAATGTTACGCACTAACGTAACCACACATGCGAACAAAGAAAATAAAACTAATACAAATGCAAGACTTGAAGTTTTGCTGAAACAGAAGTTCTCACTAACTAACTAATTTATAAGTACAATGTAGGTATAACAAGGTACATAACGAGCATAGTTGGGCCGTGACAAGGATACTAACCCAATGGTGACAAGGACAAAAATAATAATAAATGAGATGCTAACACACTAACTCAAAATACTGCTGCACTATGTTACGTCTCACGCTAGAAATTTTACAGTTGAATATATCAATATCTAGTTCTTTAGACAACTCATTTAGGTTACCAAAGCTCTGTTTTACATTAAGTTACCTATACCGATTTCAACTTTTCTAATGATCCGTGGCGTGGAGACAGACGAGGTCAAAAATGGAATGAGGCTTCGTTTGCAACAGGTGCCGGTTCAATCTTACCTTAACGGTTCCGTAAATATGTTCCACACCGAAAGGTCTTGATTGAGAAGTGTGCACATAAACTGTTTTTAGACGTTGTTGAGCGAAATTTTCTTAAGTTAGGAGCCCCATTTCATTATGACGTGTGAACACGACTGTACATCTCTACACCTATCACTTTCTTTCCGCCGTTCCGCTCGCAAGGGTCCACAAACATAGGAGATGAATCATAAAAATGAACAATAATACTTCAACACGCACTGAATTTTATGTCCATTGCGCCATAAGCTAGCGTTTTATTTTGGAATTGACAAAACTTTGGTGATGAAATTCTCGTAAAATAGTAGGTTGATGAAATGGCTTTTGAACTGTCGTAAAAGTGTACAATTTAAAAGGACAAGTTAAATAAATGGCACTGTAAGTATCTTTAAATAAAACCTCAGTAAATACTAATATCCATATGCCAACTATACGGCTGTTAAATCAGTTTAGTTATACCTATTTCAGTTCCAAATTTTAATGTTTAAATTATAAGAAAAAACAACCCTTGGACGATTTTTGTAGAACTGTGTTTCCATTTTTAAGTCAGTGGGAAACATGAATAATTTATCATCTTTTTATGCCCTACGTTTTGACTGCTGCCCGGAACCCTCGGCGGGTTGCCGAATTTGTACCTATGTTAAAATGTTTCACGAAATACGTTTTGCTGGAATACCATAAAATTTGAAATAACCAAAACATTAACTTGAAATAAATCACAAAGCCTCCAAGGCCATAATCCTCGTGACAAAACAAGTCCTCATACCGCCGAATCCAACGAATTTATGGATAATAGGGATTTAAATTTCTGCTTTTATAATTTTCGTCCGTGTTGCACCCTTCTGGTAATCCTCGGGAAGACAACCAAAACGACACAGTAAAGGGTTCTGTATAGCTTAATTCCAATAAAACTTTGAACGTGCAACGAATAACGCTTTTGGTTTGGAGGCTTTTCTTCCGAAGCCTGTAGGGGACTAAATCTGCATTAGAGGACAAATCCATGACAATGTGTAAGAAATAAAAATGTCTCGAAAGATCTTCCACCGAATCCATATTAATACATAAAGTACCACTTTCTGAGCAACTGTACTAAAAAAATATTTATTGTATAAAAAATACTACTCCTACTTTTTGTTTGTAAAGTAGATGCAATAAAGTAAAATAAAAATGAATATTACGGCCGCTCTAAAATGCTATTCATCCGATTGCTATTCATTCGAAGTTGTAGATATTACGTGGAATTACAGGATTTTCAGACTCCTGAAAAAATGGTCATGTTTACTTATATGTACCTAGGGGCGCCACTTCCCATTCAGCTCGCCACAAGCTGCCCTGGGGGCTTATTATTATTATTATTATTTTCATTTTAATAATTTATGCACCACCTACTACTCTGTTTTATACTTCTTTACTCCACTAACCAAAGGTTGTCTGGAAGAGATCGCTCTTTAGCGATAAGACCGCCTTTTGTTCTACCTCTGTATCCCTGTTTCTTTGTTTTTCTTTTGTATGTGTGTTTATGTGAGGTATGCAATAAAGAGTATTTGTTGTTGTTGTTGTTATTGTACCTAGGTAAATACTTACAAGACAATTGGACGTGTGAATCGTTTAACGGCGAGTGGCAATTTTATTTAAATTTTGGTCTCCGCGTGAACTCCAAAATCACAGAAAAGGCGATTTTACTTACTTCATTTCGATTAAACGTCCTTTTAAATTTGTCCTAAATTCAAACCCATGTACAAAGTACATATTGTCTACTTCTCCCAAATATATAAGTACCTATACATAGTGTGCAAGTCTCCTGCACTCCTCCCCTAACAGCGCCGTAATGAAATGCTATAGGTATTCATGTCGCCTCAGCGATACACCCCTGGCATACTGATACTGAAAATTCCGAAGCCCCGAAGTTTCGCCTGTCGACGGAAATACATTATCGTGCGAAAAATTTGCTTTTATGATTTTTTAAGAACTTAGGATTATTTAGATACGATGCTTAATTTAGTTTTAGTGGGTGCAACTCAGGTATTATATTAGGTGTCTGTCCTGATGACAAAAATATGGTAAAAAGAATTTTATGTCATACCTGGCCATAAAGCGGCAATTACCGCACGCCCCGCGCGCGGGAAATCCCACTTCCTGGCCAGGTGGTGACATAAAATTTTGTACTTAACACGGGCGGTAATAAAGAATGCCTCAGATCGCATATTTATCGCCCTTGCCTTCGGCTCGGGCGTCAAATACCTACGATCTGAGACATTCTTTGTTTTACCGCCCTTGTTAAGTAATGTACTATAACGATTGCACAAATAATAAGTCGCAAAAGCGATTTACAAACCTATACGGGTCTAAATAGCAAATACGAACGAACACAATCCTACATACCAACAGAGCAAGTTTAGTAGGGGTATTACTATAACCTACGATTTTGAATTAAATTTAAATTACAGTACGGGTTGAATACGATTTTCCCCGGGATTAAGATAGTATAATGGTGGCGTAGGTAGGAGCAGTACCTACCTAACGATAACTTTAATTCTTCAGTTATCTCGAACTATAGCGATCGTTCACTACACGCAGAGAGCCCGATTCGAGATTCAAAATTTAACGTGACCTGACTCCCCCAGGAGGGATATCCCCGGTTGCATTTCTAACTTGAAAGAAAAGGGATGTCCTAGGGATATTGCTTGAGTACGAGTAAGTAAATAAAACTTCTGCGTGCCATAAATCTATAATCGGTGATAAAAATAATATTTGTTGTAAGTATTCAAGTTTAATTCAAGGTTTGTTAAAAGAAATATATAATTTACGTAGCTCGTTATCAGTCGCCCGATAAGTTAACAAATGTTGAAATTAATTAGCGTCAAATCTTCGGCAATAAATTACACCCCGTTTACTCCTTTCGGATTTGCATTCTCTAATTAATGGAACAAAGTTTTCGGAAGCGAGTTGTGAAATACAGCCGTATCCGTTTTCTAATTAGTTGTCTTTTCGATATTTTTCGTTTGTTATCAGTGTACCTACCTATCTAATTTATATAATTATTATATTTCAAATTCCACTACAAAAAAAAATCCTAGCCATTTCGTCAAATATATATTATCATCGACGTTGCCGTTAATACATTCAATGAACATGACGGCACATATGCGTCCGTACCTCTACGTAAGATTTTCACTTCAGAGCGGAAAAACGGTGCTACGGTGTAGGACACGTAGCTTTTGTGGACCATGAATGGGTTAATGTGATCAGTAGGGGATCTGAGGTTTTACTAGTTTAATGAATGGGAAATGCTAGGTATATTGAAATAGCTGCAGCACTATAAGTAATGAATAATCGCTGAATGCAGCGGCCGTTTTCCGTGTGTTACCAAATATTCAAAGGGTATTTTATTAATTTATGCTGTTAAAGAATAAACGTTCTAGATTAAATATCAAAAAGCTTTCTCTCTCAACGGTTCTCTCCCCTACATACTAGCCAGAAACCTATTAAAATATTTTTATCTATAGTTAAAAAAATATCTCAAAATCTAATCGGGGTCTCAGGTGATCCCAGGGCGGGCTCGTACTTCGCCCAGCGGCTGAGCGTGGCTATTCAGCATGGTAACGCGGCGAGCGTTCTAAGAACGATGCCTCGGGCAACATTAGAATTCCATTTATAATTATGTTTTAGTTAACCATAATGTAAATGTGGAATTTTTTGTATTTTCATGTAAATAAATGAATTCACTCTAGGATATTCAGAAACAAATAAAAAACTATTTATTCACTGCAATTAACTTTATAAAACATTGCACGGTGGGATTAACATGATTTGCTGTGTGTCGTATATTTTATTCACTGTTTCATTAAGTATCATATTTTCAATTTGCAATAGCAGTAAACGACATGAACATGAAAAAGTTTTTTCTGTACAAATTAATGTTGACCGACTCGTTATCTCGCAACTTCGGTGAAAAATTATTTAGTCATTAAAAAGTTTCCGTCGGATAATCAGAATTTGAAAAAATCTTTAAAGGGAAAGCGTTTATAAAATAACTAGCTTTTGCCCGCGACTTCGTCTGCGTAGAACTCGGTCATCGGATTAGAATGTTATTGCTATTCTTTTATTTTAGGCGCTAAGCTAGTTATCTCTCTTCCACCCACTTGCGGTGTCCCATGTCCTTCCCTATGTTTCGAACATTATGATGCAGGTGCGGAATATACTACAAACGCATTAAGTAATGTAGATGAAAACGGGAGCGCAGCGGGCGCGAAATATTTCAAACATTATGATGCAGGCGCGGAAAAAACTTCACACGTATCAAGCAATGTAGTTAAACAGGCGGGCGAAGCGAGCGCGAAATATTTGGAACATTATGATACAGGTGAGGATAATACTTCATTAATCATTAATCATTTATTTCATACGCATTAAGTCATGCACATGAAAAAGCGAGCGTAGCGAGCGCGAAAATTTTCGGACATAATGATGCAGGTGCGGAAAAGACTTTATATGCATCAAGTAATGTAGTTAAACAGGCGAGCGAAGCGTGCGCGAAATGTTTGGAACATTTATAGGTGCGGAAAATATTCATACGCATTAAATCATGCAAATGAAAACGCGAGCGCAGCAAGCGTGAAACGTTTCGAACATTATGATGCAGGCGTGGAAAAGACTTCATACGCATCAAGTAATGTAGTTAAGAAGGCAAGCGAAGAATTATTTGGAACATTATGATACAGGCGTGGAAAATACTTCATACGCATTAAGTCATGTAGATGAAAACGCGAGCGTAGCGAGCGCGAACATTTTCGAACATAATGATGCAGGTGCAGTAAAGACTTTATAAGCATCAAGTATTGTAGTTAAAAAGGCAAGCGAAGCGAGCGCGAAATGTTTGGAACATTATGATACAGGTGCGGAAAATATTCATACGCATTAAGTTATGCAGATGAAAACGCGAGCGTAGCGAGCGCGAAATCTTTCGAACATTACGATGTAGGTGTGGAAAATACTTTATACGTATCAAGTAATGTAAATGAAAACGCGAGTGAAGCGAGCGCGAAAATTTTCGGACATAATGATGCAGGTAGGTGCGAAAAAGACTTAATTATGCATCAAGTACCTAATGTAGTTAAAAAGGCAAGCGAAGCGAGCGTGAAATTTTTGAAACATTATGATACAGGTGCGGTAAACATTCATACGCATTAAGGTATGCAGATGAAAACGTGAGCGTAGCGAGCGCGAAATCTTTCGAACATTACGATGTAAGTGCGGAAAATACTTTATACGTATCAAGTTGTGTAAATGAAATGGCGAGCGAAGCGAGCGCGAAAATTTTCGAACATTATGATGCAGGGGCGGAAAATACTCCATTATTCATCGAGTGAGATGAAAACGCGAGCGCAAATTTTTTCGAACATTGTAATGCATGTGTGGAAAAGACTTTATACTTTATCTTTAGTCATGTAGATGAAAACTCGAGCGAAGCGAGCGTGAAACTTTTAGAACATTGTGATGCAGGGTGCGGAAAAGACATCTTACGCATTAAGGAATGTAGATGTAAAGGTGGAGTAGAGGCCCAGGTTGATCGCACCCACCCTGGTTGTTCCTGGGAGATGTGTGATTTTCTGAGATTGAGTTTTTGTTTCCTATCGGCCTATGAATTTCGAATTTGGTCATAATTAATGTTTATTGTTACATACCTATATTTTACTAACAAATACCTATTATTAGCCATTGACCAGAAGAACGGTGATTTGTACGACGATGGACAACACTATCGACGTGTCGCGGCCCTGTGGCGTCATGTCATCTGTCACTTCGGTCGGATCAATGGCGCGTCTTGAAGAGAATGCCTTAGCTATGCCTGTTTTCTGTATTATAATGTATTAAACCATGTAATTAATGAAGAGTGGAGCTTTTATACTTAACAGTATCAGAAGTGGCATGTTTTACTCTACGCCTGCAAGTTGTTTGGCAAGAATATGTGCATGATTGTTCCGTGGTTGAGAAGCTGTGTTTTGTCATGCAACATCAGTGTTGCCAGGTCTCCTGTTTTTACAGGAGATCTACTGTTTTTGGGGTGTGTCTACTGTTCTACTGTTTTTCCCAAAAAATCTACTGTATTTTAGAAATTTCTACTGGATTTCCCAAAAATTCTACTGGATTTGCGAATGCGCAGCGTCAAACAGAATGGCGCTCTACTGTTCATACAAAAGTGAACTTTTTTTGAACAGCAGCGTTTGTAAAACCTGGATGCGAAGTTGCATATCCGCAAAACTCGGCCAAAGATCTCCTACACGTATACCTACAACTTCGCAGGACAGGTGCACCATGTAACCGCATATTCAGAACTAAATTTGGCTTTGCTAGCCACTAATAACTGACGGAGTCGCTATCGCCGGACACGGCGAGGAGGACTATATTTCTATAGTGAGCAACTGAGCAAGCAAATGGCAGCCATGGTCACCAAATAGTCATTATTTGATGTGAAGTTGAAGTGACAGATGGGATGAAATTTTCTATTATGAAATGGCTCTGTGGAGTGTGGCAGTTAATACTTACTATTATATTATCACTGAAATCACTATGAAATATGCATTTAGGTAAATTTTATGGAATAAATTTTGTCTACTGTTTTTTTTTTGAATCTCCTGTTTTTTAGAGCATGTAGCTACTGTTTTTTTCAAATTGGACCTGGCAACACTGTGCAACATAATTTAATTTTACGTGGTTGTACCAAAGGATTGCACTCAATCATATAATACGGCAAAGTAGCAAATGCAAATGCATTTATCAGAAAAGTTGAGGCAGCATAAGGTAACAAATGTACAAAGAAATAAGTACTGCATGAGTTGTCCGAGACGCGCTCATGGCGTTGGGTTGGACTAAAGGCAATGCATATGCAGTATCCCTGGACGAATTATACACTTTATGGTAAGCTGTATCGTTGCAAAGTATCTGAATTAAGTTTCAAGCAGTTTCTGGTACAAATTGTTTGTGTATTCTACAGTATTTACAAGTCAATCAATGGGTGCTTTAAACAAATGACCTACTCTGACATTGTTTACGTTGTAACTGGCGTGTAAGAGAAATGTTTGAAATAACGAGATTAGTCCTTAATAGGCATTAAGTGTGTAACTGAATCTCAAACATTTCATACCTAAAATACCTACTGAATATCTGAATGATTAATTATCTCTGGCATATGTAATACAAAAAGCATGTAAAAGCTTGTCTGAAAACAGTTTGAAATGCAAGCAAAACCTAGAACTTGATTGTCTGACAGTACACTAGACATCACTTAAATAACATTTTAAAAGAATACCTTTTAATATTATTGAATATTGGTGAATGGGTAACTAAATGGTAAGGTATTGTTACCTAGTGTTCATAGAGCAATGGCTGCTTTGACCAGTAAGTGTTATAAGAAGTTTTATAAGAAATTGTACAGTAGGTATGGTACATGTACACCGGTGAATGAAGTACACAAGAGTTAATATGAGGAAATTAAAACAGAATAAAAATGGATGATAAAGTAGCTACCTTATCTTAATAATCAGTATCTTTGGAGTGGAATTCATTACTCATATTTACACATAACACACAATTAAAGTTAACACAGTAAGTATAGTGGCTGTGTATAGGTGGTACTGCGGTGAATAGGTAATACTATAATTACCTAAGAGTATTGAGTAAGGAAGCTATAAGGTCTTTTTATGTTCTGTGCTGTGTATTGCGCAGGACCGAGAAAAGTGGCATGCTCTTGTGCCGGAGGCCAAGACTCATTTTGGGTTGTTGTGCCAGCCCAGTTAGTTAGTTTATGTTCTGTGCTATAAGGCAAGCATGATTAATTTTGTGAGATACTATTAATATAATAGAGAAACTTGGCTGTGTACATAATTGTATGATGTTGTGTTGATACTGAATTATAGCATTTCTATAGGAAAAACGTGTTTGTGTGTGAACATATAAAACTGAAGTAGATGAGTTTTGTAACCAGATTAAATATCCATAGTCGCTTACTCTAGGAAGCCGGTACAGAGATAAAGTACTATCACATTGTTGTAGAAAGAGTATATACACCGTGTTACAGTTGAAGTTTATATATTTACTTTTAAATAAGATGTTTGGAAGTATTTTTACAGGTGGAATATGGACAAGGTTGAATGTTGAATATGGATGAACATCGAATATGGATGGTTGAAATGAATGAACAAATTACCAGTATGAGGTTGAAACGCAGTGGTGCCACAGACATGTGAAGTAGAGTGACCAATGGAACAAGAAATGGGAAATACTGTTATAACTACCCGAAAAGATTGGTATGATTGTAATGGTATTGGAAAACTGTAAGTGTATCATTATTATTAGTGTTTATGACTACTTCATGGGAATTTGATTCATCACATTAATAAATGCTTGTGTATTTGACATGTTCCCCAATGAACATGTTGTTATAGAGCCAGGTAAGGTAAATAAGAGAAGGTCAGAAGTCAGTAAATGAATGTGTTTCTCGAACACCTTGAGACAGCATACATGTGCATTAGATTCTTTGTGGTTCTTTTTGGTCACATTCCTAAGATGAGGTCTGTGCCAGGCAGTGGATCCTGCAGACTATTGATGACTTATTGTTAATGTTAAATGTTGATAATATGTTTTGCCAAATGTTGAAATATTGTAAGTTAATGGGAAAACGCTCTCATTAGTGGCTGATGCAGGTAAACAAAGTGACACAATGTCGAACTCTAAAAGGAATGGCAAGTTGTGTTAGATGTGTGTGGTCAAAGATGATTGCAGGTATATATAATCACCGCCCGTTGTTTACCTCTACTGCCTTATGTTCTGTACTGTGTTCTTTGAGAGGTATTGTATTGTAATCACAAGGCCTGTTAAAATGGATAATATAGTAGCTCAATGAAATAGGATAGACTGCAGTCGGTTGAAACCGCTCAACCAATCTCAAGGGAGCGCATACTCGTAGAGAAGTGTTTTAACTGCCCGCGTGGTCGTGTCGGAGGGTTCCCCTGGATTTTCCCCAGGCCACTCTCCAACCGCGCACTCCTAACGCCTTATTGGGCACGGCTTATAAAGCCGCAGTCAGGTTAAAAATAAAATAAGGCTGCAGTAGAGAAAAATGAAGTATTGTGAATAACACATCTTAAAAGAAATATATTATAGTATTCTGGCTATACTTAAAAGATTTGTTTAAGTGGGTCTAACGCGATATAAGTATGTTTACCAAGTGAGAGACTCTCACAGAGAGTTTATACTGTTATAATGTCTTGACTGGTTTCACAATTAGGTGATATCCTGAAGTTTGATACCTAGTCGAAGAAGAAGTGAAGTTGAAGTAAAGCTAAATGCATTCATGCAACATCTTGTCTCCAAATTAAGGTTACCTAATTGCATGCTCCAAAGTACTTGTCCACGAAAGGCAATTGTTTTCAATATGTTACAATGGTTGTGGCGATTAACATTGATGTTTAATGCTAAGAAAGACAGTAAATAAAAATAATAATGAATAATATGATATTTCCAACTATCAAGCTTAAAGCATAAACTGATCTGCAGGTATGTTTGCTGAGATATATTATGTGTCTTCCACAAGACAGGGGAGAACTTTAATGTGGAAAATGGTGGTTTGTGTGTGTATTTAAATTCGATTGATTCTAACTATAAGCAGGAGTGGCACACTACCGTGACGTCATCGCGCCGCTCAAAGTACATGCGGCGGGACGGGTCTCCAGTCTTAGGACTATTTAATGGTTGAGTGCGATAGAAAGAGATGGCTACGTTTAGGCATGTTTGGCATACCTAAACTGAGGATTTGTTAACAGAGAAACTTCTGTACTTGTACTATTACTTATTCTGTGCTATATAAGTCAGTTCTACTGTTGATTGCGTAAATTAGTTCCGCAATGATGTGTATCCAACAGAAATATTGTAATTAATATTTTGAATGATAATCTCAAATGTAGGGCACTGTGCATTGGCATGGTGCTCCATGATTGTGATTTCAGGCTGATGAAATGTGATGGCAAAGTTGAGACTGGTTGCTAATGGTGCAAGCCGAGCCGAGGATATACACCTTATGTGAAGCAAGTGGAGCAGCCGCTCGTGATGCAGAAGCGGTGTGTGCTTGAGATATTATATGTTACTTGCTCAAAATGGTACAAATACTTAAACAGACGAGGTACACGAATGTTTTAAGAGGACGAGGTACAAGTACGCCTTACGAGCGAAAGGCGAAAGGAAGTATATTAGACGATATTTCATGGATCACACGAACGCCGTAAGGGGCTCACACGAACGCCGTCAGGGGCTCACACGAACGCCGTCAGGGGCTCACACGAACGCCGTAAGGGGCTCACACGATTGCCGACAGGGGCTCACACAATAAGCTTGAGTGATCACGATTGCCGACAGGGGCTGACACAATAAGTTTGAGTGATCACGATTGCCGACAGGGGCTGACACAATAAGTTTGAGTGATCACGATTGCCGACAGGGGCTGACACAATAAGTTTGAGTGATCACGATTGCCGGTAGGGGCTCACATCACACGATCGCCGACAGGGGCTCACACGATAAGTTTGCGAAGTTGATCACGATCGCCGTGAGGGGCTCACACTGTACGTTTGCCGAGAGGGGCTCACATTTTCAGCTTAACGAGTATTTAAAGTTGGTTTCAAACTCATGGTTCTATGTTAGCGAGCATGTGAAGTTGATTGAAAGAGTTACTAGTTTAGCGAGCTATTGATGTGGTGAACAATCGTGAAAACTGTTCGCTTAATGAGCTCACATCCAAGTCGCTTGACGATATATCACGTACACACTGTATGGGAAAAGATGTGAATGATAAAATGAAAATAATTTGATGAACATATTTGTATGGGATAATATTTTTGAGATTCCAGTGCTACGTGTTAAAGGCACAACACAAATTATCTGAATGTTTACAAAGTTCTAAGTAATTCTGTTTAATGCTATGACAAAAAAACAGGGACAGTGTAGATTGTCCAACAGAAGCCGTAATACCTAATGAAAATATTTAAAAGGGTCTCCCTGCTTCTAAGATCTATCATACTCGTACTGCAGTGTTACTTTTCAGTTTGACCTTAGTCGAAATAAGGAGACGAACTGACTGCTATTCATTACAACAGATGAGAATGAAAATTGCTTTGAGTTTACTAGTAGTTGGAAGAAAAATAACTTCAAGAAAAATGTACAAGCTAGTCCTAGAATACAATGATACCTACCTGAAGAAAATGCTAAGACCGTTCATGCAAAGAAGATTGAAGAAGAACTGTTAATTCATGTACACTCACGAGCGGGAATAATTCATACACTTTGTATTGAACTTCCATGGAAAGTGTGCCCGTTATTTTTGCTCTTGAGTGTAGTACTGATCGTGAAACTGACAGACGTGAGTCGGTTTAGAGTCAGGCATATGGGTTAATCGCCAGCCACCGAACCGACCAGCGTCTGTCGAGATTGTTCTCTGTTTCCCCTACAGGTTCAGGTCCATAGAAGGTGCGGTTACGGAATAATGATAGATGAGATAGGTGTTGTTGACGAGCTTCTAACCTTCGAGGTCGAAGGTCTTGTCAGGTTGGCCGAACTATTAGCCATTGACCAGAAGAACGGTGATTTGTACGACGATGGACAACACTATCGACGTGTCGCGGCCCTGTGGCGTCATGTCATCTGTCACTTCGGTCGGATCAATGGCGCGTCTTGAAGAGAATGCCTTAGCTATGCCTGTTTTCTGTATTATAATGTATTAAACCATGTAATTAATGAAGAGTGGAGCTTTTATACTTAACACTATATACCCTAAATGTGAAAAGTCTGACCCGGCCGGTCTTCGGTATGTTGTATGGATCAGTTAGTTCATCCAAATTTGCAACTTTGACAAACTTTACTTCGGTGCGAACTGCGAACCGGGAGAACATAAATAGGGCCATTTTTTAAGGGCCATAGCTTAGGCTTATAGAGCTGCAATTATGCTTAATTTGTTTCGAATTAATTACATCAAAAAACGTATTTTATGAATTTTGCTGACGCAAAACGCAAATTTTACGACTGGGGGGGGGGGGGGGGGGGGGCTACCACGAACCACAAACGAAGTTTTCCCTCTCTGTCGCACTTGCAAGTCTGTACTAAAGTGCGACAGAGATGGAAAACTTCGTTTGTGGTTCGTTTATTTTCTGGCTTTGAGAATGGTCAGTGAACCCCCCACCCCTTCCCCACCCCTGATATCCCCGTACCCCGAAGAACCTCAAACATATCCCATAACGATTATTAAGAAAATGAATGTCCGCCATCTTGCATTTGAGAATGGATATCATTGTTGTAATCAGCAATTCAGCACCCCAAAAAAAAGATATTGTACAAAAATATTAATATTTAAATTTATACATTTTGAACCTTATTATTTGAACAGTACAATAGCTTTTTAAACAAATAAAGTTAATGCAACTCCGAAAACTCAAATTATTTCAATCATGCGCATACATATACGTGCCGCAAGTCTTACCATGCAACCGAGAGCCCGCTGCTCTGCGTAGGTAGGTAGAGGTACCCTCCATCGAAAACAAAAAAAAAAAATCGAGCTTGCATAGTAAGATTGGTATGTAGCTAGGTTTGTGAATATTGATAGCGACCAGCTGTCTAACATAATTAGATCTCTCATATCAAACAGTTAATAAGGTTTGAGGGACTTTTGTTTTTTTGTCTTTCAAGTATCTTTCTCTCAAGTATATTTCGTCCCCCGTTTTTTCAAATACTATCTGTTTATTGCACAATGTTTGAATGGGGTTCTTTTAACTTTGCTTCCAAGTAGATGGTTACCAATTTTCAAGCCTTTAAATTACGAATTGAAGGACTTCCCATACAAAGTTCAACCCCTGTTTTCACCCCTTTTCATCCCCAATCTGTATGATTTTTATAGTCTATAACCTCGCCGAAGATCCAATAACCATATTATTGAAGGCTGTATTAAAATCCATTCGCTAGTTTTCACGTGATAGTTAGACAAATAAACAGACAGACAAACAGACATGAATTCTAAAAACCGTTGAAATGTGTTCTGTTATCGATTCTAAGACCCCTCAATCGATTTTTTTTCTTATATCTTCAATGTACAGATTTTTGACCCTCTTCTGCTTTATTATATGTATAGATATATATATATATATATGCTAGGATGATATAAATATATATATATATATATATATCATCCTAGCTAGCCAGAAATGTACTCGTAAGTGTTATATGTTATAAAAAATCTAAGAACGGGCAGTAGATAAAAAATCGTATGACATTATATTGTTCAAGAAAAAACATATACAAAAAACAAAATAATAAATATGAAGAACAAAGGCGAATTTATTCCTCTAAGGGATCTCTTCCAGCTAATCTTCTAAAAAATTAGAAAGTAAAGGTAAAGCACGAAGGCGACAGACTAACTATGCTCACACAAGGATACTGCTGTGCAAGGATGCTCACAAAAGAAGCAATGTCAGATTTAAAATAAAGTTAATCTAATTTTCTAAGCGAATTATCTAATTATCTACTGTTTTTTTTAAGAGAAACATTTCTTTACAACAAAATATATACTAGATGTTGTATTCTATAACTTATGTAAAATTAAAGCTACCTTAAATCTAAAACAGGCCCTTGAGGCATTGTACCGAAGATGCTGGCGACATTTCCTCGCTGTATCGCAATGACGTTGTGCGAGGAAGTCGCCAGCTCTTCGGTCACCAGTTATGTGAACCAGACGCTTCGCGATTTCACTAAATAACTGCTTTCTACTGGTTTATTTCTGCTTCATACTACGTGGTTGGCAAAAAAGCGTACTGCCCGCCTGCTGGAATACGGTTAACATCGTCTTTGGACGTCTGCAATTCCAGGGGACTGGCATTTAAAAACTTGCACACTCCTTTTTTCATGAATACTGTGATCTCTCAGGGAAACCGCCACAGCGTTCGTGGGAGGAAATTCCCCTGAAACCGTACCTTGGGCAAACTGTGACGAGGTTATTGAGTTCCGCAAATATTTTCCATAATATACGTACGTAATATTTCCGGGGTAGGTAATAATCTGTCTGGCCATAGCCACGAGATTTAATGGTAAGTTTGAGATCCTATTACGCAAAATTCTTTCATTCAGTGCGAATGCAGCCTTTTACTCCAATCATACAAAACGTGGACTTTAGCTTGCTACTTCGTAGCATTGCTGTATTTTTTATACTTATTATACGAATTGATGCTAAAAGAAAATATAGCTGTTCCTTAAAAGAAAAGTCGAATCCTTCAATCATAGCGTCTTGCTCCAAGAAATCCTTAGGTCAAGTATTTTACCGCTTGGCACACTTATACCCGATCACAACCTGTAACATCATGCTGAACATCCCTCTTCGATCATAAACAACTATTTACGCCAATATTATTTTTATTTCCATACTAAACTAAGCACGCGAGAGATTTGTGATAGGAAAGTACAATAAAATGAATAAGCAATATTTATTATTTTATCGTGAACGCGACTTTTATAGTGAGTCTGATTTATAGGCGAACAATTTAGGGGCGGCTGCTATTTCCGATTTTACGCATCGCGGAAGCTTCCGCAGATTTTCGAATTTCATAAACGTTATGACAACTTCCAATTGCAAAAAATATTCTTTCACTTCTTAACTATGTATGCTCGAAAAGTGTGTCATATTAGAATTATCAAGTGGGGTTTAAGTAGTACATTTAGCCCCTAGGGATATTAGTAATACATATTTATTATATACAAAATATTTTAATACCAAAAAATGCAGTCCCTTACTATTGCATTACTATTGCAGTTCAAAATATTTGTTACGTAGAAAAGGCGGGAAAAATTATGGGGTTTTTCTCCGATTTTGAACTCCACATATATATAGGATATTAATTTTGATTATTGGTTGTAATAAATATGTGACAATTTGGTTGTAATAACAAAGTACGATTGAATTGACGAACCTTGAAGGTACTTAAATTGGTGATCTGTTGCAGTACAACGACTGTTATTTTATTATGTAGGTGGGTCATATAAAGAGATTTAGGTTCGCGTCTTTCCTATGGACATATTAAAAGTTAAGGGCTACAAAGCTTAATTTTAGATTGGACTAGTAACCCGCATCAACAGCGTCTCCATTTCTATTAATCCACGTGATAAAAGCATAACTTACATGCAAATAAGCTGTTAACTATTGACCACAGAAGGGACAACTTTTGTTTTTTCAAGTCTTTATGACCCAGGTATAGTAAGAATAACTGCTATATGGCCAAGACTATTATGTATGATATAGACATACGGTTACCGGTTTTATTATACTATTAAGAATGTTTTTTTAATCCCCGTATTGAGATATCGGATATTATCTATCCTACACCGTAAAAAAAATCAACTGCTTAGCATATAGCGTTTATGTTTGGTCACATAGTTAACACCTGTTGCACATAGCATTCGTCCTTTACCAGCACGTATCTAAGGGCGAGAGGCACAAAATGTTGTATGTCCGATATAAACACGATCATTGGCTGGACTCTGATAGGTAAGAAAATATAGTATGCTCATTTACAATGAAAGATTTTTAGGAAAAGGTGACTTGCAGTTGCACACAAAAAGAACAATACAATACAATACAATACAATACAATACAAATACTCTTTATTGCATAAGAACACACATTGCTTTATTTTTAGATGTTTAAGAACATACTTAAACATTATTTAAAGTTAAATCGAAACGACAGGTCCTCACATAGGGCAGATGACCCTGTTTTGGCCATTTTAAGAGATTTTCACTACTCAAGCGCTTGGTATTTCTAAAATATAATTATTTCGGACATTATTTTTATTTAATGTTATCAAAAATATATTATTCTTAACATATAGAACCATAGTATTACCAAACTTATAATAAATAACTATTTTTAAGAAAAAAAGCCTCGGAGGAGGTCCGGGAGCCACTTTTGGCCACATTTTACCCATTTGTGGCCACACTATGTGCCAGTTCTGGCCATTATGAAATAAAGCAACAATAAATTAGAAATTGACGTAGTATTTATTAGTAAATAGCTAGAAATTGCACAATCAACTATTTCTTAGGTGTTCAAAATAATTAAGTAGGTACTCAATTACCTTTTACAGTATTCAGTCTTATACTAAACACTTAGAAGATTTAACATGAGAAATTATATCGCAAATAGCAACTTTAACCTCATTCAAATAGCAAACATAGGTACATAACAGTGCATTAATGTGGAAGCCTGAAATAAAATAATTGAAGAGTAGTGAGACATTAAAAGGCAGAGACATAGACAAGGCCTATTTAATAATTGCGATTTCTGCTTGTAATCCACATTCAAATTTATTTATTCAAAAACGGATTTTTAATTTCATCAGTCGTGAAGAAACAGCAAAAAAGGCCACCAACTTTACATAAAAAGTCCACGTTAAACACTAATTGGCCAGAACTGGGGTTTCAACGTGTGCCACTTTTGGCCATCGACCTGGCCAAAGATGGAAAATCGCATAATATTTGCCCCATTTGTGGCCACCGGCTTATATCCTCACTTTTCGTGCAATTAGCAAGCAAAATACTAAAACTCTGCTTAGACAATCTTATTTCAATATAGTATAAACAATCACATTTAAAAAATAAACAAAGATTCCAGAGATATGAACTGATTACTCATCCACTGCCCTTATTGTTTTTATTAAGAAATGAGCACATTTCACACACATTCACAAAAAATGGCAGCTATCGTCTCAGTGACGTTTGACACTGATAGCTGACTAACTGTATCTGTGTTGTCATAATTCATTATTGTAACTACCATAGATTATAGACTTGTTTTGTTTTCTATATCTTGTTAGCATCGCTTTGAAGTTGAAAATGGCCAAAACAGGGTCAGTGGCCAGAACAGGGTCATCTGCCCTAGTTCGGTACATTTAAAATTCTCTTTGGTATGAATTCTTTATATCCGTAAGGCAGGTTAGTAAACGTGTTTTGGCGAAGTAAGCCTCGGCTTTAGTGTTCCCTTAGCAGCCATTCCTGGGAGCTGGGGATCAACATAAAATAAAATTGAAGTATCCATACAGAAGGTACGGTGCATTACGAGTTCAGCTTTAAGAGACTGATTTCCTTGCATTATTCGCCGTTTCGGGGTCCATTTGGGCCTTTTGGGCTTTAAATGTTGTGTTTGAGTAAGGTAAAATTTTCTTATACGTAAAATTTTGTAAGTAATAAAAAATAAATTTGTAGGTATGACTTGGTTACGCATTTACATGAAACATGATATTGTTTATATGTTACAGCTTCTGTAGTTGTATAATTTGATTGCAGAAAGGGCTGCCCGATAATTACGGGTTACATACGTATTTTTACACATTTATACATATAAATTATAAAAAAAAAGAACTGCTAGTACTTGAACTTTTTTATGGAAATTTCTTTTATTATTAGACTAGATGTGTATGAAATAAATTGTCCCTAGAGGTTAATTTAGTTCGTCACTTAATTCGCAATGTGATTTCTATTTACGCCGAACCAAATTGATTAAGTATTTAACCAATTGTAATGTATGGACCGATTTGGATGGAATTTTGTGTGTACATTTGAGTTGGTCCCTGGAATTTAAATTTACGCAACATTATAGGTAGCACGGTACTTTTACGGTACGGTTGTGTTTTGCTGTAAGTATAGGTACACGCGTGCGTCAGCGCAGGAGCTTTTAACTCACATTGTCTACCTATGTGTCTGTATGTGTCACGACTACAACTGTGGCTAACCCGCGATCGTGAGATAAAAGTACTGTACGATCCATTGAAACCAAGCACTCTGTTTATCGCGTAAAAGTTACTGTTACAAATTACACTCGGGTACCCTAGCTCATTTATTTCGAAGGAACTCAGTCATAAAGATCGTAAATAAATTCTCTTGTAGCAGCAAATACGCTCGCGACTTAATTTCCAATTTAATTTCAATACGTGAACACATTAGTCACCAGTACATTGATTGCCTTGCCATTTTGCGCTTATGTTGCCACTCAAACCATTTGATTTTATGTAACCAGAGTTATTCACCTAATGTGTATTGTTGATTAGGGTTCGCCCAAGCTTGTCACCAAATATTTGACGACACAAAACATCAAAAACACTTCCTCATTACGACGGACCTCCAAACCACACACTCATGTGACCAAAATATCAATTTTAGTCTGACTGTGCGGGAGGGGGATGAAAGAAACAACAAGGTATGTTGTCAATAAAATCAGCAGGTGTCCGGAGGGATGGGGGTCGTTCACCTCTGGACTGTACTTAGCCTTTTATTACGAACTGTGGTTAGGGGTTAACAAGTTGCGGAGTTTCGGTTTATTGAAATGTATGTGTTTCAGCAAATTGACCGAGCGAGATTGTAGGAGATCAAAGTAGAGCAACGTGCTTTGAAATTGCTTTGCAATACCCGAAAGGGTTTTCTGCGTTTTATTTTTGCAGAACGATTACGATTTTCAGGTATGAAAAATAGCTATTTCTGTGTATTATAAAAACTACATTATAATATATGCACAAACGGTGTTAAAATATGCACAATATGGTGTTGGTTGCGTTGCGTGTGAGCCTTGGTGAACATCGCAAACTTTATTCAAAAGTATTGTGTTTTTCATAGTTAAAGTCCTCGTAATTATGTTATTTTTAGTAGGTACTAGGCAAAGTGCTCGTGGCCCAGCGGCGCCTGCGTACCGCTTGCGGTATCTAAGGTTAAGCAACGTGGGCAGCGGTCAGGACTTGAATGGGTGACCGCTTTGAGTGGTTACTAACTGAGCGCTCCCGTGCTTTGGAAGGCACGTTAAGCCGTTGATCCCGGTTGCTGTCTATGGCAGCAGTCGTTAAGCCAAGTTGGAGGCCTTCGGGCGGCTTGAGAACTTCTAACAGTCAAGTTGCCCACTTACTTGACAAAGCCTAATCCCAATTAAGGTCTAGTTTCCCCTCGGGGTTGGAAGGTCAGATGGCAGTCGCTTCCGTAAAAACTAGTGCCTAAAGCCAAATCTCGGGATTAGGTAGCGGACCCCAGGCATCCTTCAGGATGCAACTGTACTGGGATAACGCTAGGAGGATGATGAGTAGGTACTAGGCAAAATAATGTAACCCCCATAAGAACAATGTAGTAATATGGTCAGTAATGGAACATGATGCAGTATCCACCTTCAGGGAAGTATCAGCACTATAATAAAAAATTTCTTCTTATACAATATAAACAAAGGGCAGTGGCATGTCCCCGAGGAGCGAGCGATGGCAGCCTGTCCGACGTCCGTTCTGTCCCTTAATAAATTCTTTATTCCCTCCCGCCAAATATTCTCTACGTAATGTGGGCGTTGCGAGAGATTCTCCTAATCTTTCTGGCTTTTTTTTGGATTTGCTCGTAATTTGTTTTGATAGAGATAATCGATGTTTGGTGTTGTGTATTTACACTTATTTGGTTATCTGTATCAAAAAGGTACTCGTACTATACGATCGAATAAATAAATAATTGCAAACTCAGGTATAATTATTTATCCCTTTGTGTAACGGAAATTACCCAAATACATGTCATGCGTTACAAAAACCGGCCAAGTGCGAGTCGGACTCGCGCACGAAGGGTTCCGTACCATTAATCTGTTTTTTAGTATTTGTTGTTATAGCGGCAACAGGAATACATCATCTGTGAAAATTTCAACTGTCTAGCTATCATTCATGAGATACAGCCTGGTGACAGACGGACAGACAGACAGCGGAGTCTTAGTAATAGGGTCCCGTTTGAGAAATAAATAATCTGAATCTGAATCTGTTTTACCCTTTGGGTACGGAACCCTATAAATGGAATCTGGCCAACCTCGGCTCATTCAATAATTACATTTCGGTCTAATTATCCTATGGATTAGAAATGATTATAGCAGGATGCTTTCATCAAACAAGTGCCTATGCTAAACCTGGGATTAGGCACATTCAACAGCAGAAGTAGATGATCATTGTAGTACCCTTCACTTTCAAATACTTTGACGCATCCCAACTGTTGCAGTTACATACCTGCAGCTAACCGCCTGTAACCTTACCATGAGTTTGCAATGTTTGCATTACTGTACTCGCTAGCGAATGCGTAAACGATTTCGTATGTATTTTATATTCGAAGGCAAGGAAAAGATGTTTTAGCTAGACATGTTTATTGGAAGCCAGTTGAATCAGTAAAGTAAAAGACAATCATCCAATAGACAAATAGAAAACTCATTTGACACATACAGCCAGTATGTAACATGCCCCTTTTTTGAAAGAAAAATACAACTCTTAAAAGTCAAAGTGGCACATGACATTTTGGACACTGTCAACAGAAATTGTGAAAAATTAACAAAACAAATTACTTATTTTTATGTGAAATAATGTTTATGTTAGGATGTGCAGTGAAAATAAGTTCGGCAGTTATGTTATCAACAACCAGTGATAAGTGAAATTGTGCAATATCATAACATAGACATTGGAAGCTGCAAGTTACATTGTTGATACAAAATGTTAAAGAAATATTTACATTAAACTTATAAATCCAATCTTCTTGGCTTATTAATTGTTCTACCAGCCCTAGTTACGTAGTTACCACTAGCTGGCCTACGCACAACAGTATCTGGTGTAGTTCTAATTACATTAGGAGTTGGCGAAAGAACTGTACGAGGACTATTAGTAGGAGTACCGAAAGGATACGAATTATAATAGTCATGAGACGTAATATTGTCATTCATGCCTTCCCTTTTTTGGGGGCGAAAAATAAATTGCTGATTTCTCCGATATAAAACATCATTGCTGTCTTTAATTATGTATGAACGTGGATAGTCAGTCTTTGAAACTATAGTGCCTTTATTCCAAAAATTATCAGTAGGTTTCTTTTTGAAATAAACAAAATCATTGGGTTTCAAAGTATCTGACTGTTTTGCATGTTGATTATAGTAAAATCTAGTTTTTTCAAAGTTATGGCTCTTATTTTCAGAATGAAGTTTGAAATTCACAACTTTAGGCTTTAAGTTAGTAGTTTTAATTGGTAATTTAGTTCTCAATTGTGACATAAGTAACTGAGCAGGAGAGCTAAGATTTCCTCTTGGGGAATTCCTATAGTTAAGTAAACCAATATAAGGATCTGTTCCTGACTCCTCACATTTTCTGAAAATGTTCTTGACAACTTTCACTGACACTTCAGCGAGACCATTGGATCTAGGTAAGTATGGACTAGAAGTTATATGTTGAAAATCCCAATTTAATGAAAATAGCTTGAATGCTTGAGAATTAAAAGGAGGGCCATTATCACTAAGCAATTGTAATGGAATACCGTGTCTGGCAAATATAGACTTTAAGTTAGCAATTACAGCATTGCTGTCGCTGCCCTTAGACAAATGAACAACTTCAATGTAGTTAGAATAAAAATCTACTACGAGTAAATATTTTCTAGATTTATAGTCAAATAAATCTACGGCAACTTTTTCCCAAGGATAAATAGGTTGCTCATGTGACATAATTGGATCTTTAGGCTTGTTATTCATATACATTAGACAATATTCACATTGTTTTATTTTAGACTCAATATCATTGTTAATATTCGGCCAATAAACCGTAGGGCAGATGACCCTGTTTTGGCCATTTTAAGAGATTTTCACTACTCAAGCGCTTGGTATTTCTAAAATATAATTATTTCGGACATTATTTTTATTTAATGTTATCAAAAATATATTATTCTTGACATATAGAACCATAGTATTACCAAACTTATAATAAATAACTATTTTTAAGAAAAAAAGCGTCGGAGGAGGTCCAGGAGCCACTTTTGGCCACATTTTACCCATTTGTGGCCACACTATGTGCCAGTTCTGGCCATTATGAAATAAAGCAACAATAAATTAGAAATTAACGTAGTATTTATTAGTAAATAGCTAGAAATTGCACAATCAACTATTTCTTAGGTGTTCAAAATAATTAAGTAGGTACTCAATTACCTTTTACAGTATTCAGTCTTATACTAAACACTTACAAGATTTAACATGAGAAATTATATCGCAAATAGCAACTTTAACCTCATTCAAATAGCAAACATAGGTACATAACAGTGAATTAATGTGGAAGCCTGAAATAAAATAATTGAAGAGTAGTGAGACATTAAAAGGCAGAGACATAGACAAGGCCTATTTAATAATGGCGATTTCTGCTTGTAATCCACATTCAAATTTATTTATTCAAAAACGGATTTTTAATTTCATCAACGTCGTGAAGAAACAGCAAAAAAGGCCACCAACTTTACATAAAAAGTCCACATTAAACATTAATTGGCCAGAACTGGGGTTTCAACGTGTGCCACTTTTGGCCATCGACCTGGCCAAAGATGGAAAATCGCATAATATTTGCCCCATTTGTGGCCACCGGCTTATATCCTCACTTTTCGTGCAATTAGCAAGCAAATTACTAAAACTCTGCTTAGACAATCTTATTTCAATATAGTATAAACATTCACATTTAAAAAATAAACAAAGATTCCGGAGATATGAACTGATTACTCATCCACTGCCCTTATTGTTTTTATTAAGAAATGAGCACATTTCGCACACATCCACAAAAAATGGCAGCTATCGTCTCAGTGACGTTTGACACTGATAGCTGACTAACTGTATCTGTGTTGCCATAATTCATTATTGTAACTACCATAGATTATATACTTGTTTTGTTTTCTATGTCTTGTTAGCATCGCTTTGAAGTTGAAAATGGCCAAAACAGGGTCAGTGGCCAGAACAGGGTCATCTGCCCTACCTCTGGCTTGAGCTTTGGTTTTTTCTATGCCTAAATGACCTTCATGTAAAATGGACAGAATTTCAGACCTTAATGACATGGGAATTATAACACTCTCACCTTTGAAAAGTATGTTATTAATGACATGAATTTCATCTCTAATGTTCCAGTATGGGGAAACAATAGGATCGACTTGGGTTTTAGAGTTAGGCCATCCATTTTGAAAATAAAACTTTAATTTCTGTAAAGTTTCATCTTTATTAGTGTGTTCAAGAATTTTATCAAGTTTCTCTTTAGTGATAGCTAAGTGTGAAATTAATAGATTGACATGGATTTCTACATCCTGTTCTAAATCATCAAAATTAAATTGACAATTATCAGGGACATCTTGCACAGGTGCTCTTGACAACGTATCAGACACATACATCTCTGAGCCCTTTGTATATGTGACACTCAAGTGATAAGGTTGTAAACTAATCATCATTCTTTGTAATCTAGTGGGAACTTCGCATAATGGTTTTTTGAATAAGGTTACAAGTGGTTGATGATCTGTCTCAACATGGACAATGTTACCATATAAGTATTGATGGAATTTTTTAGCTCCAAACAATATAGCATAAAGTTCTTTCTCAATTTGAGCATAGTTTACTTGTGACTTTGATAAAGATTGTGATGCAAAAGCTATAGGATTCTTTCCGTGAAATATTACGGCGCCGACCGCTGACTTTGAGCTATCAACAGACATTCTTATTGGCTTCTTGAGATCAAAGTGAGTAAGAACAGGTGCTTTGCATATTAGTGACTTTAATCTAGTAAGTTGTTTCTCATGTGACTCCGACCATTGCCACATATTCTGTTTTTTAATCAAATCTCTAAGAATACTGGTTTCATCAGATAAATTAGGTATGTACTGACCTAAATAGTTAATCATTCCAAGGAATCTTTGTAGTTCCTTGACATTTGTGGGACTAGGCATATCCATAATAGCCTTAACTTTAGACTTATCAGGGAAAATACCGTCCTTGTTGAACATGTGACCTACATAATATACTTCTGACATGTTAAATTGACATTTTGACTTATTAAATCGAATATTGACTTCTCGAGCTTTTTTGAAAAGATTATCTAGACGTTCATCATGTTCAGCTTGTGACTTTCCGTATACTAATATGTCATCTATGAAAATCTGAATGCCTGGTAAATCATCAAATAATTGTACCATGCTTCTGTGAAAGATTTCACTACTAGAATTGATTCCGAAAGGTAGACGTAAGAATTTATACCTACCAAAAGGAGTATTAAATGTGCATAAGTCACTACTCTCTTCATCTAGAGGTATTGTCCAAAATCCTGAAGTAGCATCAAGTTTGCTAAAAACTGTTGAACCAGCTATGTTTGATCGTAAGTCGTCAAATGTAGGGAATGTATAGTGAGGTCTTTTTATTGCCTCGTTCAAGTTACGTGGATCTAAACATACTCGAAGTGAACCATTTGCTTTTTCGACTAGAACAATTGAATTAACCCAATCAGTCGGTTTTTCAATTTTTTCAATGACCTTTAATTTTTCCATATTTTGAAGTTCAGTCTTCAAACGAGACTGTAAAGCAAAAGGTATTCTTCGTGTGGCACTAATTTTTGGTTTGACACTGGGATCAACATCCAAGTGAGCTTTAATAGGTAAACATCCTAAACCTTCGAATAAATCAGCATATTTATTGACAATATTTACTGACCTCGACTTAAGACATGATTTCTTAGGATTGTTACTTTCCTGACTTTCCTCTTTGATACTTAGAATCCGTTTTACTATTCCACAGTCTTCACATGTTCTTTGGCCAATTATTGTACGACATGGAGTATTTGCTACAGCAAAATAGATATTTGCAGAAACATTGTTGGAAAATGTACAGTTTAAGTAGCACCCTCCAACAACTGGTATTGTGTTACCTGTAAAGGAACAAAGTTTATGTCTTGCAAATAGTATTGGGACATTTTGATTGAGACTATCTAAGGTATATTTCGATATGACATTAATTTCAGCTCCTGTATCAATTTGACATTCTACATTTGTGTCATGGACTTTAATATTCAGTATCCAATTGTTATTTATTGGTGACTTGTTATCTATAGACGAAATTATGTAAGTATCGCTATTGTCGCTTACCATGTTTACACGACCTTTATTAGTATTAAAGAAACAATATTTCTCGTAGTGATTCCGACGATTGCAATTCTTGCATTTGACTCCTTTGGCTGGGCATCTGAAACGATGGATTTGACCACAGCGTTGACATGTTTCACTAGGACTGCGATGATCTTGTCGACGAAAATTTCGTTGATCTTGATTACGCGTAGATCTATGCAACGATGTGCGCGACTCACTCCTTGGTGGTGCTGGACTGAAGTTTCTCGTTGTAGACCTCGCACGGCGATTTTGATAAGACTGGGACACCGCGTTGATAGTTTCTTGAGACTCGACATTGTGGTTTAACTTTGATGATCTTTCATGAGAAAGTTTCATGCTTTTCGCGATCTTGAGACATTTTTCGATGTTGAGATTTTCTTCTTGCAAAAGACGTTGTTTGACATTCTTGTCAAGAATTCCAATCACGAATTTGTCTTTTATTAAGCTGTCACGCAATGTGCCAAATTCGCATGAGGTACTGAGGGTGGTGATGGCAGTGACATATTCCTCAAATTCTTCGTCTGGGTTTTGCTGACGAGAAAAGAAATTATACCTCTCGACCGTTATGTTTTTCAGAGGATTGAATTTTGAATCAAACCGTTCGATGATTTCTTTCAGGGTAGCAGTTTTGCGATCGATGGAGAATGAATTAAATATGTCTAGGCCTCTGTCGCCGATTAAATTTAGGAATATTGCGACTTTTCGTGCTTCGGGAAGGTCCAAAAGATTGTTGGCTTCGATGTAAATTTCGAATTTTTGTTTCCACGTACGCCATTTTTCCGTTACGTTGCTGTCGACTTTTAGTGGTTTGATGGATCCGACTATTATATTTTCTTGGTTCTTGTTTTCATCTTCACTCATTTCTTGACTTTATTTTTCTTCCGAGACCACTGTAACAGTATGGACAAAAGTATAGCGCCTCTGGCGGTTACGCATTAGAACATTAAGAACTAAGAATCGCCATACTAAATTGTTTACGCAGTCGCTAGCGAGTACGGTAATGCAAACTCATGGTAAGGGTACTGTTGTCCATCATTGTTTATGTGCGATTTAATTGCCACTTTTCTTTTGTGTAGGTACTTTATTTGGTGAGCAATAAAGAATATTTGTATTGTATTGGCTACTACTTCTCCGGGCTTCTTCAGAATATAATCGGGAGAACGATAGGACGATGATGAAAATGTAATTTTGCCGGTAAAGCATAATAATACTGGCCGGTAACAAGCAGTCGTAATTCTACGTGTATTCTACGAGCGGGTGAACAATAATTAAACTTCTCCAATTCTTTATCCCCTCGGAGTCTTGAATGTTAATTTCCAAGTGAAGTTTAAATCCTGTAGCCTAATTATTTATCCTGGACTTAAATCATCCTAACTTTATATCCACTTTAAAACTAACACTTAACAGCAATTGAGCAGAAAGTTACGCGATGAACAATTTACGCTCCATGCCGCTTTTGAAGTTTCGAGACTTTTTACGTCCTAGATTATAAACTGTACTTGTAGGTAATGTGAGTAATAACTAAAGTTAGTTGTTCGGCGGATCATGTACGATTAACCGAATGAAGGAAAGTTTTAAGAGCTCTGTAAACCAACGCGAACAAACTCTGATAGCTTTCTATGTAGTTTAACTTAACAACCAACTTTAATACGGCTAATTTTACAGGTTAGGGATCAAAGGGTTAAATTTTATTCTTAGAATAAGTAATTCTGAAGTCTTAGTCTCTTCTTTTTTAGGGTTCCTTACCTGAAGGGTCCAAACGGAACCCTATTGTTGTAACGCACGCGTCCGTTCGTCTGTAAGTCCGTTCGTCCGTCGTCTGTCACAAATTGTTCCGAAGATTTTTTTAACTTCCCATTGACCTATGAACTTAAAATTTGGTGATATGACTTCATATTCTTAGAAAATGCGTAACCGCCAGAGGCGCTGTACTTTTGTCCATACTAAATCATTTGATGCAGTCGCTAGCGAGTACGGGTATTGCAAACATTGCAAACTCATGGTAAGGGTACTGGATAGTTGTAATATCTATGTTTGTAATATTTGTCAGATTATATAATACCTACTTGAATTTAAACTTTGGTGAGACATGTTATAATTTTATTTTACCAAAACTCACGTATTAATTGTCACTTCGGGCGACATCCTGAGGAAGAACTCCAGAAGAGTTCGAAACCTGTCGCCCGAAGTGACAATTAATACCTGAGTTTTAACCGTACAGATTATAATAGGTTAGGTACCTTCATATATTATATTTTGCCGAATTATTAAAAGATAATATTAGAAGTTACAGTGTGCAATGAAAGGTCCTAAAAGAGTAAACAAATTCTCATTTTGGTTTTGTATGTTTACATGCGCTTACTTATTGGTAATGAACAATGTGTTTATATCAGCATGACAAAATTTTCCTTTATTTTACTGAACCGAAGCGATTGGTTTTTTTAAAAGACCGTGATTTTCGCCCCAATCCATTAGGTCACAAATACACGGTCGTACCTATTAATACACAAACATTGCGCCCGGTCAATTTCGATAATTAAATTTTGCTATCCAGATAGATCCGTCTGGCTTTCGACGTAGATAATTAATTAATTGACAGTACAATGGAGGGCTGGGGGGCTAACTGTTCGGGGTCACTTCGCTATTAATAACGTTTGCTTAGCGTGACTAATCACCACATGTCATGGACCGATAATATTTATACGCGATATCGATTTTATGGATTGCGAGGAACAAATAAAATGCGATTCCGCTAATACTCTACTTTCAAAGCTTCATCCGCCTGCAATCATTTTTACGAAATACAACTTTGTTTCATATACAGAAGGATTGTTATCGCAATAACCCAAATAAGTCATAGGAGATTGTATAGGTAAGTAGCTGAATTGTGAATGTGGGAACGAATGTCCAAGGGTTGCCCTATAAATGTCAATAGTTCGCGTGCTCAAGTAGTAATATATTGGGCTTCCGCGGCAAATATTGTCTTTGAAATTTGGCGAATTGGTGACAGGAAAATGCTGGTTGTATTGGGACCGAAGTTGTATATATAGTCAACATTATAATGCGGTAAATAGGAAAGCAAAAGAACGCCCTTCCGTCTTTCTCTTTCGTGATTTAATAGGTACATAAATATAGCAGATTCAGAGTCGAAGCAAGTTTCTTTAAAATTGTACTAATAATTACACGTTTAAATTATAGGCCAGTGAAATCTTACAAATAAAAAAGCTAAAATCGCAAAGCGAGATGTAAAGCTGCATTTTTGGTATGTTATTCGCACCCCTTAGGAGTATGTGTGACTACATTTTGCAAGCAAAAAAAAGTTGTGCTACCTGTATGATACGTGAAAAACTGCAAAATTTTCGGACGTTTTTCAGGTATTGTAGTTCAATTCAAAAACTATGGGTTTTTGACATTACTTGTCTATGGCATTTTTAAAGTACATTAAATTTGCAACAATTTGAGCCTACCTACAGCTCCGTATGTCTTATAGTTTTTGAGACATGATGTTTCAAAAATACTGCTTTATTGAGTTTTGCCTATAGTGCGTGTTGTTATGGGTTTCCGTTGAACAAACACTTCACCACCGGCCACCAGCGCCGGCTTTTAGTATGTTATCAGGCATATCTCCTGGACCCCGAAACTGTCGGGAGACAGTCTCTCCAAGGTCGCTCTCCCGAGTAATGACGTCATGAAAATTGCCGCCGAAACGTTTGGAAAAGTGGCAATCACACCCAACCTATGCAACATACATACACGTGTATGGTATCAAATGAAAGCTGAATAAATATGCCATAACGTATACCTAAATTAAGTTTCAATACATTGAGACAATTCAAAACTATAAAGAAAATAATAAAAAAGTAAGGAAAACATTTTCGGGTTTCCAGATTTTGCATAATAACTAGAACAGGTACCCGAAAATTATGTTCCCCATAAATAATAATTAGTATTTCAGCTTTACATTATCATTTATTGTTTCTAGATATGACCAAAACTGGGAGAGAAATGAGACTGTCTCTGACCTGCCATAACCGTTCCAGATTTTTGAGAAATGCAAATTACACATAAATTATGCTACATATATAAAAATATATTATGTCACGCGAAAGCTAATTAAATTTGCTATAATTTGTGTGTAATTTGCTTTTCTCAAAAATCGGGGGCGGTTATGGAGAACCAGACAGGTCATAGACTGTCTTTTTGCTGTTTTATGGTTCACATATCATGTCTAACAATATACTAAAACGCTTGAGCTGGTTCATGGAAAATAGGCGTTTCATCATTTTTTTATCTTATATGGAAAAATGGCTCCGCGCTGTTGTGTTTTTCAGCATTTCTCTCACAGTTTTGGTCATATCCAGAAACAATAAATAGTTATGTAAAGCTGACATACTAATTACTATTTATGTGCAACATAATTCTCGGGTACCTGTTCTAGTTATTCTGTTAAATCTGGAAACCCGGAAATGTTTTCCTTACTTTTTTATTATTTTGCTTATAGTTATGAATTGTCTCAATGTATTGAAACTTAATTTAGGTATACGTTATGGCATATTTATTCAGCTTTCATTTGATACCATACACGTGTATGTATGTTGCATAGGTTGGGTGTGATTGCCACTTTTCCAAACGTTTCGGCGGCAATTTTCATGACGTCATTACTCGGGAGAGCGACCTTGGAGAGATTGTCTCCCGACAGTTTTGGGGTCCAGGAGATATGCCTGATAACATACTAAAAGCCGGCGCTGGTGGCCGGTGGTGAAGTGTTTGTTCGACGGAAACCCGTAACAACACGCACTATAGGCAAAACTCAATAAAGCAGTATTTTTGAAACATCATGTCTCAAAAACTATAAGACATACGGAGCTGTAGGTAGGCTCAAATTGTTGCAAATTTAATGTACTTTAAAAATGCCATAGACAAGTAATGTCAAAAACCCATAGTTTTTGAATTGAACTACAATACCTGAAAAAAGTCCGAAAATTTTGCAGTTTTTCACGTATCATACAGGTAGCACAACTTTTTTTTGCTTGCAAAATGTAGTCACACATACTCCTAAGGGGTGCGAATAACATACCAAAAATGCAGCTTTACATCTCGCTTTGCGATTTTAATGTACAATTTCACTGCTGTATTAAACACATGCATTATTTGTCGCTACGGACGACATACTTCGAGACTTCTGTCAGTCAGTTATGATGAATGGAATCGCGGCCCTGCGTTATATATCTCCTTAAGACTTTTTGAATGTGTAGTGTAATATTGTAAATTGAATACCAACTTGGCGTGTTGATAGTGTCCACGGTTTACTGGAAAGTTGGAATCCGTATTAGTTCGAAGTTAAGGTTTATTGGTGAAAATATACTTTTAGATTCGCCCGTTGCGCCAAGTTTATTATGTATTTATTTATCCTCCTCAGACCCAGTCTAAAATTTTGCACAATTTAAAAAAATACTTTAAACTTTTCCTGAATCACGAACAGTTCTAAGGTCATAAATACAATATTATACATTAATGCATTCATTTACAATCACACTAAAAGTATTACTCTAATTCTTATTTGTGTAAGTCCATAGGTTACGACTATGGCACTTGCTAAATATATACATAGGTACATATAATTTAATTGAAAGTTCCTAGAGTCATATGGTATCTGTACCTGACGTTGTATTTTGTACTGGACATATCTGTAGCGGTTAAAATACCAAAATGTTGCGAGTTTTCTGAATTCTGATTCACCTGAATCTATAGCGTCAATTTTATAATTGAACTGCCAGTACAAGCAGAAATATCTCGGTGTTTATTATACCGCTACATCGGTAACAAAATACGGCCTAGCGGTTTTGAAATACCAAAATGTTGGGGATTTTCGAATTCTGATTCACCTGAATCTATAGCGTCGATTTTACGTATAATTGAACTACCAGTACAACGCAAGAATATCTCGGTGTTTATATACCGCTACCTCGGTAACAAAATACGGCTTTGTTAGGAGCCCTATGCGTTCATTTTCAGAATATTGAACATCCAAATAGAGTAACGTATCTATCTGAAACAATTTGTCCAACATTTCCTCTCAACAAGGCGCATTCTCTCCGTATACCGGGCTATTCACATGTGTCACTCAAGCTCGTCGCTCCCTTCAAGTTATATATTGGCGCTGGGATTCCTAATCATAAAGCGTAATCAAAGGTCTATCTTCCACTGGTTTGTCTTAGGCGAGGAGGTGTGAAGCGTTGTGAATAAGCCCAGGATCGCATAGTTGCAAACAACATTAAAACGGGATGGATGCAAGTCGGTCGTCGCTCTCAGGATAACTTAGCTCGCTAATTGTTTTATAATTGAGTGGCTAAGAATGTACTCTATTACATTTTCTACAATAGAAGCAGCTTGATAACTACACTATCCGCGCTTCAATTGTAGAAGAAAGAAGTAAGAAGATATTTTATAGAAGTCAGTGGAGCATTATGAGTTTACTATTTATGGGCCACGATTCCAGTTGTCTTAGTGACAGAAGGAACCGTACTTAGGATATCGCCTTTCTGCTAATATACTATCTCTTTTTCATTAGGGTTTGGAAAAATATATTTATATGACTATACACCTGGGACGTTACATTTTGAATCTGAAATCGAGTTAGGGCCGCGATCTTTGTAAAATCAATTCTAATTGTTATATAGAAACGAGCGCAAAGCCCCGTAAGTTAAAAATATTTCATCAGAGTATACATCAGCAAGTAATGTAAAAAATATATACAAATTACGATTTTTCTATTTGATCCTACGGAGCTTTAGGTACCTACTATTTGGTTACATATCATGATATCACCCAAACGCTATTCTTGGTTGAGACAGTTACTTTAAATTTAAATTATTTATTCAGAAATATCTATAAATAAAATAAATAATAATTCAAAACTATAAATATAACTAAAATTATTATTTAATAAAATGTATTAAAAACTGAAGAAAATGCAAAATCCTAGATTTTGTCCACAGCAAGGTGGACGCTCATCGGCGGAAATGATCCCAAGATGCTGGCGGCGTTTCCCCGTTGCACAGCAGCCTTTGTCCGAGAAACGCGCCAGCTCTGGGATCACATCAATTTCGTCATAATCAATTTTTTTTTAATTCTGAATAATTGGTGAGCGTCTAGGGTTTCTACGGCGAAATGGACGATAATTAAGTTCTCGCCTAAACACTTTCAATTATATTACAGTGTTGAACATAGTTAATGTAGGTTATTTAGAATGGATATTTGACCCACAACCACACTTTGCACACTCGGCTCAAATTAAACTTAATATTTGAATTAGCTCATATATAAATCTTACTCCCCCACAAAATGCCGTGAAATTAAATTGGCCTTGTTTAAAATAAACAAATCCCTCTTAACGCGTATCGGAATAACAATACAAAAGAATAAAAGAGGAATGAAGAATACAAAAAATAACCAACGTTCATTCACAAACGTAATGTCTGTAATAAAATTATTCTTTCTTGGGGCAATATTTAATTTTATGGAGTGGAAAACGTCTCCGCGAGGGGGCTATGGGCAAGGACAAAAGCATGATTTGTTACTGAAACGATATCGCTAGGACATTTTCATTTAACAAAGCAGCAAAATTAAAGTAGAATCTCCCAACCTCTTTCATATAATATAACTGAAGCTGAAATTATTTATAAAAGGATATTTTTTTGTTGAACGACAACTTACTGAGCTTGTTTTAAATAGCGCATATTTTCGTTTCATTTGTCGCTTCTCCTTTAAAATGAAGAAATGTAAGAGAATCAAGACTTACTAAAATATTTCCCTACCTACGAAGGCCTTAGCCCCCACAAGGTGGACTGATGACCTGGTAAAGGTCGCGGGAGTCCGCTGGATGCGGGTGGCGCAGGTCATTGTGGCACTCTTAGGGGAGGCCTATGTCCAGCAGTGGACGTCTTTCGGCTGATATGACGATGAAGCCGATAGGGCCAGATTAGATTTATTTTTAAGCCAGATTACAATTTTAGAAAGAGCAGCAGACCCAGAACCCAGACGCTAGGGCACTATTCCCAATAATCCTAAGAAGCTATATGCTACTACCTAACGTAACTTCCGTCATTATTTAACCACCATACACAATACAATTAAGATTTACAATTAAGAGGAGCGCTCGTGGCCCAGCGGCGCTTGCGCACCGCTTGCGCTTGCTAAGGTTAAGCAACGTGGGCAGCGGTCAGGACTTGGATGGGTGACCGCTTTGAGTGGTTACTAACTGAGCGCTCCCGTGCTTTGGAAGGCACGTTAAGCCGTTGATCCCGGTTGCTGTCTATGGCAGCAGTCGTTAAGCCGAGTTGGAGGCCTTCGGGCGGCTTGAGAACTTCTAACAGTCAAGTTGCCCACTCACTTGACAAAGCCTAATCCCAATAAGGTCTAGTTTCCCCTCGGGGTTGGAAGGTCAGATGGCAGTCGCTTTCGTAAAAATTAGTGCCTACGCCAAAATCTTGGGATTAGGTAGCGGACCCCAGGCATCCTTAGGATGCAACTATACTGGGATAACGCTAGGAGGATGATGACACAATACAATTAAGATGCGGATACGAAATTAAGAGCGTATTCGCTGGAAACGCCGTGTTTCCGCCTTTTACCACGTATTCATTACAGAAAATCTCAAAAACGGTATAGTTTTTTGTAACACTGTTTACAGACCCGTGAAGAACAACTTATCGACTACGGGAGCTACAGTCAAAACATTTTTTACAAACATTTATTAAAGAAACTCGAGCACTTTTCTCACACTCGATTTCGAAATATTCGAAACCATGTCGTCATTCAAACCTGTTTATTCTGTAACCAATTGAAACTAAAATATGTAATACATACAGTTAGATGCACCGAAAGACGGTCTCTTTCGCCTACTGTCTGAAAATACACAATTTAAAATTTGGTTTAACTAAAAGAGCCCCGGAAAACTCCATATTTTTGGCAAACTTCGCTGCATCATATTGTCACTTTAAAGCTAATAAAAAGGTTTTTAACTATGCTATTAGGGTAAAATAACTTCTATTCTACGATATTAAATAATAAAAAGTAACAAATAGGATATAAAAATATTAATTTTAATCGATTTAAAACAGACCTTTTTCTCATAGACTCGCTTGCTGTGACTCAGTACCGGCCCAGCGGCCATCGGAGGAGGACGTATATATCGTTTTTTTGTGGCTCTTCACAAAGCTACCGTAATTACTCTCAGGAAACCAATAAAACATGTGACCTCCGATTAGGCGTATTTATTAAGAACGACACAGTCAGATTATACTGGGGACTAATCGTGATCTAAATTGAGACAAGTTATGAATGGTACGCAACCGTCAATTGATTGTCGACTAACAACTTTGATACTTGGTTGATTTCATATATTTATTATTGTATTTGGACTAGAGTTTTTTTGAACTATAATGCTTTATTTTGATAAGCAATTATGTATGAATATAGCCAGCTACCAGAACTAGTGGTACAACCTGGAAAGTAGCAATAGCAACTAGAAGTTAATAAAAGTATAATAACTATAATATGTAGTGACTCATGGTAAATACAAATACAAAGTACAAATACAAATGCGTTTAATTTTCATACATATGAAACAATGTTTTTATAAACATGGTATATTATTGTGTATAATATCCCTTTTAATACATGGTATTAATAGCAAATCTGGCGCAAATGAACAATGCTAGCTTGAAATTGAAATATGTGCTTGGAAATTCTTTTTTAACCTGGCTGTGCCCATTAAAGCGATAGGAGTGCGCTGTTTGAGGGTGTCCTGGGGAAAGAGCAGAGGAAATCTCCGATACTACCACGCGGGCGGCTTAAACATAGAAATACTCTGAGAGTTTGCGCTCCAGTTAGCTTGGTTGAGCGGTTTCAACCGAATCTGAAGTGTGGCTTGGAGAAACATAGTGTAGACCGGGAATGAGTTACCATTACAAATACAGATAGTTAAAGAACCGGCCAAGTCATTGTCGAAATACGCACATTTAGGACCACGAATCCAATCACGAATTAGAAAATTCAGATAAAATATGTCGACGAGTATCCGTACTTGGGCCAATAAGCTTCTTTCAGCCAAAGACAGGACAAGGAAGTTGAAAGACGGATCCAAAATGCTTGGAAGATGCTTGGCTTTGAAAGATTTACTGAAGGGAGGCCTTCCGGTAGCTCTGAAGCGGAGGCTCGTCGACATGTGCATTCTGCCTGTTCTAACCTACGGTGCACAAACATGGTCACTCACCGATACCAAATTGAAGGTTTACCAACGGGCAATAGAGTGCAGCATGCTGGGAGTCAAACTGATCGACCGTGTTCGGAACTCTGTGCTGCGCTTCAAAACTGGTATTGCAGATGTTAGAGCTGGAGGATGTTGGAGCAAGACTGCCAGGCTGCAATGGAACTGGGCCGGCCACGCCTGCCGTATGCATCCACGGAGGTGGGCAAAATTAGCAACAGAGTGGGTTTCGCAATATGCTCGGAGACGACGTGGCAAGCCGAGGCAGAGGTGGCGGGATAACCTAGACACATTTCTAAACGACTGGCCCGAAACAGCTCAAAGCCGGAAAGAGTGGAAGTTTCTCCGAATTGAAATCATCATCATCATCAGCCTATCTACGTCCCACAGCTGGGCACTGGCCACCTTTCATAGATGAGAGGGATTGGGCAGTAGTCCCCACGCTGGCCCAGAGCGGGTTGGGGACTTCAAATACAACTTTGAATTTCTTCGCGGATGTATGCAGGTTTCCTCACGATGTTTTCCTTCACCGAAAAGCTAACGGTAAATATCAAATGATATTCCGTGCTCAAATTCCGTAAAAATCTCATTGGTACGAGCTGGGATTCGAACTCACGACCGCCGCTTGACAGCCGCATGCTTGAACCACTGGGCTACCGTAACTTGAACTAATAAATTGCTTGAAATTATAAAGCCGAATTGAAATACACACACAAGGGGCTCCTGCGGATGCTCTAAGGAAGCGTCCTTTTATATATTTGCTCCTGTTACTGGCTACACCTTGAATATCATTTCCGATTGCAGTTATTTTGCTAACGGCAAGCATGCACTCGCGTAGGCATAACTTGGTAGCCAGGGTTGCACACCTACCACTACTGACAGATCGATCAAAACGCTCGATGACATCATTATCCCCAATGGCGAGAACCTTGTAAAGGGCCGAGAAGGACATAGTTAGCAAGACTAAGATAGCCTTTCCACCAGAGCTATGCTATGCAGCTATGCTGCGAGGATGTTATAGTTTTCCGTTTAAACCAATGCTATGTTATGTGAACATATGATTGGTGGATATCAACGCATTCATAGCAATGACACAACTTTGATGGAAAGGCACCCTAAAACTTGAAAGCCGCCGCCATGTTCTTCACGTTGTCTCTTGAAAAGATTCGATCAAGACGCCTCAAGACACTCTCGTTAGATAGCTGGTCAAATACGAAGTATTGATGAATCATAGGTATAAGTAGGTAGGTACGAGAATATACTTATTTCATTGACTTGTATTTTCCTTCAATATTACAAAACGCATGATGTGGATGATTTTCCCACTAATTTATCTTCAACTGATTATATTTTCACATTCAATAGTAAGTCTGATACAAAAAAGATAATAATATGAATGTAGTTGTATATCCCTAAACACAACATTTTCGATGCAAAAGTATCAAGGCTCATACACACACTATACGGCAACTTGTTACAGCATACGAAGATACATGACAGATATCATTGTATACCTTATTGCACTATATAAGGGTTTAAATTTAAATGAAAAGTTATGTGCGATAGTGTTGTTACGAACACATTGGAACGCACCGTGTACAGTGCTCGTTTGTGTGCAGCGAAAAACGTCAAAAAATACCTAGATTTGACTTGTGCCCGGCAACGAAAGCACTCGGAAATAGGAAACCTTATTAACTGAACTTGTAATAGACTCGTGGATGAATTAGATTGTTGGGATGTTGAAAACCTAAATTAAAGAGGAGAGAGTATAATTACCTGCAGCACCAGAAGCCCTTTCTTAGTTACAAGAAGACAGGTTTTACTTCAGGTACCTAATCACTATCATTATTATTAAAGATGTCTTTCAAAGGGTCTAAAAATCATAATGACCTTTTGTTAATTTTCAAGCGTAAGAAGACCTACTTCGAGTTGAAGTTCGATTCCATATAAATTAATAATAAGTAAATAATATTTAATGAGCCTACAACAATTTGAGCCAGCTTGTATTACTACGAATTCAATCCATTACACTAATTATAAGTACCCCCCCATGCAGAGTTCAACAAGGCCACGGCCCCGAGGTTCCGGCGACCCCCGGTGTCCTGGTTATGGTAGCGGCCAGGGCACTAGCGGGGTCAGGGGTGCTAAGAATCTCCGGCAAAGATCCGGCTACCACCACCGACGACTCCTGGCCCTGGCAACATATAACACGCGAACACTGCGCACCGACGAAAAGATAGCCGAACTGGAGGAAGGATTGAGCAAGTTGCGTTGGGATGTCATAGGATTATCTGAAGTCCGAAGAGAGGGGGAGGACACGATAACCTTAAAGTCCGGCAACTTGCTCTATTTCCGGGAGGGCGACCAACAGTCCCAGGGAGGTGTCGGGTTCATCGTCCACAAGTCCCTCGTAAACAACGTTGTGAAGATCGAGAGTGTGTCGTCTAGGGTGGCGTACCTTATACTCAGAGTATCAAAGAGGTACTTGCTGAAGGTCATACAGGTGTACGCGCCGACATCGGCACACTCCGACGACGAGGTGGAGGCTATGTATGAGGACATTTCAAACGTCATGCATAGTTCTAAAACCTACTTCACCGTTGTCATGGGGGACTTCAACGCGAAACTGGGCAAGAGAGATGGTGAAGAGCTGAGAGTGGGGAAATTTGGAGTTGGAATTCGGAACCACCGGGGCCACCTACTGGCTGGTTTCATGGAGAAGGAGGGACTCTACATGATGAACTCCTTCTTCAGGAAACGCGAGCATAGAAAGTGGACCTGGATGAGTCCCGACGGTGCAACTAAAAACGAGATTGACTTCATCATGTCGACGAAAAGGCATATATTCAATGATGTCTCTGTGATTAATACGGTCAAAACCGGAAGTGATCACCGTCTGGTAAGAGGCACATTGAATATATGTGTTAAGCTGGAACGCTCTCGTCTGATGAAGTCCACGCTCCGACCAGTAGCAGCCCAACTCCAAAACCCCGACAGCTTTCAGCTGGAACTCCAGAACCGTTTCGATTGCCTAGGCGGCGATGTGGACGAATTCAACGACGGGTTTGTGGAAGCTGTCCATACCACAGGGTCTAAGTTCTTCAAGGCCAAACGGACCAACAGAACCAATAGGCTCTCTAACTCCACTCAGAGGCTCTTCGAGGAAAGGAGTAAGATGCTTCTACAGTCTTCAGTCGATGCGACATTATATCGGCAGCTTAATAGACAGATCTCCAAATCCCTGACCCGCGATCTGCGCCAATTCAATACAAAACGTATTGAAGAGGCCATCGAGCGGAATAAGGGCTCAAAAGTTTTCGCAAGAGATCTGTCTATTGGGCAGAGCCAGCTCGCCAAGTTAAAAACTGAGGATGGTAGAACTGTCTCATCCAGACCTGAGCTTCTGAGCGAGATAGAGCGCTTCTATGGACAGCTCTACACGTCAACTAGCAGACCCGAAGTTGGTCTAGTGGAAGATCCTAGAGCTAGACTAACCCGGCACTATACCGACGACATCCCGGACATCAGCCTGTACGAGATTAGAATGGCTCTTAAACAGCTCAAAAACAACAGGGCACCCGGTGAAGACGGAATTACAGCCGAACTCCTGAAGGCGGGTGGAAAACCGGTCCTTACGGCCCTTCAGAAGTTGTTCGACTCCGTCTTACTGGAAGGGAGAACGCCCAAGGCATGGAACACAGGCGTGGTGGTGCTGTTCTTTAAGAAGGGTGACACCACTCTTCTGAAGAACTATCGACCCATCACGCTTTTGAGCCATGTCTACAAGCTGTTTTCAAGAGTCATTACGAACCGTCTCGCACGCAGGCTAGATGACTTCCAGCCTCCTGAACAAGCCGGTTTCCGAAGAGGCTTTAGTACCATAGACCACATCCACACGCTCCGACAGGTTATACAGAAGACTGAAGAGTACAACCTGCCCCTCTGTTTAGCGTTTGTGGACTATGAGAAAGCCTTCGATTCGATCGAAACCTGGGCGGTACTACAATCTCTACAGCGGTGCCAAGTAGACTACCGCTATATCGAAGTACTGAAGTGTTTGTACGAAAACGCCACTATGTCAGTCCGACTCCAGGACCGGAACTCGAAACCTATTCCGCTGCAGCGGGGAGTCAGGCAAGGAGATGTTATTTCTCCTAAACTGTTCTCCGCTGCACTGGAGGACGTTTTCAAGAATCTGGACTGGAGAAGGCTAGGCATCAACATAAACGGCGAGTATATCACTCATCTTCGGTTTGCTGACGACATAGTAGTCTTGGCTGAAACCATGGAGGATTTAAGTACAATGCTCGATGACCTCAGTAAAGCCTCCGAGCGAGTTGGTCTAAGGATGAACATGGATAAGACGAAGATCATGTCAAATGCCCATGTAGCACCAACTCCCGTTACAATCGGACGCTTTACACTCGAAGTTGTAGACGATTATGTATACCTAGGACAGACTGTCCAGTTAGGTAGGTCCAACTTTGAGAAAGAGGTCAATCGTCGAATCCGACTCGGCTGGGCAGCGTTCGGGAAGCTACGGCATATCTTTTCGTCCAATATTCCGCAGTGTCTCAAGACGAGAGTCTTTGACCAGTGTGTGTTGCCAGTGATGACATATGGTACGGAAACGTGGTCGCTCACCATGGGCCTCATAAGAAGGCTCAAAGTCACTCAGAGGGCAATGGAGAGGGCTATGCTGGGAGTTTCTCTGCGTGATCGCATCAGAAATGAGGCCATCCGTAGCAGAACCAAAGTAACCGATATAGCCTTTCGAATCGCTAAACTTAAGTGGCAGTGGGCGGGGCACATTGCACGTAGAACCGATGGCCGTTGGGGCCGAAAGGTTCTCGAGTGGCGACCACGGACCGGAAGGCGCAGCGTGGGTAGACCCCCCACAAGGTGGACTGATGACCTGGTAAAGGTCGCGGGAGTCCGCTGGATGCGGGTGGCGCAAGACCGGTCATTGTGGCACTCTTTGGGGGAGGCCTATGTCCAGCAGTGGACGTCTTTCGGCTGATATGATGATGATGATGATGATGAATTATAAGTAAATATCTGGACATTTTCCCGGGCATGAGACCTAGCTAGATCGATTGCTCGTCCCCGAAAACCCCTACATAGGTACCAAATTTCATCAAAATCGTTAGAGCCGTTTCCGAGATCCCCGAAATAAATATATATAAAGAAATATATGTATAGATATATACAAGAATTGCTCGTTTAAAGATATAAGGTTTCGTTATATTTTGACATTTTATACCAATACAATACATCTGCCTTATAGATTTAACGCGTCTATAAATACACTAGGAATGTTTAATTCATTACATTTTCTAACGAAGGTTTTATTTTTAAAAAGTCGTGTTAATTAATTATGCTTCATATTAGGTATGGTAAAGCCAAGTTTTTGGTAAAAGGGTTATTGTTTCACCCTGAATTTAAATTGACAAGGCGCCTACTAAATTCATAATAGCAACAAGTTTGCCACACAAACATTTTCCATTAGCACTTCCTGTGCAATGTACGGGCTCCATAACTTCCACCTTTAATGCACTTACCACAGCTGTACTTCGTAACTCCTACACCTAAAACTGAAACCTTTCCCCCATAAGTTTGTATACTTACGGAATATTTAGGGCTGCGACACACGTTCCGTCGCTTTAAAAAAGTTGTGTCGTTATAATTTCGTGTCATAATTGACGATTTTTCGTCGGCATGTAATGTGACATTTATGAACAACTTCATATTTGTTCAGTCACCTGTCTATCATAATTGATATATTATGTAAGACTCTTCGTCTATGTTCCTAACTAGGTATTTATACTGTTAAATTGCCTATTCTCTATCTCGTCAGTACAGTTGACATACTCGTAATCTAATGAGCATATAGTCAACAAATAACTACCTAAATTTTATCCTGACAACCTATAGCTATATTTATTTAGGTACTAGTAGTGGTCTGTGTTCGAGATACAGTAACACAATAACTGTCGAAGCCAGTATTTTTACACTCCGACATTGCACAAAACAAAATCAATTCTCACCTCGCAGACTCCACACTCCGGCATTTTGCAGCTATGCTATTCACTACATGTCTCAGCTCGCCTCACCACTCACCCTCTAATATATTTTGACGTCGAATGATGATCGATGATCTATTTTTAGTACCACGACCGTGACAAACAAGCCTGCAAGATAAGATGCAGACACCCATGGTCTAAGTAGAGAACCAGGCTGCCACTCCGGGTCGCGACACAACTGACGTTAAGACTGTCAACGTCACATTCACAATAAGATTAGATTCTTTATTGACACGATAAAAAACCCCGTTATAAATTTGCATGTCAAAATTATAAGAATTGTTATCATGATCGTCAAAACAACAAAAATAAAAATTACAGAAATGTCAACAAATAAACAATAAACAACGAGAAAATCAAATACAAATACAGTGTGGAAAGTTAACTCGGGCCCTGGAGGGAAACTACCTTAAATCCTTGAGCTAGCTCATTTTACTTAAAGGAGACATTCCTTTATTTTTAAAAAGAAACAAAACTGCATTCTTAGCTTTTTTTTTAATTTTCTAAGATTTTCTATGAAATTTAATCATATAATTCGATTTTATGGATATCTTGTCCAACAGACGAGTGTAGGACCTAATGTTTATTAGAGAAATATTATCATTGACATTGACAGTATCGACTAATGAAATAAAAAAGCGAAAGTTATTTTTTTTAATTTTTAGCTGGTTCGATTCCCGGGTGAGACAGGCAAATTTTAGAAAGTCCTTGAATGCAGTTTCGTTTCTTTTTAAAAATAAAAGAATGTTTCCTTTGAGTAAAATGAGATAGCTTAGGGGTTTAAGGTAGTTTCCCTCCAGGGCCCGACTTATCTTTCCACACTGTATATCTAGGGATCATCAGATACTTAATAGTTAATGTCCATCTTAACCTTCCTCGATAGACTCGATAGCAGTGATGATATAGGTTGTGTCGCCCACATTACTAACCGAACTACCGGAATATACCATACCTAGCGTATTATATAATTGTATCATGGTCATGGCAGACACACATACGTATATGGATGCTTGCGGCATTAGAGTAGTCACAAGTCAGAACCATTATTGTTTGGGTCGTTGTGTCAATGAGAGCCCTCTCCAAACTATTAATACAGCGCCTCCTCGGGAGCTTTAAGGTCGCAGGAACACAACACCACATAGGTACCAACATCATCATAGCACGCTCTTTTGTTTCTTTTAGAGATTAGAAAAATCGTGTGTTATCCGTCACGCGAGTTCGAGGAAAACAATCTTGAAACGGGAAAACATGCAGTGTACTGCATTTTTGAAACGTGATGAGCTACTGAAATAAGTGAAACGATTAAACGTAAGCAAGAATGACTGTTAATATTCTAATCTTAAAAACGAAGTGTATAAACTTATTCTGGCTCACCTTCGGGCACTGTCGCTGTTATGAACACCCGCCCAGGACTCACTGCAATCGGTACGATAAAACAAGGCAGCTGTGCTTAGCGGGCGAAAGTACAGGTGCCCATTTAGCCCTAGTGAGTACTAGCCACTTATCGAACCCTAGCTTAACCCCCGCCCCCGACTAGACTGGCGCGACTGCCGCCTCTTAACCTAAGCATCAATAACAATTGACAATATCTGTTATTTGTACATAATCACAATATTATGAATGACTTCAATAAAACCTTAGCTACGAGTACCTACTTTTACCTAATTGTGCAACAGTCAAGAGGAAAAATATGGGTCGATTCAATTTAGGGTAGGTATCATTGACCCTTATGGCAGCAAAATTAAGGTTTAGGTACATATTATTTCATTGGCCACAGCATCTGTTGCAGCGACAGTTAAGAAGAAGAGATCGGGGGTTCGGCGCATCTTTTTCTGTGGCTGTAAAACCCAATCACAGCACGGCACATATTTGTGAGAGTATTAATTCGATACATATTTTTGCAGTTGACTGTATTATTTGTGCCAATATAAGTATCTTAACATCTGAACTCTCTCTTAACGTATGAAATAATTATCATGTTTGCCGGACGGGCTTTTAAAAGTGTGAATATTAAATGGACTATTATAATTTCACTGATTCACACGTCTCATTCATATTTAACCGGCATCCCCGTTGAAAGAGTGCTCATTAAAACTGAATGCCAAAATTAACCTTCTAAATTCAAATTATTATTGTTAGTTAGACCGTCCAGGCGGCGGTTCTAACTCAGTTCTACCACAGAATAAGTAATAGTACAAGTACAGAAGTTTCTCTGCTAACAAATTCCCCGTTTAGGTATGCCAAACGTGCCTAAACGTGGCCATCTCTTTCAATCGCACGCAACGCGCTCTTTCGAGGCCCCGCCCTCAGCGCTAGGGTTACCACCAGTGAGAACCTATTTTAATATATGTACTTTATTATTAGTAGTGTTGTTTACAATACAATTACGAATAGTACTTTTAAGGTTCCGTAGCCAAAATGGTGAAAACGGAACCCGTCCGTCCGTCTTTTCGTCTGTATGTGACAGCCGATGTACTCGGAGACTATAAGCACTACAAATACAATTAAAACATTTAGCAGGAAGGTGTGTTCTACTCGTATGAACCGCTACGTAAAAGTGATGTGAAATGACATAAAAATATTAAAGTAGGGGGAGGGGGCACTCCATACATGTAACCAGGGGATACAAAGTTTTATATAATTTTTAAAGGCATCACTTTAAAAAATAAAAGAGGTTTCTTAGAACCAACGTTTTCATTTTCGTTTTCTTTTATGTCAACCGTTGGTGAATACCAAACTCAATGACCGTTCTTATTATTATTGGTGCAACCTGCTGCAATACAATAATGCTGTGGTTTTGACATTATTATTTAACACGAAACTACACGAAAAGAATTATTTTTTATGATCGTACAAGCGCGTGCGCGTGCGATCCGTAACGCTGCTCTGCAGCCATTGAATAGTCACACAATGTGTGAGCCGGCGGCCGCATGTACTTTGCGCGGCGCGATGACGTCACGGTAGTAAGCCCCTCCTGGTTCTACATAAGATTCGCTAGATAACGGCTCCTGAGGGCGTTATAATTAAATTATAAACTTTTCTAGCAGGGGCGGAGGGTCAACTCGACCGTTAAGTAAATGTCATATCGTAAAAGTTTATTACGTGCCAAATAAAGGGGTTATAAACTTTTACATTTGTTCTGTACGCGGTAAGATTGTAAAAGTAAATTGCGAAAGTAATTGCCGGTTTAGATGCTGGAAACAGAAATCGTTATCAACGCGTTCATTGTTGTATTTTTAATGTTGTTGAAAAATGTTAGCTCGGCGTTTGCGTTTTATTTCTGGGAAATTTATAGGCAAGTTATGCTGGGGAACAAAGTTCCCGGCTCGTATGTGGGTACTAGAACAGCCGTTAGCTTTGAGCTAGAGCCGTGCTAACTCGCGCCCACGTTTTTATGCGGCTGACGTGCCATTACTATCTTTGTAAAGGCTTACCATCGCTGTTTTAAACCGGAATTGTTTTATAAGATTGCTATGTCCATTAGGACGTTATTTACTGGATTTGATTACGGTACATTTGCGCATTATCCAGTGATTTAATAAAATGTTTAATTACATGTTTAAGTGGCGAGCACTTCTGGTATAATTTCGTTACCTGTTAGTGTACAATACATTTATTTTCAATTAATATTTAAGTAAACCAACCCATCAATTCACCTCTATTTTCATTCGAAATAAAACATTTTCGACCGCACTGCCCATTATTTATTCTACAAGTAATTTTCTGACGACCTTAGTTTCCTTATTCCCAAAAATACAAGGAAATCTTACCTTTCAAATGATTCTTTAGTTACTTACTCTGGATTGAAATGCCCAAAAGCCTTCGCTAAATACCGAAAAACTTTTCGTACGTGACCCCATCAAACTACTGCCCCGGGGACTCCCAAAGGTTTTTCTTACTTTTATTTACTTAATACTTATGTAACCTCTTTTTAGGTTCTTGTGTAAAGAAAGTTTTATGGCACCGGTGAATCTTTCTGAACTGTACTTTAAGCACCTACAGGCAATTTTATTGACTTTTACCAGTTTTTTTAGAGTAGTAAAATAGGTAGTTGTTGGCACTTGAGCATATTAGACGCACTGATAGAGCTACACGGAACTGGCATTTCACTTCGTCGGCCACATACTTGTCGCGGGCCGCACATGTTAATAATTTGTGATTCTATCACGAAAGGTACCAAATAAATTTAAACTAACGTGAGACATAGTTAAGTTATACTTATTAAGAGAAGTACCTGGGAGACCGAGCCTTGCTCGGTGTTTTCCCGTAAACAAGGCAGACTAGCTCGACAAACATCTAAATAAAGATATTAAGTAGATAGACAGACCTATATAAAGCTGCAACCCAACACATTTCTATTGACATAATTGTTCTCCTCAGATCTATACGATGTCTGGGAAAAGTGTAGGGGGTGGCTCCGTGACTACCAGAAAAATACCTCTGAAAACCTCTCAATACCTCTTTTATATCTTCTAATGTACACCATGTTTTAATGTAAAATAAATAATTGATAATAATTGATAAACAATTGATTGATTGATTGAAAACCAAAAAGTTGGCCAACGGCCTAGCTAAACGGTAGGTAGGGGGATGCTCGATCAAATGTCATTAGGGTTTGCTCCCGGGAAATACCGGTACCGAAAATACCGGGATTTCCCGGTTTTTTGAACCAAGGTAGGAACCGGTACTACGAAATCGAATTCCCGGTATTTTCGGGATTTTCGGAAAATGTAATTTGCAGCTTAAATTTAATACGCTGATCTATAAATGATAAGAGATATATCGATAAAATAACGCTAGCGATGTTTATAAACGGAAACATCGCTCTAAGCAGCCAATTCACGACCACGGCTGGCCATTACTCCGTCCCGCTTATACAAATTCATCAGCGCCGTTACCTAACCAGTCCTCCACCCGCATACTTACCCCAACGTGCGTGTTCATTGTTCTACAGCTACACTATTAGTAGGTAGTCGCTCAACTAGCACCCAACCAGCACGCTAGCGTTAAGAATACCTGTATATCATTCTTATATCGGTTCCATATGATTATTAAAGTGTTAACACATGCCTGTATAAAGATGTTAGAGCATGCTATAACATCGTTATAACCCCGAAACAGGCCCACGCGATACAACAGGTAAAGATTACAGAACGCCTGTAGAGCAGTGATCTTTATACCCGTAGTAAACCAACCCTCGACAACAGCAATAATACCGATGAAGCTGAGAGTGAATTAACACTCTTGTGCAGGTACCATTACACGTACAGCAAGAGTGTTAATTCACCCTCAGCTAACACTTCCACCGGTATCACTGTGGTTGTAGAGGGTTGGTTTTGGTTACCGCTATGGGTTGTAGAAGCGCTTCGACTGAGAACGATTTACCACTTTAGACTTTATTACACCTAATAAAATATTTCAAGTGAGAATCTTACTTCTTTCTTATTAATATTATCCTACATGGTTACATTAAAATTATGTGACAAACAGCTTACCAAATGACAAAGGAATATTTGACAGAAGGAGATAAGCAATAACTAATTTTTGTTTGTGAAGTGTAAACAATCTGCCCTCGTAATTTTACGGTTATTTTATACGCTTTTTGAGATGCAAATACCTTTAGTCAAGAATATTGTACAGGATTTGTCTTCATTCATAACAATGTAACATAACGGTGTAATAATTACACTTACTATATTCTGGACTGGACAAACTCTGTACTACAACCTTAAGTTGTACAAGACACTCCACGGCAGCAATGATTATGACAGACTCTTGATTCAATTAAAGTTAAAATAATCATGAACATCAAGCATTTAGTAAACTCTTTGATATAATTTTGAGTCCTTATAAAACGCTAAGATAAAATAAGAAAATTCATTGTGATTTATATAATTAAAGTGTATTTTATTTTGATAACAAAACACGTGTATTTTCTTTTTGCATCCCTGATATTATTATCATATTGTCCAAAAAAGGTATTAGGCAAAAACTACTCACGTCTCAAAACCACCACATGTAATTTCCCGAAAGTACCGAAAATACCGGGAAATCCCGGTTCCTCTACCGGCCAGTACCGAAAATCCCGGGACTGATAAATGGTACCGGTTCTGCATTCCCTAAATGTCATAGAGAACTGCAAGTCATTTGGTGAGGTGACTTTTTTTGGCGATTATTTTTTGGCAAAAATTTCAAATTGGTCTGAGAGAGATAAAATTTGGTATATGGGAAAAATGAGCCCCCCGAAAAAAAAAAATTGTTGGCAAATTTCAAAATGGGCCTAGTGCGTTGAGATTTGGCATGCGGGGACTCGGGGGGCAAAACAATTTTCGAGCAATTTTTGCGAGCCCGAAGGGCGAGCTTCAGGCCGCAAGGCCGCAGGCATTCAAGTGGCCAGGTGCGTCCCCCCCCCCCCCCCCCCCTCAAATGTTTGCCGAGGCCGAAGGCCGAGCTGCGGGAGTACCAAACAACTGAAAATCCTATATAAATACAAGGTTTCGCGAGCCCGAAGGGCGAGCTTCAGGCTGCGAGGCCGCAGGCCGAGCTCGGCGGAGTGCCGAAGTCCCGGAGCCCCACCCCGAGTGCCCAAGCGTCCCCGTCCCCCCCCCCGTCCCAAGTAATTTTTGCGAGATCGATACGGGAGGAAAGGGTTGCCCAACTATTCATATGCCCCATGTATCTTACAAGCGAACCTGAGGGCCGGAGGCCTGAAGGTGAGCTGCAAGGCCTCGCTTTGCGCAGGGCCGAAGGCCCTAGGTGTCCCAGAGCAGATCAGAGCGCGCTCTCCACGCGAGCCCGAGAGCCGCTTGCGGCCCGAAGGGCGAGCCCACGCAAACACTCACTATTCCTATCATTGTTACAATCGAACCTGAAGGCCGAAGGGCGAGCTTCAGGCCGCCAAGCCGCAGGCATTCAAGTGGTCAGGTGCGTCCCCCCCCCCCCCCTCAAATGATTGGCGAGGCCGAAGGCCGAGCTGCGGGAGTACCAAACAACCGAAAATCCTATATAAATACAAGGTACCGCGAGCCCGAAGGGCGACCTGTAGGCTGCGAGGCCGCAGGCCGAGCTCGGCGGAGGGCCGAAGGCCCGGAGCCCCATCCCGAGTGCCCAAGCATCCCCTCCCATCACTATTTTTTGCGAGACCGATACGGGAGGAAAGGGTTGCCCAACTATTCATATGCCCCATGTATCTTACAAGCGAACCTCAGGGCCCAAGGCCCGAAGGTGAGCTTCAAGGCCTCGCAGGGCCGAAGGCCGAGCTTCGCGTAGGGCCGAAGGCCCGAAGCGTCCCTTAGAGCGCGCTCTCCACGCGAGCCGGAGAGCCGCTTGCGGCCCGAAGGGCGAGCCCACGCAGACACTCACTATTCCTATCATTGTTACAATTGAACCTGAGGGCCGAAGGCCCGAAGGTGAGCGGAAAGGTTTAGCGAGGCCGAAAGCAGGGCTCACGCGGACACTCTAACCTAAGGGGCCGAAGGCCCGAAGGTGAACGGTAAAGCTAAGCGAGGCCTGAAGGCCGAGCTCACGCGTACACTCGAACCTGAGGGCCGAAGGACCGAAGAGCGATAAGGCTAAGCTAGGCAAGGCCGAGCTCACGCGTACACTCGAAGTTGAGGGCCGAAGGGCAATAAAGGACAACACAAATGTTTTCCGTAGGTCTGCCTTGGATGCGTACATTAAACGTTTTTCTCAAAGGCTTCCTAGGCATTTCAAAGTCCTCACGACACTTGCATAATAGATATACATTTTAAATAAACATTATTATTGAATTCCTGGCTACTCGACTAATTCCTTCTCCGATCTGTTTTAATAATGCATTCAGTAAATAAATGTCAGTGCGAAATAAAATTTTTTTTTTAAACCGCGGTCAAAATAAACTAAAAAAATCTAAATAAACATAAATAAACGTGAAGCCCGACCTCATGATGGGCCATGATGGTGCCAGAAAAGGACGCAGCTATGCGGTGGAACGAGACAAATCGTAATTCACTGTACGTTATATCACACGAACATGTCACAAAAGAATATAATGCATCTCTTTCATTCTAATATAAGATGGATCTAATGAAAGAGATGAAATATAACAGTGACGTCATTCAAAGTCATATTTTCTGGCTTCAAAGTTCAAACGAATGTTCGGCACACAACCTCCAGGATGTAGGTATCTAAACTTTTTGATTCATTGAGATTATTTGACACTTACCGCAGAACGTGCCCATAAATATAGTATATACTCTGTAGTTATAGATGCGCCAACGAGCGACCGGGGCTATGTCTTTCTCATACTTGCTCATATTCATACAAAATTTGTACTACGCAATTTGGCCGGTTTGCATGTCCAATGTATTGCTTATGGAAGTTTACATTTGTCTGTAACTCGACCATGAAAAAATGTTCGTTCGGTGATAGGGACAAAACATGCCACTCTTTTCTATTTCCTCTTATAGGAATCGCAATAAGACTATCTTTCTCTAGCAAAGCGTGTCAGCATGGTGTCAGCCCCTTGAACGTGTCTGATAAAAAACCTCGTAAGGCGTTGACATGTGTCATTCTTTCTAAATGCTAAACAAAACAAGATTTATACTCGCCTCACCATACGTCCTTATATGTCTTGACCCTGAGATTCGTGACAACTATGTGCATATTCATAGGTCAGGTTTATACTGGTTTTCTGACACTAATTTTCCGTACGTCAGCAGCCATTGTAAATATCAATCACGAACAAAAGTAAAAACATGAAAACTCGAAAACACGCATTTTCTCAAATATAAGACTGAGCTAGATCGATTGCTCGTCCCCGAAAACCCCCACATACCAAATTTCATCAAAATCGTTAGAGCCGTTTCCGAGATCCCCGAAATAAATATATATACATATATATATATATAAATAAATAAATATACAAGAATTGCTCGTTTAAAGATATAAGATATATATAAATAAATAAATATACAAGAATTGCTCGTTTAAAGATATAAGATAACGGTTGACACTCACTTAGAAAAGTCACTATTTGCGACATGTTTCAGACTGCAATTGGAGTCCTTCATCAGGTTGAGTGATGTTACGATAACCAATTCCAGTCCGAATCCAATTTCAGTCCGAAACATGTCGCAAACAAAATAGTGAGTTTTCCAAGTGAGTGTGAACCGTTATTATCTTAAAAGGTAGCACATTGTCGGTTGTTAATGAGGAGGCTCGCGAGCCGCAAGTAAGAGGCTTGCGGGCCGCCTGTTGCTGACCGCTGGGTTTAGAGTATTGCCATGTTCGTCTTCTAGGTAGTTGAAATTGTTTCAATAGTTGGGTTTCTACAGAGTCACACATGAGTCGCGATACAAACTAGTACGGGCGAAAAAAAAAATGTTTTATAGGAAAGGGTTTTCAGTCGACTTATCAACAGTATGAAGCAGTTTTTTTTTCGCCTGTACTAGATAGGTAGGTCCCATAGCAGCAGAAGAGTAGGTTCGGAACCATGAAGTCATGAAGTATAATCATAATTTTCTGTTTTGTATCACGATTTATGTGTCACGGTATTGTATAGCACCTATTTGCTTTTGACAGCTATGAGCAGAAACATACTGGAGCGGCGTTAATCGTATCATTATTCTAATATGTTCCGAAACCTATAGACGCGACTGTACAGTGTACATGTAACATCAACATACGTTTTAATCTCGCATTTTTACCTCACTGCTTTACTGCATTCCCAGTCAAGCAGTTATTGCCGGGACTTGGCATAAAAACAATAGATGTGATCAATAATTCATTAAGGCACAAATTACATACGGGGTCGGCCCCAAAACGTAATACGTACTCAAGTATTACTATTCATTAGCTTATTACTTATACGCTATTAGTGGGATTACGAACTAATCTGTCACAATACTGTATAGTATATTTGGTATATATATACCAAATATAATAGGAGTCCATCTTCGTTCAGTATTGAGTACGGGTCTGCATTGTTATTAGATTACAAAGCGAATGAAAGCCTATTGATAAACTCGTCCTATGTTGGTACAGTCGGCGACATTTGGTATTTGTAACGCTATCTAGCGTGGGCTACAAATTTTATTAAAGTAAAATATCAGCGGCAGACGTAATCTCATCATCATCCTCCTAGCGTTATTCCAGTGATCAGTTACTGTATCTAAAATACTATTTCTTGGAATTTATAAAATAAACTAATTGAAATTAAGGTTTTAAACCTGATTTACTCCTTTTGGTACCGATACCCTATCCGGTAGAGAAGCGAAATATTGTATCCCAGAAATTATCACACACAAAACATGGCAGCAAGTAATTTATAGGAACTCAGTGGCTGGTGCAGGCTTGTGTGGAGGGTCATAAATCCAGCAGCTAACGACAGTTAGCTCGCTTCCGAGGCAGCTAGCGCATAGATGATTAGGATTCACCGACTAGTTTCTAATGGTTACTTAACTTGGAGCGGCTGCCAGCGAAAGATTGCACTTGTGAACTAAGTACGATTCAACTTAGTGAAGTTGTCAACTGGAGGACCATGATTATGACTGGCGTTTTCAACGCTCTGTCTTAATAAAAAAACGTGTGCCTGCAGTGCATTGGAATGTCTAATGTTAAATTGAACCCTATAGAAATGCAATATACCTTGGGTTGATATTCGTCCTTAAACAAATGGTGCGGATATATTATTATCAGTCATTAGCGCACAAAAAGTTAAAAAGAGCCTTACTTGGAGAGTAGTTCTTGCCGTTAAACTTTAAAAAATTAAAAAAATCGGAGTACTTAAAATATTTACACTATAATAATACAAATAGTCTTGAATGTCTTGCGCATAACAAAAGAAGAGAAACATTAAGTACTACACAGCAAATATAAGCACAGGCAAACACCATATTGAAAATACCCACCATAATAAACCATAACACCATAAAAAAAATATAGAAAAAGAATCAATATTCTACAACAAACTGAAGAATATTTCCTTGTTGCAAACTCATTTTATAATTTGAAGGAGTATTTAAGCTATACAGTTTAATACCAATCGTTTATGTAATTTAATTTAATTTTAAGTTCTAGATTAAGTACTTTATAATATTGCTGTGCCCTAACGGGGAAGCTGGAACATGTTTAGTTATAAGATCTTGTAAAACCCATAATTGCAATAAATGAATGAGTTATGAATTATGAGGGCCATTTTACGGAAAGTTGTACACTCGACTTTTTTTTTAATTTGGATAAAATTGGGTTTTTTCTACTCAGAATCGAAAGCACTTTCGAATGACATTAGATATGAGCGCCGATGGGCAATTGGCCGGCGGCGGCGCGCCGATCAAAATTGATCGGCGGCGGCGGCGTCGGCGGCGTGACCTTGTAAAAACCTCGGGTTCAAAACAAAAATTCTTTTTTTTTCCTTATTGATGCCGTACACGCCTGTCAACGTCGTTTTTACTGTCAGGATGGCAAACGCGCCTATTGATATCGATGTTCTACGTTTTATTCCGTCCTAGTCGATTACGCATGGTGGATTACATATTGTGTATAAAGACTAGGTATGCTCTGCTATATATGTAGGTAACATCTAAGTGGCAATGAAAACAGCAAGTCTATTGCTGCCTGCGGGAAACTTCGCGTCAAGGTGGTCCAGTCACATGACAAAGCTTTAAAATATGATATTTGTATGTAAACATGACAATTCTGCTCAAACTCTTGGATGCCTCCGAAACGTGGTGTTTCTAACGCAAACACACTCGTATAATATATACTTCTAGGATTTATCTCAAATACTAGGAGCGGCATTATGCCCGTATTAGATAGCGGACCCCAGGCATCTTTCAGGATGCAACTGTACTGGGATAACGCTAGGAGGATGATGATGATGACTAGGAGCGGCATTATGCCCATCTTTTGGTGAACCACGAATACATCGAACCGTGTCAGAAACAAGCAAGTTCTTGAATATAAACTTTCGTGAGACATGTTATAATTTTATTTTACTAAACGACAATTAATACCCTTTTAACCGTTTAGTAAAGTAAAAGCATGTTCTTCACTAAACCAAACTAATTTCAACGGCATTGAAGATTATTTAATACGCAGTAGTCGCGTGGACTCTGCTAACTACAGGCCCATTTCGGTCACATCCATTCACTGCAAGATTATGGAGTGTTCTGACTGAACAGCAGGCTCTTTGGCGTATCTAGAATCAAATGATCTCCTCAGTGACCTACAATACGGCTTTCGTCACAATCGGTCCACTGGGGATCTTCTAGCGTACAACACACACACCTGGAATAAGGCCATAGAGATAAAATACGAAGAAGCCCTAGCGGTTTCTCTCAATTTCACAATGGCCTCATTCCAGGTTTGTTATTGCTTTGACATGGTCTGGCACAACGGTCTCTAATCAAACTTTCTTCGTATGGTCTGCCTGCTGGTTGTTGTGCTTGGATTGGATATCGGATTTCCTGAGGTATAGAATCTATTGGAGTGGTAATTGATGGCTGCTCGTCTGATCCGATGGCTATTAATGACGTTGTCCCCCATGGGTCAGTGCTTTCTGCGACTCTTTCTGCTGTGCGCCCGGTATCTTTGGGTATGCAGACATTGCAGACTTCAGTACTGTTGTAGAGAACTACATATCCACTGCACGAACCAGTATGACCAGAATTCGGATTAATGGGAAGTTATGATTATGCCTGTGAACCTTTCTCTCTTCGATTAGAGCGATGCCAGTCCAGTCTGGTTAGGTTCAATGCCACAAAAACTCAGACGTGTCTAATTTCCGCGAAAAAGAGGCAAAAGAGACCCCTACTTTCCGAGATGTCATCGTGCCTATTACCGGCTTTTCGGCGTAACATTGTTTTTGACTCTCAGTTTTGGCAAATATATAAGTAAAGTAATTAAGTAATCTAGAACATCGGCACAAAGTTGCCAGTCTGTCGGATTTTGTTTAGAATCGCTCATTAAGGATCCCTTTTGTGCATTTTTGGTACTGAATACTAAAATAAATAACGCTATATAACCGTAAAATATCAAATTCCAAACTAGTTTGCCGATCGATGATATAAGTGTGTAAAAGATAAGCTACACAGTATCTGAAACGCGCGCGAAACAGAGACCGGCGCGCCGATCGCCATGTGTCGGCGGCGGCGGCGTGGGTTTTTGGCCGGCGGCGGCGGCGCGGCGGCGCGGCGCTCATATCTAAATGACATAGGGGAAAAAAGTGTCCCAATTTTTTTTTATTCCTTTCCGTTACCATTTTCATACTAAGTTTGTAATCTTGTATGGTGGTAACGGAATGGAAAAACTGAAAATTGTATGAAAAAATTGGGACACTTTTTTTCTCCTATTAGGTTCGAAAGTGCTTTCGATTCTGAGTAGAAAAACCCGATTATATCCAAATTAAAAAAAAAGTCGAGTGTACAACTTTCCGTAAAATGGCCCATGAATGAAAATTGCCAAAGCTCTAGCTAACGTACGAGTCAAGTGTATTGATACCTAAAAAAAGTGGATTGATAATAAATTATAATAACATGCCGACCCATAACTAGTTCTCGTTTGGAATTATTTAAAAATGAAATTAACCATAATATTTGTATGTTATCACTTTCACAAAGTAATTCGAATAGCATGTATAAAGATTTATTCGGCTTAATTATTAATTGCTTCAATGAAAATTTTTCAGTAAAAACTATTTCTGGGTCAAAAAATAAAAATAATAAGATAAAATTTAGTGATTGGGCTACCGTAGGTATACATAGAAGTAGAAATAGGCTTTATGAACTTTATGGTGAGAGGGAGGTGAACAAGAACAGTGATTTTCTGGACTATGTCAAGAGTTACTCAAACATCTTCAAGAGAGTGTGTTTTGCTGCTAAAGCAAATTATATTAGTTCTAAACTTAAAGTATCTGACAACAAGGTGAAAACTGTTTGGAATATTATAAATAGAGAATCTGGTAAATTTAAAACTCGCGATTATCAAGTCAACATTCTCACGGAAGACCAACAGGTCATGTCAAATAACGATGTTGCCTTGGCATTCGAGAACTATTTTTCAAATATAGCAAGTAGTACTACAAAATGTTTGCAGTCATCTAAAACCCAAGCTAAAGCTTTGCTTTGTGCTAACATTAGTAAATGTGATGTAACGTTTAATTTTAGTCAAGTAGATTCAATCAAGGTTGTTAAAACATTTAAATCGCTCAATTTAAAGAAAACCGAGGATTTATGGGGAACATCAGTAAAAGTTATTAATCATATCATAGATGTCATTGCGCCCCAATTAGCTTTGATTTACAATAACTGCATATCAGAGGGTATTTTTCCTGATCTTATGAAGTTTAGTAAAGTCATACCTCTATTTAAATCGGGTGATTTAAACGACCTAACCAACTTCCGTCCCATATCGATACTACCTGTATTAAGTAAGGTTTTTGAAAAATTAATGTTAAACGATATGCTAATGCACTTTAATAGAAATAAACTGCTTACAAGTAAACAGTTCGGTTTCACAAGAGGGCGCTCCACGACTGACGCTGCATCTGTGCTTATTAAACATATTTACGATATTTGGGAGAATTCCTGTGATGCGATAGGTATTTTTTGTGACCTTTCTAAAGCTTTCGATTGCGTGGATCATGGGACGCTCGTTTTGAAACTTAAACATTATGGTTTGTCTGCTAATGCGTTAAGTCTTATGTCTTCATATCTCAGCAATAGAACTCAAGCAGTTGTTGTAAATGGAACCCAGTCTAGTGGGGCAATAGTAACGTTAGGAGTGCCTCAGGGCTCTATCTTAGGTCCATTTTTATTTTTGGTTTATATAAATGACTTGCCGTCTATAGTAAGTAATCTTTGTGATATAGTTTTATTCGCGGATGATACATCTTTAATCTTTAAGGTTGACCGAAAATCAGTTGACTATAGTAGAGTTAATGGCACACTGGAGAAAGTACTTGACTGGTTTACCGTTAACAATCTGTTACTTAATGCTAAGAAAACTAAATGTGTCAGATTTTCTTTGCCTAATGTTAGACCGGTGCAAACTAGTATACTCTTAAATAACGAGTGCTTAGAAATAGTAGATAAAGCAATATTCTTAGGTATAACATTAGACAAAAATCTACAATGGAGTCCCCACATAGCCGTTATGGCGCGTAAATTAAGTTCAGCCGCATATGCTATCAGAAAAATCAGGCAACTTACCAATGTAGAAACAGCTCGCCTAGTTTATCATAGCTATTTTCATAGTGTTATGTCGTATGGTATCCTGGTTTGGGGTAAAGCAGCTGACATACAGACAATTTTTGTGTTACAAAAAAGAGCCATTCGCTCCATATATAACCTAGGCTCACGTGAATCTTTAAGAGAACTCTTTAAAGAAATCAACATTTTAACTGTAGCGTCCCAGTACATCTATGAGAATATTGTTTATGTCCTTAAGAACATAGACTCCTTCTGTAAAAATTCTGATATACATAATTTTAATACTAGAAATAAAAATAAAATTGCCACTAAAAAATTTCGTGTCCGTAAAGTATACAAATCTTTTGTAGGTCAATGTGTCCGTTTTTATAATAAGTTACCTGATGAAGTTTTGAATTTACCTTTTCCAGCTCTTAAAAAGTACTTGAAAAAATCATTGATGTCGAAGGCTTATTACAAGGTTGAGGACTATCTAACAGACAGAAAAGCATGGCCCAAACCAGATACTTAAATAGAGTAAAAATTCATATATTGTGTATTTTTTAATTTTATCTAGTTGACGCAGTTCTTGCAAGAAAACATATCAAAAGATTTATAACTAAATTTATAGTCTAAAGGATTCAATTTTTTTTTTTTGCCTAAATAGAATTTGATAATGCTAAGGTATACAGTTTCGAAATGTTTTCTTGCAGAATTACACACTGTACATAACTGGTTTTTTTCCTCATTTTATTCTTTGTTTTTGTGTTGCTTTATATAGATACTTAGATTTCTTGATCTTAAGTAGGTTAAGTATTATCATTTATCATTGTAATAAGCATATTTTTGTGAGAAAATGGCTGACTGTCGAGTTTCTTTCGGCGTTTCTTCTCGGCAGTGGCCTCTGTGAAACGCTAGTAGGGTTTGACTTGTAAAAGTGCCATTGCGGCCTACTTACAGAATAAAGTTCATTTTATTCATTTTATTCATTTTAATTTTGCATTGTCACGGATTATTTTAATGAGTACCTGTAATCGCTGGGGGGCAATTACATATAACGATGAGTGGGAGATTGAGATGAGAAGAGATATGGGTGAGACGAGAATTGAACGTGGGCGAACTATATATGGGCTGGCTTACTTGATGGAAGGTGAAGCGGTGAGATGGTATAAATTGCGTCTGGGTGCTGGTGGTGTGAGCTGATGGATGATGCTGTCGACTCCGACGGCTGTGAGCTGATGATTTCTTCGTGAAGCACTGGGTTTAAGAGCTGATAATGTTCACTCGCGTTATATGGGCAGAATAGTTCACCAATTGTCACAAAGTAAGAATCACTCGCGAAACTATATATTGGCCAATATGAATTGCAGTTTTGTATGGTATCGCGTGCGCGGGAGCTGATTTGAGGTGGTACGTATCCGCTTCGAATGCGTGTCGCTCGCAGACTGACGCCGCGCTGGCGTCGTTGAGTGAGCGGAATGAGCCGGGCGAATGCGTGAATGAATGAATGGACCGTCGCACCGTTCAGGCGCGAACATCCTGGGGGGCCCGGGGGAGAGCCTCTTCCTGAGCTGAGTCCAATGGCAGCCTGGCTATCTTGAACACAGGTCTGCGCAGTTGTCCATGAGCGGTGTCCAGATCCACCACTCGAATCACTCCATCCTTGCCGGGTATTGTGCGGGTAATCCGGCCCAGTCTCCATTGCAGTGGCGGCAGGTCATCTTCCTTGATGAGTACAAGTTCGCCCACTTGAGGAGGGGATGAGGAGGAAAGCCACTTAGAGCGGGTTTGAAGTGTGTGGAGGTATGAGTTGGACCACTGAGTCCAAAAGCGTTGGGCCAGAGCTTGTATGAGCTGGAAGCGTTTAAGAGCAGAGAGGGGTCTATCGGCAAAGGATAGCTCGGGCAGAGCAGTGAGAGAACGGCCCGTAATGAAATGTGCAGCAGTTAATGGTTCCCTGTCCGAGGGATCGGAAGAGAGTGGGCAGAGAGGTCTTGAGTTAAGAACAGCCTCGATTCGTGTGAGAAGTGTGGAGAATTCTTCAAAAGTTAGGTGCTGTTCACCGATTACGCGATAGAGCAGTTGTTTTGTAGATTTAATATTAATCTCGTGCAGAGCACCGAACCAGGGTCCCTTGGGTGGGTTCAGCAACCAAGTGATCTGCTGGTTGGCAAGTTTGTGTGTAATTGCGTCATTATTGGCTGAAAGAAAGTTCTGGACTTCTATGAGCTGATTTCTAGCGCCTACATAATTTGTGCCGCAATCTGACCTAATGAGAGCTGGTGTGCCACGTCGTGAGACGAATCTTTGTAATGCCGCGAGAAAGGCTTCTGTGGTGAGTGCGGAGACGGCCTCCAAATGAACCGCCTTTGTTGAGAGACATACGAATATGCATAGGTATGCTTTTAGGAGCTTAGCGTTTCGTAACGTACTTGATTTAACGAGAAATGGGCCGGCAAAGTCGGTCGTGACTTGACTGAATACGGGTTGTGGTGTAACCCTGTCCGCGGGTAGGTCAGCCATGTACGGGGCTGTAGGTTGAGCGCGACATCTAAAACATCTAATGCATTTGAATACCCGGAAGCGAACCACGCGACGAGCGGATAGTATCCAGAATTGCTGGCGTAAGATGGCGTGTAGTGTGTCCGCACCAGGATGGCAATATACTCTGTGGTAATAGTCAATGATGAGATCTACGAGTGGGCTAGAGCTGGGTAAGATGAGCGGGTGTTGGGCGTCGTAACTAGGGAATGCAGAACCGGTACCATTTATCAGTCCCGGGATTTTCGGTACTGGCCGGTAGAGGAACCGGGATTTCCCGGTATTTTCGGTACTTTCGGGAAATTACATGTGGTGGTTTTGAGACGTGAGTAGTTTTTGCCTAATACCTTTTTTGGACAATATGATAATAATATCAGGGATGCAAAAAGAAAATACACGTGTTTTGTTATCAAAATAAAATACACTTTAATTATATAAATCACAATGAATTTTCTTATTTTATCTTAGCGTTTTATAAGGACTCAAAATTATATCAAAGAGTTTACTAAATGCTTGATGTTCATGATTATTTTAACTTTAATTGAATCAAGAGTCTGTCATAATCATTGCTGCCGTGGAGTGTCTTGTACAACTTAAGGTTGTAGTACAGAGTTTGTCCAGTCCAGAATATAGTAAGTGTAATTATTACACCGTTATGTTACATTGTTATGAATGAAGACAAATCCTGTACAATATTCTTGACTAAAGGTATTTGCATCTCAAAAAGCGTATAAAATAACCGTAAAATTACGAGGGCAGATTGTTTACACTTCACAAACAAAAATTAGTTATTGCTTATCTCCTTCTGTCAAATATTCCTTTGTCATTTGGTAAGCTGTTTGTCACATAATTTTAATGTAACCATGTAGGATAATATTAATAAGAAAGAAGTAAGATTCTCACTTGAAATATTTTATTAGGTGTAATAAAGTCTAAAGTGGTAAATCGTTCTCAGTCGAAGCGCTTCTACAACCCATAGCGGTAACCAAAACCAACCCTCTACAACCACAGTGATACCGGTGGAAGTGTTAGCTGAGGGTGAATTAACACTCTTGCTGTACGTGTAATGGTACCTGCACAAGAGTGTTAATTCACTCTCAGCTTCATCGGTATTATTGCTGTTGTCGAGGGTTGGTTTACTACGGGTATAAAGATCACTGCTCTACAGGCGTTCTGTAATCTTTACCTGTTGTATCGCGTGGGCCTGTTTCGGGGTTATAACGATGTTATAGCATGCTCTAACATCTTTATACAGGCATGTGTTAACACTTTAATAATCATATGGAACCGATATAAGAATGATATACAGGTATTCTTAACGCTAGCGTGCTGGTTGGGTGCTAGTTGAGCGACTACCTACTAATAGTGTAGCTGTAGAACAATGAACACGCACGTTGGGGTAAGTATGCGGGTGGAGGACTGGTTAGGTAACGGCGCTGATGAATTTGTATAAGCGGGACGGAGTAATGGCCAGCCGTGGTCGTGAATTGGCTGCTTAGAGCGATGTTTCCGTTTATAAACATCGCTAGCGTTATTTTATCGATATATCTCTTATCATTTATAGATCAGCGTATTAAATTTAAGCTGCAAATTACATTTTCCGAAAATCCCGAAAATACCGGGAATTCGATTTCGTAGTACCGGTTCCTACCTTGGTTCAAAAAACCGGGAAATCCCGGTATTTTCGGTACCGGTATTTCCCGGGAGCAAACCCTAGTCGTAACTGATCGACGCGTGAGAGAGCCGACCGCCGACTCTCAAGAGACCGTCTTTAATGAAAGGCGAGAGCCGTTGGAGTCGGTTCGTGCAAAGTTTATTGGTTTGCAGACGATGAATGTCTTCTGCGAACTCATTCTGCTGAACAGAGCGGACCCAGAATAAAAGAGCGTCCCTGCGTTCACCGGCCGTGATCGGTCCGGAGCGTCGCTCGGTTGAGCTGTGTGTGCAATTAAAAATGAAACGCTTGAGGCATGACGTCACTCCAATGAGTTTGTCAAACGAGCTGAAACGAGTGAGCAGGTCGTGGTCCACATCAGGGACTGCTATGTGGGCTAAAACCTTTTTTGGCTTAAGGCCTGGTAAAATGTGGTGACCCAAAGCGGATGGCATTTGTGGCCAGGTGGAGGGAGGCTCCTTGAGCCATCTGGGAGACCACCAGAGGTCATGAGTTAAAAGAGATTGAGCTGATATTCCCCTGCTTGCACAGTCTGCAGGGTTGAGGTTCGTGGGAACATGCCTCCACGTTGAGCTGGTTGGACTAGACATTATCTTAGCCACTCGGTTGGCTTCAAATGTCTGAAGACGATGAGGAGCTGTGTTGAGCCATGCGAGCACTATGGTGCTGTCGGACCAGCAGATATGTTGGTCTATTTTGATGTGAGCAGATAGTTGGACTGACACTCGAATCATGAGCTGTGATAAGAGAGCTGCAGCTGAGAGTTCCATCTTGGGGATTGAGAGACGATTCTTGAGAGGCGCGACCTTTGACTTGGCAATGACCAGGTGTACATTGACATGTCCATCTGCATCGAGCTCGCGCAGATAAACTACGGCTCCATAACCCGCCTCTGAGCCATCTGAGAATCCGTTGAGCGAGTATGTGGACGTGGGCTTGTACTTGCAAATGTGCCGAGGTAAGCGTATGTTTGAGAGTTGAGGAAGGTCTTGGGAAATGTGTTGCCACTCTGTGTGGACTTCATCGGGAGTGGGTTCGTCCCATCCCAGTTTCAAGAGCCATAACTTCTGTAAGAGGAGCTTTGCGCGGAATATTACGGGTGTTACCCAACCGTTGGGGTCATAAAGAGAGGCTACTGTGCTGAGAATAGAGCGTTTTGTCACTTGAGTCGGTGCGGGGAGAGAGATGCGGTATGTGAACTCATCTGTTTGAGGGATCCATTGTATGCCGAGTACTTTAATGGAATTCGAATCTGGGCTGATGTCAAAGTCTTTCGGCATGTCACACTGGTCATCTGGGAACCGATCGAGGAGCTGAGGTGAGTTGGAGGTCCATTTGCTGAGCTGGAAGCCACCTAGGGCGAGTAGGTCGATCAGCTCGGTTTGAAGTGCTTGAGCAGACTCCACTGAGTCATGACCACAGAGGATATCATCTACGAAGATTGAGTGGCGTAGGACCTGAGCAGCCTGTGGGTAGTGATGACCTTCGTCATCAGCCAGTTGGAGCAGAGTGCGGATTGAATGAAACGGCTAAGAACGTAAACCGTATGTGACGGTGTTAAGAGCGTAGGTGAGCAGAGGCTGGTCAGGTGAAGACCGCCAGAGAATGAGCTGATACTGCCGTTGATCGGGATGGACGAGTATGTTTCGGAACATCCTTTTAATGTCAGTGCTGAAAACTACGGGATGTGTTCTAAAAGACATGATGATGTCAACAATATCTTGCTGAAGAGCTGGACCTGTGTGAAGGCAGTCATTTAGGCTGACGCCGTTGGAGCTTTTGCTGCTCCCATCAAATACCGTGCGTATCTTCTCGGATCCCGATTTGAAGATTCCGTGATGTGGGATGTAGAAATGAGGCTTATTTGCGAAGGTACTTGGGTGACAGGGTGACATGTGTCCGAGATTGAGATAGTCTGTCATAAAGTCAACATATTTTGAGCGGAGTGTCGGGTTTGCCTGAAGCTTCTTCTCGAGGTTAAGGAACCTACGTAGTGCTATAGCATGGGTGTTGCCTAAGGTCGGCGCATCTGGGAGAAAGGGCAATGTCACCATGTAGCGGCCTGAGGGTTCTCGAGTAGTCGTGGTGCGGAATATTTCTTCGCACTGTTCGTGTAATGGGCTGGTGTGTACGTGAGGCTGGGGTTCCTCCGTTTCCCAGAACCTCTCAATACTCTTACAAATATCATGAGTGGATTCCTCAGATTCCGGTTGTGAGCTGATAACATGAGCCGAGTTGGATTGCTTCGCTGGTGTGGCACATAAGTCCTCGATGGGTCCTATCAATGCGAAGTCAAAAATCGTGCCGAAGGCTATGGGCTTCCCCCGGCCTAACGAGACCTTAGTCCCGTCCAGAACTTGGCCGAGAACGTCTGAACCTAACAAGAGATCAATTGGAGCTGGAGTATTATATTCCTGATCGGCTAAGGGAATCGGCGGTTGACCTCTCACAGGTGCAATGTGCGGGACCTTTTGTAAAGGTAAGTAACCGGTGACGTTATTCAAAATGTGTGCTGTAGCCGTGATCGTTGGTGTGTCACGATGTGTAGGTCGACATACTATTGTGATGGATGCCTTAGACTCTTGTGTGTGTTGATTGCCCACTCCTGCGATTTTGAGTGATGTTGAGTTTAATGGTAAGTTTAAAGTTTGGGCCATGCGCTGAGTTATAAGTGTGAGCATACTGCCGCAATCTAGCAGGGCTCGAGCTGAATGAAACTGACCATTTACGTCTGCTATTTTTAGCGAGACGGTGGGCAATAATATGGGCTGATTTGCTACCTGCTCTTCATGCTGTGGGTAGTTGCATGTGGAATGATTTGCTACTGGAGCTGATCTCGCAGAATGGGCTTGTGATGTCTGAGTCTGGGCTGAGCGTGTGTGTTGTGTGTGTGGGTGTGAGCGTTGTGGGGGTGAGTGTGTGAGCTGATTGTCGTCCTCTTCGTTATGCTCCGTTATCGTCGATAGTCATTGCTGACCACCTTGTCGTGTCCTACTGGGCGAGCGAGAGTGAGTCGATGGCTCGTTCTGCGGCGTGGGTTTCGGTTGTGAGGCGTGCGCTGATACATGTTGGGGCTCACGAGCTGGGCGCGTTCTGGGCTGATCCCTCAGATGAGGGGGTAGGAGATGAGCGGATGTGTGAGTGGGGGAATTAGCCCCGGGGCGGTGTAGTGATGTGTGGTGGCGAGGGTTGCCACACTCTTTGCAAGCGTTGGTCGACTTGCACTCGTTCTCATAATGGGGACCTAGGCAGCGGCGGCAGCGGTTGCGCGCCTGAATGAAGTCCCATCGGCCTTGAATGGGCTGGTCGTTGTAGCGTGGGCAGGCAATGAGCTTGTGACCTCTTTCGGTGCAGTATGGGCAGGGCATATTGTTTTGGGTGTTAGGAGGCGGTGGTGTGGGTTGAGCTGAATAGACCGGCCTGTGCTGAGCTGGGTAGTCTAGTCGGGGCCTGACCGGGTTTATGGGGCGGAATTCCCGGTAAGCGGGTTGTCGGGGCGGGCCGCGTGGAGGGTTTATGGGGGACTGTCTGCGGTATGGGGCCGGTTGGGGGGAGGGCTGAGTAGCGGGGGAGGGGCCTGAGCTGGACCACTCGGTCTCCACACAGCGTGCATGCTCTTCCAGGAAGGCGATTAAATTTTTGAGGGTGGGCAGAGTCTGGCGTGAGCCATATTTGCGTTCGAAGAGGGTTCTGAGTTCACCCTGTAGTTTTCTGACTACTATGGATACGAAAACGTAATCGCTCTCTTGCATGGGCAGATCTAGATTATTGAGCGCGCACTGCGCTGAAATGAGCGGGGTGAGGAATAGTGTGCGGATGTCTGAGCGCGCGTGGATGTTGGGCAGGCCTAGGATAATATCGACAAATCGATCGATGAGGACGCGCCGATTTTCATACCGTCGAGTGAGGATGTTCATAGCCACGGCGAAGTTTTCATTTGTGAGCTGAAGGTGTGACACCATACTGCGTGCCTCGCCTGTGAGAGATGAGAGCAGATAGTGAAGTTTCACGGCATCCGAGATGGTGGACATGTCATCCGTGAGACTTCGGAAGATTGCGATGAATGATGGCCAATCCTCGACCTTTGAGCTGAACTTGGGCAGGGTTATCTTGGGGAGCATGGCTGTGGGCGTGGCCGACGTTGAGGGGTGGGAGGTTTCTGGGAGAGCTGATGCCACGCTGAGTTTTTCAAATGTCACCAGTATGTGTTCGTAGTCGGTCATGGCGGCCTCATAATTTGTCGTGTATGTGTCTTCAGTCTCGTCAGTCAATGTCTCGTCGTCCAGTATTTCGTGGTAAATGTCCTCAAGTTTCGTCTTGTGGCCGTCCAGTTTTGCGTACCTGGCGGTGAAGTCTGTCATTGTGTATTTCTTTGCGTCTTTGTTTAATACGGCGTCGCCTATTTCTTTGAGCTGTGAGATTGCCTTGGCTGCCTCACGGAAGATGGCCGCTTGTGATTTGGTAGGCATTGTTGTTTAAGTGTTGAGCGGAATTGACTTCAAAACAAAAAAAAAAAAGAAAAAAAAAAAAAAAAAAAATTAACAATATATGTTTACAAATTGTGCTGATAATGTCACACCCTGTATAGTGTGGACGGTGTGATCTATTCTGTGTAATTGCTGAGGAGTGATTTTACAATTTTATTTGTGAAGTGAAAAAAATATAAATAAATGAGATGGTTTTAATTTCTGAATGTGAACACCCTGTATAATGTGTCGTGTAGGCTTTGTACCTGTGCAAGTGTTTGTGCGGAGCGAAGTTATGATTTACAAAACAAAGAAAACTTTTTTTTTTTGGAAGTATTTAATTTGAGATTAAAAAAATCACTCTGTATTACTGTATTTTGAAACACACTGTATACACCTATACTATCTTCTTATACTGTACTGTTTGTGCTGATTTAAAACAATGTGTTATTGTAAATTGGTTTTTATATGTTTCGTGCTGATCCCTAAAACTAATACTTTTTATTCTAACTAACCACTTGATTGCGGTTTGTTTACTTAACTAAACTATCTTAATAAGTAACCTAATGAGCGGATTATCTATCAACAATACGTTGTTGCGACGCAAATTACGTAGGTAAGTATTTATTACAATGTTGCAGGATGATGCAATCACACGTTGCTTTTACTTGAGCGATTACGTCTTGCTTATTACGTATTTAAACTTATTCTACACACTTTTTTAATATCAAATATGAACGTATCGAAATTGTTTGTTTATGGGAATGGAATTTTAAATAAATGTGGATTGGTACTTTTGTGGAGTTGTACCTATGTGAGAAATGTATGGAACAATGGTGGGCGGATGAATATTTGTAAATGTGGGTGGGTTTTAATCGAAATGGGGCACTTTTGGGGCGAGAAAAATTTGAGCAAGGGGCTTTTCCAAAGGGGTTAAGTAGGTTACGATGGACCAAAATATTTCGAAAATGGGGGGGCACTTTTGGGGCAAGAAAATTTGAGCAGGGGGCTTTTTCCAAAGGGGGTTCAGGAGGTTACGAAGGACCAAAAATTATGTAATCGCTGGGGGGCAATTACATATAACGATGAGTGGGAGATTGAGATGAGAAGAGATATGGGTGAGACGAGAATTGAACGTGGGCGAACTATATATGGGCTGGCTTACTTGATGGAAGGTGAAGCGGTGAGATGGTATAAATTGCGTCTGGGTGCTGGTGGTGTGAGCTGATGGATGATGCTGTCGACTCCGACGGCTGTGAGCTGATGATTTCTTCGTGAAGCACTGGGTTTAAGAGCTGATAATGTTCACTCGCGTTATATGGGCAGAATAGTTCACCAATTGTCACAAAGTAAGAATCACTCGCGAAACTATATATTGGCCAATATGAATTGCAGTTTTGTATGGTATCGCGTGCGCGGGAGCTGATTTGAGGTGGTACGTATCCGCTTCGAATGCGTGTCGCTCGCAGACTGACGCCGCGCTGGCGTCGTTGAGTGAGCGGAATGAGCCGGGCGAATGCGTGAATGAATGAATGGACCGTCGCACCGTTCAGGCGCGAACAGTACCGATCTTACCAGAAATAACACCAAGACGATTGATGGCATACCACAAGGCTGCGACATGGGCCGTTAATGTTATCGTGACCGTATTACAATGGTCAACACTTTCCTAGTCGCCTAATACCTTTTCCACACTAAATGTATCTACTGGTAGGGTGAGCATATCATCGGATTTCTCCTGAAAGTAGTTCGGAACTTATTATACTCAGTTAGTTACTATATTTACGGGATATTTATTGAAACTTAACCTAATCTAATTATAAACCTAATAACACAAGAATAATCAATGCAATAACGATCGACATACGTATGATCGTCGAAAAAGCGTCCAGCCTGTTTATAATTAGGCAGCAAAATGCTTAGATGCACATTTTTCTACTGGTAATTATTAATGAATAGGCCTATTGTAAATAATGCCACAATGCCACACGATACGATGAAATAAATGATGATAATGGATGCAAAGCTAACGAAATTTTTTATGCAATACTTATCTTTGAGTTTCTGGTGTTGGTAACTTAACTATTTTAATTACCTTGAATTTGCGTTTATTGGTACAGTCGAGAATATTTAAATCGGAACTAAAGTGTTTTAATTTTAATACGCATTTATGACTCAAGAAACATCTAGATTCATTTCATCTAGTTTAAACCATTTGCCATATAGACTTAACCAATATTTTTCTTATCTTGGTCATTTTCGTACAAATATTTATATATTGCAAAAAGTAAATATCCTGAACTCTACAAGCAACATGGTCACCGTTCTATCGGAATCTCAGAGATAATCTATTGTGTTGAGTGAATGAGAGATGAACAATTGGTAGTGAAAGTCAGGTGGTCCCCTTTAGTCACGCCGTAAATATTGGTTTGAATAAAATAAGGTGTGAATGATATGCCATGTTTGGAGCTTAACTGAGAAACGCCCATTTAAAAGGCTTCATATTATCAGTTAATTTATTTATTAATTTCGACTTTATGTGCGCGATGAGAAGGATCAATTTTGTATAGTTATAAAAACGGACGTGTATCGCTTTTGCACTTAGTCGCTCCCTACATTTTTTGTTGTAAACATTTTCAAACATCGCATCTTTGAGACAGCAACAAAATAATTAGAACTTTATTCTGAGAAGTGCTTAGTCTCTTTTCAATATAATTATTAAAAGATTTAATACTATTTGCAAGTTTAACAAATTTGGTACCAAATAAATGGCGAAGAGTTCCTTCTGGTCGCATTTAAAATGTGTTAAAATTTGTATAATGGATCGTAGGAGATGATACTCACTCATGCCACGGTTTTTTTTAAGGATCAGAATTTTAACGGTCTTTTTCACCTACGCTTCTTCGTTTCCTTAAGATATCAGAGGATAATATTCTACTAATTTCAGCTATTTCAAAAGCTAATTACCTTTCAAAGATAGCACGCCGCATATTTTGCCCTCCAAAGAGTGTTTTCCTTGAAATCGCACGACTGATAAGAAAAAGAAAACGAAGTAAACACCTATAATATTAAATAAGTACTAGTAGTAACACATGTAAAAATAATGTCGCCAGAGCTCCTGCTGTGGATACGCTATATGATGATATTAGCTGAGGACGCCGAGAGTGAAGGACCTGCATTTGCCTCATATAGTACTATTACTTATTCTGTGCTCATATAAAAAAAAACGGCCAAGTGCGAGTCGGACTTGCGCACCGAGGGTTCCGTACAAAACTGTAGGTATATAAGTAAAAGTTCACCATCACGACAATCGAGTCATAGTTATGGTCCAAGTAAAAAAATATTTTTATTATATGATGTAATTAAAAAATTACGGCTTGCGCAATTTTTCCATTATCTGTGCTTCTGAGTTCACGGGAAGTCGCGGCATAAACGGCTTTAACGTTTGATTGCGTTGGCTTAGAAGTTAGATTTTTTTCACAGCTCCGAGGGACAGTAGACCTGAGTATTTGATATAAATTCCAGCGTGATACCACACGTTCCAGAGAAAAAGGGTCTTGACAGACAGACAGTTTTGCATTCGCAACTGTAGGTACCTAGTTATAGTGCGTGTCATACACGAAGACGCGCCCCTCCACAGCGAATCTCATACTAAGATTAGTTACGCATAGATATGCGTAATTGCTCCGAAGGGGCGCGCCTTTGTGGATGACACGATATCTACTTACTACTTATAGCGCTTGATCATCATCATCAGCATCATCGTAGTATAAAAAAGTTAAAAGCAATTAAAATTATAAAACGATTTTTAAATTACCTTTTCTTGTGGGATGAGTTTTATATAAATGGCCATCTTGTTACGAAAAGTGTGCTCACATCCAAACATCGAATTGAAGCCCTGAAACTCTAGTCAAAAAACAAAAAGTAATTTGCGGCCGGTCACATGTGTAAACCAAACGCCTGTTGTAAACCAAACCATCAGAGGACAAACAAAATTGGTAAACTATCGAACTGGCAACATCTGTTCCGACCAATATTCGAGATTTAGGTGAGATTTTGTATAGAAATGAATCCGGTCAATTGGCTAGCCATCTGGTAATTCCTTAGTATGAAAATACTTACAGCAGGATAACTGTTTAGTGAAAGAAATTGAATCTGATTTGATTATATTAATTATATTTGTATTAGAAATAAATAAGTAATTATACAAGATACGACGACCGCTTTAGCTTAGTTGGTAGTGACCCTGCCTACGATGCTGGAGGTCCCGGGTTCGAATCCCGGCCGGGGCATTTATTTATGTGATGAGCACGAATATTTGTTCTTGGGTTAAGTATGTATTTATCTATATAAGTATGTATATCGTCTTAGTACCCATAGTACTTTGCTTAGTTTGGGACTAGGTTGATTTGTGTAAGATTGTCCACCAATATTAAAAATATTTATTTAAAAAAAGATCGTGCATTTATACTATGATTTCTAAATCTTGTTAAAAGTTATAAGCTTAATCACAATAATTGAAATGTTTGCTTCCCTAGAGAGTATTTTAACTATTTCATTCGCACTATATATTTTAGGATATAAAGGAAAATAGACTTAAAAAATTTCAGTATATAAAGTTGGTACTTATTACGATTTCAAAATATTTTCTTGATCAACTAAAATTCGTAATGGTGTATTTATTTCACAACTGCTAGTATATAATATATAAGTCACATTTGTACAAAATAAAGTCAGGCTAAGCTAGCCCACTGCTAAGCTAGCACTGCTGTTAAGGACCATTAATTTACACGGTGCAAGAACTTGCACGCGATTTTCTTTACATCGCGGGGCTTGGTTGTCCCCATCTTAACTCACTAGCCCACACAGCACGCCATGTAATTAAAAATTGCATGCAAGTTTTTGCATCATGTTATTATTATTTATTAAAAATCTCCAGCGCCAGCGTCTAGCCAGGGGGCAAAAAAAAATTAAATCGGCCTTTAGCTAAGCTGGCCCACTGTATTTTACCCCGTGTTGCACAGGCAGGGCCTGACTGGTCACGAGTCTGATAAATGTGTGGTCACGCCGATTTTCTAACCCCGCGCCGCCTCGGCCGGACCTAATGAAAACCAATCGATTTGACGGGAGTTGCGATTCAAAGTTTATAGTATACAAGGGAAACAACAATAGAGTTCCAACCGATGTGATTTTGCACACAAATGTTTGGGCATGAGATATTTTGGCTATGGATTGAATCTACATATTCGATTTCGCACCAACTATGTACGTCAATGTATCGGTAATCTGTTCATATATTTTCATATGACAGGGCGATAGAGGTATATATTCACCCAATATATTTCTATATTCTTATATGCGCTTATTTTGCGCTGTTTGATCCCGTAGATCTTTTGTTAACAGTATACAATACACTTCTTGCCGATAGTATAATAGGGAGGAAACAATGAGTAAATTACATTAACTATACCCAAAGAAAGCAAGCAACAATAATTCTTCTTCTACCTTCTTTGAGCATAGTAAAATGTGGTCGTGTTATGGTACGCTTATGTGCGTTGGTTAATTGTTAACATTAATGTAATTATTGATCGAAGCTTCGCCTATTTAGCTGGACTATGCTTTTAATAGATCGTCTGTTAACCTAAATACTAACCCTATCAAGGATATGATTACTTGATTGATTGATTAATTAATTGCATTGTGTGACATCTGTTTACGGTAGTATTATACCTATGTTGATCGTAGTTGTAAGTGTTGTAACCAGTAAACGGACTTAGGTAGCGCTCATTATTTCCAATACAGTCAACTATACCGACTTCTTCCTCCCGTGATGTAGTTGGTCAATTCACCAAGTAAATGTTCTAAAAGTATTGTAAATCAATAAAAATATCAATAAAATATCTTACTTAATAGTTTTTAGCGTACCAGCGTACTGCGTACGTAGCGTACTGTGCGAGGAATGCCGCATGGAAACAAAGCGCCTTCGATATTTTGTATTATAAACATAGATTTTGACTATCAAAGATAGATTCAAGCCAGGTTCGTCCGTGCCATATTGGTTTAGGCATTTAACGATATTTGTCCATGTTATTATAGAACCGCTACGAAAACGAACCGAAATTGTAACAACAACTGGCATCCCGACGACTCGGGACGAGGGGCTTTGTTTCGATCCAAATGGTGTCAATTAAGCTAACGTCATAATCCGGCCCATGTTTGCTGAAGGACGGCCGGCAAATAAGGTATTGGATTAATACGCCCATTTCTTGACATTGATACGCCACGAATTCGGTTAGAGTTACGGCGATCGGTTACATTTGATAATAGTGCACACCCATTTCAATAATACTCGTATAAATGTTCCTTTTTACTCTTAGGTATACATGCAATTAAAATAATTTATTCTAGTTGGTATTGGCTACAGGGACATACAAAATTCACAAAAAGCAATATGCGGCAATAAAAGCCTCATCTACTTGAATGAATGATGATTTTGTTGATTTTGTTTTGCATTTCGATTAATACAGTTATCCACTTATTAACCATTTTTTCTCAATTGTTAGTAAACTGCTTTATGACGCTGTATAGGTATGTATATATGTATACTAGTGATGATAGTACGAGTATGTAGGTAGTGGTGAAAGATGTCACTGGTAAACTCGAGAGCTGAGTTTCAAGGTCATGTCACAAGGGTGGAGGTGTCACAAACTGTCGACAAACAATGTTCAATTGAGCTCCGATGTTGTTTGGCTATACAAGAATTAAATCTCAACAAATACCTGTGCCAGTGAACTTTCTTGGCTGCCAATACGAAATTTATTGTTCAATTTCGCGATTGGTTAGCGCAACCGCAAAATAAAGCCTTAAACTTTGTTTCAGTGAGATGTGGCACGGGCTGTTAATTTATTACTGGCTTACTTCACTGTGGAATTGAATGTCTAAAATGGCGGCAAGTAGGTTGGACGGAGTGCTTGTAGCTCTAGTACCTCGGGAACGCGCGAGTGTCTACGCGCGTAAGCTTACGCGCGCAAAACGCTCCGTCTGGACAGGCTCTAAGGCTTGGTCACACTGCGTTGCGCGACGTTCGCGCGACGCGACCGCTGCGCGCCGGAACGTATGCTAACAGGTTAGCGACGTCACACAGTAGCTCTAGTATAAGTTTTTTCGAAACATTAACTAATTCGAACGCGTTTGTGTTTTGTCTCAAAATGCATGAAAGTGGTATGAAAACGTGAACAGCGCCTCTGGTGGTCACTAGTGGAAACTAAAACAGCGAGTATAACATTTATTGCTAACCGATGAACGTGCGTATTTCAAAGTCGGTGAGAGCGTTTTCATACATTTTAAGACAAAACGCAAACGCGTTCGAATTAGTTAATGTTTCGAAAAAACTTATACTAGAGCTGCAGGTTGCGCGACGCGAGCGCGACGGTTTCATACATTTCGGCGCGCAGCGCAGCGTCCCGCTTGCGTCGCGCAAGCGGTGTGACCAAGCCTTAATTGTGTCGCGCCAAGTCGCGCGTATAGAGCTATTCTCAAAAAGTTTATAAATTTTCCTCCTTATTTATAATCGTTCATCAAATCTGTATTGGTTAAATTGGCGCTTATATTCGTTTGTCCTTATCTGTCCCTTTGATATTTATATTTATGAGACAGGGTCAAAACACATTTAAGTTAACAGAGGTTTGTTAGTTTAATGAATAAGGTGGTTAATGTCCGCTGGAAAATTTGTGCTTGTTGTAATAAGAATCATGGGTAGATACTATTGATTCTGACGGGAAAAAAATGTCCCAATGTTTTTAATACAAATCATTTTTTCCTCTCATTGTTACCATACTAGTGTAATGAAACGTAACAAAATATTTTTAGACGACCGCCCAAATAAAAGGAATGTAATGTTTTTATCACACTTTTTGTACACACTTTTGGGAAATTGCTCATATGTGCAATTATCCAGAGGTTTATTAAAGAAAGCGAATAATAATTACCTATTTCAATTAATTGTTTGTCAATAAATTAGAATCGCAATACCTTGCCCTCAAAAATTATCAAAAATCCACGAAAATGTTAATTATTAAAAAATACCCGAAAAGTGCGAGTCGCACTCACCCGCCAAGGGTACCTTTTTTTTGAAGGTCGAATTACTTATTATTACCGTGAATACAGTTGATTACGTACTTTAAATAAAGACTAAATATTTTTATGATTTAATTATAAATTTATAGTTTTTAGATTTCCCCCTGTACTCGTAGTATTGTAAGACGATATTACGATATTAGTAGGTACCTAATAGCCAAATTTCATTGTTATAGGTAAACCAAAAGTACCCTGCAAATTTTGATTTCCTTGAGAGAGTCATATCTAACTGAGAAGTATAATTTTTTCACAGCTTCAAAATATATGGGTTTTATTTCAACTCGATATTTACCTGCACGCGTTCCCGAGATAAAAGGTCTTGACAGACGGACAATCAAGTGATTATAATTATAAGGATTCCGTTTTTTCCTTTTGGGGTACGGAACCCTAAAAAGTGGTTGTCGTAACAACCAGAGAAATCAGTAGCAATTGTACATTCCAAGTAGGTAAATACATGCATACCTACGTATGCAGTGAGAAAAATGTATAGATCATGGTTTACGTACAACATTTCCGAACATAACGCAATGAAGTTGAGTTCTTAGATAACGCATTAGTGTTGTTTGATTTTGAATGGCTATGTTGATTTTGAAAATCGGTTCTTCTCTGGCTCTATTTTGGAGGAAGTTTCCGACATAGAGCAAGTCTTGTTAGTTTGTAGCTTGTGTACCTACCTACCTACGTGGATTCCACGACGTAGAAACTTGTGCGAGTTTACCTTTCAGTATAAGGTAGCCTACTTATAACTCGGGGCTAACGGAACTTAAGCTCGTGTTAAACACTAGCTTTCGACCACGTAAAACTCGTTCATCGCCTTAGAATTTAATTGCTATTATTTTATTTCAGGCGTTTACCTAGTCATCGCTCTTCCATACAACTTCCACCCCCTTAAGGGATGATTTCCGAAATAAAAAAGTTTTCTATGTCCTTCCCCGGGACTCAAACTTATCCATACCAAATTTCATCTAAATTGGTTCAGCGGTTTAAGCGTGAAGAGGTAATACAGAGAGAGAGATAGAGAGGTAATAGAGTAGCCCTTTTGTTAATTGTATTTTGCGTAGTAGAACTTAACCGGATAAAAACAGTTTTTAGGTTGAAATGGTCTATTTGGAGTGACATTTTAAACGATGTTTCTGAATGAAAATCTAAAATAGTAGTTTATGCAACTGGTACATAATGAGGGGTATTAAAACACGAGTGTGTTTTATGAAACGAGCCGAAGGCGAGTTTCATAATAAGGTCACACGAGTGTTTTAATGCCTAATTATGTACAGTTGCATACATTACTTTATCTACACACATATTATAATTACTCTAAGATGGGTTCAGAAACCGTAGTAAATAAATACAATAATTGTGTTAATACAACCTTTTTTGCACGGTTGCGGAAATATCGAAATCAGAACTGGCAACCGATACCTGAATGTTATTTTAAAAAGTAAAGAGTCCTTATTCTGATGTGATCATGTCGTCCTAGCTCAAATTTCGTGCGATATATACTAAAAAAACATCGAGCTGACATTTCGCATCGACTGAATTTGAATTTTCAGTGATACTAGAATAGGGACATGTCAACTTTGACATTTAAATTTTGACAGTTTTGTTTGACGTAAAATTTTAACGTCATATATGAGATTAAAATGAAATATTTTATCACTGCTGTAGCCTTAGCCACAGATAAGAAATTTGCCATAAATTCATTGAATGTTGAAATGAGAGTCATTTTCTACGGTTTCCGAACGCATATTAGAGAATTTATGATATGTGTGTAGATAAAATATATTTAAAAATGTCATTAAGATAAAATGCTTCAGTTCTAGATAAAAAAAATTCAAGATACGCGTGTGTCAATCAGACAGAAAATGACCTAAGTAGATAAGCGTTTTTACTGCCTTAAACTAAAAACTAAATCATTACTAAAAGTACCGATGAAATTGATTTTATTTTAATATATTTCCCCATTTACTCAACCGCTACCTACTCGTAGCAAAAAAAAGTTTAATCTCTTCTGAATGACAAGGGCAAAGAGTATAATAATATATATCAGGTAAAGAGAGCCATCTCGCGTGAAAACTTGGATACTCGTGAGCACAAGCGCCGCACACGGATTTGGTGTGGACTAATTTCGTGTGTCTGTGTGCGTGCACACACACACCCATAATATTATCCGTTAAATATTGTTCATGTACCATCCACCCACTGTGACATCTTAAACTTCCCGTGGCAACTTCCCACTTTTTAAATTGAATAATGGTAATAAAGTTATTCTTTTCAGAAGTCATAATTTACTATCATTGTTTAGTATGAAAATGGGGAAGTTTATACGGGAAGGTTAAGATGCCTCAGTAGGTAGATAGTACATGAACAGTATTTTATTGTTTACTTTTATCTATAAAAAATCTTTCTCGGATTGGCGAGTTAACTCGTCCAATTTGAGTACAAATTATAATCACGCCGTACTGAAAGGGTTAAGTGATTTGTACACAAATAATTATTCCAGTCAGGAGACTAATAAAATTAAGTTGTATATATAATATCATTTATTTATTTTTGACTCACTTATTTATGAATAGTATATTAAAAGGAGGATTAAATACGATTACCTATAACTTGTAGCGATTTGTTTAACTTCTTCAATCACTAACTGGTAAACGAATTGGTGAAGTACGATCGTCTACAAAAAGATGTATCCATTTTTTTCACCTCGAAATGGATGCACGCTGTATCTTCCTGATTTCATGTATTGGCCTAGGATAATTGTTGTTTTCTCCAACAATTGACATCCATGTTGAAAATACCTCTGTCCTGACTTTTTCTCAGCATGAGAACGTGGCATGATTGTATGCACTATGCATCTGCAAAACATAACATTAAATAATGAGATGAAAGTGCAGGAGGTATGTATGTATTTTTGAAATTATGTTTCTAATTATCTACTATACCTATTTCAAATTTCAAAGACAACAACAAGAAGAAAGTGGGCTTCATATTCGTTTATCGTATAGCTCACGTAATTCAATACTCAAACGTTATATTGCTAAGTAACCAACTGTTTTCAATGATATTCATTTATGTATGAGCTGCATAACCACCCGGCAAAACAGACTACCTACCTAAATAAATCAATTGATTGAAATATAAATATAACATCGCATCGGTTTGAACAGGGAAATAAAGAATTAAAAAATACTTACTTAACTCGGCGTATCCGATAACACATCGTATTCGATCTGGGAAAAGGCGTTCCCGAAAAGTTCATAAAAAAGCACTTTTAAGAAAATGATAAATTAACTTGACTTTGTAGATCTATATCACTAACTGCTTTTCACAAGAATAATGCAGAAAATTTTATAATTAGCATTATTTTATTTTCAATATGTTGACACGTTATTGACACACGTGTTATTTCAATATTTAAAAATAACCATGGCAACCATACGACCATAGAGTATTATAAAATCTGTGACCATAGAGTTGAAAATTTAATTTTACGATAAATTGTAACGTTTCTTTTCACGTTCAGCTTTGATCAATTGTATTGGGATAGATGAAATGAAAACGAAACCTGCTTGAGACGGATTACACAAAATATGTCGACATCAAATATAATAGGAGGCAGCACTTTCTACGCCAAATTCACGCGAAATTGGTCTTTTCTTTAAGTTTCCCCCCCCTGGACAAGGGCAACACGCCGTATCGACAGTGCCGGAGTTAATTAAATAGGGTAGTTCTTATATCAGAGCTTACTACTCGTACTTAACAGCTGCTAAGTGGGTCGTGATACTTTTTCTTGTTTTTTCTGTCCGGTCAGCCAGAGAGGCCAAAACTAACCAATTTAGAAAATAGTTTATATTTTAATATCTAACGTATTTTGGATTAACTCAGTTGTACATATAAGTATACAGGTAAATTACTTTCGAGACGTTTTTGCATTTGTAGTAGTATTTGTATATTTACAGGGATTCTACATTTAAATTTACACACACTTAAAAAATAAGTATACACACATTTAAATTTTGTCCATACACACTTATGTTAGCGTCACGTTAAATAGGGCTAGTTATAATTCTAGGTATTAATCCGGTATACGAACAAATTGAGGTACTGAACCATCGATATCGCAAGAAGCCTTTAATCATATACTTAAGTCTGAAGAGTTTTAATTGTGGCGATACCGATGACGTAGACAGTGGCGCCACGGTGGTGGCCGATATGGGTAACTAATCTATTTGCCGTGGCCTCCTGTCTGACGGGTAAATTAAAAAAGTTAAGGAATCAGAGATATTCATTATCGATCGGTAAAAATGTTTTGTTGTAACGTTGAGAATTAATATTATTAGAATATAAGCATGCTTAATGTTAAAGATCGACTATTTCAGCTCTTGTAATACAGGTATTGTATAGAATTGTGGAGTTTTATTTACACTCTTTACAATTCAGAAGAACGGGATAAGCTTATTATTCTTAGAATAATGAGCTGCAACGATCCAGTCCCACAAAGAGTGAGTACTTAAATGATGAGTAAGAAAGGTGAGATATTTTTTTTCTCTTTAAAATGGTTATAAGGTAAACTGTAGTGAAGTTTTGAACTGCAGTGAAGTTTTGAACTCAAAGAAATACAAAACTAATGTGATAAATAATCGCGGCAAATGACGTATTGGTACTTATTGTTACAAGAAATTATCACCTACGGCATCTAGAGCACTAGATTTCATTAAATCGAACATCACAAATGATAACCTATAAGTTTGTATAAAAATTGATCAATAGTAAGAATTGAAGTTTTATGTGTTATGGTATCATCAAGCTGGTCTAGTGGTGAAAATAGAATGTGGCGCTGTCCATAGCGCTTTCTAAATGGTATGAAATATAAACTCGTTGTTATGGGCTGTATAAAATTTTGTGTAAATCTATTTAATGGCTGTGAACAAAGTACAGTCGGCATTAAAATATATGAACTAAAGCATTAAAGTTTGACAGAAACCGGTTGCATCATGAATTTGGTTAATGAATGTCGTATTTCAGGCTTATTTTGAGGTGAACTTGTCGGATTCGCTGAACAGCGGGTCCCTTAGTGCAAGTATATGCAGAAAATTGTTTTCTTTGCAGTTTTAAACTGCATAAGCTAGAGAGCAACATTAGCCTGTAGGTGTCAAGTGTTATTGGGATGGCCATAAACGATCAGTAAATTAACAACACTAACCCAAAGATTTAGACTTATAAAATATCTAAGTATCACCAAAGAGAAGGTTGGTGGAAATCGAAATGCTATGAACAAATAGTCTTTCTTCGAGACTGAAATTTAATTTAATGTGGTGTGTACAAATACTCTGTGCTCATGTATTTTATTGCAGTATGTAAAGAGGTGGAAAAGCCAGTAAAACAGTGGTAATGGCACGAGTAGTCAACTCGGGCCATCGGCGCTCGACTAGTCAGCGGGCCAGTGCTAGCCCGAGAAATCGTCGGGCGAGGCAGCTAGCTAGTCATCGCTTCGTGCATGACTCGAGCTGTCGGAAAGTGGTTAGGTTATAGCTTGCGCGGATGCGTGACAAGTCATATAAGTCATTAACATAAGCCAGTACTATATAAACGTATGTATACTGATATCAGATACAAAAGGTGTTAAAGAAGGTAAGAGCAAATGTTTGACATACAAATCCCATGTGATAATAATTGCCGTAGTAAAATTATGAGACGGTTATCGAGGTAAGTAGGTACTCAAAGTAAATTTGTGGTCAATTGATGTTGTAGAAACGTCAATATTTTGAAAGTCTTCGATCAGTACCCATGACAATTTTATAGACCATACCAGGAGTTTACTCTGAAACTAATCCAATTTGTATGAGATTGTCTCATAACATCTCTTAGTGATTGATCGTGGAGGCCTTTAAGGACTTTATACATTTAGTGTCATCCATAGTCATAATGAGGAAATAGAGCGAGTTAATATTTTACGATTGGCGACAATTGCGCGGTTGTAACTATTTGGTAGTAGCATGCGAGGCCTTTGCCAGGAGACTGGCAACAATGTGAATTACTTATTATTATTGTTATTTATTGAAACACAAAGTTGTGCTACATGACAGTTTTAACCAGAGCGTTCAGCAACACGAATCTCAGCCCTTGGTAGGCACACTTCGTAACATTCCGAACATGAGTTAGAAATATGAGACAAGTGTCGCACCTCACCGGCTATGACTGCTATGAGGTTGGTAGTTATAGTGGAGGGGCGAAGGAGAGCTAGAAAAAGTCATGACCGATCGTTGTGGCGCTCTATAGGGGAGGCCTATGTCCAGCAGTGGACGTCTTTCGGCTGATTATGACGATGACAGTTGTCAAAATTATACAATACTTATATCATTAAATTTAGAAATGGCGTCGTCTACAGTTTTAAGTTTATAAACATTGCTCCAGTCGTAACGTAACTAGTCTCTAAAAAGACAGTACTATTTGTAAAAGTCAGCTTTAGCGAAGTCCCAAAAGTAAAGCGACATTGTAAGGCACGAGTTGAATGTTGTTTTCGTATTGATGAGTGTTAATTTAATGTTGATTCCTTGTATTGAAAAAAAAACAGCGATTACATTTTATTATTCATTGATTTCGGCGTTTCATTGCCAAAATCAGGACTGAGATACGTTTATCTAACTGCCCACAAAGTCAAGGTCTAGTGTGGCTGAGTGGCCATGTCTTTTCTTGTTTTATAATGGCTGTTAATTGTTTCGAGTAATGAATCAATCGTAATCAGTAGAAATTAGATATTTCGATACGTAAGCAACATTGACGATATGTAAAAAAATGCAGCCGAATCAGATCTCGTAGAATTGCAAGCGCTGCTGCCACTGCACAGTCGCAGTATCTCGTAGCCGGGATTTATATTTTGATGGTGTTATCTTAAACACGGCAGAATTCTCACAAAGAAATCGTGTATGCAATTTTAAGCGGAATTGCTGCATTGACACGAAATGACGTAGTAGCTACAAAGCTTTAAAAAAATTGTGGAACAGTTGGTTCCATGGTGATTTTTAGTGTCCACAGGTCAGATATAAGCAGAAAGGTGAAATGGCAGCTGCCTTGCAACTGCACTTACAGCATGCAGCACCGTATATCATGGGTCGTATGCTTGAGTCATCGCCTTCATTGGGTACAAGTGGGAATACAGTGAAAAGTTCCTATACAGCAAGCAGCAAGTATCATTATCTGGAGTAGACTCTTTGCGTGCTGCGGGTACAGGCTTCTCTTATATCATCCTAGCAATGATGCATGTCCTGGTAACTATTTGCCCATAGACAGTGCTGACAGACTGTCTACTAGATACAAACAGGTAACAAACTTTATAATCAGTAAGGAAATAGTTTCCTGACATAACTTCGTCATATGACGACAATAGTTTAGTAAAGTACAGTACGGTGAAGTCAGACTCAGTACTTCTATATTTCCAAATCTTGAACTAGACTGTTATCGTGACATCTTAGAGAGATTGCAGCAGAACTAAGCTATGTATAGTTGTTATGCATTTTGATGTCAAGAAATATGCTAGAAATATACAAAGCCGGTGGATAAACTGGGTACGGTAACAGTTGTGACTAGGTACAGTCAGCAATTATTTGATGGTGATGAATTGATGAACATTGAATGTCATATCTAAGTTGATACTAGCTTGCACTTTATTTAAATTGTTTGAGTTGAATTACTTGTTGCAAATGTAAACAACTAATAGATGTAAAAAAAAATGTACTTATGCAAATTGTATTCCAAGCTCTGCTATAGAGTGACGCACAATGAGTAAAGATGTAGATGGTAACATGTCACATATGACATTCTCTAAGACTTACTGAAGCAATTTGAAAATTCATGACTTGTGTTAATAAAACTGCGGTATGGATGAACCATTCAGTTAGTGGATTAACTGGGGTGATGATTATTTGCTAATCATTTTGCACAATAAGTTTTGATTTCAGAGATAACTTGGCCAAGAGACTATGAGATGCATACAATACACAGTTAGAATTTATGAGCAACGGTGCAAGTCGTGGATGCTGTTAGAATTAGTGAGTAAAGGTCCAGAGTGAGTAGTAAGTGAATGCTAAGTTGGACCGACACATTCCCTGTTAAGTTGCAATGTGGGTAATTGATAGCGCTGTGCCCTGTAACATTATTTATTTAGTAAGTATGCAAAAAGTTTATAGCTAAGTGCCACATAAATAGTATGTGTTGGACACTGTTGTGATCTGTAGGTACATGTAATGTACCTGGAACTTAATTTTGGATTTCATACTCTCTGTCTACCCTATTTGTGAACATGCTTGTGTTCATTTATGTATGCATGTGTACATGGAATACTTTGATGACATATAGTCTAACCACACTCTAGGTAATGGTGGTTCAGAATCGGTTGAAATTAAACCGCTCAACCAAAATCACTGGATCGCAAACTCTTAGATTATTACAGTGTTTAAACCGCCCGCGTGGTCGTATCGGAGTTTTCCCCCTGGATTTTTCCCAGGCCACACTCCAACAAGCTGAGGATCTGATGCCATGAGTGTCATGAGGAAATTGATGACACAGAATCTAAAATTAATGACTGATTGAGTCTGAAATTCAGGGGACAAAGTGAGAACTTGAGAAGCCATGACTAGTGGTTGTGATGTCATTAATTACAATTTATTTTGATGAAAAAAAAATCCTCTGCACTGGTTTTTCAGGTACTTTAGTACTTTATGTGGGAACTTTTATTACATGCAAGTTTCTATTGTTCATGTGTAATGTTTCTTTACAATGTGTATGTGTGTTAGCTTGTTTTGAAACAAGTTTGCAGGTCAGGTTTGGTCAGCGTCCTGAAGTCCAATGAGAAACGAAGTTTTGTACCGGTATTGCTCCGGATGTCAAGAAATGCATGGTGCGGTACCATGGGACTGGCCTGAGGTTGAATATGGATGGTGGCCATGGTTTAATCGTTTACACATGATGGCCTGGCTGGCTTGGAAATTGAGGGAGTTACATTGATGAGTATTTGATGACTGTGTAACAGTCGGCAATGTAAGCTCATACCTACAAAAAGTGAAGCTTGGAAACTTATTTTAGCTTTGTTCTGTGCATGTCAACTTAGAAGTTTGACCTCACATATGCACAAAAGGTGAAGTATAATTTTAATACAATGGATAAGGTAAAATTTTGGATTTGATGAGATGATAATGCAATGTGTCTCGAAAACCACTGTATTTAACGTGCCTGAAGCCTACTTCTTGCATTTCTTTAACTTGGCATTTAGTCATTTGTATTTGTATGTGACAATTGTAGATGCTATTTGCATAGTGTTATTTTGGACAACATGTACCTATGTCAATGATTAAACACAAGTAGCAAAAGCATTGTTGACCTTAACTTGTTGGTCATGAAATGTGATATGGAGTTGTTTAGTGAACTGAACACTTTTAGTGAGTTATAAATTGCAGACTGGTGGCCCTGTGATCTGCGAGTATAGCTGCGACATTACATGCTTGCATAGTGTGAATGAATAAAGGTCATCATTAAGGGCTTAATTGTTGATCTGCCTGCTTGAAGGACTTGTTATGACTATTAGAAAATGATATTGGAGGAGATTCAGTTGGCTTGATTAAAAGTTACTTGCATTGGTTTAATTACTTGTGTTGTGTCTATGTGTTACAGTGAAGCTTTTGCCCAGTGGAGGTGGCAGTATGGGCTGAAGACCTAGAAATGTTTATATGAGTCAGTGAAGTCCGAACGGGGCTAGTCTGACTGAACAAGACTGAAGCGACTGTGTTATGTAGATGTTAGTTACTGTTGCACTCAGAGATGGGAGCTTGACTAGACAGACGGGGCTAGTCTGGCTGAACAAGACTGATGCGATTGTTTTATGTAGATGTTAGTTACTGTTGCACTCAGAGATGGGAGCTTGACTAGACAGATGGGGCTAGTCTGGCTGAACAAGACTGATGCGATTGTGTTATGTAGATGTTGGTTACTGTTGCACTCAGAGATGGGAGCTTGACTGGACAGACGGGGCTAGTCTGGCTGAACAAGACTGATGCGATTATTGTGTTGTGTAGATATTCGACTAGCCAGATGGGGCTGGTCTAACTAAACAATAATGGTGCAGTTATATTATGTATATATTGGATACTGTTGTACCCTGAGATGCGAGCTTGCTTAGACAGACGTGTTCAGTCTATCGAACAAGACTGATTCAGTTGTTTTATGTAGATATTAGTTACTGTTCCACGTAGAGATGGGAGCTTGACTAGTAAAACAGGGCTAGTCTCAGCTAGGGTGGACTTGGATTGGATCTAGACTATTGTGTTACTTAGACACTGTAGATAGCAGTTTGTGAAAACTAAGTTGAGATGAAAGTTTGATAAGGCAGATTTAATCAGATTTCTAACTGAACAAGACTGACACAATATTTTAAAGCAGTTGCAGTAATTTGTACTTGCAAATATTGTGAGAACGGATATCTGGCTATTTATATTAATTACTGCCAGGTCAGGCTGGGGCCACTAAAGTTATGATTTTGGTACTTTTCCCTAAATGTAAATAATACATACTGATTACTTTACCCCACGTGAAGAAGCATTTTAAGTTTCATTGTTCATAAGGCTCGACAAAGTGGCAAATCGAGCAAGACAGAGGTTATAATGTTAGCTGTTTGAATAAAACATGTTTTTATATTTTGTTCAGTTGTTGAAACGAGAATCTGGCAGTACTTTCCTGACAGCGAGAGGTAGCACGGATATACGACGCAACCGCGCGGCTTCCACTAGCTGCGGCGCCACACCGAAACCATCATGCTCACACGCACCATTCAGATTAGCGCCGGCGAATACGCGAGGACGTGTATTGTGGACGGATGGCCGAATGTTAGCGTCACGTTAAATAGGGCTAGTTATAATTCTAGGTATTAATCCGGTATACGAACAAATTGAGGTACTGAACCATCGATATCGCAAGAAGCCTTTAATCATATACTTAAGTCTGAAGAGTTTTAATTGTGGCGATACCGATGACGTAGACAGTGGCGCCACGGTGGTGGCCGATATGGGTAACTAATCTATTTGCCGTGGCCTCCTGTCTGACGGGTAAATTAAAAAAGTTAAGGAATCAGAGATATTCATTATCGAACGGTAAAAATGTTTTGTTGTAACGTTGAGAATTAATATTATTAGAATATAAGCATGCTTAATGTTAAAGATCGACTATTTCAGCTCTTGTAATACAGGTATTGTATAGAATTGTGGAGTTTTATTTACACTCTTTACACTTAAATACACACATTTAAATTTTGTCCATACAGAACTACAAATGCAAAAACGTCTCGAAAGTAATTTACCCAATTTACCTGTACCTACGTAGCAGTGGCGGCGCGTCAAAAATATTCTTAGGAAAGCCGGAAATAATTTGCCTTTCTTAAACTTCATGAGCCGTAGTAAAAGAACTGCACTGGCTGAATATTAGGCAAGCCGGTGGGAATCGAGTTGTATGGACGCTCCGCCACTGCTACGTAGCACAGTGTTAAACAATCGTATTTTTACTACCAAATATAGGTATGTTTGTTTGAAAGTGAGTAAGTAAGACACCTAGATCATCTAAAATATTCGATAGTTTATCAAGCCTTGTAGTACCTAGCACCTAGTCTTCTTTTTGTTTGAGATCGATTTAAATGGATATCTTGTGTTGTTTATGAAACGCCCATATAAGAATTATTTTATGAGCGGTTAACTTAGATATTCTCTTGCAAACCCCAAAGTGAAGACGAAGCCCACAAATTATCCGTTATTAGTTACAGTAAAATTCCTACAATTCTGCTTGGAAACGAGGGCCATTTTTATAAACTTCTCGCCGAGCATTATTCTTCGTTCGCATTATCGTTAAGTTCGCACTAGAAGAGTGATAGCTTCAGAACTTGGCCGTAGTTTACGGGGTATGTTTTATCGCGCTCCCCAGCGATGGGGTTGGTTGGCACTTTGATGGATAACATTGGCGGGGTGTCAATAGGCGAACTAAATTGATAGAGCACGTATGATGGGTGCATAAGCTAATTAAGGCATGCTACGTGTTTTGAGTGTCATGGGGACAGTGGTTTTGCTAGTAAGCATATGTGCATTGGCTACTTGCAATAGGCTACTTAAATAATCATTATGTATTAAACGATCGTATTCCGTTTTATCTTTTAGGTAGTAGTCACTCCAATAACAATTGCAATGTAAACTCCATATTCCATTATTTGCCTTGTTATATTTTATGTATGATGTGTAGGTATATACAGGGTAACTTCTGGGTCGTATATCAGGAGTCAGGTAGATAAACAGGCCCATGAAACTGAACAACTTTCCCCTAGGAATATAGGTAATTTAATTTTAAATTTATCGTTTTTTTCACTAGGTATCACACAACAATCCATCTGCAAATACGAGTAGGTATACTGCATTACAACAGTAATTTTTACTCGTAAGCCGCTGCGACTTAAGTTAATTGAATACGTTCCAAATAAATAAAAGACCAGACTAATTATCTAAAGCAAATCCAATTCAGTAAAAACAATTTCTAACCCATTTCATTTTAACTAACATAATATAAGGCAGCTTATTTAATTATTCCTAACGTAGGTAACTAGAACACCTTATCAACACTGCGACACCATGTAAGAAAGACGTAACAGAGACATATTTCATAACAAGATGTGCTCTTTTGTGTAAATAGACACGAATCCTAATTAACTGGCGAGAACATTACCTTTTCAAATTAATTTCGTTTCTAACAAGTCCGGTGGAGCGACCTTAGATTAAACTAAAAAATAGATGTGTGATGCTTGCAACGTTCTACCGAATTTAACCTCTGCATGAAAATTGTCATATCTTTTTTGATAACAAGTGTCTTACTCGAAAAGAAGTTGATTTTTTTACTGTGTCTGAGTAATGTGACTTAAATATACGGCATTTGTACCCATGCATCACAAATGTGCATTTGACGATAATGTGATGCCAATTTTCACATGCCTGATGTTGAGGCTAAACAAACCAAGGAACCCAAGGTTCCTTATTAAGGAACCTAAGATTCATTGTAACATCTATACTTGAACCATGTGTTCAAAGTGAATAATCGTTCTAATATTATAATTCTTGGAGCGAAAAACTACACGGATTTACAACATGCAACCAAATGTGGTTGGGGAAATTTGACAGAATGGTTTTCCGCCAATGAATTATCCTTGAACCAAGATAAATGTTTTTACATGACTTTTAGGCGTGCATTTAACTCAGAGGATTGTACTTTGAATCTACCATTTAGTAAATCTGACTCCATTCGTTTTCTCGGTATAGAACTGGACCCGTATCTGAAGTGGCATGATCACATAAACTATGTTGTGAAAAGATTGGGAAGTGCATGCTACTCTCTAAAATCAATGGCAAAATTCTGTGACAAACAAACTTTAAAAACTATATATTTTTCGTATGTTGAGAGTATTATTCGCTATGGCATTGAAGTGTGGGGAAATTGCTGTATCTCCAATGAAATACTGCTAATGCAAAAAAATGTTTAAGATTCATTGAAGGTTATTTCCCCGAAACGCATAGACATCTATTTGTAGGAAATAATATCTACACAGTCACTACTCTGTATATTTATCAAATACTTTACACGTATCATGTTGTGTAAATGAACACGCGAGCGAAGCGAGCGCGAAAATTTTCGGACATAATGATGCAGGTGGTTAAAAAGGCGAGCGAAGCGAGCGCGAATTATTTGGAACATTATGATACAGGTGCGGTAAATATTCATACGCATTAAGTTATGCAGATGAAAACGTGAGCGTAGCGAGCGCGAAATCTTTCGAACATTACGATGTAAGTGCGGAAAATACTTTACACGTATCAAGTTGTGTAAATGAAAACGCGAGCGAAGCGAGCGCGAAAATTTTCGAACATAATGATGCAGAGTGCGGAAAATACTCCATTATTCATCGAGTGAGATTTTAAAGAAAAAAAATTAGTTGTCGGTGGTTGAATTCATATTTTTTTGTTTAAAAATTATTGGAGAACCTTACTAACTTTGTTTGTTCTTTCACATTCAAAGGTGGAGTAGAGGCCCAGGTTGATAGCGCACCCACCCTGGTTGTTCCTGGGAGATGTGTGATTTTCTGAGATTGAGTTTTTGTTTCCTATCGACATATGAATTTCGAATTTGGTCATACTTAATGTTTATTGTTACATACCTATATTTTACTAACAAATACCTAAACCCTAAATACCTACCTATACCCTAAATGTGAAAAGTCTGACCCGGCCGGTCTTCGGTATCTTGTATGGATCAGTTAGTTCATCCAAATTTGCAACTTTGACAAACTTTACTTCGGTGCGAACTGCGAACCGGGAGAACATAAATAGGGCCATTTTTTAAGGGCCATAGCTTAGGCTTATAGAGCTGCAATTATGCTTAATTTGTTTCGAATTAATTACATCAAAAAACGTATTTTATGAATTTTGCTGACGCAAAACGCAAATTTTACGACTTGGGGGGGGGGGGGGGCTACCACGAACCACAAACGAAGTTTTCCCTCTCTGTCGCACTTGCAAGTCTGTACTAAAGTGCGACAGAGATGGAAAACTTCGTTTGTGGTTCGTTTATTTTCTGGCTTTGAGAATGGTCAGTGAACCCCCCACCCCTGATATCCCCGTACCCCGAAGAACCTCAAACATATCCCATAACGATTATTAAGAAAATAAATGTCCGCCATCTTGCATTTGAAAATGGATATCATTGTTGTAATCAGCACCCTAAAAAAAAGATTTTATACAAAAATATTTAAATTTATACATTTTGAACCTTATTATTTGAACAGTAAAATAGCTTTTTAAACAAATAAAGTTGATGCAACTCGGAAAACTCAAATTATTTCAATCATGCGCATACATATACGTGCCGCAACCGAGAGCCCGCTGCTCTGCGTAGGTAGGTAGAGGTACCCTCCATCGAAAACAAAAAAAAACATCGAGCTTGCATAGTAAGATTGGTATGTACCTAGGTTTGTGAATATTGATAGCGACCGGCTGTCCAACATAATTAGATCTCTCAAACAGTTACTATGGTTTGAGGGACTTTTGTTTTTTTGTCTTTGGCCTCTCAAGTATATTTCGTCCCCCGTTTTTTCAAATACTATCTGTTTATTGCACAATGTTTGAATGGGGTTCTTTTTACTTTGCTTCCAAGTAGATGCTTACCAATTTTCAAGCCTTTAAATTACGAATTGAAGGACTTCCCATACAAAGTTCAACCCCTGTTTTCACCCCTTTTCATCCCCAATCTGTATGATTTTTATAGCCTATAACCTCGCCGAAGATCCAATAAACATATTATTGAAGGCTGTATTAAAATCCATTCGCTAGTTTTCACGTGATAGTTAGACAAATAAACAGACAGACAAACAGACAAACAGACAAACAGACAAACAGACATGAATTCTAAAAACCGTTGAAATGTGTTCTGTTATCGATTCTAAGACCCCTCAATCGATTTTTTTTCTTATATCTTCAATGTACAGATTTTTGACCCTCTTCTGCTTTATTATATGTATATAGATGTATGTACATGTATAGAAACTTAAGCTCATATAAAACTAAAATGTTATGTGAAAGATATCCATTACGTCGCATCTTGGATCTTGCGTTACCTGAGTCACATTTTGCTTACTTTAGAAAATGCTTTAATTACATTTCTATAAAAATCTATAATAATCTCGAACCTGACATTAGGAATTCTTCCAATATACAAGAGTTTAGCGTAAAATTGAAAATGTATTTAAAACTAGCTTTTGCCCGCGACTTCGTCTGCGTAGAACTCGTTCATCACATTAGAATGTTATTTCATTCTTCTATTTCTTGCGCTTACCTAGTTATCTCTCTTCCATTCTAACTTAAACCCCGTTAAGGGATGATTTCCGGGATAAAAGTATCCTATGTCCTTCCCTAGGACTCAAACTATATCCATACCAAATTTCATCTAAATCGGTTGAGCATTTTAAGGGGAAACAGGCAGACAGAGTTACTTTCCCATGTATAACCCGCCCCGGTTTCGCACGGGTAGTCCAGTGTTAAACAACAACAAACAACAACAAATACCTACTCTTTATTGCACACCTCAATTAAAGGACATAGATCAGGATCACAGGGAGAGGATTTTTTATGATTTAAATTTATTTATCTAATCATCTTCTACACCGGCTGTCTCGCCAAACATTGCGCACGCCGGCTCAATGCGCCCACATGAAACACATGACAGAGTACAAAGTATATATTAAGACGGAAGCGGATGAAAACGCGCGCGAGCGGAGCGAGCGCGAAATTTTTCGGATATTCTGATACGGATGTGGAAAATACTTCATACGCATCAAGTAATGAAGATGAAAACGCGAGCGCAGCGAGCGCGAATTCTTTCAAACATTACGATGCAGGTGTGCAAAAGACTTCATACGCACCAAGTAATGTAGATGAAAACGCGAGCGTAGCGAGCGCAAAATGAAAAGAAAAGAACATTGTGATGCAGGTCCGGAAAATACTTCATACGCATCAAGTAATGAAGATAAAAACGCGAGCGTAGTGAGTGCGAAACGTTTCGAACATTATGATGCAGGCACGGAAAAGATTTCACACGCATCAACTAATGTAGATGAAAACGCGAGCGTAGGGCGCGCGAAAATTTTCGAACATTATGATGTAGGTGCGGAAAATACTTTATACTCATCAAGTAATGTAGTTGAAAACGCGAGCGCAGCGAGCGCGAAATTTTTGAACATTAATATGCAGGTGCGGAAAATACTTCATACGCATCAAGAAATGAAGAAAATCGCGAGCGTAGTGAGCGCGAAATGTTTTGATGCAGGTGAGGAAAATACTTCATTCGGATCAACTATAATGTCGATGAAAACGCGAGCGTAGGGCGCGCGAAAATTATTGAACATTATGACGTAGGTGCGGAAAATACTCATCAAGTAATGTAGATGAAAACGCGAGCGCAGCGAGCGCGAAATTTTTCGAACATTCTGATGCAGGTGCCGAAAAGACTTCATACGCATCAACTATAATGTAGATGAAAACGCGAGCGTACGGCGCGCGAAAATTTTCGAACATTATGATGTAGGTGCGGAAAATGCTCATCAAGTAATGTAGAAGAAAACGCGAGCGCAGCGAGCGCGAAATTTTTCGAACATTATGATGCAGGTGCGGAAAATACTTCATACTCATCAAGTAATGTGTATGAAAACGCGAGCGTAGCGTGCGCGAAATATTTCGAACATTATGATGCCGGTGCGGAAAATTATTCATACGCATCAAGTCATGCAGATGAAAACGCGAGCGTAGCGAACGCGAAATTTTTACGAACATTATGATGCAGGTGCGGAAAAGACTTCAAACGCATCAAGTAATGTAGATAAAAAAGCGAGCGTAGCGCGCGCTAAAGTTTTTGAACATTATGATGTAGGTGCGGAAAATGCTCATCAAGTAATGTAGAAGAAAACGCGAACGCAGCGAGCGCGAAATGTTTCGAACATTATGATGCAGGTGCGGAAAATATTTCATACGCATCAACTATAATGTAGATGAAAACGCGAGTGTAGGGCGCGCGAAAATTATCGAACATTATGATGTAGATGCGAAAAATGGTCATCAAGTAATGCAGAAGAAAACGCGAGCGCAGCGAGCGCGAAATTTTTCGAACATTATGATGCAGGTGCGGAAAATACTTCATACTCATCAAGTAATGTGTATGAAAACGCGAGCGTAGCGAGCGTGAAATATTTCGAACATTATGATGCCGGTGCGGAAAATAATTCATACGCATCAAGTCATGCAGATGAAAACGCGAGCGTAGTGAACGCGAAATTTTTACAAACATTATGATGCAGGTGCAGAAAAGACTTCAAACGCATCTAGTAATGTAGATGAAAAAGCGAGCGTAGCGCGCGCTAACGTTTTTGAACATTATGATGCAGGTGCGGAAAATAATTCCTACGCGTCAAGTAATGTAGATAAAAAAGCGAGTGCTAAATGATTCGAACATTATGATGCTGGTACGGAAAATACTTCATACGCATCAAGCAATGTAGATGATTGAACAAAAAGAAATTGTTTTTCAAAGTTCAAAGTGCTTTATTGTAAAACATAGGTATAACTGAATACCTACTTTGGTCTGTTCTTTCACTTTCGAAGATGGAGTAGAGGCCTAGTTTGATAGCGCACCCACCCTGGTTGCTTCTAAGAGTTATGTGATTTTCTGAGAATTGTTTTTTTGCTTCCTATCCGCCTATAACTTTCGAATTTGGTCATACTTGATGTTTATTGTTACGTAGGTATATTTTACTAACGAATACCAATATACCCTAAATTTATGTCTGTTACGCGCTGAACGTATTTTATACATTTTGCTGACGGAAAACGCAACTAATCGGCACCTCGAAGAACCTCAATGACACCCATATCGATTATTAAGAAAAGTAAATAAGTAAATGTCCGCCATCTTCGATTTGAAAATGGATATCATTCTTGTAATGAGCACCTCAAAAAACAATATACCGCATACCTAATATATAGGTACATGTCGCAAGTGCTACCATGCAACCGAGAGCCCGCTGCTCTGCGTAGGTACCCTCCATCGAAAACAAAAAAAAAAACCGAGGTTTCGTAGTAAGGTTTGTGAATATTGATAGAGACTGACTGACCAACATAATTAGATCTCTCATTTCAAACAGTTAATATGGTTTGAGGGGCTTTTGTATTTTTGTCTTTAGCCCTGAGAGGCAAAGGTATTGTTATTTCACCCCCCATTTTTTCAAATACTATCTGTTTATTATAAAATGTTTGAATGGGGTTCTATTTACTTTGCGTCCATCTATATACATACCAATTTTCAAGCCTGTAAATCATGAACTGAAAGACTTCTCATACAAAGTTTAACCCCTCTTTTCACCCCCTTTCATCCCTAACCTATATGATTTTTATAGCCTATAACCTGGCCGAAGGTCCAATAAACATATTAGTGAAGGCTGTATTAAAATCCATTCGCTAGTTTTCGAGTGATAGTTAGACAAATAAACAGACAGACAAACAGACAAACAGACACGAATTCTAAAAACAGTTGAAACGGGTTCTGTTATCGATTCTTAGACCCCTCCATCGATTTTTTTACTAATATCTTCAATGTACAGATTTTCGACCCTCTTCTGCTTTATTATATGTATAGATATAGATGTAGGCCGTTCTATAACCTTGACGAATACTTTGGTAAGATATTTGACTGATTTATTTAGATTTACTGTTGACATTGTGACTTGTATTTTTGTGATTTTATATTTAATGTTTTATCTAGTTTGACAATATTTCTTTATTTTTATTCTTTAAACTGACATATATCGATGATGTTTTATTTTGTCTATTGTTGATTAGGTATATTTAAATTTATGTGAATCTCGCTGTACCCTCTCTCTTATTCTTTTTATAATTATGTTTTATTGCATGGATTGTTTCCTTATTCGCAATAAAGATACTGAATACTGAATACTGAATAAAAACATTAAAAACATTCATTCATTCATTCACCAAGCCGCGGAATTTACTGTTTACTTTTGCGGGATGACCAGTAGCTCTAGTATAAGTTTTTTCGAAACATTAACTAATTCGAACAGCGCCTCTGGTGGTCACTAGTGGAAACTAAAACAGCGAGTATAACATTTGTTGCTAACCGATGAACGCGCGTATTTGAAACTCGGTGAGAGAGTTTTCATACATTTTGAGACAAAACGCAAACGCGTTCGAATTAGTTAATGTTTCGAAAATACTTATACTAGAGCTAAAGAGCCGTGTATCGAACGCTCCAGATTGTACCAAATAATTGCTTCGTTTCGTTGCACATTTTCAATAACAACAAAATGTACCGGTGACTCATATTTTAAACCTACTATAATCCAGTATGATTTAGAGTTTGACATTTAAAGACCTCCGCCGTAATAGTAGCACTACTATATAGGTACTTACTCTGTAGGTATGTGTTAGGGTGTTGTGTTCCTGGTTGTGAGTAAAGTCACCCGAGAGCTCAAGAATCCAGTGTTGTGTAACATAATAACGATTCCTCAAATTAGAGAAGACGCGACCAGACAGGCCCTATACCTACTCGTCTGCACCTTTAAAAAAATCATCATTTTAGATGCCGTATCTATTCATTAATCTTTGTAACCGACCTACATTTTATTTTTCATATGCCAGGGGCACACTATAGTTAATCCGTATCATCTGCTACCCGGGTAATTATTTAAAAGGGAGCAGTATGAACCGCACTTAAGCCCTAGCGTGTGTCCAACCCTAATTGTTGCGTCCGATAACCAATAACGGTTCGGTTTGGGGTGACCCTAATTTTGGACATTTGTCGCGAAATTACAATCCTAGAAACGGCAGATTGTTATAGTTGTCTTAGTTCTATTAGTACTGTATGCAAAGTATACTTGGTAGGTTTGGGCAGAGCTGTCCTTTTTAGGGTTCCGTACCCAAATTATTACAAAGGAAATGAAAGAGAATCTAAATATAGGTATGACAGTTGTGTGAGCAACAATAGTTACAAAATAATACCTACAACACAACCAATCAACGCTTCACTTATGCGAATAAGTACGGAATTCTTTTTGCAATGAACTACTTTTGTGGCCTCTTATTTATATGTATGTTCAAAAGTACGTACGCATTTTATAGTCGAACTATTCGACTACGAATCATTTGCCAATAACATAACTCACGACACTAAAATTGCAATAACTGAACGGCACGACTTTGATACTTTCAATGCAGATTGATCCACGGCCTCGACATTCTAGAATCGTAAAAAGTTCATGACAGTACCTATTTATTTTAAGCAGGATCCATATTTGTGCCACGTGACGTGCCACGACAGAAGGATACCGTACCCTTACCATGAGTTTGCAATGTTTGCATTACCGTACTCTCTAGCGACTGCGTAAACGATTTTAGTATGGCGATTCTTAGTTCTATTGCGTAACCGCCAGAGGCACTCTACTTTTGTCCATACTAAATCGTTTACGCAGTCGCTAGCGAGTACGATACTTTGTGAGAATTAAGTATAAGTACATTTTAAGTAATGATTATATGTACCGTAATCCCATAGAAAAAGGTGATAATGATATTAATGATTAATGTCTTCAAGAAGAGTTTGTTTACATGATAGGGTACGTAAGGATGAATAGATTGTAACCGTACCAGTCAGTTAAGTGTGAAAATGTATAATGTAAAGCGTATTACGTTCTATTTTTTTTAAATTTTAGACGGGGCATACGGATGACGCACGGATGCTAAGTATAAAAATGACGAGTTTATAAAAATGTGAAGGGTAGACCTGAAAAAAGTTTCTACCGTTCCACTATGTTTTCTGTTAACGAAAGGTTGTCTGGAAGAGATCGCTTTTTAGCGATAAGACCGCCTGCTTTCGCTTATTGTTATCCTTTTCGTACCGACCGCGGTTAATACTGGCGTTATTTCAGCAGATCTTTTAAGAATGTGTACAATCCGCGAGAGTTTGAAATGTTATATTTCTTTCTAATTTCGATTCTGAACTAACATCTGTCGGGTTAAGTATAGGTATGTTAATTTCATTAACACCTATATTTTTTTTTTCAATTCAGGGTTGACCTTTACACCAAGACATTTTACTTGAATGTGCACCGATGCACTCTATTCTAAAGGACATGGGTGGTTCCCCTCCGCTATATTATAAATTACATGCAGCGTGGGGTGTGTCATTGTTCTGTCCATTTCTCAAAACATAACCCTCAGTAGTCGATAAATATGTAGTTGTAAAATTGCCAGTATCTTAACTTCCACATTGGCATCATGTTAAGCGCATTTTTTTTTCATTTGGTAATGCTGCAAATTGTCTTTATAACTCCAATAATAATAGCGCCTGACTATATAGTATCTGGCAACAAATATTGCATGCCCGTCTTTGGAAAAAGACAATTGGCTATTTAAGACGTTTTCCGAACACTGGCGAACGTCCATCAATCAGCGTATTTTATAATTGTGGTTTCATATGAAATAAATTCTACACTTTATGAACTTTTACAGTTAGCGTCAAATCCACGACATGTAAACTTTGAATATCTGTTGCATCTGACAAACGTCACATAGGCAGTGTGACACAACGCTTTACGAAGCCAAAATTAAGGCTAGACGCGCTCTGCGGTGCGGCGAGCGCTTTTAAAAACCGCACAAGAAAAAAAACGTGATTGTCCTGTCCAGTACCTATACGCGCACAGCGGTGAAATATTCGCACGTTGTGCCACTTTAGTCCCAACTCAGGTAAAGAACGCATATCGAAAATGGACTATTACACCCAAATTTGCACCTGTACTGTCACGCAATAAAAAAGTACCTAAACAGTATGGGTACCACTCGTGGCATTGCGGCCTATTAGGATTTTTTTCATTAGATAGAGTTGACTTGCGTTTGTATCAAAAAATATTCACTTTTCTCGGCATGACAAATTTTACGAATTCTTATAAAATACTGGCTGATATAATGACTGTGGTAAAATGTATTAAACTGCGTCGATTGACTGCACCCTGCGGTTTCGTGACGCATGAAGCGGGTGCAGAGCATTATCTTTATATTTAAACGATGTTTTCTTTTGGGATTACTTTTTTTTAGAGTACTCTATCAATGTCACAAAGTTGACATTCTCCATGAATGGAATGCCTGGGTGTGCAATTAATTAATAGTTATTCTATATGGGTTAATTAATTAATTACTTCTCCATTGTATGTCCCTCCAGTATGCAGGTACATACTTACTTATATGTAATGTTTGTCGAACCACCCCTCATCTTGTTACCTTGCCACAGTGTTTAGGTAGGTACAGTCAACCAATTTCATTTCTGGGCCACTTGGTATAGGTACCAAGTGCCTAAGGTAAGGTTGGTGATAAGGTATGCCTTATCACTGTGAAAATCAATATGAAAACCGCTAGATAACTTGTCCTCATCTTTCAAGATTCATTGTCACTGTGACAAGGTACGAAGTGGCCCAGAAATCAAATTGGTTGACCGTCCATCAGTAAATAAATTACACATCAAGTTTCTGTATGATTGTCTACTACAACGCTACGAAATACGATGCTATCAAAGAGATCAATAAAATATTATACATACTTACAACCCTAATCATTTAAAAAGTTTGTAAATATTGTTACCGCAGATGTACCGATATAAGGATGTTATAAATACAACATGTCCTATTGTTGTCATCGCGTGCCCGCGCGCATCTCCGACAAAAGATCATATAATTAACATCAAAATGGTTTAAATCCAGTCACTAATTTTTTGAAAAAGAATCTTGTTTTGACCACATTATGGTCGAAATTGGAAATAGAGTGACAGGAGAGTTAATATCTTTTAAAAATATTACCTTAAACATAAGTCAATAAAAAATGCATTGTAATAAAATAAGAAAGGCGGTAAAAAGACCTATTGGTCCCACTAACGAAAATAAATCGTCATATTGTCGTATTTTCACCTTTAATAGCTGGTAATTTAACCATCAATGGAATAAATTAATATTAATGATCCTTGAAATTTATGGTCATCCTTATTAAAGGTGCAATTGCGTTGAAAGCAGAGGTGCATGTCTGAGCGAAGACCGATTTCGTTTTTCAATGTAAGTCGGGGGCTTATTCTGGCACGTTACCTCGTCGCGAGTGGGAACTAGTGAGTGGAACATATTGCCATTAAGACTGGAATGGGGAAAGTATATTTAATTGTGCCCCGTTTCTTAGGAAAACCAGTTTTTTTTTTTGTCTTTCCATTAGGTACTCATTGATCTTCGCGGGCCAAAGTTTAGTTAAACTGGTGGGTTATGATATTTTGCGAATCGCTGAACCATACCTACACAGCGTTGAACGTTACACATCCAGTGGGGTTTGTAACTTCTTAAGTACTAAGCTCCAATTGCGCGCATTATTTATTCTTACTCCGCCATAATGGTTGGTTACGGGGTTAACCAACGCATAGATGATATAAGTACCTACCATGGTTTCATTTTCATGATTGGACATACCTATAATATACTTATTTATTTCCATTTTAGAGATCCGAAGGATATGTCTGGAGTTAGACGGTGTATTTCTGACGGTTCTATATCAGTCTATTTTTATCTAGATGTTTAGTATTACAAGGGTAATTCTAAACAGATATTTTCCAACAATATATATTTTCCAATAAACGCCGATATTTTCCAAAAAATGTAATTTTTTAAATATTTTATCTTAAAATTCACATATTTCGTGCTATCTTTTTCACTTCAATTTTATGGTTAGTGTGACGATGCATCTTTTTATTTACATCGAATCAACATTCAACAGAGCTTGGTTGTTGCCTTGAAACTAATGTATTATTACTTCTGGCATTGCTGTAAAGCTGATTTTGGTTTTTATAATATATTATTTGGTTCACGACTTGGAAATTTTCAGTAAGTATGTATTATTTGTACACGTCACATAAGTACCTAAGCGGCTTTACGTGGAATGCTCCAAAAGGAGTGAATAAAGCTCAGGCCGTGGTCTGGGCTCCAGCGGGGATCGGATCGATCAAATATATTACCTACATGTATCAACTGTCCATTATCACCCTTAAGGCCCATTTATACGGTACATTTTCATTTCATTGCAGCGTTTGATCGATCACGTTCTTACCTCGGTGGCCCACAACCCGCAATGTAATGAGAATCGCACGCAAAGTTCTGTTCTTCTATCATGTAAATGGGCCTTTATGTCCTCCACTGCTGGCGTCCAGTCCGCAGCCTGAATGTTAAGGATGTAGAAATAAGACCACCATTAATTTTGAGACGTTTATTTTTTTATAAAAAATGTGCTTCAGTAAATATTCTTCACCGATATCCGTCAAGCCGACATACAGACATCCAAACATACAGACATTACATGCGAATAACGTATTCAAGCTTCGACAATATAGGTAAGTAGTTTATTAATTTAAAGTAGATACAAATGGGTTTTCATGCATTTGTATTACTTGATGTATGCATAGTTTTACTTAATTAAGAATTTGTTTGAAGTCGATGGAAATATTACCCAACAAATTTTGGTTTGAATGCATGACCTCAGCGTCCTTAATAATTTTATCACCTCTCACCAGTTTAAAAAAAATATTTTCATTGAAAATTACAGAATGAAATTAGAACTGGTGATTAATTAATTATTTCTTCCATAAATTGCATTGTCAAAGTACTAAAAGTTTCTTTTTTCAGTAGTATCAGAGTCTGAAAAATACGCTGTCCTCATCTTTCAATATTAATAATAGTTTTTTAGCTGCAATAATCCCACAATTGGAGCCTCATTTACACACGTGCAAGAATTTGATGCAAGTTTAACTCCATTGCAGGGGTTGTTAGATCGTCAAATTCTTGCACGTCTTTAAATGGTTCTTTAGACTTTGTCCCCGACCACAATTTGTCTTCTACCTACACCGTTGTCTATAAATTTGTGATTGTATTATGTTTATAAAATTAAACACAACATGACTTACGAAAGCTTACTACATATCATAAGCAATTATTTTGCATAATAGCATTAGAACTGGGGTCACTAAATGTAAATACTTCGCTACAATTTCATAGTCAACTTTAATAGGCGTATTTAATATTTAATGACCCCAATAAAATATGTAAATTAGAGAGGTAATCTAGAAAATATTTACAGAACTTAAAAATAGTTTATTTACAAGCCTTATCTAAATTAAGAATAGCGGGTATATATTTGTTAAGCTAAAATATTGATTTGTAAATAGGAGGTATTTTTGCTGACTGTACCAAGAACTGAGACTTTATGGTACTTAGCAGTACTGACTCAATTTTTAATGTTTTGCTAGCTGTAGGTATTATATCCTGGTCAACGCAATGCACTAAAGATATAAAATTGAATAACATTATACAAATTAGAGAGACATACAAAGTTTGATGAATAATTAATTCTTATAGTAAATGTTACATTTCATTATTTTGTGATGTTATAAAAATGGAAATTTAAAACTTCAGTTTTCTTATTGTGTTGTGAAAATTTCTTAATTAATGTGTATGTACACTTAAATATAAAAATACCCTCATTATAAAGTACATACTCTAGAAGGCACGTTTTGTACCTCAACAAACGGCTATAATGTAAAAAGTTCAAAATCCGTACCTAATCTAACATTGTGAAATTCGCGTTCGGTGGATTCAGAGGCGTATAAAAGGCGAAATATAAGCGATATGCTATAGACCGTTATAAATAAGTGATAGGTAATAATTTTAATAAATAAATTATATCTAAGGACATAGTAAAGCTGCTTACGTATGTACTTAATAATAAAGTAACAAATTCGTTTTGGCAGTTAAAAATACTGGTCGCGCTCATCACATCTACACAAGCTTTACTTTCTCACAGAAAATATGACGATAGTTTAGGAACTGTACACACTAAGCAAACTCAAAAATGTCTAAGTAACAGCGCTATCTAAAAAGAAAATTGTATTAGACAAAGAAGATTTAGAATTAATTCAACTTGTATTCGCTGATTACACTTTGATCTTAGTCTTGGGTTTTAATACTCCCATATTTTTTATTGGTTCCTGAAATACTCTGAAGCTTCGAATTTTGCTACATAATACGCACTGATATGAATGAATACACTACTAGTCGTGTACAGTCCCAATAATCGCGTATCATAAACAGAGATTAACACTATATAAAACTACATGAGACGTGTTGAGTTTGCCAAGAACGACCTAAGTAGAAACAAAACTTTTAAAAATTATAAAGGCTTTAGTCATTTCACGAGAGCCAGAAATGTCTATAAAATTATCATTTGCTTACCAAATTGTTCATCTAAATTACGTAATCAAGTTATTGTTTTAATTGCTTTTATATTGCAAATTTAATTGTTTGTTATACTGCTCTGGTATTTTTAATTGAATGATGTTGCACGCCTGTTATTGAGATGCAGGCAGGACTTGTGTCATCTAATTTTATTTTATTTAAATGTATCAGCCTTGTATCTTGTTGGTGTGTCAAATAAATAAATAATAATAATAAAATCTAATTCCTTGCCAACTCTATTGATGCTAATATTAAGTCAGAGAAACTAAAAATTTGACTTTTAGTTTAAGCTTATAGCCATTTGAAACCCATATACGTCGTTCTTGGCTAATTATCAAAATTACTTTTAGATTCTGATTGTTTATACAGCGGAATTCTTGCCAATAATCGGACCACCACTTGTAGCATATACGCGGCGGCCATCGAATTCTACCGAGGAGTTCCTCTTCAGAGCATCGTCAGCTGTGTCTTTCAAGGGCTCCTTCTCGTCTCTGTAAAAATACAAATAAATAACAACATGTCCTTTTAAGTAATGCGTTTTAAATTACTCTAGCTAACTTCCTGTCCTAATTTTGTACGTTGTGCAACATAAGGGACAACTAAAATTGTCTTATCAATACAATCGCAAAAGTCATCTCGTGTTAAAAACATATAGGCTGGAGGTGACACATTAAATTATTATATTGCTAATCTCTCGAATAAACTGAGTTCTGCAGCATTTGCAGTGAGCAAGATCCGTCAATTAACAGACGTGAAGACAGCTCGATTAGTATATTTTAGTTATTTTCATAGCATTATGTCGTATGGTATTTTACTCTGGGGCAGTGCTGCAGAGATAAATATTGTTTTTGTTCTGCAGAAGAGAGCTATTCGAGCAATCTATATAAGATGAAATAGAGACTCACTTAGAGATAAGTTCAAGGACATTAATATAATGACAATGCACTGTCAATACATCTATGACAATATTGTGTATGTACATAAAAATATTGTAAATTTTAGGAAGAACTGTGACATACATAATATCAATACTAGAAACAAATATAAGCTTGCAATGCCCGCCACTCGGCTCCAAAAAATAAGAAAAACATTCTTGGGTAATTGTGTAAAGTTTATAATAAACTACCAAGTAACGTAACTGATTTATCTATTAATAAATTCAAGAATTATGTAAAGCGTAAACTCATATCGAAAGCATATTATAGCACAAAAGACTACATGAATGATAAAACACCGTGGGTATAATAGTGGTTGAAAAACTAATAATAATTTAATAATTATGACATTTGGTTTTAGATTTTCCTCTTGACATTCAGATTTTATTCTAAAAACTGTCTAGATTATTCTTTTTTTTATATGCTTTTATTTTACTTATTGACGATCTTTTTGTGAATTTGTTATATTCTGTTTGACATAGATTACAGCAATTCAACTTTTTTTAAATTATAATAGGGTATTAAACTAAGGTAAAAATAAATTATTTTTTACTTGACTAATAAAAGATCTAACGAAAATACTCGGGAAGCTTCAATTATTAATTTATTTTAGCTAATTGTAAGATTTTATAAGCATAAAGATTTAAAAAGGACCCTGATTTGAACAAACCTACTCGCACTGTCTTAGTGACGTCACTAAGACAGTATTTCCCTACAAACTTCATATTAACAAATCGTTTTTGACATTTAATAAAAAGTTGCTGATTTGACTAGGGGTTTAATACCGTATTGTATCAATAAATTGCTCTGAATAATTCAATTCAAACTATGTACCTAATATAAAACTGACGATTTAAAAGTGCTTGTCGCTAGGCCTATTTGAATAAAGAATATTTTGAGTTTGAGTTATATTAATTGGTGCGTGAAAATATATCAATCTCCCTTACTTGAACTAAAATGATTATCGCCATTGTCATTACATCGAAGGGAAATCAGTACCTTTGACATTACTCTTCAAATAATGTGTTAGACAAGATCACTCTACTGTCAGAGTAAAAATCTTCACTATCACTTTATTTACTAAAGCAAAACCTCTGAAAACAATTTGCTAATTAAGCCACACGCTCAACCAAAAGCAATAATTTTCTACCACGAATGTTTTTAGATGAATAATGATGATGATGTGATGAAATTATATTTAATTATATTTTTTAGATGAATGATGACGATGATGTGATGATGTTTTTGGATGTTTTCAGGGCACAGTATGTGTACCTACACAAATGTTTTATCCATATATTTCGCGACACATCGATGACGTCGCCTATATTATGAATTCAATTAATTTCTAATAACAACACAATCGCTTAAATAATTACGATGGCGTAACATATAGTAATTTCAGTTCAAATGTTCCTTTATCTAAAAAGTTTCTTTAAGAAATCAAAAATAGTGTTCAATTATATTAATTGAACGAACACTATTTTTTTCTGACTGGTTTATATTCCGATATTCAAATATAAATACAGGGTGACTTCTGGATCGTGTATCAGGAATCAGGTAGATAATCAGGCCCATGAAACTCAATAATTTTTCCCAAAAAACCATGGGCCGAAATAATACAATTCGAAATCAACTTTCATACAAAGTGGCTGGTTACGTGACTAATTGACTATGTGAAGTACCTAGACATTTATGTTTTCAGATTTCGACCTATATTCCTAGGCGAAAGTTGTTAAGTTTCATGGGCCTTATTATTTACCTGACTCCTGATACACGGCGCAGAAGTCACCCTGTATTTACAAATATTAAACACAATACATCTCTTGCACAGTTGCCTACCGGGAAATAAACGTGGTATTTCAAGTCAAATCTTATTAACAATCTAATTTCTTATCACCATATATAATTAACACCCCAACTAAAAATTCACGCAAGCAGATTTTTATATTTCCCATTAGGTACTAACAATTTGTTAGTAACATTTTGATAATTGATTGTATGTTTTTTTAATTATTCGAATAAGTGATTTTTCAAAAGGCTTCTCGAAGCTCTACAAATGGTAAATGCTAAAGCATACAATTAACAGCAAGCACGAAACAAAAACAAAACCAGTGCTACATTGCAAAATATAATTGAAGTGAATCTTTGTGAAAATATATGGTTGTACTTATAAGGAAGGTTTTCTTACACTGGCGTGGTCGGAACATAGCTATGGTGACCGGAAGGCAGCGTGAGGGAGAGACAATTGTTATTAGTTGTCAGTGCAATATTAAACAAAGTGCATTAACTAAGTATTAATGATAACCAAACCAAACTCCAAATAAGAATGAAAGGTGAACGGTCGTAAGAGATGTTCCAGGCGAGAACTGGCACACACGAACGAAGTTACAAGACTCGGGCATGGACAGAACAACTATCTGCCAAAAAGCTTTAACTTCAAATTTTCGATACTGATCCTAGATCTAAAACAAGACGTAGTTCCACAGAAATCTAGCTACATACCGTAATAAATCAAGCAGAATTAATATGTACGCAATTTAAAACGAAATCTAAATTCAGAGCGATATTTACATGAGGCTTGGGCAAGCGCAATGCTTTGGTCAATATTTACAAGGGCCGAGGGCTAATAATAGCTTAATTATTAGCCGGCCGAGGCATCCGCACAAACAAAGCATGCAGACAAACTAAAGCCTTACGTCGGAGTCGGTATGAGCTTGACGGGCGGCGGCAATGGCGCGGGGGAGGGCGGCGCGCGCGGCTTCGTGCTGCAATAAGGGAGCGGGAAACGCCAACCGTACAGACTAGCGGGCAGAAACATCTCTCATCGACACTAACACTCAGGAAGGAAAACTAAAGGAATCACGTATACATAAAAAAGGAAATCATGATTGTTAAAATGTCGATGGACAGTGCTGTCAATGAACTTTAAATAATTGATTAACGATAAATAATCATGGTAAAAAAAGAATTGAATAAAGAAACTGTTACAGTACCTTCCCAACTTGGCTTCATCATCCTTGTGCTTCTTGCTGCGTTTGCCGCAGAGAGTGGCGATGACACCCTGGCGTCTGAAGCATAGTAGCAGGAGGTCCACGATGAGGAGACAGATGAAGACACCGGCTAACGCCAGCCCGATGATAGCGCCGCTGGACAATAGTTGGGGAGGTGCATATCCGGAAAAGGGTACACCTGCAGGGTTACAAAAGGTTAAATAACCACTCACATAATTGAGGGATTAAAGAGGAGCAGTGGACACAAAAGTTAAACATAAGTTTTAAAATGTGTCACGAAGAAACGTCGTATTTTAATTCTTTAAACAATTGAAGGGTCTACTGCTCCTGCCATGGTTAGTTTGTGCATCACGTCGGAAAGCTGTAATGTTAATGGATATGAACATGATTGTAATAAATGCAAACGGAGATGTTGTGCATGAAGACCTATGCAATAAAAATGTACGAATTTGTGAGTATCTCGAAGCAAACATTCATTACAATCTCACTGGTGATCACAGAGGAGTGCTTTCAGTTGAGCAATACGTGCACCCAATCACCGTTAAGAAAATAATTTTAACAAGATACTTTTCAGATAGTTAAAAGCTCGCGCTAGAATGAAATGGGGTTTGAATGAAAATGAATATGATGATTATTGAACATGATATATAATGATGCACAAAATAATACTTAATAATACTTTAACTATAAAATAAAAGAAAAGTTGTCAAGATGCAAACATTCCAATTAAATTCAATAAACGCAAAATAAATAATGTTCAAACCCCATCACAACTTTGAACTATTGAAGCGAATATCAAGATCTATGTTTTAATTGTTAAAAAGACGTGTTTAACAACATTGATGGAAAACTATGCAACCATCACCGTAGTCCTATACCCTACAAACATTTAAGTAATGGTCATTTGGAGTTTGAATTTATCAATCTAATTCGCAATGAATTTGGTTTAACTATAAAGATAACTTCAAACAACAATTATCTACCGTAAAAACAAAAATTTTAAAAATGTACGCGTAGTGAAACTGCTAGATCACGGGTAATTTTAAAATTTTGAAGAATAGGTATACTTTGATAGAACCGAATATACTCAATCAGCAGTTTCAAGTTTTGAGCGATCCATGCGTGGATGAAAATAATAAAGAGAAACTACACATTAACCTAGAGACCCAATAAATAATTTAATACTACATTTTAATTCATCTAAAAGGCAACATCTTACGAATAAATGAAAGTATGGTTGACTATGTTATTTTGGTTGATTATCGTTGGAAATAGGTAATTATAATGACCATGCTAAGGGTAAGGGTATATTTGCTTGAAGGTGTACACAGCTAAGTGGATCATGCAGTATAGTAATTAGGTCATTCCAAGGAAAACTATACAGCAGAGTTGTTAACTATGAACTATTTATCAATACAAAGTATATTTACCCGGAGGCAGTCAGGGCGACACAAACACTGGTCGAGTCAACAACATTCAAGGGTTAATGAATTAATTAATTTCTTGATAAGCATCTTGACAGCTTTCTTTTGGGTTTTCTTGTATTAGGGGATACTTCAAACTAACGCGGATATAAAATGGAACATAGGAATGAACTACTGTTTGTAAAGAGTACTTCAAACGCCTCAAATAAAATAAAAATAAGGTATATTTGTTTAAGAAACATTTATTACTTTGACATTGGTCGTTTTTCTAACAGATCACATACGAATTCTTCATTTTCTCAAATATCTTTTGCCTAGCTGATATCTTAATCTCTATAACTTTCAATAGCTCATATTTCCTTAAATCCTTCTGCTGGACGACATCCTTCACAATATCACTACTAAATATAACTATCGATATTCACAATATTCTATTAAAAGATAAAATAGTTATCAAAAACTCGTACACACATATTTGCAACTCACGAAATTTCAAAACCTTATTGATTAGGCGTATTTATTCATTAATATCAACTAATACGTACGAAATACGTTATATTTTGGCAGTGTTAATTTATTAGCGATTTTTCTATCTAATTCTTCAGTACTTAAACGTCTTTGACACATAATATTAATCAGTTAACGAAGACCAGAAATCTGAACTAAAATCTAATTTTAGATATTTTTTAATTACTATAATTTTACTAAGAAAACTTCAAATCAAATCATTTGATGCTAATTAACGTAAATTATATACTTATTTACAAACCAACATATTATTATTGCTTATCACAAAGAGTCCTTTTATTTATTTAACAACAGTCGTCTTAATTTTTTAAGCTGATGATTGATTTATGACTACTTTATATTTACGAGTTTATACTAAATATTTTACTAAAGATATAGCGATCAGGATTTCCATTTTAGTGCGAGTCCATCTGAAATTTGTTGGACATCCATTTGGGTTACCTAGAAAACATGTGTTATGATAATATTGCATACAATAGTTAAATATCATGTGATTAAATTATGTATTGAAAACTGATAAAATGGAAAATAATAACTCACCAGTTGTAATAATAAATTAACACTAACAGAATATAATGTCCTCAATTATTAACGTAAAGCAAACATACCTATTATAAAATAAAATGAATTATATTGAACTCAAACAGTTATATGTGTAAAACCATTAACTCATAATTACATCTTTCAAATTAAAGGGAAGCATTGTAAAAAAATAAAGAATTGAGTTGATAGCTGTAAGAGGTAACCTTTTAAGGAGTTTGGGGGCCGAGCATGATTACTCCGGTAGCTCAATGGCTGGAGCCATTGGCCGTGTATGCCAGATTGTTGCAGGTTCTAATCTTGCTCGGAGTTAAAACATTTCATGTTTTCCCATTAATTTGAAATTTATAATTTGTTATAGCAACGTTACTGCTTAATTAAAAAAAACACAATCACAAATTAACACATGCCAACTTAATACATTTCAAATTAAAACTATTTTATATTTGTACCTTTAATGACTTATAAAGGCAAGATTGAAAAGTATTAAGGAGGCTAAAATAGCAAATTAGTTAAGTAAGATGAACTGAATACAAAATATAAAGATGACTGTAATAAATACAAAAATAAAAGCCACAAAACGATCACTTAAAAATAAATATTCTTTACAAATGAATACAAAATGAAATTGTACTTACACATAACACATTATTAAAATTAAATCATATTATGTAAATTGAATTCCACTTCAACAACTTTGTTGCCGCATCATAAGCAACTGGACAGTTATTTAAAAGTAACGTGCACTGAATTAAAATTATGAGTCACACATCACAAAAACAAAGACACTAAAGCAAAAAATATCATAAAAGAAGATGCAGCAGAAGATGCTGCAGATGGGTACAATGGGTTAGGAGCTGTATAAACGTCGTAAAAGCCAGCTCGGAGAGGCACTTCGTTAGTCTCTTGGTACTCACCGAGAGCGGTCTGGACATAGAGTATCGCGGGCTTCGAGTAGCCCAAGACATTGTGGGCACGGACTTCCATGCTGTAGCGGGTGTCGGGTTGCAATCCGGTGACTTCAAAATTAATGGCTTCATATTTGAGTTCTTGAGTAACGCATAGAGAGTCAGATGATTTTCGCCATTCTCCGCTTACTTTCAGTACCTGGTAATCGAATTGCTTTATGAGATAATGTTTTATTCATTTTAGCATTGTAGGTGTATCTTTCACTTCATTACCACAGTTTGTTCCAATTTTGTTATCAAAATCAAAGTACTAACCGGACAATATTTGACTTCATACATATCGATAGGTTCCCCATTATGAGCTGGCACTCTCCATTGCAGCTCATATCTGTCAGCATATTTTCCATGTTGCAGTGATTCAGGACTAGGCGTAGGTTCTTCTCTCCATTTTGGTTGCTCAGGTGCAGATCTATATCAATAAATGTGTAGTTAAATATAAGAACCACAATAAACAACAAATAAGAAATTTTAAACACAAGAAAAGAAAACAATCATTAAAGTACCTTCTTGGCATAATAACAGTAATTGGCGCCCCCCAGCTTCCAGCTCCAACCATATTTACTGCAGCAAATCTAAAATCGTACGTGAACATTGGCTTCAAATTCTCCACGACGTACGGAGAGTTCACCGACCATGTTCGGTTACTCGCGTAGTTCCAATCATAGTTCCCATTTTCTTTGTATTGCGCAGTAAATGCTTGAACTGGTGGACTCATTTCTTCAGCAGGTCCAACGATATTGAACGTAACTGATGTAGCTGTTAGTATTTCTTGCCGTACCTATAACAACGAGCAAAGAAAATTAAAACCAATATTATATTGAAATTAAACATGTGTCAGAAATTTATGTCTTTGCTAATGCTTACTTGAGTGACAGGTCCCGGCACAAAGGCTTCTCTAAGCTCTGTAGAATGAACAGCTTCTCCATGCCTGTTGGTAGCGATGCATTTGTAGTGTCCATATAGAGTTCGGGCAGTCGGAGTGACCACTACGTGACTGTAAGGGCCTGCTCCATAGATCCTCACTTGTGGTGATTCTGCCAAGTCCAATTCGTGGAACCTGAGGAAATAAATAAGCTATCGTTACTGTGTCAACCAATTTGCATCATGAGTCAATAGTCATGGTTGTGTATCATCAGGTATTTTGGACTCTGGTTCTATGAGACAATGTAATTATTTATTCCTGAATATGGGTGTCAAGTAACTACAGATTGTTATTTGTTTAAAATAAACAGTTCCAACATGCTTTGCCGTCTCCGGTGTGCAACATTTAGTACCTGTTAATTTAAAATATATAAAATTATAGTAAAAAAACACTACGTATAAACACAATCAAACTTATACATAAAAATATACCATCAAAATATATACCCCATCTCATTTACTTATAAACTAAAAGTAACAAATAAATATGCCAAAAAAGATAATGTTACATTATATTATTAATTGAGTAAAACAATTCTTTATTTCATGTCGGGTCAGATTGAGACAGTCCATCAACACCAATCATATAATATGTACCTCCATTTGATAGTCGCATTAGGAATACTCTCCGCAATACAACTGATGTTAACAGGTTGGGAATTCCAGCTCCAAACCAATGGTATATTCTGATTAGGGTTGAATACAGGTTTGAATTCTACCATTAGATGTCCATTCTTCCGCGCTTCGCCACCTAAAATTGTTTTTAAATACAAATATCTTGAACATAGAATATTACATAGGTACATAGAATATACTGACCAAACAAAGAAGTAAAATTATATTCTGGTACATACCGTCATTATTAGCTATACATTCGTACAATCCATCATCTGTTCTATTAACATTAGAAATTGTTATTATTGCACTAGATTGCATTTGATCACCAGTCTGTCGAGAGCTAGTTTCAATGTTTATTCTGAAAAAAAAAAATAGTACATCCATTATAAATTGTACTTCAAGGTACAATAATACTGTTCATCAAAAGGATATTTTGGTTTTACCTTCCATCATCGTTAGGTCCATTCACAAATGCTTCAGTATTAGACCGTTTAAGGAACCTGATCCGCGGAGCGGGTCTTCCTGTGGCTTTGCATTCCAGTCTTCCTTCAGTTTTTTCAGCAACCGTTACATTATGCAACTCGAATATCTTTGGTGGTACGAGCACTTCTACCTCGATTTCCGTTTCATTCTGACCAGCTTGATTGCTAGCACTACATATGTATTTGCCATAATCTCCTGCTTCAACTCTATCAAATGTTAGCAATCCAGTGTTTTCATTTACACTAAAGCGAGAGGTTGTTGCCAGATTCTGTGAAAAATTAAAAGTTAATATTATTTATTACTAAATTTACGTCATAGATATATGAGCCCAGGGGAAGAAAGTTAAGGAAAACGTGCCTCTCGCGTTGAAGCTTTAATCCAAGAGTAAGTTGGTGGTGGTTTGCCTCTTGCTTTGCACGTGATAGCAGCTAATCCTCCTTCTTTGATTTCTACTTTGGGCTCACGTTCTTCCATTTCAGGTGCGGTATAAACCTGGAATCAAATATTTTTTTTTTTAAGTTTACATGTTAACCTTTGGTTTGTCTTTATTTTTTAGTCTTTTTGTTACCTCAAGTTTGATATTCCTTTCGGCAAGTTCACCAGTTTGGATGACAACAGCTCGGCAAGTGTATGTTCCGTCATCACTTTCTTCAATGTTCTTGATCATTAGACCATTGGCATGAATAACGTATCTGTCGCCCGTAGAGATCTATAAATAATCGCAATCTTAATTTATATTCCTACATCCTGTTAGTCTATTTCATAACTTATTGCATACTTACGGGTGTTCCTTCTTTGAACCAATCAACAGACGGCGCAGGCTCAGCAGCTACTTCGCACATCACTTTGAAGTCTTTACCCTTGGTAGCGTATTGGTTTTCATTTGCGTTTATCCATGTAATAGCCACTGGAAGAAGACACATTTATTACACTCACTAATTAGACGAAGATCTTTATTCAATGTGTCCAGGTTAATATATTTGAAATGCCAAACATACCAAACGTATCTAATGTGACGCTAGCGCTCATGGGTTCGTTGGTGTAAGCAGACACACACTCGTACTTTCCAGCCATGGCAGGTGTTATGGATGAAATGTACAGTGTTTGCAGTTGCTTTGCCGGACTCGACTCCGTATAGATCTCCGGTCGAGTGCTTGGCCTGTTGACAATAAAAGATTTTACAAACGTGTAATGCTGCCGTGCCGTATGCCGTGTAATAGTTGGTTGATTACGTTACGTTTTTGAGCGTGCATAATATTGATCAAAATGTTATTTGCCATTGCCATACTAAATGAGATGGCTGGGGCATGTGCATCGCATGCCACCCACTCGACTTCCACGTCGTGTCCTGCTTGGCGCTGTAGCAAATGCTAAGAGGGGTATCGGCAGACCTTTGCTAAGGTTCAAGGACTGGGCCAAGCGGGACATGACAGCATTCTGCATCAATCACCGTTGCTGGGAGCAGATTTCGGAGGATAGACTTAAGTGGCGAAAGACTATCCTAGAGGGGCGCGACAACCACGACAGGGCTTGGTTCGACCTTCTGGAAGACCGAAGAAGGAGGAGACATACCACTACAAGCTCTTCGCTGGCCACTTGTCCCCAGTTCTGCTGCCACCTCTGCGGGAGACAATGCCGTTCCCGTATAGGCTTACATAGCCACACCAGAAAGTGTTCGCAGGTCGCTGCATAAATCGTCTGACAAAGACGCAAAGGCCAATGATGATGATGATGACTAAATGACAGATCTACCCGACGTAATCTTGACATGTTACATAGTAATCAACCAGGGATTACGTAAATTGTGTTCATTTTAAAGGTACTCGCAACCAAAATTTGATCTAAGTTAAAGGAAATTTATCGAACATTCAAGCTACACACAAATTTAAGATGCGAATTCGAACAGTTGATTAAAATCATACAAATAAACAGTTAAATATAAAACTCAGTGGATATTCCAAAAATACTTACGAAGCTGCATTGATCACTTGACCCTTAGGGTCTTTCCACTGAGGTTGCGTGACGAGCCCAGGGTCCGGAGCATTTGCCTGGCACGTGAGCACAACCGACTTGCCCACCGCTACCGTCTGCTGCTCCTGTTTGGGAAATATCTGCAGGTTCTGCGCTGAACATCCTGGGGACAAGGTATACAAAATGAGTACACAGTGACCTACAGCCGGCTTTGGGTATTTTACGATTAAAAACTGAGTTGTGTGCAGCCGTGAAAGTTATGTCTAGCAGTGAATAAAGTTGGTCCGTGTTTTCAGTTGTCTGAAAACCACCAAAGTTTGGTAATCTAAGTTCACTGCTAACTAACTTACATGTTCAGTTAAATAAAATAAATTAGTTAAGGAGTACAGTTTAAACCTCATGATTATTTTCATGTATTTGTTATAAATTAAATTGAATGTTCACATGGATGATCTCCTTTGTGTGTGTGGTGTTAAAACTTTTCTGCTTAGGTGACAAAATAAAAATTGTCGGGGCTATTTTGGTTTTAATAGTTTTCATCAGAAATATAATAATTAGAGTCAAACAATCTTTCACATGAGGGAGAATGAACACCGGCATTGTGTGCAGTTAGAGGAGACTTGCCACGTTAAATTGCCATGCAATATAATTGTCAAAATTTCACAAATAGGTCGTTATAATTTAGCGAAGGAGAAAACAATGTAACCACTTGTCAATTTTACTGCTCTTTTTACGCTTTTATTTTCCTAATTGAGTATTATGGCTTACAGCTCGATGTCCGAGTAATGTGTAAAAAAATTAACATCTGATCCGTATCATGTCGTCTTACAGGCAAAAAAAAACCAACAATAACCACGTGTACGGTAATCTCCGGGATCGGTAGACGACGGTCTCGTTTACTAGCTACCCGTATCTAGATCTCACACCGTAGATGCTATCTGAGCTCTCGAGGGCGTCTGCCCCATTCAGCCGCGCCTCTCGTTATTTCCCAGGAAACCACATACACACACACATAAATAGTAGCGAGATAGTGAGTAGTAAATACAGGTAAACTAAGAAAGCTTTGTTAACGTTAAGAAGGGAGCATAAATAGAGGCTCGGCTCAGCACCTCAGGGATATTGATCGAGTTTGTATTTCCGAACTAATAAGCAAGATTATTTTCATACCCTGAACTGTAGCAACTTGTTTAATCTTCCCGTCGAAGGAGCGCGAATGTTGTAGAAGTGTTCGTGAAATTATGTAGAAAGCTTTATTATGTAGGTATGTTACCTACTATAGTAGTTATTTACGAGTTTTTCAACGCATAAGACATGGCCATTGAGGTTCAGTTAGCACAGTGAGGTAGGTATGTAGGTATGAGTGTATTCAAAGCAGGCTACGCACATATTAAAATGAAAACTGAATGCACTCGTTTCAGTACTTCATCAAAACAATTGTATGTTATAATTACGTGTTTTAAATTTCTAAAGGAAAATGTTTTCAAACCGTAAATACGAGATATACCCTAATATCTGTGTCATAATCATAATGTTCCCTCTGCGTAGCTCGTCACATCTTCAGCTGTTGACAAGTATCGCAGTATCACCCACCGGGAGCTTGGTACGTACAGAAACTTATTACTACGCCATTTGTTGGGAATCACAAATGTATTTTTCCTGCAGCCGAGACGCATGGAGTTTTTTACAATGTTTTAAGTATGCAGTCCGCGTTTTCGGGACCCTTCCTCCCTCTTACCAAACGAGCTGCATTTTATACGATATCAGGAAAATTACGTCTACGACAAAACAACAAAATTACGCCGAATTGGAAAAGTCATTTCAGCAATAAATTCTCCAGATAATTTTCTTAAATAAAAGCTTGTCAGTGCAGATGAAAATAAACGAGACAGAGAATATGATTTATGTTGATTTAGCGCGACTGTTATGAAAACCGACAGATGAGGGAGATAGAACTTTTATGATATCTATACATATAATAAAGCAGAAGAGGGTCGAAAATCTGTACATTGAAGATATTAGTAAAAAATTCGATGGAGGGGTCTAAGAATCGATAACAGAACACGTTTCAACTGTTTTTAGAATTCGTGTCTGTTTGTCTGTTTGTCTGTTTGTCTGTCTGTTTATATGTCTAACTATCACGCGAAAACTAGCGAATGGATTTTAATACAGCCTTCACTAATATGTTTATTGGATCTTCGGCCAGGTTATAGGCTATAAAAATCATATAGGTTAGGGATGAAAGGGGGTGAAAAGAGGGGTTAAACTTTGTATGAGAAGTCTTTCAGTTCATGATTTATAGGCTTGAAAATTGGTAAGTATATACATGGACGCAAAGTAAATAGAACCCCATTCAAACATTTTATAATAAACAGATAGTATTTGAAAAAATGGGGGGTGAAATAACAATACATCTGCCTCTCAGGGCTAAAGACAAAAATACAAAAGTCCCTCAAACCATATTAACTGTTTGAAATTAGAGATCTAATTATGTTGGTCAGTCAGTCTCTATCAATATTCACAAACCTTACTACGAAACCTCGGTTTTTTTTGTCTTCGATGGAGGGTACCTACGCAGAGCGGCGGGCTCTCGGTTGCATGGTAGCACTTGTGACATGTACCTATATATTAGGTATGTGCATTTTTGTATAAAATATTGTTTTTTGAGGTGCTCATTACAATCCAATGATATCCATTTTCAAATCGAAGATAGCGGACATTTACTTATTTACTTTTCTTAATAATCGATATGGGTGTCATTGAGGTTCTTCGAGGTGCCGATTAGTTGCGTTTTCCGTCAGCAAAATGTATAAAATACGTTCAGCGCGTAACAGACATAAATTTAGGGTATATTGGTATTCGTTAGTAAAATATACCTACGTAACAATAAACATCAAGTATGACCAAATTCGAAAGTTATAGGTGGATAGGAAGCAAAAAAAAACACAACTCTCAGAAAATCACATACCTCTTAGAAGCAACCAGGGTGGGTGCGCTATCAACCTAGGCCCCTACTCCATCTTCGAAAGTGAAAGAACAGACCAAAGTAGGTATTCAGTTATACCTATGTTTTACAAGAAGGCACTTTGAACTTTGAAAGGTATTCCACTAATTTATGAACAAAAAAATATCTATCCAACCACCTCTTTACAAAGCCGTTTGATAGGTCAACAGTTTCTTTTTGTTCAATCATCTACATTGCTTGATGCGTATTAAGTATTTTCCGTACCTGCATCATAATGTTCGAATCATTTCGCACTCGCTTTTTTATCTACATTACATGACGCGTAGGAATTATTTTCCGCACCTGCATCATAATGTTCAAAAACGTTAGCGCGCGCTACGCTCGCTTTTTCATCTACATTACTTGATGCGTTTGAAGTCTTTTCCGCACCTGCATCATAATGTTTGTAAAAATTTCGCGCTCGCTACGCTCGCGTTTTCATCTGCATGACTTGATGCGTATGAATTATTTTCCACACCGGCATCATAATGTTCGAAATATTTCGCGCTCGCTACGCTCGCGTTTTCATACACATTACTTGATGAGTATGAAGTATTTTCCGCACCTGCATCATAATGTTCAAAAAATTTCGCGCTCGCTGCGCTCGCGTTTTTTTCTACATTACTTAATGAGCATTTTCCGCACCTACATCATAATGTTCGAAAATTTTCGCGCGCCGTACGCTCGCGTTTTCGTCTAGATTATAGTTGATGCGTATGAAGTCTTTTCCGCACCTGCATCAGAATGTTCGAATCATTTCGCGCTCGCTGCGCTCGCGTTTTCATATACATTACTTAATGAGTGTGAAGTATTTTCCGCACCTGCATAATAATGTTCGAAAAATTTCGCGCTCGCTGCGCTCGCGTTTTCATCTACATCACTTGATGAGTATTTTACGCATATACGAGTACATCATAATGTTCGATAATTTTCGCGCGCCCTACACTCGCGTTTTTATCTACATTATAGTTGATGCGTATGAAATATTTTCCGCACCTGCATCATAATGTTCGAAACATTTCGCGCTCGCTGCGCTCGCGTTTTCATACACATTACTTGATGAGTATGAAGTATTTTCCTAACCTGCATCATAATGTTCGAATCATTTCGCACTCGCTTTTTTATCTACATTACTTGACGCGTAAGGATTATTTTCCGCACCTTAATCATAATGTTCAAAAACGTTAGCGCGCGCTACGCTCGCTTTTTCATCTACATTACTTGATGCGTTTGAAGTCTTTTCCGCACCTGCGTCATAATGTTTGTAAAAATTTCGCGTTCGCTACGCTCGCGTTTTCATCTGCATGACTTGATGCGTATGAATTATTTTCCGCACCGGCATCATAATGTTTGAAATATTTCGCGCTCGCTACGCTCGCGTTTTCATACACATTACTTGATGAGTATGAAGTATTTTCCGCACCTGCATCATAATGTTCGAAAAATTTCGCGCTAGCTGCGCTCGCGTTTTCTTCTACATTACTTGATGAGCATTTTCCGCACCTACATCATAATGTTCGAAAATTTTCGCGCGACGTACGCTCGCGTTTTCATCTACATTATAGTTGATGCGTATGAAGTATTTTCGGCACCTGCATCAGAATGTTCGAAAAATTTCGCGCTCGCTACGCTCGCGTTTTCGTCTACATTACTTGATGAGTATTTTCCGCACCTACGTCATAATGTTCGATAATTTTCGCGCGCCCTACGCTCGCGTTTTCATCTACATTATAGTTGATGCGTATGAAGTATTTTCCTCACCTGCATCAAAACATTTCGCGCTCACTACGCTCGCGATTTTCTTCATTTCTTGATGCGTATGAAGTATTTTCCGCACCTGCATATTAATGTTCAAAAATTTCGCGCTAGCTGCGCTCGCGTTTTCAACTACATTACTTGATGAGTATAAAGTATTTTCCGCACCTACATCATAATGTTCGAAAATTTTCGCGCGCCCTACGCTCACGTTTTCACATTGTTTTCAGATACATTAGTTGATGCGTGTGAAATCTTTTCCGTGCCTGCATCATAATGTTCGAAACATTTCGCACTCACTACGCTCGCGTTTTTATCTTCATTACTTGGTGCGTATGAAGTCTTTTGTACACCTGCATCATAATGTTCGAAATATTTCGCGCTCGCTGCGCTCGCGTTTTCTTCTACACTATTTGATGCGTATGAAGCATTTTCCGCCCCTGCATCGTAATGTTTGAAAGAATTCGCGCTCGCTGCGCTCGCGTTTTCATCTTCATTACTTGATGCGTATGAAGTATTTTCCATACCCGTATCAGAATATCCGAAACATTTCATCTACTTCCTTCTTAATATATATTTTGTCCTCTGTCATGTGTTTCATGTGGGCGCATTGAGCCGGCGTGCGCAATGTTTGGCGAGACAGCCCGGCGAAATACAGTGTAGAAGTTGATATGGATATTCACGCGAATGAAGTCGCGGGCAAAAGCTTAGATAAATAAATTTAAATCATAAAAAATCCTCTCCCTGTGATCCTGATCTGTGTCCTTTAATTGAGGATTGAGGTGTGCAATAAAGAGTAGGTATTTGTTGTTGTTTGTTGTTGTTTAAAACTGGACTACCCGTGCGAAACCGGGGCGGGGTATACATGCGAAAGTAACTCTGTCTGCCTGTTTTCCCTTAAAATGCTCAACCGATTTCGATGAAATTTGGTATGGATATAGTTTGAGTCCTAGGGAAGGACATAGGATACTTTTATCCCGGAAATCATCCCTTAACGGGGTTTAAGTTAGAATGGAAGAGAGATAACTAGGTAAGTGCAAGAAATAGAAGAATGAAATAACATTCTAACGCGATGACGCGAGTTCTACGCAGACGAAGTCGCGGGCAAAAGCTAGTAATAAATAAGTCGAGGAAAACCTCTACATAACATGCAAATTGGCTAGGGGAATTTGTATTGAATTCCCATATGAAAGAACCATCCCACCGCCGGCTCTGTGAAGTAAATTTTCAATAGATGAACTTGCGCCAAGGAAATGTATCAAAGTTATCGTTTGTTTATGAGGCTTTAAAATGGACTACTAAAGTTTCTAGGAGAACCTTTGACGACGAAACAAGTGATCATTTTCATAAATTTTCAATTCGATTTATACTAGCCCCCAGCGGCACATAACAAGAAAACTTTCACCTTGCAGAAAGACGTTATGTGCTAAGACCGGCGCATCAAAGCTTTCTATGAATTTTACAGACGTTTATACCTCGGAGGCATCAGAGAAATAGACTTATTTTCTCATCTCCGCGCTTTCTCTTACTGTACATTAAAACATGAGCTCTACTGAGTATATAATAACGTAGAATTCTGCAGTCGCATAATGCAAAAGATAGGAACTTGACAAGGCAACCAGTCAAAATTACACCAACGGGCATCGGGGAGAGAGGGGAAGAACAAATTCGCCAACGAGGGGACAAGTGAAATAAGCGAGCGTCGGATTAAAGGGTTTGCGGAAAATTTGTATGCTTCATAACGGCGCAGGCTCCCCACTCGGTTTTGTATTACCAATTATGTTCATTTAATTCCTAACAAGCTCTTCGGTTGGATTTGCGGATGCGTGACGGAAAATTCATTAACGAACCTCTGTTGTTGCGCATAGATGACTGTCGAGATGTGTGTACAATGTAAAACTCAATTTACCAAAACCATGACGACAATGATGGAAGAGAGGCAGTTTCTACGAAATTATTTTATATACATGTTTTTAGTGAACATGTAACCGGGTCATAAACAGATTTAGGTTCGCATCTTTCCTGTGGACATATCAAAAGTTAAGGGCTACAAAGCTTAATTTTGGATTGGTCTAGTAACCCGCATAAACGGCGTCTCCGGTTCTATAAATCCATGTGAAATCATAACTCACATGCTCATAAGCCGTTAACTATTGACCACAGGAGAGACGACAACAATACAATACAAATATTCTTTATTATTCACCAAATAATGTACACGACAATAATGACGACAATATGTAATGTAATGTAGACGACTTTTGTTTTTGCAAGTGTTTATGACCCAACACTGTTTTATTTCAAGAAGAATCGGAAATATAAAAACTACACCCAATTCAACTTTGGTTACTTATATACATAAGTACCTTTTACGAGACAGAAAACGGACTGCTGTAAAAAGCGACTCTTTTCCCCTAAACACCTTTAAACATCACCTTTGACTTTTCTACAATAGGCAAATCGTAATATGTCTGTGCAACGAACCGCGTCAGTTTCAGGTCTACCGGAGACGTCCCCTGCCCGTGTCCCATTGGAAATCAGTCTCAAGACCGCACGACAATCGGGGCCCTATTCTTCTACAATTGAACCTGAATTTGAGGATAAAACATTGCAAGTTCGAACAAGTTATTGTGATTAATCGCGTAGGCATTATTTCCTAATTAAGCCTACCTTCCCCCGGATCCTATTCGCTGGGGGAGCGCCGGGAAACTTAGAACAAACACGATTGTACTCCGTCTATTGCAGCCGAAAATCCCGAAATCTGTTGACGATAGACGAAAAGCCGAGAATTAACGCAACGCGCATAATTAAAGCTGAAACTTGGGATGTGGTCTAGTTGGAGCTAAGCACATAAGTTGTTGCCTCTACGACTATGTTTGTTGTATCTACTCGGAGGACTTCCAATGGTAAAATTTGGTATCTGCTTAATTGGGTACAGCACACGCGGATTATTACTTTGGTTTCGTAAATTGTACACACTAAAAGGGGAAAACTGTTTTAACTATTTTAATTTAACTATATCGAGTCCTAAGCTGATATCAACAAACATAGAGCTAGAAAACATAAAATCAGTGTTATTGTATATAATGAATTACATCGCGGGCAGAAGCTCATCATCGGTACTCACGAATATTTATTTTGGCGCGTGCAAAAATATATCTAAATACCTCTTGGAAGATATGCATTTATCAACAAAGTACAACCGTTACTGGTGTCCCCCTTCTTTTACAGAATGTATTTATATAACGTAGAATGAATTTTCAGTTCATAGAAAACATTTTTTTACAAAAGGGTCGCAGCCTAACCTAACCTAACCTACTTTTCTGGTAGATCTAATTGGGTTCTACAAAATTGCATTTTAACTGTACCTAAAAAGTTACCGGTTTCTGAAAAAAAAAAGTTTCTGTGAAACGAAAATTCTGCGAAACGATTCATTCTACGAAACATTTTTGTGTAAAAGAAGGGGACACCAGTAACATCACTTATTTATATAAGTATCAAGCTCCATCCCTCAATCAGCCTAAAAAATTAGGCATCTGTTTTCCTTTGTTGTAAACAGATGATAATAGAATCTGACAACGCGGTTCACCCCATTTGACATGTGACTCCTCAGGCTCAGAAAAGGCCGCCGCTGAGGGAAATGAGATAAATTAATGGCTGTGGTTTGTTTGTTCTACAGAAGGGGCCAAACCACCTGCGGCGAAGCGTTACTCATCTCGTAAAGCCCATGTAATCGAAGAAAAGCGTAATGATTCTGCACAAAAGCATCGTACATAACCTAACAATCTCGAACCAGGTGCTCGAGTTCCTGGGATTACCATTAACGTGCCTATTTAGAGTAAACGAACATCCGTAACAATAAATTTCCAAGGTAATGCCGCTAAACTTGGCTAGGGGCGTCGTCATTATCAGTTTAGCGCGAGGGTCTTCTGAAAAATATAAAAAGCCCGATCTCCAAAATGGCGTTGAGTGTGGGGGCGTAACGAAGTGTGGCACACTTAAAACAATAGCTAAATACGAGGGTCGATCTCGCAGGCCCATTGTGCTCAAAACTGGAGACCACTCAATATGTGCTGAATTCGTGGAATTTTTATGGGGAGCATTTTGGACTCCTTTATTGCACAGGATATTTACGGCGCCCGTGGGCCATATAAATTTGAGGCTTTTTTAGAAACCGCTCAGCCTGTTGCATAAAACGTGAGTATAAAGTTTACCCTATTGTACGAGTTGTTGTTTAAAGTTGACTTGCATATACATTTCGAACTTCGAAGACAGCCCTACCCATAATATATATTCGAACTTCGAAGACAGCCCTACCTATTCCTTTATATTTATATCTACCTGATACATTGCAGGATAGGTAAATGATAACGGAAAGATAATAAATATAAAACGTAGTATAACATGGAAGAATAAATGTTTTAGTTTTAGCATTAATTTTAGTATGAGATATGCAGATATTACGTATCTATTTTTTTTTTAATTTTGTAGAAAGATTTATGTCTGACAGTCAGTGTCAGTTTATTTTGTTATAAGTTCACTTTGTGGTGCACAATAAAGTATACATATAATAATAATTATTATTATTATGTCTGTCTTCAACAGTGGTCTTCAACTATAACGAAAGTATTAATTGCATTCGTTTTCATGTCTGCAAAAACATGAATAGAATATCGCAAATTGATCCAATTTCACCCTGTCTTTGTCAGACCATTAATTACTACTTGATGCTACTCCGTTACCCTCCCTACCCCGCTTTACCCCGCTGTACCTACCCCAGAGTACTGCAAGCCCTCGGTTTATTGGCCGCAAACAAACCGACATGCCTTCACCCCGCATTTGTTTATTACCTTTGCGAACTTAAATTGTAATTGACTTTTAGGAAGATATTTCGGTTTGTTTTAACGATAGAATGTGAAGTTCATGCCTTATGGCATAAGGCACAACAATTCCGTTTCTAGTTATTCATCAACCATTTTTGTTAATTCTTATGTTTGAGGTAGTACGTCTATCTTCGACTTAAATTGCGTTTTACGACATTCAAGACATACCGTGTTTGAAAATGACCGAGGAATTAATAAAACTTGTGGTTTCTTTGACGCCGCCGGTGGTAAAGAATGTGATGACGTCACGGTCTCTATAAGGTCAACATGCATTTACTCTGTTTTAAATTGTAAGAAGGATATATCTTCATAGTGCATCCTTCTCAGTTATCTCATTCTCTATTCAGTATACTTGGCCCACCTACGCAGCTATTACGGTCAATTCTAGACGCTAATCTAACTTTAGTCACTGTGAAATGTATTTATGTACGGCAATCACGTATGTGTCCCTAAAAATTTTCAAGCTAATACGACGGACATGCAAACTAATGTCTCTTTAAAAAATAAGAGATAATTATTTATTGCATACAAACTATGTACTATACAAACAGCGGACATGCTATCTCTACGCCCAAGGGTGCATAGTAAATGTTCAAAGTTTTAAGGCGTCAATTTAATTTAGGTGTAAAATAGATGGACAGTTAAAGATATAGCTTTATCCTGTAAACCTAAGCACTTAATCATTATATTTTAAACAGTGTGAACTTATATGGACTCGGGCTACCCTTATCATTGCAATAAAACTTGTGAATCTTCAAAGGCAAATACCGAGCCACGAGGAATGCCAATTTGTTTTGGCAAGATAAACGCCCCAATTTCTAAAAGGCGTAATTAAAATTATTCGGTGAACGAAATTTTGATTAGAAACTGTTTACCAAAGAAATACCTATGTCGAATTGAAAGTAGGTGGATTTGATAGCATTTTTAAACGTGCTTGAGATTTGACTACGCTTAAAGTTTGGGTGCGTGTATTTTTGTCCAGTTACCTAAAATTTTGATTTACTTGTTGTTCAGAGGTGAGAACATTTTGAATACCAAGAGATGCCACACAAAATTGTATTCTAAGCATTAATTTTGACCTCCAAAAAATATTATCCGTGCGTCAAGTTTACATACACTTAGCTAATAGTAGGAGGCCATTACTGCAAGAGTTTTTACTGGAAATATTTGAGTTTTTTCATCTAAATTGAATAACTGAATTATCCGCATGCATACTGCACACAACCCATGACACCATGAGGAGAAGAACTTCATCATTTACGTCACATAGTAAATTAGCAGGCGCATTCTGCAATTTCATTACCATCGCAATAACGTGCTCGTCCCCAGCGCCAGTGATTTGTATTCCGCACCTCGCCAGCCCGTCTGACCAGATTAATTACCATCCCCATGTTTACCAATAAGCCGTGACTTTACAGTAATCTTTGATGAAATGCAGATTTACGCGCTCCCTGATTAGATCGGGTTTGGGTAGTTGATAGCAAATAATTAAACTAATCGAGGTTACTAGTTTTGCTTAGCTACTTAAACATTAATGTGTATAAAATTTATGACATACAACTCAACTCTTAACGTAACTCGTTAAATCCTACCTAGCACCGAAAATATACGATGACTTTTTATGTATAAGTTTTATGTTTTGTGCTTGTTTTTTGTTGTTTTGAATAAATGACTCAGTAAAAAGATATTTTTATGTCATATTCCCGAGATATGAAATATATGGAATGAATAATGTTTAACTTCACGTGTTTCGAACCCTATTATAGATATTGTAATGTAACATTACCGAGATAATTATCTGAAATAATTTCGATTACATTTGATGGCTTAGGGTCCTTTCAAGTAGCAAGTACGTTAGGAAGGGAGATATAGAAAAAAAAATAAGAGAAATATTTTATTGTGCCATAAAGCCCGTGAGATGGCATAGCATCGGGACTACTTTAAGCTACATGCAAAAGAGCACGGCTCTTAAATAATGGCAAGGCGCCATCGCCATAATGCTCAGCTCACGTCGTCCCAGGAATCCGTGATTTCAGTGATCTGTATTCTGAATGTCGCTCCCATCTATCTACCCTGACCAGATTAATAATTCGCTTCATATTTACCAATTAACCGTAGTGTTCAATATTTTTTAATGCAATATCACTTCTAAAATAGACGTCAATATTTGTTCATTTTATTTATTTATCGTTCAGAAAGGTTGCTCAATGTTCACTTCAAAAGAATCTCTAGCTAATCTTGCTTACAGTGAAATGATAAAGTTCTCTCGTACCTGTCTAAACATAAACTGTGTGAAGATTCTACATCGCACACCGAAGGCGCTACGCAAACATCTCGCTACAAATCACCGCCGCGCTATATTTACCTAAAGCTTACGGATATTTTTTAGCATTCCATAATCCAAAGACAAACAGTACAGCGGCATCAGCAAACGCATGTGAAGGCTCAGAAAGCTGATCTCTCGTCCTCCGATCACGTGCTGTTTGCCAAACATTTAGCTGACACGGGGACATACGTGCTTCACACTTCTGCTGATATATTAAACTCCCAAGATACTTAAACCTTATTGACAGCGCACTAACACAATAATTACAAAGTTTGAAAACAATTCAAATTTAAACAATCCCGAGTTACCCAGACATAAATAACTAAGTGCGAGTTAAGTTCTAACCCGACACCCGTAAATTTTACCGTAAGATACCACCCATTATTTAAGGCGACGCGTGAGGATAGTATACGAATCTCTTGAGACAGAAATTGTAATTGTGGCTGGCAACATTTCGTAGTCCCACCTCCCGTAATGTATTTGGGTGTTTTAAAACTATCGCGGGCGAGTTAGTTAATGTGATTTGTAGGATTTCACGAATAGGGGAGAATTTATTTGGAAATGTTTGGAGGAGTAAACTTAATTATCTCTAAATCAGGTGGGCGTTTTCTTAATTGCAATGTATACTAATGTTTTAAAGAGGTAACGTTTGTAATGACACAGCTGCGCGGACAGATAGTTATTAATAATTTGTTAAAATAAAACTATCATAATTAGTGTTTAGCTGCTTCATATTTGAATTTTCCTTCCTTCCAGTGGTTCAAGCCGATTTATTTACGAGGCGATAAATCACTTGACTTCGTTTAAGTAAACTGCTACCATGACGCCATCGCCCGAGTCCACTTAGTGAGCAAATAGTTAAGGAAACTTCCTAACAATTTCATACATTATGAAATTTATGTTGTGAATTAATCATGCTTGTGCCATGTGCCACCATCGCATTTAAATGAATTTCGCATTATTTTCTGACATGTTTGCTAAAAGCTAATATAGAGATGCGAACCAACGAACAAAAATACATGTTCTGCCTTACGTTACGTGTGTGCAGAAACGCATAACTCCCTCAAAGCGCCTCGCTAAAGGTTCCTATGAAAAACGGGATATTAATTAAATTCTCCGCAGACTTTCTTCAAAGTGACGGGTTGATTTACGACGAGTGAAATTGGCTGAAGTACCGCGGACCACTTTATTACCATTCCGGCGACTTTATTACAAAGTCCCACGACAAATGTGACAACGACAGTCGGGAAATTGGAAAATGTGACATGTCAAAAAAACAGGAAGTGGCAGTGTGACGATGGAAACGTTGAATGGGCGAATCGGGTTTTTCCTCATATTTTCAGGCAGGTCGAGATAGTGTTCATTCAAATGACAACTGACCGCTTTCCAATTGCTTTGAAAAGGGTAGTGAGCGCTCTGCTGTGATTTAGCTTTATGAAGTGTTCATGGTAACACCGATAAAGAATTATTAAACACGAGTATAATAAATGAGGAGGTAGCTGGTACTTGTAGCACAGGTTATATTTTAAACCTATTGCAAGTAACAGCGGCAATATTTGTTTTGATTGACGCTTAATAATACATAGTTGTTAATGAATTGTACTTCTTTGACAACTTGTTCTTGAAATAAATAAATTATATTATTATTATTATATTATTAATGACATCATTCATGTTGGTATAATTTTCAGTACCTAATAAATGAATCAGGACTTTAAATCGTTTTTAAATAATATTGGCAGAGACAATGACTGACATAATATTCACATAGAATTTATCAACCCGACTATTTAATTTCATTTCCAGTATCTAAAAAATAATACACGTAAAATTGCGTAAGTATTCACCCAAAGGAAGGGAAAGGCTTATTGGAACAAAACTTTCAATCGTGTTCATGAGGTGTTGGTTGTGGTGAGAAATTGTATTTTTGTAGAATATTTACGGTACACTATATATTATTTTCTTTTAAGATTTTACGACGGAGTAAATATAAAACATATAGGTAATGATATATCATGCATAAGGGGCTAATTGTAAATTTATAATTTGTTTAAAATTTACGTTAGGCACTCATGCCTAAAGCACTAAACCTAGCAATTATGTTTATGAGGCTGGTAAAAAGATGAACTAGAGCTCCAAAAAAAGAAAAGATTATAAGTAAGTAAACTAGTTATTTATATATCGGGTGCAATTATTGATCTCAAACTCGATACTTTAATCTGATGCAGCTTCTCTTATAGAATAGTACGTGAAGTGAATTTGTTCATAGACGTAAAAAAATATTGGGATTGCTGGAACCCTATTATAGTTACCTACTACTACGACTAGCACAAAACTAATACCAAACTGTGACACGTGGATCCAACAACATGGGCAATACTAACAAGTGAAGTTAGATTAATTCGTACTACGAAACAATTTTATTCGGCAGTCGGTAGTTGGATTGAGCAAGTTGAGGTTGAGAATTAGTTTGCAAGTAGCCGCTGTGTATTTGTATTAGAACAAGGTGATTTGGTTTCCATCGTATGACAAAGGAGATCAATCTAACTGAAAATACTTGGTTGAAATTTACAACTGACATAGGTATAACTTAGGTCGCATGTAGGCGGACGCTCACGACCAATGTAAAATTGATAGTAATCTATTTAGACAAACCTCAGCAAGCGCCATTTCACCAACTCTACATTTCGTCGCCTGATGATGACCACCCTTGTATATATTCTGGTATACAAGTAAATATGTCCTCTATGTATTATGATAACTTATGAACCGAAAAATTACATGCGAGTATGTGTGCACCGATTATTGTTTTGTAATTTTTTGTAAAGTTTGGTATTCGTTGTTTACATAAATATATACAAAATTAACTCATTAGCATTGCTAGCTGTTGAGTGTACTTAAACGTGTATGTAATTATATATTGTGTGTAATTAAAAAGGCACAGGTTTAACGTGAAATTGAGTATATTACGCCACAGCTTTTCGAATAACGCAGCTGTTGAAGTGACGTCAAGATCGCAACGGGTGTGTAAACTTGATAGTCAGAAATAATGTTCATCTGAATTTCCAGTAAAAAAAACACCTGTTAATTTTTCAATTTAAAATCCGCCTATCTCGTTAAAGCTATTAACACACGCGAAAACAATATTTACCCGGGGCACTCCATACCCGGTAGATGCACTAACTGGGAAGTGGCGGCCGCATAATTTTCCAATTATATTTCCCGTTCAATTTTCCGAGGTGTCGCCCGCGGCACTCGTCAAGTGCAGCCCTACGAAACCCCACTACGGGACCCTGTAGCTACCGAACCCTTGCAAGATCCCTATTCATAATGTGCAAAAGCCAGGTGCACCCGCAATTACAGGTCTTTTGTACGGATCGAATTCGCTGAGTCGGCGAAGCATTGAGAATAATTTGATTGTGTCCTTGGAATCTAGTTTTAATTTAGCAAACGTTTCATGATGAGGTTTCTTAGGACATTTATGAATTTCCAGATTTTTTTCTATTTTAGCATTTGAAAAACTTGACGAGTGAATGAGTAAGTTGTGTTTTGTCCTTAACGTAGGCAAGAGTGGAACGCTTGTTCGTAGATTGGACGATTTATAACAAGTCTATTATATCTTTCTAGTCTACTTCTAGTTTATAACTTATTATACAAATAACACAGTTAAAGATGAGTGAGTAGGCATTTGCTCGTTCTTTTCACTCAGATTCATCACGGATCATAGAGGAGCGGTTTGCTAGACCTGATGAGTAGCAAAACTTGCAAACCGTTTCCTGGTAAACGTAATACCTAACCGTCATCTCGACTAATTGTCAAGGAAAGTGAAGTAGCAAAGTGTGGCTGAGATGAAAATAAATGTATACAATGAGCCACTTTATCTAATAACTGTTATTTTGTATGCCCTGAGAAAATCCACTCGATAATCAAGAAAATTATAGGTTAAGGCAAGCTGTAGTAGTTAAGCATGAACTGCGTATTAAGCAAGTTAGGTACATCATTATTTTAGGTCACATTGTATCGATATTTTTTTCGTGCGGAGTGCCTATGGAATCCTGAATTACATGAAAATAATATAGCGTTATTTCTTATATTTGCCTCAAATATCCACACGACTCTATTTCTAAAGCCGTTAGGGCGTGTCATATATTTTCGGCATAAAAAATGAATAAAATGAACTTTATCCTGCAAGTAGGTCGCAATGGAACTTTTACAAGTCAAAGCCTACTAGTGTTTCTCATAAGACCACTGCCGAGAAGAAACGCCGAAAAAAACCCGACAGTATAGTCATTACGTAGTTTTGTTAGTGCTGATATTAAGAGGGTACGATCAATTAGAAACGAGTCCGCTAGCGCCACTCGTAAATAATTGTGATTATTTAAATTTACCGATTGATACTTAAAAAAGGGAACGCTCTGTATTTTGTACGATATTTAAGTACCTTTTGAATACATCAAACGAGTTTTTACATGGCTAGATTCGTCGATCTACGAGCTCAAAAATAAAATGGCCGTTTTATTTTATAAAGCCACAGTCGCACGCTATCTTTTATATCAATTTCAGATCACAGTGTCGTTTCAGTGTCGTGTGTAAATGTGAGTGCAACAATCGAGCACAATCCCTAAGAGTGCGATTTTCCAAGTATAATAGTGTCAGCGAACAAATGGAGATATTCCACGGAACCCAGCTTCGTTACTTACGGGGTCGTACGTGACGCCTCGCAACATTTATTTCCCAGTTCGTGTGCACAAAAAGACTACGTCACGTGTGTTGTGTAAGGAGATTGGTGTCATGGTTTTTTTTGTGAACAATTCAATTGAAATACAAGTAACGTGTAATGGCAAAGTCTTGTTCTTTTTTCTTTTAATATTGGAATTTTCTTATTTACAGGATCTTTAAATATATTTGAAAATGAAATGAAATGAAAATGAAAATGAAAATTTTATTCGTAACAATTGTTACATGTCATTGTTGTATACAAATTTGTCCTAATTTACCGTAGGTAAATAGGTATTCATCGATCAATATAATTGTCATTATTATTATACATTATTTCATATTATTCATAATTATAATATCACACACGCACATTATTTATTATACTATACATTACATTCATCATTAATTATTATATTGTTAATGGTAAATTGAAAAATTCGGTATATTCGTAAAACATATTTTTTAAAAGCCATTTTTTGAGTCTCGACTTGAATCCAGCGGTGGAAGCTGCATTTCTGATAGTGTCAGGCAAGCGATTGTATATTGACGGCCCAAGGCTATAGACCGACTTCCCTGACTTCGCTAGTTTGTGTTGCGCGGCCACCAGCCTGTTTCCGTGTTTGTTGCTCCGTAAGGGGTATCTGGAGTTCGTGCCCTTGCATTTGAACTGACCAAGGTTTTCGTGAGTGAATATTGCCACTTGGTATATCAGTATGCATGGCAGGGGCAAAATCTGGAACTCCAGGAAGAACTCCCGTGCCGGAGCGTCGGATGGTTTGCCGGCCATGCCGCGGACAGCCCTCTTCTGCATTGAAAAGACGCGGTACCAATCTGCAGCCCGGGCCCACAGTTCCACGCCGTACGTCAGCACCGAGTGGACCGTTGCGAAGTAGCAATCCCGCACAGCGGCCCGCCCGGCGGTGCGCGCCAACCGGCGATTTGTTATTATAAAATCTCAAAAGGGTTAGGCTCTTGTAGAGAATGTTTACCTGTGAAGCTATGCAAAGTCGACAATTTCAATAGTTTAGTAGGGATACTGGGTAATTTATATTCATCGTATGAGAAAGGGATACTGGGTATATTTATTTAACAAATTTGGACATGTCGATAGTCTAACCTTAAAAAAGTACACCTAGCCATGAAATTACCCAGTATCCCTACAGAACTATTGAAATTGTCGACTTTGCATAGCTTTACACTTAAATATTATCTACAAGAGCCTAACTCTTTTGAGATTTTATAATAACAAATATATTTAACGATTCTGTAAATAAGGAAAATCGAATATAATTATCACAATGTGCTTATATCGTTATAATCAAAAAGTTTAATGAAGGCAATAATAGCTTCTGCACTTACTAAGTTGAATTTCACAAAGCAATTATTATTGTCTCATTCAGAACACGGAAAGCATCTAAACTTATTATAACTGTATCCATTAAAATCCTTCGAACTCCTAGATTAGGCTTCCTATTTCGCAGCACCTCAAATTGTGTTAACAAGTGCAATTACAATTAGGTTAAAGCCCAAGCGACAGCAATTACAGCACCCACAGTAGGTCATTTTAATGTCAGTACTGGTCCCCAAGTCTTGGCAATTAGTTCAGAGATGCCACCGCACGCCGCATGCATGCGCCATATCGCCACTGTCACTCGTTAGAGGTAAGTACGTGAGGAAACCTTGATGGGTCTACTGTAATTTGTGTTTGTGCAAATAAATTGAATTATTAGCATAGGTAGACTCAATTTTAGTCATTAGGGTTAGCAACGTATTTGAGCGCTCACTTTTCAAGCGACCTGTGCGCTCGTTTGCCGATATACTGAATAATAAACCAGATATAAATGCCTTCATAATAAATATAATTAGTAAGTTAGTAACATACAATGCATACAGAACATATTATGCAGAAAGCCAGATACACAATGTTTCGTACTAGCTCTTGATATTATGACCGTTAAAAACGGCCCATGTTTCATTCTTGAGACCCGTTTAAGGAAAGTAATCCATGAATAGTATTTACTTAGTTTTTTTACTTGCTATGTGAGATGCAAAAGTATATTCAAATACAGTTTCTGAAACCAGGCCCTGCTGCTGCTAGCATCTAGCAACATTTAAAAAAATGTAAATGAAATTTGGCATTTAAGGCTGGGTAGACCCTCTTTTGAGTTTTTTTTTAAACCGTCTGAGACATAGAATATAGTGTCTTACATTAAAAATATATATATATATATATATATGTGTGTTAAATAAAGATCTTGTCTAGTCAAAGTCGTATTTAGTTACTTACACGACCCGATAGAAAAACATAGCAAAGTTTACCCCTTTTTTGAATGTTTTTTTTCAATATTACGGCTATATTACTGATATTTTTTACATTCAATTTTTGTACTCAATTATACCTTAGACCCTAAATAGTTAATAGACAAATTCGTATTCTTAATAACTATGCTTAAATATTTACGAAAACTACGCACAGAGCTTCCGTAGAGAGCGGGATGGTTAATTGCAAACTGATACGTGCTAGAGCGGGACATTTGCAATGGGGCTACCTCCCCTTAAATAAAAATGTAAATTTCCCGTAAATATAAATTTAACAATTCGTAAGCGTTTGAAGTAATACTCGAAATTTTTAATTACAAAAGCTCGAGATAATATCAATATTTGTGCACGTATCTCATAAAAATAAGAAGAAGTAAATAGGTTTTCCTTTTGAAATGGTGCGACCTACTTTCGGCGAGCAATAAAACGAGTAAAAAGTGCTCATTGCGAGTGAGAGTTTTCACTGAATTAAAAAAAACCGAAGCGCACCTCTATTCACGATTAACTTTATTAGAATTCATTTGGACGAACGCCTGCGGCCTACTAATGGGCCCCTTATGCTTTAATTCAGGACGCTCGGGAATAAAGAACTTAGAAAAATATAGATATCCACGCATGAAATTGTTGCCTTTCAATTGTTTTGTTACGTTGTGTTTATTATGAGGACAGTTTATTTATGTATAAAGTTCACCGCACACAAAAACAAAAATATTAAGCTCCATCACGCTTTTAAAAATGTAAAATATTGTTAACGAAATTCTAGGTATTTATAATTTATTTCTATGAGAGGAGGCCTGTGCCCAGCAGTGGGACGTATATAGGCTGATGATGATGATGATGATGATAATTTAAATAAATAAATAAATATTTGTGGACAATCTTACACAAATCAACCTAGTCCCAAACTAAGCAAAGCTTGTACTATGGGTACTAAGCGACGATATACTATAATACATAGAAAACATCCAAGGCCGAAGAACAAATATTCGTGCTCATCACACAAATAAATGCCCTGGCCGGGATTCGAACCCGGGACACCCAGCTTCGTAGGCAGGGTCACTACCAACTAAGCTAAAGCGGATAATTTGTTCAGTTACTCGAGATATGGATATGATCCATTCACCCATTAAAAATAACATATAGAGAATAATAATTTCGACACAAATACGATTTCATTTTCCATCTACATAATATAACTTATAAATAAGTCCAAAAAACTATATAAAGATAAATTATTGCATCGATACAAGTTAATTAAAGCTACCCTTCTTATGTGGTATCACAGACACAGCACTCTAATTATATGCGAAAACAAATGTAACTAGACGCAAAATATCAATCCATCTCACATGACGGACAGCTTAGCATTATCTCCCACAAACCCAATTTAATATATTATAGGACACCCATCGCCCCCGGTCGGCTCAGGTGTGCCTCATTTGTCAGACCACTTTACGACCGAGATCAAAACTACAGCTTAGTTGGGCTCACATGTATGTTTACGTCAGTTCTGCACATGAGACATTCGCCTTGAGTAAATGGAAATTGTACGAATGCGATCAAAACATAGAACAACATAATAGTACATTACTTACCAAGGGCGATAAAACAAAGAATGTCTCAGATCGCAGGTATTTTACGCCCGAGCCGAAGGCAAGGGCGATAAATATGCGATCTGAGGCTTTCTTTATTATCGCCCGTGGTTAGTACAAAATTTTATGTCACCCCCTGGCCAGGAAGTGGGTTTTTTCGCGCGCGGAGATTGCGATAATGGCCACTTTATGGCCAGGTGTGACATAAAAATATTTTTGACTCCTACGGTGGTTCACGAAATTGCCATTAGTTATCAAAAACTATGCAAAAACTACATGAAGGTTGATAAAGGTACATGTTAAAAGTAATGAAAGAGAATTCAATTGTCTTCCAATAATCACAATGCAAAACAAGAATAGGTACATTTTGACACCTTTCTAGGTCAGTAGCTCTAGTATAAGTTTTTTCGAAACATTAACTAATTCGAACGCGTTTGCGTTTTGTCTCAAAATGTATGAAAACGCTCTTACCGAGTTTGAAATACGCGCGTTCATCGGTTAGCAACAAATGTTATACTCGCTGTTTTAGTTTCCACTAGTGACCACCAGAGGCGCTGTTCACGTGTTCACACCACTTTCATACATTTTGAGACAAAACGCAAACGCGTTCGAATTAGTTAATGTTTCGAAAAAACTTATACTAGAGCTACTTATAGAGAAATCTCTCGAGTTAGAAATGTCTCAATTTACTATTCTCTTTTAAACAAATATAAATAGTTTTCACACGATGTATCTTAATTAATTAAATCAGTTTTGGAAGCGCGCTTTCAGCACAGTTAGTCTAGCTTTATGAATAATCATAAAGGTCATAGACACGGCTGTTAGCAACGGACACTCAACAAGGTTGCCTCTTTGTACGCCAATTTGTGAATGGACGTTACTGTTGACGTTTCTTTACAGGAATTCACTTGTGTTATTGTAGCCGAGAGTAGTAGGTTAGTTTGCGAAATTGAGTGAGGCAAGAGTAAACAGTCGCTAATGTACCTACTCAATTTGAGATTTGGCTATGGTTTTTGCTGAAGGGTTCTTGGTGAGAGAATGTTCTTTATCTAAGTGGATGATCGATAAAGATGACTCGGGTAAATTTTGTTGAGCAACTTTAACAGCTCACGATGTTTTTTTACCAGAAAGGCTTATTGCATTTACCATTTCTAATAATAACATGAAATACAAGTATATACGCCAAGAACCTATCATTTTAAATAGAAAACTTCCGTGAGTCTCAGACATATTGAAATCTAATAAACGGGTCACTCACGTCTGTATCGTCGAATATCGCTCGACATGTTTCGGGCCAATACGCGCGCAGTGTTAAACGCGAGGCCGCCGCGACCACTCATGATTAAGGACCACGTATTGGCCCGAAACATTTCGAGCGATATTCGACGATACAGACGTGAGTAACCCGTTTATTAGATTTCAATAGGCACCTATCATGTTTTTTTTATTCGTATTTGCTAATCTTTTACTAATCCAAGTCTTCGATTGAATGAAACGGCACGCACTATTAACTCTCGTTTTTGCTCATGATTTTTATATTCACATAGATCGTAATGAATGATTCAAACTGTTTCCCTAAAGTCATCGAACGAGATCATCTCAATCTATTGTAATTCTATCAAGAAGTCTCGCTTGAACAATCCGATTTATTCCGTTACATTAAATCGGTCGGCTTGAACTGTCCAACTGTACTCCATTAGTCATTTATATTATTTTGCAATCGGTATCATGAACATGAAATGAGTTTTATTTGTTGGATCATAAGATAAGGGAAACTCGGTCAGTAAATGCGTTAAACAAAATATTCCCATTTTAAGAGCTCCTCAAACAGTTACATGGAGGAGTACGATCTGCACTAAAATGCCTTTCCTAATGTTTGTTTTATCACAGTTTATTTTAATTTTCGTCTAAGTGTCGTCCCAAGGCTTTTTGACATTATTATCATCATGCTCATTATTTCTAGCCTCAAATCACGCAATACTGTGATAAATCAAAATATCCTGTCTTGATCCGGCTAATTCACATGGTAAACAAATATCGTAAGTTAATCTTGCCATCTCGTAACACCAATATATAGTAATTTCCTTTCTTTCGTCCGATCTCGAATTTCCCATTTCCGTTTTTCCTTTTAGCTTGATAACAACAAAAACAAAACTACGGTGTGTTTTATCGGCGCAGACATACGCACCTGTTACCTACCCGCAAAAAACAGGCACATCTGTTGCTTGTCAATTTTTTGCCGACCACTTCCGTTTCGAATCGGCAAAACATGATTCCACCAACTTATGGTAGTGAGACTAGTGAGGATTGAGGAAGAATGGACTTTTTCGTTAACACAATGAGAACTTTAAATTACATAATTATATGTATTTGTAGACGCGTACACGATTCAGCTGACATACGTTACGCGGATATACGAGTAGACGTTTTGTTTCAATCATAAGGCACATAATATTTTTAGTATCTTATTCTGGCTGCGACACTTTCTCATTTTGTCGATTAAAAATGCCGTGCTCTGAACGAATACGAGATGTAAAAATAACCAATCTATAAAGCTATCCACAGTTTGTCTAAAGCAATTTACAAATTTATATGCTTTACTAATTCAGATTTACAAAGGCGCATAAGAGGAACAGAACAAAACTTCTACAAACTGAGCACTTTTCTCAAGTTTTTTAAGATTGAATGACATGGATAGCTTTTTTTTAAATGGGTCGTTCTTCATAGCCAACCATTTATAATTTTTCCTAGCTAAAAACCTACAATGTTCAAGAAATAGGACAGAATGTTTTTATTACACAGTTGCTGTTCTACTTATGTAGGTAAATACTATCTTGCTTTCTTTGCTCAGAAGTAAAACAATGAAATTAAGCTCATATTGCCAGAGTCTATCAAATTTTCGCGAAATGTGGAATGAGTGTGGAACGCACCTCGACCAACCTCTCACTCTTGGTGCCCCTAGGCCGGGGGACGCGGCCCATTTCCTCTCCGTTGTATCGGGATAACGTCGATGACAAATAGCCCAGTCAATGATGCATGCAGGCAGGAATAATAGGCCTTGACGTTTCGAAAATATAAAAGGTATTTATTGTTCTCGTGAAAGAGGTTTGGTTTAAAGTATGAACAACAATCAATTATTAAAAGTGAAAACGTGAAAAATACTTTTAACGTTACAATATTTTTGCACGTAACGATTTTTATAATCCGTACCTAAGTACGGTTTGCCTGTTGTTAATGATGTCTTAACTTGAAAATAAAATGAACAAAACACATGCCTTACCTGCGGCCCGTTCTGTGGTTAAACAAAATCGCGGCCATCAAAAACCGAAAGGGTCTTTAAAACGATTAGCCCTCATTACTTTAATGTATGTACGTATTTGTACAAAAGGAAGTAGAATAACTAGTTTATTCGGAAGCGAGTTTTTATAATCTAGGTACCAGTATTCCTATATCATGTTTAAGAAATAAGAGTACTTCAGTAAGGTCACTCTATTTTCTATGGTCCCGACTAAACTTGATTCAACCCAACGAAACACTATGCGACACTGTGTCTGTTCGGCTGTCAACTGTCTGTGGCAGTTTTGTCAAAGACCATTTATTTTCATTGCAAATTCGACAACAAAACAGGCCGTGATGTCGTTACTTTGCGAAATGGAATCGTCTAAAATTGTCTCTCGTGTAACAATCAACAGGAAAGGCTACCCGTTAATATCGCTTGCAATAAGAGAAAGCCTTAACAGGCCTCATTTGTATCAGGAATTAGCGCTGTGTATACTAATCCAGATGAATTGCACCTGATCACGTGTGGAACCGCACCATAGCCCAATAAATGATACCTACAGACTACAGACCGTACAGGACCAACAAGAATCCCGCCGTCAATAGCAAATAATCGATATTGAACTTTTGTAGATTAACATAAAAGGTCCTTTTTAATTGTATTCCATGCTAGAGGTAGATATTGTTCGCTATTATTCTATACTCGCCTTTATGGTTCTTTTAATATATAGTTCAGTTTATCATACGCTGAAACTATATCTGTGCAATTTGCTGTTTTAATACCTAGTATCCAGAAATGCGTGCTAGGAAACATAAATTTTACACTCGTTCTGGTGGATGGATGCAAATGGAAGGAAACCGTTACGGAGTTTGGATATGAAAGTTTACCCAAAACCGAAGCCAATCCGACATTCGTTTATTCGCACCAAATAGGAATTGGCTGGTAACGGCGTTTTAGAATATTTTGACGTGTTTTTGCTGTTTCTCGGAATGTATGGAATAGTCATGCAGAGAGAAACTCGATATACATATTGTGCAGTATTTGACAGCCGTCCTCTCCATTTCCGGCTCCATGTCTGTATAAATTTAAACTGATGACTGTCGTGCAGCGCAAACTGACAAAAGGGTACTCACGTACTCACCACTATGCCGAGATAGATGCCGTCTATTTTTTACCATCCGTACCTGGAATATAAGAGGCATATTTATTAACTTTTATAATCACCAGTAATATTTGAATAGCTTCATTAATTTGAAACACTTCGTCCATACACACAATATGCACGTTAAAAACGAGATTGACTTGCTTAACCGCTTAGTCAATAATACTTACGACTAAAAAATGTTGAAACTACCTTGCAAGTGGCGCTTCTTATTGTTCAAAATTAAAATACTGGGACAACAGCCCAAGATAATCCATGACAGTGACTGCAAAATAAAACCTTCTCAGCGGTCCAGCGCGTGGCTTGAATGCCAAATGATGGTCAAATAATAGCATCCAGGGGAAACAAACTACGGGGCCCTTGTGCTCAACACTGACTAATATGGCGCTCTGCGTCTAACGTTTGCTACCCCTGCTCTCGCAGACATGTTAAATCACTGGCTTTGAATCCGCATAGGCATCGGTCAAGTGGCTAATGCAAATGGTGGCATCAATAAGTCGCACCCCTCGCGGCCTGTCTTTTGTAGGTTTGCTTCCTATTCTATATCAAATCACAAAATGCTACTAATATAATTGGTTTAGTCAAAAAAATCAATTGTTTATAACACAACGAATGCTTTTTAAAGCGTAAGCCTTGTTATAGTTAACAGTTTTTAGATCTACGTCGCCTGAATTTAGTGAAAACAGTGGTATACTCTAATGCGGATTTTCGATTTTTTCTGACAACCCGTTATTTGCAGCTGAATTCGATAATGTAGTTAATAAAATATGCGCTGAGATAAAAATAAATTTTAAAAAGCTATTTCAAAAGTTAATATAAACCAAGTCCTGTAATAACCAATACCAACTATGTAATACTAAACAGTAGTAGTACCAAACCAAGTATTGTGATAGCCTGCAATAGATGACCTGGAATAATATACAGACCTTAATAAACAGCTTTTAACCGTAAATACCCCCAGCTTAGTCCAAAATTCACTCAAATGTATACAGAAAGGGGAATCGTTTAAACAATCAAGAAAGCAATATGAGCTATTACGAATACAAAGTCGAGGCAACCCTTCTTTCATTTTATTTAGAGTACGTACAATTTGCCTCCCCCTAAAACTAATTTATATTAAGGTATTACCGCTGAGGTACACAGCTCATATCGAGTTAGTTCTAGATGGGATCATTTGCAACCCCTTTACGTCAGAACTGAGGTTCTTCATAATTGTACAATTATTCATTGATTTATCTTGATTTATACATAAGTATTTAAGTATATGTAACATAGTATGTATTACCGTTAACGCCACCAAATAAAACCTCCTACCTATTTACACTGATCGGGAACAACTGACACTTAAAGAAGTGGTTTTGTTTCAAAGGGGACGTAGCCTGGCAGTGAATGTGGTAATAAATGATAGGTTTGATTTCATAAACTTGTTTTTACTAATGACATGGCATGGATTGACAATACTATCTATAGTTAAGGTTTTCATATCGTGTACACATTTCTTTCTCCTTGTCAATATTTCCTATCTACCTGACTCGGCCAGCATTTATTTACTGCCCGCTGCCGCTACGAAGTCACGTAAACAAGTTACTTTTATCTTTTTTGGGACAATTTGAAAGCAGGGCGCTACTTTTTGTTGCCTAAGCCGTAATTTAGGAGGGAAATTTTGACGTAGATAATACCTTAGTAAGGCTTAATTAACTTTATTAGAATTTATTTTGTTGAAACGTGCCCCCGAGCGTTACTGAGCCCTTTATCCCGAATCTGGTGAAATCTGCTTTCGGGCGGTAATGCGTTAATGCGCTTAGACTCGTACGTTTGCTATCTTTTTAATTGCTTTATGATGACTGAATTAAAGTATATTCGAGCTTTTTAAAAATAACGATGAATATATTTTGTTTTTATTTTCTGTTTATATTTTATATATAGTGCAGTAAATAGATAATTGTATGACATTTTTACACGTGTGTAGATGATACATTAATGAGCTTAATTACACTGATTATTGAAACATATAATATGTATGACCTAAAGACGCATATCAAATGTACAAACCACATTTGTCTCATCTTACTATTCCAAGAAAATGGAAACTTTACCTTGAATAACAATCTAGAGAAACAGAAATTGTTAATGTTCATATTTCGTTAACGAAATCAGTTCTGTATTTGAATTTTTGGCTTAAGGCCTGGGACTCAAGTGGAGGCTTAAGACGACTGGTAGACGTTGGAAGCACGTACTGTTTACATTGAGGAGCACTTTGCATTGGGGCGCAAACAGAAGTGACGTAGCGATCGAAGGGGGCTGCTGTCAAACAAGGAAGTAGACGTAAAATATGCTTGAGATGAATCCGATTGATGGTGTTAATGTTTAATCTATACCGGTTACATCTTAATTGCAGATATCGTATTCAGGGAACTGGGTTATGCATGATTATATTATATGATTAGGTGCTTCATAAGATTGGTGGTGTATAATAAAATAAATAAAAATGTATAATTATATCACTAAAGCTAAATTAAGTATTCGTTATTTATCTACCAAAAGGATATGCGTCTGATTGAGCAAAGTCAGTAAAACTTTATAATTAAATATGTATAAAACGCAATCTCTTGTAACTTAAGGAAATTTAAATATAACTTCGTAAGAACTTTCAACATTTATTGTTATTTGAATACTGAAATATTTGCCTAAGCGCGTAGTTGAATATTTCGAATAAAAATGCTTCTATCGAGAAACATAATACAGCAATACTACAAATATTTACCGTACCTCTATAGGTACGGTTTTCTGTATTTGTAGCGATTCTTAGTTCTCTTGCGTAACCGCCAGAGGCACTGTACTTTTGTCCACACTTAAGCGACTTCCTGATTTGTCGGTCCGGAGGCGGTACGATATGAGAAAACTGTCAAATGTCAGTGTCAACTGTCAGTCGAGGCAGTACCACTTTTTACTGCGGCCTTACATTTAAATGAGTGCTTCCTGACTGGCGCGGGATGCGCGGTAGCGGGGTGATGCGAAGGCAATACTGCTTCGCTTCTGCGCATGATATTACTACTGTGCAAATGTAATACTGACAGTATTCCGTCAAGTGAGAATATATGCGACGTCAGTAAGTTTGCGTCATAGAAGAAAATGTCACATATCGAGCCCGCCCCGCCAAGTCAGTAAGGCGCCTAAATCGCGTGGACAAAAGTACAGTGCCCCTGGCGGTTAAGCAACAGAACTAAGAATTGCTACACTAAATCGTTTACGCAGTCGCTAGCGAGTACGGTAATGCAAACATTGCAAACTCATGATAAGGGTACTGTAGTTTAGTATATAAATACCTTCCGCGTTTGATTTGACAGTTCTAGTAGTCGTAGATAGCGTTATGGCAATTAGAACGGTAACGTAAATATATAAATAGGTAACTAAGGCTTTGTTAAAACTATACTGACGAGCAAAAATAACGGGTACACTTTCTATGGAAGTTCCATACAAAGTGTACCCGTTATTTTTGCTCGTCAGTATAGATAACTACGGCACGCAAAAGAAATCAGTAAGGCATACCTTAAATACGTAATTTGTATATTTCATTCACTAAGAGCAGGTACATAAGCTTTCTTATAGTACATTACTTACCAAGGGCGATAAAACAAAGAATGTCTCAGATCGCAGGTATTTTACGCCCGAGCCGAAGGCAAGGGCGATAAATATGCGACCTGAGGCTTTCTTTATTATCGCCCGTGGTAAGTACATAATTTTATGTCACCCCCTGGCCAGGAAGTGGGTTTTTTCGCGCGTGGAGCGTGCGATAATGGCCACTTTATGGCCAGGTGTGACATAAAATATATTGTGTATTTCTTATTTCTAATATTATTGTTATTTTTCCCTAATTCTATTTCTCTATCGACATCCTCAACCACCCTCAACTTAAGCTTAATATATTTAAGAAAGCTTATGTATGTACTCAACAATAAAGGCTATCTTTATCTTTAAGAGCAGGTAGGTTGTCTGCAAGAGATCATTTTATAGTGATAAGACTGCTAATCTAATTGAGCTCTATTATTTTTGAAGGATTGTCTTATAATAAATTCTGTTTGTAGATTGTTGATGCAATAACTATTATTTGAGATTGTGTCACAAGGGAGCAAAATGACATATTTACGGCGTGGGCGTAACTTGAATCCTGAACGAAGAGAAGGATTATATAATAGAATCCTGAGCGTAGCGAGGGATTCTAAAATAGAATCCTGAGCGTAGTGAGGGATTCAAGAATGAACGTCCAAGGTGGAAATAATTTTGCTTCCATGTGACACATACTGCTTTTCACATCACCTATTGAGGATAATGAAAGATCTGAAATAACAATGGTTGTGCATTTATTTTATCAAAATCGATACTAATAACTTTATTACTCGTTACAGAAAAGTGCCACTTTGATCCCTCCTAGCAGGGAAGAAAAGTGCCATTTTGATCCCTCCTAGCAGGGAAGAAAAAGCCCTTATCCGAATAGGTGATGTGAAAAGAATATTTGTCTATTAGAGCAGCTCTAAGCGTTGTCGTTTTACTACTTGGAAACTGATTCCTCTAGCTGTTTATTTTCTGTTATGATTTTATGTCAACAGAAATAATTATTAGTTTCTTTTTTTTAAGTCTGGCATTCTATCACAATTCTCGGTTACTATTATCGGTCCGAATCCTAAATAATTCTGAAGACAGTGAACTATAATTATTGCGTAGGGCTTAATTTTAGGGGTTGTCAAGTGCTGCTTTTTTTGACACACATTTCGTCCCCTGTTATTATAATTTCTAGTTATTCCTTCATAAAATGTGGAAGGCTGGCAACGTCGTTAACTTGTCGAAGGCATAATAACAGGCTCAACCCTCTTCAAGTGAGAAATTGACACTTGTTACAAAACCAAGGCTTTGCTTACACTACTCAATGATTGATAGATCCAAATATTCCTTAGTTGCCATCGATTAATTCATTAAGTTAAGGTAAACGTCCCAATGTTTAACACGTTAACCCAATATTTACACGAACTATTCACATATATATTTTTAAAGTGACTTAAGATTGAATGAGTCAAGTTGGGCCAGTGTCCAGCACTAGGACGTTTACCCTATCAACAAATTATTTCTTTGACTTGTTCTTTATTAAAAAAATATTTTCTTCTGCTAACTAGCACATCGAAGTACTTTTCTAAATAAAGATCACTAAGCGGTTGATTATAATAGATTTGTTTATTTTTGGAGTCACTTCTATAGACTCATAATCTATTTCAGTTGCAGTAGAGGAGACACGGAAGTATATGGTCTAATTAATTTATATTATGACGCCCCGAAACAATAAAATGAATTAAACTTGTCCACATACCTAGATGATGATGTGGAAAAGTCTATGTTGAATCCCACTGAGTTTTTGGCTGCGTTATAACCTACGGAATTGGTAATCGTATGTATTTATCTCAGTAACAATAAAGAACAAGTATAAAAGAAAACTTTGTTATCATTGTTTTTACTTGATTAAATTTATTTTAGGACACGAACATTTAGTAACAGGCTGTAGCAATAGTTAACTTTACGACCTCTAATACATTTAGGTGCACGCCCCCCGATTCAAACTCATTGAAGCAAGACGAACTGCACAATTAAGTTCGCAACTATCTGTCGCAGATGCAGTCTCCAGACGATCAACTAAGTTACTTGTACGATTCCAAACTGCACGACTGACCAAAGTTACTAGGTCCTTCGATAAAGTTGTTGCTGTACAAAGCGGGATCCACGTAACCTGGGTTGCTTTGTTGGCCTAATCAAATCTAATCCTGTGCAAAGTTTTCCAATAACCTCCCTCCGGTCATGACGCATTCCTTCATCCTGTGGAGTCATAAAACGTACCTAATATCGTAAAAACTGATGTCTCGGGTCTCGGGTAATTTGGTAGGTTTGAGATATGATTGGCCGTGATTATAAGTATTATTTATCTGCGCTGCGAATGAGTTTGGGCTTAAGGAATATGCCCATCAGCCCAGTTTCATCTGAAACGTTTACTTAATATTTATCATAATGCGGTATATCTTATCTTATTTATTTTATACATATTATTAACATTTATAACCGTCAAAATGCCTCTGTTGGTTATTTATATGACGGATTTATTATAAACCCATATTTTGCCCGCGACTTCGTCCGCCTAAACTTCCACTTCGTATTTCATCCATTCGAGGGATGCTTTTCGGGATAAAAGTATCCTATATGTTACCCAGGTCATAGACTCGCGTCTATAGGCTGCGGTATCCGCTTACCATCAGATGGACCGTACGCTTGTAATACATCATAATCCATTAAGCTGTTTTTGTGTGATTGAGAAACAAACCTCCAAAGATCCAAACATCTAAACTTTCTATTACTATTCAGTGTTTTACCTATATTGGAAGGCTTATTACATTCGGACTCTTGGTTGAGCTATTTTATACACCAAAAAATAAGATCCTTATTCATAAGAATCCATCAAATCTATTTTGGTTAATATTACATTACAATACCTAAGTATGCCTTATGTCACTTTGAGATTTATGTTAGTGACAAAACATATTTTAGCTTACAAAGGTTTGTTAAGTTTTATGAATAATGGGGTAACTAAATAAAACAACTTTAATATTTTAACGGGTCTATCACGTCTAATTTAACACATAAACTGAACTAAGGATTTAAAAATTAACGCAGCCATTAGTTGAAAACAATTCCCCGCAGAACTTCTTTTTTTACCAACCCTTGCTTCAAAAAAAGACGGTCCAAATTCACAAGTCGCCTGTAGACGATAGCTACAGTCCTAACTTCAATAGCTCATGTCCGACGTTAATACGTAGGCATTCACTCGACGCTGGTGCACGGTTCAGGATCAGTGTGCGGTAGCGGCCGAGGAGAGCGTTACATATAGACGTGCGGGTTCTCTTAGCAGGGCAGGCCTACTAGGGGTTCGGGATCAGGTTCTGGATCAGGTTCAGGTTCTGGATCAGGTTCAGGTTCTGGATCAGGTCCAGGCTCGGGATCAGTAGGGTTTGTAGTTCGTAGCAGGGTTTCGTAGTAGGCAGGGGCGCGGAGTAACGAAACTACATAGACAAGTTCAGTACGTGTATTTACGGTCGATATTGACACAATACATTAATAATTCTCCTAGCTATTATCCCTAAACAGCGGTGGCTCTATGCACTTCCAAGGACCACAGGTAGTAGGTGCCTAAGAAAATACATCTAGCAATCGCTATGAATTCCTTGTGAAATTAATAGGTCCGTGCAGAATCCGAAAGTATGGATGTCTGTCGTACACTACTAATCACTTGGATCGATGGTTCGGTTGGATCTGCCAAATCTCGGGTCGGGCTCTGACCCCATTAAAACAGGAAAAATCTTAACACCGCGATGTACAAATTAGTATGGAAAGTTAACGGTCGGAACAGCGACATCTACCAGGACATTGGGTAAGTATATTAGTATCGCTATTCAAAAAAGGATGGCGTTAGTAGTCGTCGGTTTCCCTTTTGACGGTTCTCCTTGGTAGGGTTGGAGCTGTCCGTAACATTCTGCCCCCGCTGACACTGCTGTGGCAGCTCACGTTGCAAGGGTAGGACAGCCAGCTTCGTCACTGGTCTCCGGAACACGCCTCCTTTGGTTCGAATATCAGCGGATCGCACACCGCCGTCAGGTCCAGGGTATACTGTCTCGATTATTCCTCGCGGCCATACATTGCGGGGTAGATTGGAGTCCACAATTAAAACGTAGTCGCCTAGCTGCAGGGTTCGAGTTTGATTTGCAGGTGATTGGCGAGGTGCGAGCGTAGGTAGGTATTCACGTATCCACCGGCGCCAGAAGTGGTCTGCTAGAGCTTGGCTAGCCCGCCAAGTTCTTTTGTCTGCTTCTTCGCATGGACCGGTAAGTGGTAGCCCCGTTGACCCGCCCAAGAGAAAGTGGTTAGGCGTTAGGGCTTCCTCGTCCCTAGAATCGACCGATACGTGAGTAAGCGGTCGTGAGTTTACAATATTTTCTGCCTCTGCCAATAAAGTGAGTAGCACCTCCTCACGTGGTGCCTTTGAGTGTAAAGTCGTTGACATTGCCGCTTTGACTGATCGCACCAATCTCTCCCATGCACCTCCCTGGTTGGGTGCTCCAGGAGGGATGAATTTCCATTCCACATTCTGTTGAACACCGTATTCGCGCAGCATTGGTAGCCATTCTCTGAAAGCGTTGCGTAGCTCATGATCCGACCCTCGAAAATTTGTTGCATTATCGCTATAGATCAGCGCGGGCCATCCTCGTCGCGCTGCTAGTCTTCGGAGAGCCATGATGGCTGAATCCGTCGATAATGAGTGCACCACTTCTAAGTGCACAGCTCTAGTCGTTAAACACGTGAAAAGTGCAACCCATCTTTTTTCGTGCCTTCTTCCGATTGTTACAAATAAAGGTCCAAACAGGTCCACAGCCGTATTTGTAAACGCTCGTCTATATGGTTCTATTCGTGCCAAAGGTAAGTCACCCATGGCAGGTACTTGTGGCTGGACTCGACGCAACATGCATAAGCGGCAGGAGTTTGCTACCATGCGTACTGTGGGCCTGAGTCGTAAAATCCAATAAGTTTGCCTTAGATCGTTAACAACACGCTCGTTGTTAGCATGCGCGGCTCGTTTGTGCGCCCGTAAAATCATCAGTTTCACTAATTGGTTACGTCCGTCGAGAATGACTGGTCGCTTTTCCAGGCCCTGGACCGGTGCCGCATTAAGACGTCCTCTCATTCTCAGCAGGCCATTGTCGTCCAGTACCGGGTCAAGATCATAAATGCGGCTCTTTCTTGTTAGTGGTTCGCCTCGGGTAAGTCTGCGTAACTCATCGGGAAAGTCGGTTCTTTGCGTATGGCGGAACCACATACGCTCGGCTTCGCTCCTATGGTTCACTTGTAAAGTATGTTCACTTTTGTTTCTCAAAATGTCAATGAAATGTAGCACTCTGGCGGTCGCATTTATAAGTCGCTCATAATCAGAAAATCTTGATATATCTGGAAGGGGCTCTTCGGTCACATTCTTTGTTATATCTTGCGTTGAAAGGCACTGTTCCTCACACTCCGATTGAAGATCACATTTTTTATCCATTTCTTGCTGTTCTTGCGGCCAAATCTGTTCCGGCTCACGCAGATAATCTGGACCTTTGTACCATCTGCTTTGGTAGTTCACTTGTCGGTTTTCATCGGGTCTAGTGGCTTCATCAGCCGGGTTATCCTTGGTTGGTACCCAGCGCCATTGATTTGCATCGGTCAGTTCGGCTATTTCCCCTAACCTGTGTGCTACATACGTGCTGTATCTTCGGGCATCGTTCCTAACCCAATGTAGCACGGTTCGGCTATCTGTCCACATGTATACTTTCTCGATTTTGAACCGATGCTGTTCTCTGATTGCGTGTTGTAATCTTGAACCAATGAGCGCTGCTTGTAGCTCCATACGCGGTACACTCAGTTGCCTTGTTGGAGCGACCTTGGCTTTGGCAGCGACTAAGCTCACTTGCACGTCTTCATTTGATTCAAAACGCCAATACGCCACACACGCGTATGCTTGCTGGCTCGCATCAACGAAAATATGAAGTTGGCGGTCCGTTCTAGTTTTCTTTGAGAAATAGCAACGCGGCACTCTTAGCTCCGCCACGCTGTCTAAGTTCTTCAGCCAAGCTTGAAACTGTAAATTCTCAGGTTCTGGTAGCGTCGAGTCCCAATCTTGTTTTAGACTCCATAGCTTTTGTAATTGGATTTTGGCAGTGATTGTATAGTGTGATAATAAGCCCAATGGATCATACACCGACATAACTGCAGACAACATCTCTCTTTTAGTAGGGGTTCGGACCAGATTTTTTACATCCGTAGGCACTCGTATCATTTTAGTATTGAACCCCAGTTCGTCAGTCTCTGGATTCCAAAACATTCCTAAGATCTTTAGGTCTTTATTTCCTCCGAGTTGCGTAGGTGCACTGGTTCTCAACTCCGCCGGAATCAACTTCAGGAACTCCTTGCTATTCGAACTCCACCCACGCAGTTGGAATCCACCTTCTTTGTGCGAATCTGATACTTGCATCGCAGTAGATATAAGTTTGTCTTCACTTGCATAACTCGCAACGTAGTCATCCATATAATGATTCTGAGTTATGTCCTCAATGGCATCTGGGTATCGTTCAGCGTTGTCAAGTGCGTTTCGGTTGCGTACGCTGTGCGCCAAGAAAGGTGAACTTGCGGCTCCAAAAATCATACTAGTCATTTTATATATCCTTGGTGTGCTTGTTCTGTCAGATCCTCTCCATAGAAATAATTGTGATGCTTGGTCTTCTTGACGTATCTTAACCTGCAGAAACATTTCGGCCACGTCAGCTGTTACTGCATATTTGCCTTCTCTGAATCTGAATAAAATTCCAATCAGAGATTGTAGTAAATCTGGACCTTCGATTAAAAAATCATTTAAGCTCTTTCCTTGATTCGTACTAGCAGCATCAAACACCAAACGAACCTTTCCAGGCTTATTTGGATTGGTTACCGCAAAATGTGGTAAATACCACATTAACTTGCTGTCTGGAGGCTCAAGCACGCGCTCTGCATACTCTTTTTCAAGCAGGTTTTCCATTTGCGCAGTATAGCTCGCAGAAAACTCTGGATCACGATCCATTTTCCGTTCTATGCCTTTCAAACGATTTAGAGCGTTGGGTAGGCTTAGTGGCACCTTCGGATTATCTTCTTTCCATAATTGACCTACTTCGTAGCGAGGCCCGGATATTTTCTTTACGGTACTTTGAAATATACTCAGTGCTCGTTGATCTGAGGGACGTTGTTTACTAACGTTTTTGACGCCGAGCGAGTCAATACTGAAATACTCCTTCAGCATATCATGCAGACTCTGGTCATCCTCGTGACAGTGTAATGTAACGTCGTTATGATTCCGTTGTATGAACTGGGGTGAGCTTCCATATATGACCCATCCTAGGTCGGTTCGTAGAGCTAAGGGTTCGTTCTTCTGTCCAACACGTACCTCGTATGGGACCATTACGTGCCAATAATCTGTGCCTATCAATATGCGCGGCACTGCAGCGTCGTAGCACGCGTCTTGTAGATCCGCCAGATGCTCTAATGCCAACACTTGTCTACTCATTCGTTGGCCGCGTAGTCCTAATTCGCGTACTGTGCGAAGCGTAATTTCATGCGCCGGTCCACCATCTCGACTGCGTACGCTCACTTTGACTCGTCGACTCTCCTTGTTCGCTGTTGCCATAGTTCCGACTCCTTGTAAACTCAACGGTACTTCTGGGCCTGTCGCTCCAATTTCGTCAATCAGTTCTTGATCTGCTAAGCTCACTGTAGAACCTTCATCAAGAAGAGCAAAGGTGTCAACTTTCTTCAGTGGACCTTCCACAGTTATTGGTATCACCTTTAGCATTACTGTATTAGTGACTTGCTCCACAGTAATGTTCGATGTAAAATTTGCGACGGGTTTTTCGGGTTTTGAGCGGGTCGTGGGCCGGAGAGGGGATGTGGCACGATGTTTCGTGTTCGGTTCCAGTTGTGTACTTGACGCTTGCGGTTCGTTAGAGGTTCTAAATTCATGCAATAACTTATGATGGGAATGCGGACAATCGGTTACGTCACATCCTGTAACTCGACATTGTTCTCGACTATGGTTCTTTTCTAGGCACTTAAAGCATACATGATTACTCTTCGCCCAATCCCAACGGGCACCCAAGTTCATTGCTAGTAACTTCTTGCACTCCGTAGTGCGATGTCGACTGCCCCCGCAGCAGAGGCACAGTTCGGTTCTCATCGTGGCATAAGTTCGTTCGTTTCGATACGGCGTTGATCGTCGAAGGGCTCCATGGTTTGGGTTCAAGCCAGGGTTTCGCCGAAGTGGTTCCTGGGGAGCAAAGGTGACATTTCTCCTATGTGGTGCCTTCGCATGCGAAAATTCCAGCTCTGCATCGCTCTCATCCATGAGAAAGCTGGACATCAGTTGTAGCTCACTAGCTCCTTGTTCCTTCATGTGCTCTCGGGCGTAGGCGCACCATCGGGATCTCAGATGTGGGCTCAGCCGGTCAGTGATTTCGCGTATCAGCAGCGGATTATCAGCGTAGTTTTTCTTGTCTATATCGATCAACGTGCTGACTACGTTAATAACTTTCGTCGCGAAATTATTCAAGTCTAGCGCACTAGGACCCAAATGTGGTAACTTCTTTAAGTCATCCAAGGCTCTATCGATTAGTAGATCGGTTCTCCCAAAGTTCTTTTTCAACAATCTCATAATTAAATCGGGTTGAGATGAAGTTGATAGCATGTGCTGCACACACTGCCGGGCTTCTCCTCGTAAACAGTTACGTAGTCGAGCCACATTTTCAAAGTGGCTGAAATTGTACCTCAATGTCGTCTCTTTATATGAATTGTAAAACAACATCCACTCGTTAGGATCGCCGCTAAAATATGGCAGTTCATAAACTTGTTTCGGTGGGCTCGGTCGCATACACTTTTCCAATCGGTCCGCTAGGCGATCGAAAGCGGCAGCTGCGTCACTCGGTGGTTCTGCAGAAGACTGATTCCTTGTCGACATTTCAGCATCACAGGATCGGGAACGACACCTCTTATGATCGTTTGGTGTGGATTCGTAACGGCCATGCGGTGACGCAGCACGAGGCTTTACGGCAAATGGGGCTCGAGGTGGTATAGGTTCAGGTCGTGGGTCTTCAATTAACTCAGCGAGAGGTACATGCGGAGTCACAATATCCTCGTGCTGCTGCTTCTGCGACTTCTCAAAGTTCTCAAACCAATAGTCGACTAACGCGGTGGACTCTGCAACAATTGAAGCAGCACGTGACGGTGCTCTCGAACCTTCAGCTTTGATCTGTTCAATCTGAAGCTCCATGCGCTTCTTGATAAGGTCCTCTTCTATTTTCATTCTTTCCTCTTCTATTTTATTTTTAATTCTTTCCTCTTCTATTTTATTTTTAATTCTTTCCTCTTCTATTTTATTTTTATTTCTTTCCTCTTCTATTTTATTTTCTTCTATTTTAAGTTTCTCTCTTAGTTCCGTTTTCATAAGATCTTCTTTCATTTTAAGTCTCTCCTCTCTTAGTACTGCAAGTTGCTCCATAGCTCGAAGCTCCGCTTCCTTTTTCCTTACTTCCATAAGGCTGCTCGCCGATGATCGGATAGACGGCGGGGCTATGGTGACGAGTTCAGTCAGGTTGCGCGGGTTCAAACTGTCTAGTATATGCGTCGTGTCAACGTGGGGTTCGGTTCTCGGCGCGGGCATATCAAGGGGTTTGGCCAGGTGGGCTCCATCCTCTAAATTGATCGTCCATGCTTCAGATGGTGGGGCGCGCGATGGTTCAGCGGAGTTCTGTTCGGCAGCCAGCAGACGACGACGCTCCTCGTCGTCGCGGCGGTTCGTCTTTGATCTGGTTATCATTCTTCACTGGTTGAATATCCGGCTCGAAGGACCATAAAACTGTAGACGATAGCTACAGTCCTAACTTCAATAGCTCATGTCCGACGTTAATACGTAGGCATTCACTCGACGCTGGTGCACGGTTCAGGATCAGTGTGCGGTAGCGGCCGAGGAGAGCGTTACATATAGACGTGCGGGTTCTCTTAGCAGGGCAGGCCTACTAGGGGTTCGGGATCAGGTTCTGGATCAGGTTCAGGTTCTGGATCAGGTTCAGGTTCTGGATCAGGTCCAGGCTCGGGATCAGTAGGGTTTGTAGTTCGTAGCAGGGTTTCGTAGTAGGCAGGGGCGCGGAGTAACGAAACTACATAGACAAGTTCAGTACGTGTATTTACGGTCGATATTGACACAATACATTAATAATTCTCCTAGCTATTATCCCTAAACAGCGGTGGCTCTATGCACTTCCAAGGACCACAGGTAGTAGGTGCCTAAGAAAATACATCTAGCAATCGCTATGAATTCCTTGTGAAATTAATAGGTCCGTGCAGAATCCGAAAGTATGGATGTCTGTCGTACACTACTAATCACTTGGATCGATGGTTCGGTTGGATCTGCCAAATCTCGGGTCGGGCTCTGACCCCATTAAAACAGGAAAAATCTTAACACCGCGATGTACAAATTAGTATGGAAAGTTAACGGTCGGAACAGCGACATCTACCAGGACATTGGGTAAGTATATTAGTATCGCTATTCAAAAAAGGATGGCGTTAGTAGTCGTCGGTTTCCCTTTTGACGGTTCTCCTTGGTAGGGTTGGAGCTGTCCGTAACATCGCCGTAATTCTCCGTCGTCTAGACGCACCATTTAACTAATGAGATAAATCTTCTTAGGGGTGATTTTTACCCCAAACAAGTGAAGTAATCTTTCAATCTTTTAATGACATAAGTTTGGGCGTTGTGATTGTTCAGTTGGCTTGATCAAGCGGCGCTGCAAAAATACTTGTCACGACGGGGGACGGCTTATTATATGGAATTACAGATGTACAGATTAAGGTGACGCCGTGATAAACTATGAAACTCAAACAGTGTGCTGAAATCCCCTCACCTCATCCGCCCCGGTATTTCTTACGCGGCTCGCGATCGAATAGCGCATGACAGAGTTGACAGACAGAGCGCCGCACGGAACATAGACATCAAAGGAGAGGTATTAATTTTTTTAAATACGACGGTGGGAAACAAGCGTATGGTCCACCAGATGGTTAGTGGATACCGCAGCCTACAGACGCGGGCAACTCCATGCGCGTTGCCGAGTCTTTATCAAATTTGAGGATTAATTTGTGCTTTCCACATTTCTTAAATATTTTCTAATTATAACATTACTTTTTAGAATTTGTAATACCTATAAAGATTAGATTAGACTGTGTTTATTGTGTACCTAATTAGAGATGTATGGGTATTTAATAATAAGAATTTTATCGGGTAAAACTTGATACAAATATGTAAAACTATTCGTGCCGACATTATTACCGATGTCAGATTAGGACTATTAGGAGGTAAGAAATCAAATATCTATTGTACATGTTTACAGTTAAACCCTGACAAGATTGTATTTGGCCCTGAAATTAATAATAATGAGTGTAAGTCATGTACAGTCGGTACAGTGTAGCTTCATGTTAACAATTTAGAATGTCCAGAAGTTTCCAAATAACCATCCCGCTTTTTACGGAAGCTTTGCGCGTAAAATAGTAAATAAATTATACTACAATAATATTGAAATGAAAAAAAGTGTGGATTATTTGTGAAATATGGCTCGTTGGCGGTTTAGGTATGAATATGTTGACTTTATGTTTTTAATTGCAGACCCATACGTAATAAAAATAAAGACATAGAACCGTTTAATGATGAATTTAAGACCAATCTTTGCAATTATTTTCTATCGAGCCGATTTCGTCCAATTATGTATCGAGTCCGTACAAGGTCTTTGAAATACTCGTATGATGAATATTAACATATATTTTGATGTGCTAGAACAAATAGTTTTTCTTAAAAAACTGCTTAAATAACATCAATTTCAGCTACCTATTCATCTAAATCTGATTCAAAATATTCTTCAGATTCCAACTCCGATGATGCTTCATTTTCGTCAGTTGTTGAAGTGTCACTTTCAGTATCACCGACCTCAATTATAAAATGTTCGGCCAGTGATTCGATTATAAGATCTTTTTGCCTATTTTCGTAGTTTGGTGGACGTGTCCCTTAATACGAAAAAAAAAAACCTATTGAGTTAAACCCCAAACCAACAAACCAGTTAAATACAACGGCACTATAAAATGTCAGTACCGGACATGTCAACAACCAATAAGCAATCCAATATCCGCAACACGGCGAAGGTAAAATAAATTCTTATCCAGGCTTTAAATACATGAATATAATTAAAACTTAACGCCGTGGAATACAAAATTATTTCTAATGAAAATCTGGCAAGCGAAATTATACTTACTGTATAAAATTCTGGCAATCCACAGAGAACCCATGGCATATCGAGTTGCCACTAGCGAGTTAGATAGGTATAAAACCCTACATTGGCAACACATTTTGTAAGTCTTTATACTTCAGTAGCATTTCTCGTGTTGTACAACATATAAAATAATGTAAATTAAAACGATGTATAGAAATTTATAATACAGCCGAAGTAGGAACCTCCTCCTTTATAGGGTTCCGTACCCGAAGGGCCAAGCGGAACTCAATTGTTGTCACTCATGCGTCCGTCCGTCCGTCGTCTGCCACAAAATTTTGGTCCGAAGAATTTGTCAACTTCTGTTTGACCTATGAACTTGAAATTTGGTGATCATGTTTATTATTACGTATATTTTACCAATAAATACTTAATAAAACACATTTTTTGAGGTTGGTTCGGAACCCTAGATGTGCGAAGTCCGACTCGCACTTGGCTAGTTTTTTGAAATTGGTTAAAAATACTCTTAAAACAGTTTATCAGTAAGACGGTTTTATATCTCAAATACTAAGTATTCGATTATCAAAACTTATATATAACATGACATATTTTCGTTTTCGTTTAAATCCGGAGACGACTCCATGGCATTGTTTTCTTTCCCAACTAGAACATTGAATGACATTTACGAATGTTGTTGAATAAATCTATTTGCGTTTTTACTTACCTTTTATAACCATATTTTTACATTAATCAATTAAACAAGCTTTCCTTTTTCGTTTTGAGTGCTTCCTCGAGTTTTTACGCGAATAAAATAACATTTTAAACATATATTTACGTAATTTTGCTGGTCTCGACGAGCACGGGTCCAACGCTGACAGCGGCCGTCGGCCGATTGACTTGACATCTTGTCATCATTCTTGTATAGAAAACACGGCACGCGCTGGCTTAAACTATAAGGTCGTATACGACAAAACCGTGTTTTTCGATTTAAATAAGAGTTCTAAGTTATTTTATAAAATCCAATTATAATTTTAAAGTGTTTGTTAAGATGAATCTATATTGAAAACTAAGAGGCTTTAACAAGTGCCGTTTGTCTGTAAAATGCGAATCTCTGTTTAAACAGAGGTGTTTTTGACGAAGAAAAGTCTGTTGCAAAAGTTATCCAATCGTGAAAAGCAATTATAAAATTAAAGCTAAAGGTATGATTGATCATGTGAGTCAATTTCATTTTCATCAGTTGCTTGGTTGCTGAGAAAAATGGAAATCCATGCAACCAATATTTCCAAAGCGTCGTCTTAATTGGGCTTTTTTTATTGCAATTGCTATTGCATCTTCCTTTTATCGTATTTTCCGCTATACATGTGGTATAATTTTCTTTCCAGTATACATATTTTTGCGCCTGTAAGATATTTATTAGAAATTGATGTGGATATAATTAAAGAGTTCCATGAGTCAAAGATTATTTATTTAGTTAGTTTAAGGAGTACCAACAGCTAATAAAATTAACATAGAATCTTAAATAGTAAGAAAAAGCCAATAATAGGAACTCACAGATAGAAGCAGAATAAGAAATTAAACAAAAATACTGCGCACTTATTCGCACTATGCTATTCAGAATATAATCGAAATTGGAATTAGAGAACACAAAGAATGAATACAACTCAAAACAGAATAGCTAGGTTATATAATTAAGTTCAGCTAGTGACAATATGTAATAAATGTCAGCTAGTAATAAATATTATGGTAAAGTTTCTATGAGTTTTGAGGTTTTCTAAAATTACAGCAGCAACAACTATATTAACCACCCATATCTTGGTGATGTATATACAATTCAATATTGAGCACATTAGAAAAAATGCAATAAATCGGTAGCGAATGAATAGCGGAGATTTTTCGCATACCTTCTTACGCGGGGGAACTATCGATCAAAGTAACGACCAAGCTCTACCAATCCGCAATTTGTTTGCTAAAAGAAATTACAAATTTAATCTAAGAAAATAACCTCCGATGGGTATCATCAGTCAAATTGAGGCCTCCCCAGCCAACAGGGGCAATGGAATGGAAACTCTCAAAAATGTAATCCATTTCTCAGTAGATGAGTCACGAGATAATGACGATGTGAAATATATCTTGCGTAATGACACTTAGCGATTCGGATTCTAATTCTTTGTTATCGGAGTAATCGTATGAGCTCGGAACTTTTAAGTGGTTGTTCATAGTGATGAAAAAGTGTATTTGGACACGGTGTGTGAATAGGCAATGTTATGAAATGAAACATATGAATAACGTTAAAAATGATATCATATATACATATATAAGTTCGCCTTTGTACTTCACTTCTTTTTCTGTAAATTATGTTTGTTTCATAAAGAGTTTAACTACTACTTTAACCATCACTATAATTATATACAATACAATAAAAGTACTCTTTATTGCACAACCTCAATAAAATAACACATTACCGTACATAATTACAATGAGTAAGTAGAGCCAAACAACAGGCGGTATTATATTTATGTACGAGTATACTATACAAGTCTAAATCATTTATTTCAAGTATCATAGACCTTTTAAAAAACATGTGTACAGTAATTGAACTTACGTAGATCATACATACATACATACTATACATATTTCCAAGTTGTGATGGTTGATTTAATGTCTCAAAACGTTGTTTATTATGTAGTAAAACACACGCTGTTAGTTCAACACTGATTTATTATCCGTACCAGCAGGTAGACATAACAATTCATAGCTACCCTAACTAGGATATATACTACATCTTCTCCCTTTTGGAAAAAAAAACAATAATATAACAATAAAAGTAAATACACTTATAGCGGCTTAACCGCAAATGATTCACAAAAACAAGTAAAAGGTAGGTTCTATTACATAAGTGCGGCTAATATAGGTACCTAAACAATAAAGAATGTTTGTATTGTATTGTAAACCTCTTTGTTTAAAACCATAAGGAACAGATATCGAATAAGATTTCATTAACAGACTAGCTCAGGCGTTTAAGTACCTATACTCCCTAAGAAAAACAAAAAAAAAACCATCACCGAGATACATTTTACATATCTAGTAAGTAGGTATTGCAACTAATTTGCCCTACTTATCAAATCCTAAAAAAAATATAATTGAGGTAGCAACCGTGACAAAATGTTGCCTAAAGATAGAACTTGTAGCGTGTTACCTTAAAGTTAATTATAACTACATATTAAATACATCTAACTTGATATTTGTACATTGATATCTTTCGTGCCGGCCGATATTTTTCTTTTAGATTTATTGAATTGTACACTTTCCAGCATGGAGAATTGAGTTGCTTTTATTACTGACTACATTGTCACAACTCGGCCAACTCACACGATCTCAAGTTACTTATTTATAGTTATTAGAATGTTAATACTAAAAAAGTTCGTCAATGGATGCTAGATTGCCTAATAATTTAGCTTTTGAGCGTGTCAAAGGAGGAGTAATCCTAGGCAAGTCACGATGTGTATCGGGTCTCACTTGAACTGTCTCAGTACTAGGAGCCGGCGCGGGCTGTCCTGCTGCCGTATTGGCAGTCGCCGGCTCTGTGGAGGAGCCAGCCACGGGCCCCGGGGCCTCCGCGGCCGAAGAGGCTCGCTGGCGTGCCACTAGTTGGCGCCTGTTGCGCCGGTACCTGCGACCTTGACCGTCAGATACTATGAATGACCGTGGTTCGGGCGCATTACTTACGATAGTAACCGGTTTTTTGATGTTCCCATCAATGAGTGTCGCCTTTTGTCCCGGCAATAAAGGCGGTAATGGTTTAGCTGAACGATCGTAATTTTTCTTACTGTTAACCTTCTGTTGCATCATTTTTTGGTAATTTCGCGCATTATCGGCCGATTCACGCAAAAGTCCTGTTTTAATTGGCAGTTTTGTGTTTAACCGTCTCCCCATTAACATTTGCGCCGGTGAATCTAGACTATGCCTAGGAGTTGACCTATAATTAAGCAGGCTTAAATAGAAGTCTTCTCCCGAGTCTTGGCACTTTTTAACCATGTTTTTAATTGTCTGAACTGTACGCTCGCTTTTCCCGTTAGACTGAGGGTAGCGGGGGGATGACGTCACATGTTGTATTTCCCAATCTGACATGAACTTTTTGAATTCACACGAGCTATAAGCTGGCCCGTTGTCGGTCACCAATTCCAAAGGAATTCCGTGTCGCGAAAACTGTTCCTTCATAAAACTGATGACTAACTTGCTAGTCATATCGTGAAGAATTCCTACCTCGACGTAATTTGAAAAATAGTCTACTAAGACTATGTAATATTTTTTCCTGTACTCGAAGATATCAGATGCAAGTTTCGACCAGGGTAAGTCTGGCAGTGCGTGCTGCAGCAGTGGCTCGCGACGTGGTGCTGGATACGATTCTATCTCGAATTAAACTGTCGGCCAACGCGCCGAACTCACAACTCTGACTCAAAAGTCGTAACGATGTAACCCACTGGTCAATGTTTTCACCTTCCTCCTGATTCCTGATAAAAAACTTATAACGAGCCACCGTTATATTCGGCTTGGTTCCGAAGTGTTCATCAAATTTTTTTAACACCGAATCTATGTCCTCACTTTCCTTTTCGGTCAAGTTGAAAGTAGAATATACTTCGTAACCGGCTGGCCCGATGAGGTTGACTAACAAGCTAGCCCGAACATCCGCAGGCTCCTTGCTCACTCCGGAGGCTTTTAGAAAAACTAAAAACTGCTTTTTCCACTTGCGCCAGGCCTCGGCCCGCGTGGCCGGTCCGCCTTCCAATACTAATTCCACCGGAGGACGCGCGTGTTCCATTATACTTCGCGTAGGTAAATAAACTTGGCAATTAATAAAACTCGACAAAACAGACACTTTGTTGATCTCGTTATGACGAATTTAAAATTAATTGGATCCCACCGCTGCCACCATGTAGTAAAACACACGCTGTTAGTTCAACACTGATTTATTATCCGTACCAGCAGGTAGACATAACAATTCATAGCTACCCTAACTAGGATATATACTACATATTAGATAACTCGGCCAGAAATTTGGCTGCATAATATTAAATTAATCTGAGGTTTGGGAATGGAAAAATCAATCTCATGATTTTTTACAATTACCTATGTTGGATATCGTATTTTACTAAAATTAATTTTTCTTTTTGTTGCGATGGAACGTTTGCTCCGAGGGAACAATTTAAATCTAATTAAATCATATAGTTATTCCGCGCCTTTTCTCAAAATCTTGTGTGATATTGTGTGAACAATCAAATAGTGGTGGAGAGCTGATCGATTTGGACATCTGGAGTGCTATTACTTCGAGTTCTGAGACACGTGGAGCTGGCAGCGAGGCTGTGAAGGATTTTCACCAATTTTCAAGTAATTGTGTATGGTTCCATTCACCTGCTGTTGGCTGACTCATCGACTTTTCCAAATTTCCAAGTTCAGCTGACTTTTCCTAAACAATTTATTTCGCGTCTAGTGGTTGTGGCAAATATTAGGTACATATATAGGTTGGACAAATTAAAAAAAAATACAGTCCACAGCTTTCTATTTAAACGCGCTAATCTGTGAAAAGGGAAATTAGAAAGTGCACCGCAAAAATATTAAACCCTTGGCTTTGTACAGACCAACCTAAATAGAGAAACATTGTTATGAGTAATGAGTAATTAACTCCTATTGATGGCTTTTATTAGCAATATATTGATCATTTAACAAGACCAATTAAGACCAAAATTACTGATAAATTTGTCTCAACGCAAATAATTTCGTAATGCCATTGGATTTAGAATGAGTTCACGAATGAATGATTCAAATGAAGTACTTCACCTCGAGTAACTCCTTCATTCACTAGTTCAGTTCGGATTCATTATACTTCATTACTTCAATCCGTTCAGTTCATATCGTTTACCTACTCATTCGCTCCGAGAGTGACATAGACGCCATGATTGAATGAATGACTGATATTTTTACCCAATCTATTTATATCGTAGATGGATCTGTTGAGCTACTCAACTTAACTGACATAGTGAACTAAATGCATACTTCACAGTGAAGGAATCAAGTACATATATCACTTTTTTCTTTTTAGTGACAAGTTTTGCGCATGTCTAAATGAGTCAGAGTGAATAAGGGGGGCAGGCGACACTCAACAACATTGCGACAGTGTCTTCCTCTACCTCGTGTAAAATGCAAACACCATTTGTAACAAAGTCAACCTTATTACAAAAAGCTAAAGTTCAAATTTGTTTTTTTAGAATGCAGCACGCGAGGCACCGCACGATTGGGCTCATTGTTACTCTTAACAAGTCATTCAATGATGTATTCGTAAACTGCAGACTTGGGAAAAAGTCCTTTTAAAAAAGTTAAGAATTTTTATGCGCCATTTTTGTTCGCAAGTGTCGGTGAATTTGTTTTACATTTATTACGAGTGGAGAAAATGCTAGAAATTTAAAAGAAAATGCTGTTATAGGAAGTTTACATCGATAAGAAAATAGGTAGGTATGTAGAAAAAACGAAAACCGATTTTAGTATCTTTTTTATACAAAAATAATATCTACCAACAGGATTTTGACAAGTACCTATGATTATAGTGCGTGTCATCCACGAAGGCGCGCCCCTCCACAGCCCAATCCGCACAATTGCGCATAGGTTAGTATGATATTCGCTGTGGAGGGGCGCGTCGTCGTGGTTGACACGTACTATATAGTGTAGAGGAATTTGACGTATAAGGTAAATTATTAAATGGTTCCCATGCAACACGATGCTTCATTACTAGTGACTTTCTAACTAAAACGAATAAATAAATATTTGTGGACAATCTTACACAAATCAACCTAGTCCCAAACTAAGCAAAGCTTGTACTGTGGGTACTAAGCGACGATATACATACTTATATAGATAAATAGATACTTAAATACATAGAAAACATCCAAGACCCAATATCAAATATTCGTGCTCATCACACAAATAAATGCCCCGGCCGGGATTCGAACCCGGGACCTCCAGCTTCGTAGACAGGGTCACTACAAACTAAGCTAAAGCGGTCGTCGAAGTATCTGTAATTATAATTACATGCAGGTAGGTAATTAAAAGTGATTTACTTGAAAAGTGGTTACTTGGTGGTGTTGTTGTGGTTAGTGGTTATTAAGTGGTTAACTTGAAAATTTACGAATACTGGTACCTAATTTACTTCTTCCGAACTTAGAATGATCAAGGGCCGAAAGTGCTAACAAAAATAAATTCAAACAACGAGGTTGAATTAGGCAATTGGTGCTTCCTGGTATCATTCATCATGCAGCCGTTTGACATGTGGCTCACTTGCACAAATTGATCGAAAGGGGTAGCCTACAAGTTTGCAGTTTAGGTACAAAAATACAGTTATATTATGATACAAATTCAGAATACTAATTTACTCATTATGTTGGTACATTTTAAAGTGGCTCACTAGGATTGATATTGCACTATGATGTCGTTGATTAAAATTTACAAGTATCGTTATAATTTGCCAATACATATTAGTTAATTAGTCATGTTTGTTACAATAAATATTATTTGTAACCCTATCATTTGTATGGTATACGTATAATGAACAAATACTTTTTTCTTATGTCTGTTCTGTTCTAGTACCAAAATTCAATTGACTTATTTTTATGTGATTCCGCGGATTGTTCGCGTTCTAGCCTGTATTTTTGTTTGCGATTAACGTATAGGTACTTGCATGGGGCCTCTTTTGATGCGTTGAATAATAGGTAGCAATATTTTTATAATAACCACCTTTTACCTACTTAATCAGAAAATACCTCTAAGTGCTCTTATTGATATGTATATGTATGTATATATGACACTATTGAATGTAAGAAAAACATTTACAAAAAACAAAATTATAATATAAAGTACAAATGCGAACTTAACCCTCTAGGGTTGCTGAAAAAGATCCCTTATATTTCTCAGGTAACCTTCGAGAAAATGAGACAAGTGAATACATCGCACGAAGGCGACAGACAAACTAATAGGGTATTAAACTAAGGTAAAAATAAATTATATTTTACTTGACTAATAAAAGATCTAACGAAAATACTCGAAAAACATCAATTATTAATTTATTTTAGCTAATTGAAAGATTTTATAAGCATAAAGATTTAAAAAGGACGCTGATTTGAACAAACCTACTCACACTGTCTTAGTGACGTCACTAAGACAGTATTTCCCTACAAACTTCATATTAACAAATCGTTTTTGACATTTAATAAAAAGTTGCTGATTTGACTAGGGGTTTAATACCGTATTATACACAAACACGAATACTTAAAAGAAGCGATGTCAGATTTAAAATACACGTATGTAATCTAACATATTTTACATAAAATAACAAAAATATGTTTTCTTAAACACAAATTTAATAATACCGAAATTTCATGAACATTTCGATTGAGGCTTTTTTGGAACAAACTCGTTTATTTGAGTTCCATGAACCTTACACTGGAATGAAAATCGCTGTTACACTATTTTGGCAATTTGGTTTTCGATAAACATCACTGTGTTTGTTGCACCGGTGTTTCAATTTGGAATTGAATCACCTAAAACAATTCGCATACAGGCAGCTATCAGATGAACTTTTGTATGAACGAAACCTTTTGTTCGCGGAGTCCACAGTTTTCCATCGCTGTCGCTTTCAGCTGTTTTCAACAATACGTTTTTGTTTCTTTCATTTGTGATAAAAAAATGTTTATTAAAAAAGCCGCTATTAACGACGTGTGGGTTCGACATGTCGTGTTAAAATGAGGAGTTATAATTAGAAGATGAACTAGTTTAATTGCAGACTTAAAACTGTACGTATTAAGGTTGATTTTTGTGTTAATTGCGTTTTTCATTTTAGGTTTAATGCGTGATGTGCTGAATTCTGCTGATATTTAAAGTTCACGCGGCGTTGGGCAGTACGGTCGACGGGGCGCATGTTTGATACGTCGGTTGAGCGACGTGGGAATCTGTGTGATCTTTCAGGCACATACCGACGTGGCTAAAAATAGAAACGCCGTTAAAAGGTTTTTTTTACATTTAAATGTTTAACTTGTTAATGTTAAGTTATGTTTATATGATAAAATGCGTAAATAAAGATGCCTAGTTTACAAATCGTGCATGCAAAAAAACAGTGATTGTATCATGATTTATGTTAATTTCTAATGTAATTCATTTCCATTTCCAATCATAAACAACAATACTTGTGCGTAACCCACAATCAATCATAAAAGCAGACAACCGAAAATATTTCTATTTGATAACGTGTTTCGTATTTCTTTTGGTTTACCTATCGAGAAAAAATAAGTATTCACCTATAGTTACTTCCTTCAAAGTCTTGTAATAGTAACGAATGAGGTTTATACATGTTCCCTTAGCCACACTGGTAATTATTCGCCTAATTTGATCTGGCCACCCCTGATTGCGGGTCAAGACCCCGTCCATTACATCCAAGTCAGATTAAATGCCCTGTCAGGTGACTGGCAACAATAACGCCATCTTGGAAAGTCTATTAATTGGTTAATTGTTTCCATTAAAATGGTCATTATTTGCTTGAGGCTACAATTTTGACTAAGACAGAGATTTAAGGAGTTTTGTACAAGGTAAATAACACTTTTAGTTAATATACAAATACATGTCACATACGATTAACGTGCATTGGTGAGCTCACTCCTATGAATAATCTCAAGTTTATGATATTAGAATAATATTCGGGCAGTTTTGAAATAGAAATAAATCTCAAAAAAAAAACATATTGCACTAATATTCGTAATCACAGTATCTCTTGTCTACCACGAGAATTTTATTATCATTCGGGCGCTGTAGCTACAATCCATAAATGAAATCTTTTTTCAATAAATCCGTAAATGTTAAAATGTATTACTTGAAAACTGTTCTTGCTTTTATTTTGAATTCAATATGGCATCAACATTTCGCTTTAACTTCCGTATATAAGATAAAACCGGCCAAGTGCGAGTCGGACTCGGGCACGAAGGGTTCCGTATCATTAACAATAAAAACGGCAAAAAAATCATGTCTGTTGTATGGGAGCCCCCTTAAATATTTATTTTATTCTGTTTTTTAGTATTCTTTGTTACAGCGTTAACAGACATACATCATCTGTGAAAATTTCAACTGTCTAGACGGACAGCGGAGTCTTAGTAATAGGGTCCCGTTTTACCCTTTGGGTACGTAACCCTAAAAATATATTAATATTTTACATTAGGTATACGTATACGTGCGCAGTGTGAAAATACTGTACGACGAAAAGGTATAAACCCCTATCATGTTGGCTATATTAATGAATATATTCTGTTTTCAATATTAAAATTCTGTTTAAACGTTCTGATTTTTTTTTGTTGAAATGAGCAAATGTCATAGTATTTTTTCAAGAAACTTTTATATTTTATTTATGTACTTCTACATGAAAACAAGTACGAAAGGCAGACTTGATGCCACAAGTATTTATTTTTCAGTCAACTACAACGTAATGTGTCATAGCGATATATCTCTACTGTTTACAGATGCTAATGCTCTGTTTAGTGTTTACAGATATTAATGGACTATCCATACGCCCCACTTGAATCCCATAAAAACTAAATAAGAGCATGGAATAACAAATGGCTCGTGATTTAGGTTTAGCACTTGTAGTCTGGGTTACAGTGAGAACGTAAACAAGAGGAGTTTCTCTAAACAGCTCAGCTCAGAGGTTATTTGCAGTGCGGATAGCGTAGGATTTGCTCGGCCGTTCACTTCTGATGCTGAGTTTCCGCCTATTGAAAGAATTGTAGCACTGTTATATACTCTAATGCTTCGTTAAATTACAATTAGCATTTGTACTTCTACGTAAAAAGGTAAAGGTTAGTGTTGTGTAGACTTCGGAACCTGCAGAGTAGGTAATTGCGTACATTTTCGAAAGACCCGACCGTAAGACAATTGTAATTTTAAGTTCGAACCACTGAGGATTTATTCAGTTAGGTACGATAATTATTAATAGAAGGTGCCTAATGCCTTATTTCAGGTATTTCGTATTAAATTTATTAAAGACAATAAAATTATTTAATCAGGTATAATTCACAATGAAAGCTTTTATCAACATTGTATAATCTAGATAATAGAGAACTCATTAATTAATTACGAATCTGTCATTACTATTAGGTACATACTAATCTAATAATAGGTACATTACAAATATACAAATGTAACTACGTTAGAATCATCAAAGCCGAAAACTCTTTAGCAGATTTAATCGAGCAAGAGTGCCTCATTAATTCGATTAGAGCAACGAATGAACAACAAAAACGTTTTAGCGTTCAAGAATACTAAAGGACGAATTTAATGCTATAAATGGCAAGACGTCAGGATTATATTGTTCGTAAAAACAAAGATCGGGTGAATTGGGTATGTGTACCTAAGTGTATTCGCATTACCTACATTATTAATTCATTCAACAGTTAAGTTAAAACAATGCGAACATGGTAAACACCAATTTAGCATCCTGAGATTATTTTTTCAAAATGTCTTTAATCTTTTTTCGTTACATTATTATCTTGTGGATACTTTTTTTACGAAAAATAATCCGCTTATGGTTTTTGTCGACGAGACTACTAGAATGATTTGTAGCCAAGCAAAACATCATGTGGTTATCCCACTTCAAATGGAATAAAGATTGGTAGGACATTTTATCAAGCCCAATCTTAACCCAATACATGATATTAATGCTCCGACAATAGAAAATAAAATATAATACACAACATAAAGAGCTATAAACGGCTCGAAAAACTCAATGACGGGTGACATAATATAGCTTACAATGGAAGGTCGCTCGATATCGAAAGTCGACACAAAAGCTCTCGGAAGCCTCTCGTACACCCGTTCTAATAAAAACCGGATATGGTCGGATACAGGATGCGATCACCGCAAACTCCCTTACTACTCATAAAAAACTCCCCAATAAAAAAGGAATCCTTAAATTCGAGCGCACTTTGTCAAATGCACTCTTCAATTTAAACTTTTCCACAAGTTTTTAACGACGAGTTTTTATTTCGCGCGTCCTAAAATGTGAATCATATTTTCGCTCTGGGAACCTTGGAAGTGTCGATAAGTTGATTTTACGACTCAATGAATACAGAGTGTGGAGCGGGAAGTGAGGGCGTCTGGGCAAACAAAGGCCGAGAATGTTGCTCTTCGAGAGCAAGCTGAAGATGCATCGAATATAAGCCGAGCACAAAAGTAAGGCGATATGTCCCGGGGTAACCAAACAAGCAACCCCAATAGAAAACAAATTGACATTTCAATGAAACCCGCCCAAGGACTAGCCCATTTGCAATTCAAAGAAGCACTCTTCAATAACATGCCCAGAGCGTATGGAAATAAGTACCCGCGTTTTGAAAAGGATCTGATTTCTGAATAGATACGCCTTCTTGAAGCCAAGTATTCGAAGATTAGGAGAACGATGCGATAACTTGGAAATCTCGTAGTATTCATAGATGTAAATTCAGAGTTGATGTTAACAGTTAGACGTCAAGAGCGACGTTAACGTTTCAAATCGGAGCGTTGCTCTTTGGTTCACTAGAGCAAATGATTAGGGATAAGCATTGATCATTGACTAGTACCCGGAAGACTTCTCTGAGTAATGAAGTGATTTATAACCGTCTAAAATTACATCACCTGCTCTGAAGGGAGTTATTAGAACTTCTAATTTAACATTACTCGGTGGTACCTATGGCTATCACGCCGCCATAAAACTACATATATAAGTTAAGTGCATTAACACAGCGTAAAATAAAGTAAGGAACCCCATAAATGTACCCCAAGAGGCGCCCTGGCGTGCCCCCTGTCGGTCCAACTTTATTCCACTGTAATTGTTATTTATGGTGACTTTCTGTGACCAAGGTTTCGTATTAGATGTTTTCCAACACTAAAACTTATTCATATTAGTACGTGGATTCGGTTGTGATATATGTTTTACGCGCTGTGGTTTGAGCATTAGGCAAATCGACTATGCAATTTGCATATGGCCGAGTTTTGGTTGCGGAAACTGAACGTACTAGATTATCTGATATTTCGAACAATAATGGAGATTAGCATAGTAGTACATATTTTACAAAATAGTATAGATATGATGTATAAATAAATAAGTCACTAAATTTTGAATTAGGCGACTTTCTGACCTGGCAGGGAGGAATCGATATGTTTGGTACCTATTTTGTTTCTTATCTCGCAGAGATTTCCTCACTTGACGATCCCGTCAGTACACACACATACACAGTCAGTGACAGTATTATATTGGCGCTACTGCGCCAATATAATATCATGCGCAGAGGCGGAACAGTACTGCATTATCGCTCCGCTTCTGCGCTATTATACTCAGGAAGCATTCTTTTAAATGTAGAAGCACAGTAAAACGCGAACAGTTTACACGGATAGCTGACAGTTTTCATATATCTTACGTTTGGACAAATCAGGAAATCGCCTTAAGTAAACGAAACAAGACACTTTTTATTTCTTTTTTAAAATTGTTATAAATATTTAATAATTATTTTCTCATAATAATATAGGCTTCTGCATCATGAATTAGATACCGCATCATAATCTTAACACGTGTTACATTCATGCTTAAAATCCCATACCAATCTTACAACCGGAATTAATATGCTGGCGATGACAGTTTAAATATATTCACATGGCCCTGCATTCGTAAGTTGAAGGCAATAATTCTTTCTACGTCACCGAATGACGTAGGGATATATATCCGTTACAACTTCGTTTAGTCGAAATCGTGGAATTTTGAAAATTTTAATTACGACTAGGTACTATATTATTAGCCTACTCTCCTTTTTGGTTCATTTTTAACTTTCTCTGGACATTACTTACCTACCTACTTAATTGTACTGTGAATTGATCACCTACAAGTACAGGTAGTTCGCATTTACACCTAGTATAGAAATACTTACTGCTACGCTAATAAGCATATTTTCGTGTGTTCTTCTAGTCTTTCCCTATACTTTTTGTTGGTTTATGTCTACTTATATTTTATAGGTATATCATCAAGTATTGTCAAAGATTACATAAGGCACGCGTAAGGGGTTTGGCATGTTTACTTGTCTCTATTTCTTGCGATTACCAAATACCACAGATTACTAAGAAGCGATCACAGAGTCTGTATAATGTACGGCTACGGTAGTGGCCGACCCGTCACATCGCGCCCACCGGTTGGACGCGTTGCTGGATCGGGCATTGATGAGTTATTAAATATTCTTGTTTTCTGTTATTTTTTACGCTTTCTTTGTTTTTAATTCTAATTATAACTACTTGTATATACTATATCTATGTTTAATGTTTATTTTATTATTTATTTATTTTTTATTTTAATGTGTTACTTACTAAGCTCAATGTGTTACCTTCTGGGAAATCACTAGATGGTTCTGTCGGAAGATCAGCGCTGGCAATCGCGCCAGCACTACGCTGAGACAGAACCATTTCGTGCAATACCTACCATGTTTTACTGTTTTATTTGTTTTTCTTTCTTTTTGCTGTGTGTGTTGTGTATTGTCACGAATAAATAATTGATTCTTGATTCTTGATTCTTGAATAATAAACAAATAGTACCTATTGCTTTTTGATGGCTTCACTTATTTTTTTTTTAACCCATTTATGCAAAATTAATAGGTCCTCCATTACGGTTCTGGAATGCCCGGTTACCAAATTTTCGGGACAGAAAGAGGATTTGAAGAACATTACCCCTCTTGATGATCGGTTACGCATTCACACTAAAATCAAAAGATTAACTACGGGTACATCTTCACAAAGCAACTGGAGCTGAAATCATTAATTACTTTTGTTACAACATATAACATCTGTTCTATGCTTGCGCAACTTTTATCCAAAACGCTACACGTGTTCTGAGACGATAGGAAAAACAATAAAAATCAAATATGCCACGCAACGTGGTATATGAATTTTATGATCCCCGAAATGTGTGACATAATTTCTCGTCCGTAATAACTTGAGAGCATCATAAAGTGCCGAAAGTAAAGGGACTACGTCACTGTATATAAGAAGTCTATCAGAGCCCCGATAAAAGGAACAAAACTTTTTATGACAGGTTATTATACGGCTTGGTGGATTACACGGTTTTGTTACGGCTACGGCTGTACCTAACTTAATAAATGTAACAAATTGTGTTGACGATCATATTTCCGAGACTATTTCATTCAATCTGTAGTATTAAACATCCCTAATTTAATGTACTTAGTACTTATATGATGGCAACTTGTATTCACAAAATTATTCATTTGTTCTCCTTACAATAAACCGAATTTTAATGTCATAATATGAATATGATCGGTTTTACTAGATTTACGTTGGAAATCTGTTAACAATGACATACATACATGTTATCTTTTGTGACATGTACGTGTTTTAACTTGTTATTGTGTGCAATAAAGTGCTCACATACATACATACATACATACAATGCTTTATAGCACTTATAGCTATAATAAATTAGTAGCCCATCGTTCAGGCCATATTTCAACCCAACTCCCTTTAGTTGCATTACGACACCCACGGGAAGCACTATTCGGTGCCGAAACTACATTCTTATGACGTCTGAAAATCGGGTACAGTCAACCAATTTGATTTCTAGGCCACTTCGTACATTGTCACAGTGAAAATCAATATGAAAGTCGCTAGAGATCTTATATCAATGTCACTGTGACAAGGTACGAAATGGCCCAGAAATCAAATTGGTTGACCGTACCTATGACCAGCCAAATTTATTCCGTTGTTATGGGCAAAATATATCTTTACGATGTCTCTAACCATATCGAATAGTAAATTATAAAAATTGAAAACTTATGTTTATTATTATTACATATTACTTTTTTATTCAAACTTTATTGCACAAAACAAAATACAGTGTACAAATGGCGGACTTAATGCCAAATGGCATATATATGATACTATATTATAAGTTACCTTCTTGGTGACCCGTTACCACTGATATAATTTAATCATTCAGCGCGGTAATCACGTAACGTTTTCGACCGTTAGTACGATAGAAAACTGACATTAAATACGTACCAACGGTAGTACATATCGTTACGTGATTACCCCGCTGGTCGTAATGTAGATTATAAATATTTTAATACAGTAAGCTTTCAAATTTGGATATGGCGTAATAAAGTATCTCAGTAATATTTTACTTAAGAAATAATGACTACTGTGAACATGTGCGTAACGAATTGTAATTTCATTCCTTTCATTTGTTTATGACTCCCTGAACAATACTCTTTGTCCAATGACGTAACGTAACCGAACGGGCCACATTTCAAAAATAGAACTACTCTTTGTTCTATTCCAAAAAAAGGTTTTTAATTTTTAATTGGTGTTTGGACAAAAGAGGCATTGAACTTTTGGCAATTCTGCTCTCATTCTACTTTAGTTCGAATTAAGTATTATTGAACAAATCAACAATGACGTATTGTTTTGTGTGGTTTGATTTTGCTAGAAGAACTACTGTTTAATTTAAGTCCGTATTTGGGGTTTAACGCATCGGTTTATACACTTTAATATACCACATGGCATCTTTTATTAGGAAGTGTTAATTAAAACTGTTTGAACTTTTTAATTTGGGAGTACATTGCACTAAGTAAGGCCCGGCTATCAAGCCAACCGGCAATTTCCTGTGTAAGATATATTGGAGTTTTTAACGGCGCGTTTATTAACGTTTATTTATACTGATGTCGTGGGTTATCGGGGATTTGCGGGTAGTTTACGACATAGGGGACTATTTATTTCAGTCGCTTGAAATTTTAGGTTTATGCAAAACATGTGTTGGACCGGTTAATTTAAGTTTTAGAAACATCGCCATTTTACCTTCAACTTATATTTAACTATTACAAAAAAACCGGCCAAGTGCGAGTCGGACTCGCGCACGAAGGGTTCCGTACCATTATTTATAAATAATAACGTTAAATAATATCAAGTAGAATTTTGGTCAAGTGCGAGTCGGATTTTAGTTTTCCCATACATTTTGAGACCCAGCGCCTGATGAAGGCAACGAGCAAAGTTTTTTAAAAGTCTTTTTGTATAGAAGCCCCCCTTAAATATTTATTTTATTTTGTTTTTAGTATTTGTTGTTCAGGCATCCGAAGAAGATGTTGAAGATAGAACGAAGTGGCGAAGATTAGTCTGGAAAGCTGACCCCACCACCATGTAGGAGTAATAGCTAGGAAGAGAGAGAGTTTTTAGTATTTGTTGTTATAGCGGCAACAGAAATACATCATCTGAAAATTTCACGGTTATGAGATACAGCCTGGTGACAGACGGACAGACGGACGGACAGCGGAGTCTTAGTAATAGTGTCCCCTTTTACCCTTTGGGTACGGAACCCTAAAAAGGAAAGAAAAATAAACAGTCATTTTGCACTAAAAATGTAGTTTTTTTTTTTTTTGCCAACTCCCTTCGAAATACATACCAGTCGTACTACTATTACTTCCTAAGTAGTAAGTAGGTATCCAGCGTCTAAGACTTTGATCATACCTAATTTCACTTTCCAATTTGAATTTGCCTTAGTCTAAAAAGTTTAAGCGTAAGCATACGTCTCCCCGTCACAAACTCAAATCGTTCATTTCGCGCTTGGTAGTTCTTTGTAACATAAGTACGTAGCAGCGTATCCGTCGAAATCCATCCATCACCCCGGACCGCGTCCGCTCCCGACTTATCTAAATCATCCTCAAATAAATCAACTGGAAAATTGAAACCTCGCCGCCCCAATGCTGAAAACTAACTTTGATTAACTTAATTCATTCACCTGATTAAATAATTCGAATACTTCGCTCAAAGGAGAGCTTCGAGAGAATTCGGTTTCGAATTTTGGGGTTGTTCTCTGCGTGTGGTACTTAATTTGCTTATTTATTTGATGGTTTAATGCTTATATTTTTACAATGAGGTATGCTGAATTATTACAATTCGATAAAAAAAACTGCATATTATATGCAAAATCATGCGACAGCTAAAGATGACATTATTATACCCTTTTATTAAAATATATATTTATTCTATAATATATATTATGATTCAAATACCTGTATTTACTTAGATTTTTACTAATAAGACGAGTCACCACCCAAGTGCAAAGATACGAGATATAAATCGAATGTACCTCCCCATAAATAGAATCGTTCACAGTCTTCCATGCGAAACAATTGAATACGTATAAGGAATCATAAATCAATGTAATCTACGTGATAAAAACTATTGAATCTCAGGCATTGTGAGGAGGCGATGCTATCAGCCCCCCCATTACACTTATCTTGTCCGTGCTTGTCGATATAAAACAAAATTGCCTTGCAGTTTGACAGTTTTTGTACGAGTATGGAAGCGACCAAGCATGATAGTTTTATTTTGTTACTTTGTTTGTGAAGCTTGTAATTTACACTTTGAAAAACATTGTGCGTATCAATGCGCAAACAAATCGAATCACTGTAAAATAATTTATTAACAGATACCTTAAATAATCAAATTATTACTTTTTATTCCCTATTCAAACCAAACATATTATTATTATGATATATATAAAACATATGAAATACAAATTACCAATGCCATATTTATTATTTTGTTGTGGTAAGCCCACCCTTTTAACTGTATTTACGTATTGGAAATGTTTAATTCATTACTTATTTTTTACATATTAAAACATAAAAGATATAGATAAAATGGTGATATTCACCCAATCCCTATTAACAGAGAAAACGCAACAAACTTCCGTCGATCGGAGCCCCACAGATGGTATCGAGCTGCGGGTTGATTCTGCGACTCCTTAGATGAAATTAAGATAAGGGTGCGTCCACACTCGGCACGTTCGGTAAGTAATTGGACGCGGGGCGCTATCGGGGCTCGTCAATCGTAATAAAACTCTGCAAATCGTCAGGATGCAGCCTAATAGGGCGGACTGATGCATTTTTGTTTTTGACTAGATGAATAAATAAATATCTAAATCAACATGCAGTCAAAATTAGCAGTATACGCATATGAAGAGGTCAGAAGCTTGTATTGAAAGGGAATAATAGATTTTTACCCCTTCATGTGCGTAAGTACTTCTGATGCTGACTGATGTACAACTGTACATTTAGTACCCTTAAGTATGGGTATGTACTTACCCCTCTATAGGGTTTAATATTCAAAAGTCAAAGTGAATAATACGAAAGTTGTTTAACGTCATTTTAATTTTGAGTTTGACAGACGTTTTACGAGTATACGTATAACAACAATTTTAGGTTTGTTTTGATTATTTAATGTCTTCAAGACGTGGAAAATAGTGATATATGAATATCTCATGATTAAAATTATGCTTCCATACCTTAAAATAATGCCTTTCAAAAGCGTCGAGTTTTTGTTCCCAATTCAAACCAAACATATTATATTATATTAAAGTGAAGTTGCTCCATTACCCTGTGATCAATTACACGAATTTCAAAAACACATTATCTCTTAGAACCGGACATGGTTACTTTTCGACCGAACAATATACTTACATTTTAACGGGATTAAAATATAAGTATTGTACGGTTTAAGTAATAAACTTTCTCCGATACCTACTTACCACGTATAGAAAGTATGAGTTAGGTGTAAAAGCAATTATTTTCACCATATTCGGTGAAATATAATAATAACTGCACTGCAGTTAGTCATTTCCGATAAGTCCAGCAAATCCGTGTAATGACGCATTCAGATAGGAAAACTGCGTAATTTTATTTCATTGAGAGAATCTCTTGTCTCCTGAAATATTTAAAGGAGGAGATTTGCTATCTTAAAAAACCTAAGGCCTAATATAAACATCAAAGCAACTCCTACATTATCATTCAACTCACTCTTTACTGAAAAATACATATTAGGAAAAATAATCTTAAATCACTAGTATTGGGGTGTCGTCAACAATAATTTGTCGAAAATGACACATTAATTTCGACTGTATTCCCTCTCACAAGCGCGTTACATTGGCTATGTTGTAATATGCCTGCATATATGCTGACATTTGTGGCAGATTTATTGATAACACCATTGCGAGTATTGCGACCCAATAGTTAATATCTCAAGGTAGCGTGCATAGGACTAAGCGAATATAATTCCTCTTTAAGCATGGTATGAACTATTACAATTACATAAAGCGGAAACATTGCCCCGAGCCTACAGCGGAATCCAATTAAGTACCTAACAACCTTCAGAAGGTACCGAACCGATTTTAAGGTTTCACGTCAAACCCAGTTCAGTACAAATAAAACAAAACAAACCGGTAATAACTACAACTGAGTTCATCCTCTAACTTTATAGTTAGGTACCTATTCTAGTTTATATTTAACTAGATTGGACTGTAGTCCGGGCGGTCAAACTTTCCGAACGCAACGTGTTAGTTACTTGCTAGACCAGGATTAAGTAGGTAAGTTAAATTTTATATATATATATATATATTTTTTTTAAATCATTTATTATATGTATATACATCATCCTCCTAGCGTTTAGGTAGGTTACGGTTACGAAATCGTCTGCCCTCTGACCTTCCAAATAAAAAAAAAACTAAATCTCGGTGGGACTACACCGGTTTCCTAAAGATGTATTGCTTGAACATAATGCCATTGTTAAATACCAACCATATCTCGTATATAACCCAAAGGTAGATGAAAAGCTGATTTATATATGTTGACTTATTTATCACCAGCCACAGTCACGATCATTTTGAACTTCCTTCCCAAAGAAGGAGGTCATAATAAAATATAGGTACATCCCACACTGCTTGACACGGGCCTAATACTTTACAATTTCAATTTTAATTCATGACAATAGTGAAATAGATGTATCAAGTGTTGGGCATTAAGATGACAACAAATAAGACGTTTCCCTTAACGTATTAAAAAAACTGCGTTTTAGAGGTATAGGTACTTAAATATTATGTTGTCCTTAAAATAGGGCGTTGAAACTTTTTAAAATACATATACAAACTACTCTAACAACTGCAATATTTGAATGAATATTGAATGATACAACATTAAAGTGGCGGCGTTGGATAAGCACCATAAATGAACTGGCCGGACAAATTCAAACACTACACAGAGAATTGTCGCTCAGTAAAATTATGCACATAATAGGTAGGCACCGAATTAGCTAATTGCATTGCGTGTAGTGTATAAATATACAAGCAGTAATAGGTAAAGATATTAGAATGATCTAACAAAAGAAACAGCTACAGAGTGGTGAATAGTACCTAAATTAATAAAGGAACAAGAATTACGTAGGTGTTATACAAAACATTTTATTTCAGAACTCATTGTATTCTCCTGTGAATTACAAAATATATTTAAATATATTTTCCATTTTCTCGGCTGAATGAGAATTCGAATATTCGGAATATTTAATCAAGGTTTCGCCTCTTAATCAGACCAGTGTTCTGCTTGAGAATAAATGACAGGGCAGGGCAGGTATGGGGCGAATTTAATTTTCCGTTCCAATAATTTCAGATACATTCAGACCCGTGACTTGAGCCGCCAAATCTACTATTATTGGGTATTAAAGGGCGCCCTGTATTTACGGCTTTATTTGTAATCATTGAATTTTTTGGGGTTCTTTACGCAAGGGAAGTACGAAAATAAAGATGGGGCTTTTTAGTAGCGGGTTGAAAATAAAGAATTCATTTCATCATTCGTCTAACGACCATGCAAATTTTGACAGGGCTATAAAACTTGTTTAGAAAAGAAAAGTCTGTTTCTCCGTTTATTTTGTACTAGCTTTCGCCCCCGACTTTGTCCGCGTAGAACTTGTTCATCGCGATAGAGTTAAAGTGCTATTCTTTTATTTCAGGCACTTACCTAGTTATCGCTCTTTCATGCAAAACTTCACCCTCTCAAGGCATAATTTCCAAGATAAAAGTATCCCATGTCCTTTGCCGGGACTCGAACTATCTCCATACCAAGTTTCATCTAAATCGGTTTGGGCGTAAAGAGGTAACAGACACACATACATACACACTTTCACATTTATAATATCAAGTATGGATTATTATTTATAGTATGTATACTCGAACTTTGTGCTTGCAGAAAATGGTAAGTTTATTCGAGGGAAATAATCCTCTTTTAATTTTCTGGTTCCCGCGTAGGTTTACCTAATATATATAACTGTAAAGTAAGTTTCACATTTTAGAGAATTTCAAAATAGGATTGTAAAAGGGAAAATTCAATATCTCAGAGCACAACAGCGCATTGTGAAGCGGACAATGAGGAAAGACATGATATTGGTTGCGTTGCGGCTGAAAGGAGTGAAAAATATCAACTTGGATATATTTTCAACGGTAAGGATAAAGGAGAATTGTATACAATGTGATTTTATAAAAGAGCAATTCTGGAATCGTCATTACGTTCCCTTTTATCAAGCAATTCACCCCTACCATAATCTCATTAATGACTTAATAGAAATTTGTTATATGACCGTGTTACTTTTTCTTAAAATATGATAAAGGTCTTCGTATACGAGTTCCATCTCTAATAATTGCCTGCCGGATTTCTATAAACAAATCTCAACGCCTGTAGGTATATTAGTATTTACTTAGTACATTCGATAAATGAGAACAATCAAATTCCTCTGAATTACCGTACGGACGTCTTGTGGAATAGATTCAAACAACTCTCATCACTGCTTATCGTATTCCAAAAACTTAATAAAAGCGGCCCATTTGTATTTTCTTTCAACGTCTCATTTTGGGACAATACGCCTAATGTAATGCCACAAATGAATACGGAATTCCGGGAGGGCTCCGTAAAACTGGGGAGCACCGGGATACTGCTCGGGGATTAATGTAGTAAGAGCCGGTGCATTTAATACAATTTCTGGCTTTTTTTCTTTTAAATACGGCAATAGTGCGAGTGCGGCAACAGCGGAAGCGACTCAAAGTGAATCAGCTCGAAGCGGACATGCCTGGATTAATTCGTTAAGACTTTCACAGAAGAACAAAAATAGACAAATCGGTAATCGCCTTTGTCCTAAAGTAATTTGCTTTCACCAATTGTTGATGTTCAATACGACATTTAAGATCGCTATTTGTTTTTTTGTGCGCCATTTGGTGCGTAGAATGAATGTCTTGAATGGAATAGCCGTATTATAATCAAATGGACGGCGGCGATTAAAGTTTCGCATGTTTTTGTTACGTCTTTGTTATGAGACCTCGCTCGCCCAACTGTTTTATTGCCCATTGAATGGGTTATTGCAATTTAATTATGTAAGCATTCTAATTTTATTTAGGTCATTGAGTTTTATTGGTTTTCTGTGAAATGGTACATTGATAATTCTTGCATATTAAGTAATGTTAACCATTTGCATGACGCTGATTGACGTTTCATCCTTTTGCAATGCGAAAAAAGTTCCTGTAGGTCACAATTTAATAGTTAAATACCGGACCAGTGCGAGTTAAACTTGCGCGGAGAGGGTTCCGTACCTATGTTATTTTGAATACCGAATTATAGGTTTTTCTATAATATATACGTAAAAGTCCATTTATTTACGTTACACGACCTTATTGGGTCACCAACTTCACGTTACGGTGCCATATTTCAACTCAATCGGTTCAGTAGTCGGACGGACAGACAGACACACGAGTCTTAAAAGGGTTCCGTTTTTCTTATTGAGGTACGAAACCCTAATAATAGAAGTAAACAGCCCAAGTTATAAATAAAAAGGTATTGGCGACATAATAGATTTATCTGATAAAAGAACGCCAAAACAAAAAAACATGTTTTTCTGGCGAGACACGGTTGCCCTCCGTGGCGGCGATATGGACCTAAAGTTCGCTCACACGTCGCTTATTCAATAGAATTTGATGTAGTATCTCCGCAATATTTCCGCGGCTTACTGTTTTCCCCGGCCCGGGGAATATAATAAGCGGGTTATAACATTTGCATATAGATCACCGTGTTCCCCCAAAAGTACCTATACATACTGTTATTTCCAGAAATTTCTTATGAAGAGCTGTAAATAATGCCCCAGTGTGTGATAGGCTCTGGTGTGTATTAGGTGGAGCATTAATTGAGTTCTACGTTCATGAATATTGATTCTGACGGAAATAATGATAGAGAAATTGCTCTTTTTGTTGCTCAATTATGTCGTTTATGTTTAATATGTCTTTTTGTGACGTGTTTCATATGGAGTAACGTTATTTCTTACACTGGTCGAAGTTATAATGTAATGGAAAAAAAATATACAAAAGACGTTAGTTGAGGACTTAGAAGTAGAAATCACAATCTCTTGGATGGGTTTTAGTTAGAATGAATATCACACTCTGTTTAATTTGATTTGTACTTATAATGTTTGTGCAATAAAATTCAAATAAATAAATTATGACCTAAGATTATTTAAAAGTGCCAAGTATGTGTTCAGGTATCCTAAGTATATTTCGATTTACAAATAATGAAAATAGTTAAATATCCGATTATGTTAAGCAAACTACAAATATGTATTTCAAAACATTCACATTTATGGATCAGTATAAAATGTGAAATAAGCGCTCGATATGTTTCAGCTTTTCGGTTCAATATCTACCCACTGGTTCAAAGCCTATAAAAATTCAGCGAGTGTCGCCGAGGGCTCAGAGGAAGACCCGCTATGGAGCATGCACTGCGATGCGCCACCCACATTGAGCATACGTTATTCATATTATTTTCGTTCGTATTAGATTAAAACTACAACAGATTTAGTTTAAATTCGCTCAAATATTCGTTTATTCATTACATGTGAACTGGTGACTGGATGAGCCTTTACTGTGAAATTGTGGATAATCTTGTATCAAAAAAGAGTTTTATCTATTCCTAGAGTTGGTAGAAGTAGCAGCAGCCGAAGCATCCAACTTTATAACAACACACCTTTATTAATATTGGGGAAAGGATATGTAACTTCTGTGGTTGATGCAATCCATATGATGCTGACACTACTATGCAACAAATCAACATGCAAAAGATTGCAATCAGAAATACTTACCTAGCTAAGTAAACTGATTGTCACATCTAATCTTGCCCAGCCTATCAAAACAGTTGCAATTGGCTTCGTGGCTTACCCACGATAACTTATGCCCACTCTCAAATGTACGGCTTGTATTGGCATGTGAAGCAGTGAACTGAAATAGGATTCGAGAGATGCAATTTCCTCAATTCAACAAAGGTTGTTGTAACGCGACTCACGTTCGCTAGTGACAGATCAAGCGGACAAATGTCGGGATTTAACCGAACGTCCATTTCGGACATTGTTTGGTTAAGTGCCATTTGATTAGCATTGTTACTAAAGTCCGAAGCCGATGCGTAAACGGCTGCAATTTGATATACATGTCATAAAATATGTCCTGTTGTGACGGCCTTCAGGTACGGACAAATGTTGTCTTCGTCTTTTCCTTTACAGAAAGTGTTGTAGGCAAATTAAGGAATGCTACAGTATAATACAACCTAACTCGTTGATGATAAAACTGTTTGGGTTAAAAAAGTCTTATATTTCTCACAATTTTACAAAGATACAGAGTTTCAAATAAGAGCTTATATTCCTATTCCTATAATATCATCTGATTATAATGATGATGATAATATGATATTATTTACTAGTATCTCGTATTAAGTAAATAAATGCATCATGCGCCGACATGCAAACTATTTACCTATTCGATATAATTTTCGCTGCACCCCATTGATTTAACAATCATTGTTTACTGCTCGTCATTAGCAAACGGGGTCAACAGTATTGACTGAATACTTTCAAATGCAATTTAATCCACCAACAAAGGGAAATCCAATAATGCTGAACCTATTTTAAACAGAACAAAACCCATGGCATTCCACGTCAAAACAAAAGCGCTTTCTAACTTGGACTTATAAATTCAGTTATCAAGATGTTAGGCGTGATCGTGTAAAGTATACATTGTTTCGGCCCCCGTCGATCGAAACAAATCGTTTTTTAAAGAGAAAGTGTATTAAACCAGTGAAAGGTTCGTCGTGATTCTGATTACAGCGCTTGACAAAATACTGCGTCATTTTCATTATCCACCAACATTGTTATCGTTCATCAGAATCATATTTTAGAAAGCTATCGTTCGTTGAAAATTTATGACTTTTATGATAAAAATATTAGGACATTTTAAGATAAAGGTAAGTCACGAACTGGCGGGTATAGTAGGGCAGATTGCTGAAACAAATTATCGTAAATGGACAAAAACAACATTTTTTAGGATCTAGTTAGGTACCTACATAGCTTTATGTTTTTGTTAGGAATCAACTCCTCCGTCGGCCATCCTAAATTTTATAGGGGTGAAAATATTTTGGAGATACACTTCAAAATTCACTAATAGTAGATAAGATAGATCGGCCGTCGCGATAACACCGCATGATTAAAGACCACGTATTGGCCCGAAACATGTCGAGCGATATTCGACGTTAAAGACGTGAGTGACCCGTTTATTATATTTCAATACGTCTGAGACTCACAGGAGTTTTCTATTTAAAATTCAACAACTTTGCTTTAGGTACTCGTAAAGTTTTGTTTGAGTTTGCCCTAAAGGATAATTTTAGATAAATATCGATATTTTTAATTCAAACATATTACACAGTATTACAGTGAGACACTAATGCACTGTGAAATGCATACAAGATTGCTTAAGTACTAACAAAAAATTGTGAAAAATCTTAATAACTAACTGAAGAAGGGCGATCATCCATCGCCTCACATAACGCAATATATGTATATTATGTTGATCTATGAGAGGAGGCCTGTGCCCAGCAGTGGGACGTATATAGGCTGATGATGATGATTGTGTTGAACACGTAGATTGGGCGCATTTAAAGTCAGCGAAGGCACACGCTGAGCTAGTTAGTTACAGCATCAATAAATTAAAGGTTCTAATTAGATAAGTTGTTTTCACAAAATAAATGATTTATGATTTAGATACACACGTCCAGTGTAGGCCCTAACTAAATAATATTATAAGACAATAAACTTATTTTTCAGCAGGACACTGCGAGATGTTAACTCCCACAGGAGCACATGAAAGAGAAGAAATAGCGCATAGAACAGGGGATTGGCCTAGCTGTGTTTAACTACTCAGGTTTATGTTTCGCATAATTTTCATATAATTGAAAACATTTTCACAATGGGTCGCAGTTCTAATCTCACATAACATACTTTTCTGGTAGACCTCATTAGGTAGCGGTAAGTGGTTCTACCACGGTTCTACACATTCACTTTTTAGCTGTACTTAAAAAGTTAAAATGATAATTCTACAAAACAATACATTGTAAGTATGAAATGTTTGTCGATGAAATAAGGGGCACCACACATCGCAACTAACACACAACTAATTTAGCGTGAAGAGCATCCTCCCTTAGGCTTGAATGAACTCGCGACTTTTAGCTAGGTAAATTTATTGAAGCGTTTTATTACGTTTTATAAAAGTTAAGGACAAAGCCGCAAAGCCGCCCTCGGGAAGCCCTAGCAAACGATCTCACAATAGGGCTCGCTGGTACGGCTTCTGCCCTTTGATTTACCATCACGATATAATTATGTCTGACACCGTACTTAAGTGATGTATTGTTACTTTCAATGTTACTAAGTTTTATTAATATTTTAGGTTGTGTGGCTGCTAATTTAGATAACGAAAATAAAAATCCCCTATTTCAGGCAATTCGGTTTCCATCTACAAGATTACCGAATTAAAAAATACTAGTATTTAAAGCATAATTGTAATAGTACATGTTCGCAAAGTTTGTGATGAGTGATATTCAAACTTGACGGTTAACCCGGAATACACAAATCTGAAAACCCGGAAAATACACGATGGAACTTCACACAAAACTTATAAACCTTGTAAACCTTATCTAAACGGAGATCGTCAAAAATCGATGGGGCTGGATTATGAAGTTTCTAGCAAATTGTGTACGTCTGTTTACTTTCTCCGTTGAGACCATCAAAATGCGCATAAATCAAAACTTCCAACACTCGGGGTTGTTCAAAGAAGACTGTCGCTTTCAATTTCCGAAAACGTTGCCCAACTTTATCCTGTTTTTGTTTGCTCTATTGATGAAGGAAATTTTTAATGTGTTTTCTTCAGTACTTAAAAGCCACGCACAAAATGCCAATACAGAATTGAGAAAACATGTCAAAGTTGATAATTGCATTTTCTTTTGTTTGCTTCTGTTCTGCGCACTTCCTTTGACAAAATATGTTTCTGCATAGCTTACCAAGTAGTAAATTCGCTTAGATGTAGAAAAATATTCAAGTTATAAGGAACCTTACTCAGTACAATGGGTAGTATTATTGTGACTTCACACCTTTAATAACATACAGAGCTCTGGTCGTGACGCTTGCGTAAATAAATTCGTAAAACGAGAGGCGTAAGTTCGAAAACGACTCTTCATTTGCTCAAAGCAGTTTTAACAAAGAGCTTATCGTTTAAAACTGTACCATTGTTCAGGTACATAAACTTCGGATTAGCAAGTGCTTACACCGTAAAAATCTTGGGAGTGCAACGTTCAGTTGTGCCAAGAAAAGAGGAAAAGTCTTTGTTCTTAGCAGCCAAAACAAATTGTGCGTTTGAGCGTTTGTTACAATAACAAACAAGGGGAACAGAGCACGTACAGGCGTTCGGCGATGGTATAGGCTCGGACAATTAGTTAGGTCAATACAAAAATATAACGACGAATATGTACGAGGAACCGAGCACCAAGGGTGTTGACTGTGAAGGTAAGAATAGTACATTACTTAACAAGGGCGGTAAAACAAAGAATGTCTCAGATCGCAGGTATTTGACGCCCGAGCCGCAGGCAAGGGCGATAATTATGCGATCTGAGGCTTTCTTTATTACCGCCCGTGTTAAGTACAGAATTTTATGTCACCCCCTGGCCAGGAAGTGGGATTTCCCGCGCGCGGAGCGTGCGGTAATTGCCGCTTTATGGCCAGGTGTGACATAAAGTACATTATGACAAGTTTACGTACCTTCCTAAATTTTCCGCTACCTATAAAAAAGGAAATTTATTGTCCGTGTCAGCATGTTGCATGTAGAATTTCTTAAAAAACGAATCGTATTAATATTTTTTAACAGAATCACATAAGTTAATTCCAAAGCACGGATACAGCACCGGCTGCAAGGTTTGCGGCAAATTGCATTTTGATTTTCAGGAAGTAGTGCAAAATATAATTACAAAATGGTATTAGTTTACTCAGCAGTTCAAAGCTTATAGGGGTTTTAGGGGCGAAGGCTACACGTTTGAAAATTACCCGCAATTATTTGTCTTTTACATAACAATATAAGCCAGCTTGCGAAAAGTCAGCCTGGAAATATGGCAGCGTAAAGCAGGTAAACTACTAAACTTAAGCACTGTCAAAAGTATGGGCAAAGTAATTTAAAACATTTAAACGGAATGGGCGTATTCTACAACCTCTGCCTTTTGAATACGCCGTACGTCTAAGCGCATTGGTCAGCCAAGGTACCGTGAGGAGAATATGTGTATATAGTTAGACCAAAGTTGGATTTGTAAACCCAATTTACTTGTTTGATTTGTGTTTATTAAAGGTTACATTAAGAGTAGACGACCGCGTGCTAACTGATTAGAATACCTCTAACGCGTTCAGGGAACTATCAAGTATGCGCGACAGCTCTTACCAATCGCATCCACTTTCAGTGGGCTCAAGCTTTATAACGTCGAGTATATTTTACAAGCAGCTTAATCAGTGCCAAGCAATTCGACGCAAACGCCTCGAGTCAGGTTGCCGTGAATGCTGGTATTGTTCATATTCGTGGGATATTTTACCATTTGTAGGTTGATTTTAGGTATACGTGTTTCTGAGAATGCTTTTTGTATATTTGGAATGACTTCGTGTAGCAGAATATATAAGTAATTTTTCTCAAAAATGGCCCGCAAACTGGACTATAGTCGCTACATATTGGAAGGTAAAGTGTATAGTTTAAGGTCAGATCCAAATTAAAAAGTAAAAAACATTGCAGGCCACATATATGGCCTGCAATGTCACATATAAATTCCTTTATTTGTCGAGTTACAAACTTTTTAAAATGTAGAAACTGTCATATAAAAGGAGGCACAGGTCGTATTCAGCCAATTCAGCTCGTATTTTTCTGTTGAAAACGCGACGTTTTTTATGTGTAATTTGCGTTTTTCGGTGGAAAAATACACTTGCGATTCTGTTAAAAAAAATAAACGGCGGGAAAACATGGTGTTTTTGACGTTTTAAGGTTATGTTTATCAAATCTTAATTAAATTTTTGTCTTATTTTCCCCATTTTTGAGAAAAGCATTATATTAGCCTCGGCCGGAATGGCAATTGCAGGCTTCGTATTATAATTAAACGGACTCGCAAGCTCGTCCGTTTAAACAAATACTCAGCCTGCAATTGCTCCCTTCCCGGCCACGGCAATAATGTACTATTTCGTTCAGTGTATATCCGGACACGGAGTGAATACACTAAAGGTTTACAACTAAAACTCACTAAATAACATTTTTTTTTTTATCTATCATCTAAATTTATTAAGTAGGTATAACAAATACCTTTTTAAATTTAAGCTCGTATCTCAACATCGTGTGTGTCCTCACTTCTAATATCATATTAACCCTAACTGTATGCCTCCATTTTAATTGAGCTCTCATGTGTGACATATTCCCAACTCAAAAGTTCTTATTCTTAAACACATGTACGAGTAGGTGTAGGTGGTGCCCTTTAGGTAAGCCCCGGCGTTTATATAACTGGCCATGAGTTGAGTAAGGTAGCACTTGAAACTTCGATCTGGAGCCGTGTTTTCGTGTTTACCTTCCAGGTTGATTGGCTTCTTAAGAACATTTACGTAAGTATGGACGTTGCGTGTAGCTTTAAAACAGTTTAGTATCGTAAGTACTAATTAGAATAAATCATTCTTTGTAGTATTTTGCATTATAACACAATAGAATAGAATAGAAAAACATTAATTCGTTTTTCTTTTTAATTTTTCAATAATAGTAGATCCATATTAAAGGGAAATTAACTCTGTTAGGCTCTTCACGAGTAAACCGCTTGACTGATTGTAAATTTAAACAAATTTGGTATTGAGATAGATTGACAACCTGGGATTCTGAGAATAACATAGGATAATTTTTGTCGACACAAGATCGTTTTCGATGTAATAAACTTGGTAACCCAGTCAACAAGAAATTGACATAGTATCGTCGGTATCAATCGTCATCAACATTAAGAGTAATATTATAAAATATTAGGGTAATTTTCTAATCTGTAAACCGGAGACAGAGATACGCATCTCAAGGAAGGCGTTATGATTTGTCGGCGCTCTGACACAGCAATATCGCACCTGCATAGAGGATCAGGGAACAGAAGGATATCCACGGAGGGGCCAAATGGTACAACGTAGTTGGGGGACCGAGGTTGTTTGTTTTATGACGACTGGATCAATATTTTGCGTAGATAAAAAAATCTGGCCCCGTATTATGGTCGCGCGATAGCGTGATAAACGACAAGATAAAGCATATGTCACTTTCTATCGAGTGGTATCAGAACATGACAGATGCTTTATTTTGTCGTTTATCACGCTATCGCGCGACCATCATGGACACACACAAGGATTTTTTTTAAAATTGCGAATGAGGTTTGCTCATGGCCAGTATATATCCAAATGGTAAAAGACCAGTCCGAAGATGGTCAGACTAATTTTGTATCCAGGGTAACAGAATCCCTGGCTGCATCCTGACAAACACCTACACACTGATAGGTCGGGTACCTACTAAGCTTCAACAGGTTATGTATAAACATTAAATTAACATTGCAATCCGGCTGTAATATTCTTCATTGTGATTACAGTACGAGTCATGATTTCTCCAGTTGATTAGTAAAACGTTTACGGAAACTTCATTGAATTCGAGAATTGACTCGCTTCACTCGACAAAGACCGTTTCTTCGAATGGAAACAGCTTTCCGGTTGTTTCCATAATGTTCATCTGACGTTTACTTTAATTAAAAGGCATTTCATTTGCAATCTTGTTTGACTCTAAAGTATTGGAAAATGTTTTTCGAGAAAAACTTTCAATAGCTTTAGTTGAAATTGTCGTCTCTACTTTCCCTAACGAGGTTCTTTGCAACTGCGTTTTTAAGAAATGAAGTGCCACGTCGGAGAGCAAAATAATGTAAAAAACGTAAGAATAAGATTGTTTAGCCTCCTTTAGTGTCCTGACTCCAGGGGAAGGTTTTTCTTATATACATGTACGTACATATGTAAACACTTTATATTGTACACAATTACAAGTCATGTTTTTACTTACACAGGCAGCATAAGATTAATTTACCAGCGAACCTTTGAGAAATTGAGTTGCTTTCAACTAAATTTCTAGGTAGAACGAGAAAGACAAACTTACACCACGCATAATAATGCAAATGCAAATAAACACTTGTTTTTCGAAATAGATTCCCCTTCGCTCATTCCTTATCCCCAAGGTTGTCACGTGTTCACTCATCTGATAAAACTCCCATTAACCGCCACACACTGAAAAAACGTCTGGGTTAAAAATAACAAAAATACTGTCAAAAATAACCCACCGAGTTTGTCAATATAGCACCTGCAAACTTTGTAGCTAATATTAAATAAGTCAACTTTGTTGTTCTCACTTATCAAATAGTAACCGATACACTTGGTTAAAAATTGTTAAAGTTAAATTGGCTGCAATTAGCCAATTTTTACTTTGTAATCAGAGAAAACTAACCCAGTTATTTAGTATTTTTAAACGATTTATTCGGTAACTACATGTTTAAAATTAAATAATGCAGTTGTCAGCTAATACCAGAAGGTTGCGTGTTCAAATCACGTCGGGGTCACCAATGTAGAAGAGAAATGTGCTCCTATATAGGAATAATATACAGTGTTAATATATACATGAAAGGGATATCTACAAACAATATACATATACAATAGAGAGATCTCTCAGGGACCGAAGTCCAATGAGAGTTGGTTGGAAGTTCTATATACGCAACTGACTTAAGAAACTTCGATAGCGCGATGCAGAACATGTCAGATTTGACCGTTGCCTAGGAAGGATTATATTTACTAAAGCAACTTGTTTGTTTCTTAGTGATTCACGCAGTTATTTGGAACAAAACAACATATCTAATATTAAGCAAGTCGTGCAAGGTCTGTCATTAAATAATGCACTAGTTAAACAATGACAGTGTAAAATTCGTTATTTCTAACTGAGTCGGGTAAAGATTATCTTTACCGAGATCTTCATTCGGAAATTAATAAGTGTTTTGTTACAATAACCAAAAACGTTTAACAGAATTTGCTTGTTTATCATTTACTAAGCATTTTTTCGCATTTTTATTAAATCTTGGTTGTATGTAACTAACTATTTTTTAACCGAGCCAAATTGGTACTTTGCTAGCGTTTCGTTTTTTCAGTGCATGTATCAAGCATTTTAATACATGAACTTCGAGAAAAAAGCCGAGCTCAAGATGTCTCAAGTACTTAAAACAGCAGTTCAAAGAAGTAATAAGTAGATAAACTTCGACAGCATAAACTACTTTAAAATTTGTCTGAATACTTATGGTTTTAACAGCGGTAAAGATAAAGGAAATTGATGACAGACGAGTGTTATTTCCCCGCCTTGCATGGGGCTAAATGCAGTGTATAAAACGACAAGTGTCTGCAATGTCACAATTCAAACAAAGGACGCTTAGTAATTCATAGACGACAAGGGAAAACCATGTTCCTTAGTTCATAATCAACTTGTTAGCCACTTATTAGAGGGGTGAAATTACTTTCTAAAATTGCTATAGACATTCTAGTACGCTAATTTCTATAAGCACATATACTTATCACTGTATCTGTGTATAAAGATCAATCATGAATTTTAATATCAAGTACTAAATCAAAATCATTTGTAAACTTCGCTTCGAGTAGCTAAGTGAAATTAAATTATTAGGCAAATAAATAGCCGTGTTTTAATAGAAATACGGATCGACAAATAAATTTTATTGGATATACAAGTAAGTGAATGTCTAAACAAGAGGCGCTTTGGTTGTTTCCAATAAATCTTGAACACGGAACGAAGCGCAGTTACAATTTGAGTGCCTGAACTGTATCTTTAGATGCGCACGAGTATTTTCCATAATAATAAAATAAATGATGCAGCTAATATGAGTATTCCTTATGAGTAGCCCTTAGAAGACGAGTCCTAGGGTAAAGAAACTACTGAATCCATCTCAGAAGATATCTAATCAATATTCGCTTGCCCTTTTCTTATTAACTTGGGGTCGGTGCAGCACAGAAGAGATCTAATACAAGAGAAAATAGGTACTAACTTACCTTAAACTATAAATAAGGTATATACTACTGGATAAATGCATTTAAGTACCTACTCCTATCGCAATCATTTTGATTATCATTTAGAGTTTGCTTAATGACTTACTGGCACACAGTTTATCATTAAAAAAAATCGAAATTGAATACGTAATAATCTCACAGCACAAATCAGTTTAAAATGTTGCTAAAACATAACTTGGGCGATTCAGTTGAGTTAACGCCGTAGTTTGTGCACGAGCGCAGGAATTCGCGCCGCGGCGCGCCGTTAAAAGTTTATTTGTTACAATTTGCCCGCTTGTGCCGAAATGTTTCTTTATTGTAAAGCCTGAAAATTCGTGGTATTTTACTTTAAAAACTTCATTGTTCACATCGGTCATGTACATGCCAACAATATAATCCATTGTTCGTCATTGTATTTACATTCAATAGTTTACTATAAAGTTTGACAGCGATCCTTTATAAAATAGCTCTCTGCAATTAATTAAATCTGGCACCAAGCTGATTAAAGTCACTCAACCGAAGTCTCATACATTAGTATGGTGGATAAAAGTACAGCGCCTCTGGCGGTTACGCAATAGAACTAAGAATCGCCATACTAAATCGTTTACGCAGTCGCTAGCGAGTACGGTAATGCAAACATTGCAAACTCATGGTAAGGGTACAGGGCACATTCTACGAGGTACTTGCTAAGCTATCGCAAGTACGTAAATGTATTAAAGTAAGCAAATTAACATACTATTAATATGCACAAGATTACTTAGACTAAAATACACTTAGTTAAATACATTGTATATGTTTTTGCGACAGGGGCTAAAACAGTTTAAATCTAAACTCCATCCTGTATCCCACGCCACGCTCGTAACAATATTTTAATCAAATCGCTTACTCTGTAGTGCAGGCCCTACATGTATAAGCACGATTCGAATCTCAGTAGGTATCTAAACTTTAATGTTATAAGGAACTCGTGTATTCATTCATGTAGCATAGCATAATTAACCAATATCCCTATTACAAATTGCTAAAGACGCGTTTAAAATATAACCCCAAAGTTCCCGGACACACAATTCACGCACGAGAAAATTCTGCCCATAAATCAACACATGCGTCAAACTTCTAAGCTCAGATTTATAATTGCCAACCCCAGTTATTATAAGTTCATTTCAGCAAAATAATTATAATGTACTCCCCTAATTATAAAATGTTTGTTCATTTTGCAAGTTTCGGTGTAAGATTATTTAACCTTTGTCGGAATACAGAATTTGAGTTGTGGAAGCTGATTTTGCAAAGCTGGTTTGTTGGATAGCAATTAAATATGGTAGGTTACAGTCAAGTTTATTTATTGTTTCATGCGAAGTGGTATACCCAATTACTTCAATTTAATTTGTGGTAAGTAAGCATTTATATAGGTTACGCACACGCAGCCTAGTTAACATGGATTTGTCTTGAAAAGGACAATCACCAGCAATCGAGACAGCTGCCAGCTCTTTGGTCAGAAAATTATTTTATTCTTATTTATACTTATTTCGTCATTTTGGACACTTGCTTAAAATCTTTACAAATCGGGGAGCATAATAGCTAGTTAGAGTAACCATTAAAACGGCGAGTACTTATTAAAAACTCAGACAAAACGAAATTCAGGCAGTTGAAACTTAAGCGCGAATGTTTCACTTATTTGTGCCGACAACTTAACAAAATTTATTATCTCACTAAAAGTTTTGGGAAGCTACATTGTTCATAGCAGCGTGTGGAGTTGCGAATTTAATTTACTCGCTAAATACTAGAAATTCATAACAAGTTCTGGTCATACATAAATACACAATATACGAGTTAAGATTGTTTCAGTGCCAAACGCATTAAAAAGGAGATCAAATTAAAAACGACACAAGTACTGTTAGATATTACGCTTTTCAATTAAATTTGTACAATATGCAGAAGTTCAACCTGGGAAATATGGAGGCGGTTGGCATTCGTACGGAATAGTGCAACCGTTTCGAGAGATTAAATTAGTTATAGGTACCTATATGTAATAAGTTTTTAAATAATCCAGCTGTTTTTACCTGGAAAACGTTCGAAATTTAATTTGGGTTAAACAATTTAAGTACGAGCATGTAAAAAACCTTCAAGATTAAATATGGTAGGTATCACTGAAGAAGACAAAAATATTTATATAGAAACATAAATTAGCAAATCTAAATTTGCTTAGCTTAGTTTGGACATTCCTGTAAATGCTAGTCAGAATCGTTAGTAGAATCTAAATAATAAATGAAAATTAACATTAGGTACCTAAATGAGAAAATACTTACGATTTTTAAAAACCAACACAACATTCGACAATGCATTATACTAATTCAGAACACAATTGAAACCTCATTAGGCTTGTATGGAGCTGAATACAAAGCGATCAGATCAGGTAAGTCAGCGATTCAGAAAACGGTTTTCTATCAAACAGGATCCCAAGGCTTCACTAAAGCATACTCTTCGTATCGGCTTCAAATTATTTGCTTTGACTCAAAGCGAGGCACATTGGATCGAGAATATCGAGATGCAGGCAGTCTACATATATTTATACGTATTATTATATGTTAGTACCTAATTAATAAGATTCTTTGTGATCCGGATTGAAATTGAAACTCGTTATTGTACATTTGACAGATCATTGGAGGAGGTTTTAGGCGGTCAAATTCTTAATAAATACCTGCCTTTTTAACCTTGACGTTGGCGGAATCATCGACAATATCGATGGGGCCATAATATACAAAGATTTTTTTTTTCTTTGAACATTTTTGAAGATTGATTGAAGAGGGAGGGAAAAGTTCTGATGCAGCTAATTATGAACTTGTTCAAAACGGCTGACGGCTTACCTTTTTTTTAACCTTACTGTGGCTTTAAATAAAGCGATAGGAGTGCGCGGTTGGAGAGTAGCGTGGGGAAAATCCAGGGGTAACCTCCGACACGACCACGTCACGCGGGCAGCTTAAACACTGGACATAGGTACTCTAAGAGTTTGCGCTCCAGTGAGATTGATGGACCGGCTTTAACCGAATCTGAGGTGTGAGTGGAATCGAGCTAATGGGAGTTTTGTCGTAACTAACCTAACCTCCTCCTTTACTCGTTTATTTGCCTCAAAATCATATCAAATACTTTGAAGTCAGGGACAAATTAAATGTCTCTCTATGCCGCTCTTTGTTTAATTACTATATCTCGTAATTAAAATAAAATTAAATGTCTCTCTATGTCGCTCTTTTTTGAATTACTATATACTGGGCAAGCCGCACAGGGGCAAGTTATGCGGAAAACTTATTTTCATCTCTCCTGTTCGGAAAGTTCGATTTTCATGAGTAGATAGCGGGGTTGAATATCGCTTTTCCAACCCTAGGGTGGAAAGTAATCAGTAAAGGGTCGATAATGCCTATGCTACTCCTCTACAGTTCCAGGCGTTTATAGGCTACTGTGTCCGCATACCATCAGACTAAGGCGAATATGAAGAGTACGGCGGCGATATTATATTAGTCTCGGAAACCATTAAACCATTATTATTACTATAATTACTCAAAAAATATAAAGGGAACTCTAAAAACTTTGCACGTGCAGAAAAACACATTATATTTACATATAAAGCCCCTGTTTTTAATTACTGTAAAGCCGTTCGTTACATTCGTATGCGGTTTACTTTATTTGTTTTATGATACACTCGGACTCTCAGACGAAACGGAAATATCCCGTATTTCAATGTTTGTTTACTCCCCATGTTTTCACCTTTTTACAAACAGAAATACAGCAGTTTTACCGTTGATAGGGAGCAAGATTGGTTAACTAACTAAATAGTTTTATGACTACACTACCACAGTGAGGAGTCGATTTCCTTAAACTAGAAACTCATTAATGAAACTTTGTTTTATGTGTCGTAACAATTACTTTATTATTACTTTGATTAGATAGGTACAACTTGGTTTTGGTAAATGTGCATTTTTAGCTACAAATAATCAGGTTTATTATACATATGAGAGTGCTTTTTATGTAAATCGATTAATTTATATATTTAGGAATGGCGGCAAGTAAGTAATGCAAAAAAGTTAGAGACTATCCCCAATCTCTTTGGAAGATAAACGACCGCATTCAACTGTGATCGTTTAGATTTTTCAGGCTGAAACTGGGATGCGTATGGCCCAGTTTTATAGCTTTCACTAAGTGTCAGTAATCAGTCTTCATTGTAGACAGTTGACGATCTTCCATCATCGCACAATAGGTCGTTCTAAGAAATCGGGAGAGTTAACGATAATAGCCAACGTCTATCTAGTGTATATCTAAATTGAAATAAAACGTCACATCTTAAGTTAAAGTATGCCTTTCGTTTCGATTTTGACAATTAATACTTATGTTAATACTGACGATTCCTAACAGTTATTTAGTAAGTCAAGTCACATGAAAGAAAAAATCGTAAACCAAGCGACAGGTAAGTATCTACTTACATTACATTCATGACAAATTGTAAAGGACGCGCCACACCAAAGCACTCTGGAGATGCTGAATGATTTATCATATTCCTCACAAAGCCAGAAAATCCGGTGATACACAGCGTTACACCGCATCAAAATAAGAAAGGCCTTTGAAGGCTTGGTGGCGGGCCTTTATTTATGGAGCCTTTTGTTGCGAAATATAAATAGTTCTCGCTGAAATATCGAATGCTAGGGTGCGTTGAAAATTAATGATGTGGTCAGTTTGGATTGGATTAGGGTGTGAGATGGTAAAAGGGTGTTGTAAGGCTTTGTAAAACAGCGAGGTTAATGGGTACAGTGAATTTATCAGGGGTCTCAAGTGTTTTGCATTGCTTGATTGGTAGAGTAATGGATATAGCGTGGACTGGGCTCGAAAAGGGGGCATGAATCAAGTGGGCAATCAGGGGAAAGCTTTTACTCATTATTGCGCTTTTGCATATCGAAGCCAATGTGGGTATAACGGCCTCTGCTATTGAATTAAAACTGGGGTTTGAAATTACATACATATTTGTGTGAAGTGCTTCCGCATTTTAAATATGATTTCAATAACTTTACCTACAATCTACAATACAATAACAATTTTCTTTATAAAGCATCAAAAATAGTATAGGTACACAAAAGAAAAACAAGATTAACTTAAACATGTGCACGTGTTTTGGTGAACAATAATAATATTTATATTGTATTTGTATTGTAATGCCATACGATTAATAATAATTGTATTGTGCAATGGCAAAACAGGCGGTCTTATAGCTAAAAAGCGATCTCCTCCAGACAACCTATGTAAAAATTAAACGTCTTTGATCTTTATCCAAGTACAAGTAAAAATCTAGGAAATGTTTTTAGGTACATTTACGGATTCTGCATCCGTAATCCGAGATCTTATACCTATTGTGAATTTAACAGGTGTGTGTATATATTAAAACTGTTATAGTCATAGTCATAGTCATTTATTAATAATAAATATAATAATATATTAATAATAAAATATAATATATATATTATAATAATATATATATATTTTTTTATATAATATATTTTTTTATTTATAATATGTGTTAACAGTTATCGTCCAATTAAAAACTTAATATTTCACGAGAACCAATATTTAATGCACTTACGGCAAACAAAAGGAATCAAATAAAACAGGGCCGTAGCGAGAAGCCATAAACTTTTATTTGTATTACACCCTCGTTTGAATAAATTTTACTACCGCGTCGTAAATATTACCTACTCAAATTATACGAAACGTTAACAATGTCAGTTTTTTGTTAGCAGACAAAACAAAATTAAAGACGCGAATGAGATGGCGTTATGTACTATGTAGAATATTATTCACCCTTAGGATACATTGTACGTGCGTATCGTGCGAGTTTCGATCAATTTCATCAACAGAAAGAAATAGAAATTAACCAAGTTTTTATTCCACAAAAGATTGTATAAAGTTTCTTAGTTTAAGAGGAGTCAAAAATAATAAAAAAAAACACTTTGTACTCTTAGTTTAAGAGTCAAAAATAATTTAAAAAAAACCACTTGTATTAGGTACCTAGAAGTTTTAAGATTTGTGAAATATGTTCAGTTCTTAATCGATAACAGCTAAACTACACTTGAAATATTCACTAGCGGATAATATATGAGTAACCTTATAATATTATAACCTCGAGTCATAATCTTACTTTATGTCACGGGTCACTGGCCGCGCGGGATGTCCGAGATACGGGTAATGTCTCTCGTACATAATTCATACCGCGTCTTCTATTCGGGTTGCGATAAAAATTCCTCGCATTTCAGCCTAACCTAAGCTGGCGCTTAGCACGCTGGGTACGGCTAAATTTGTACAGATGGACGCTGTGATACAACAAAAAACACTTTAACTTTATTGTACAGTCAGCAGCAATGGTTGCTACGCGGGCGAGGTGCTCTAAATGATCTTCTCACATCTTTATTATTATTCATTTAAATACATGTAAGTTTACAGCATAAAATAACACAATTATATTAAGGAAATAAGAGCTTTTGAAGATCATTTTAAACACCTCGCCCGCGTAGCAACCATTGCTGCTGACTGTACAATAAGGTAAGGAATATAAAGATTAGAGTAGAAAGTGGAGTGGCTATTGGGCCAATTCTTAGGCTTAGATTCGATTATTCTATATATAAATAAAGTTCGTGGCCCAGGGGCGCCCGCGTACCGCGTGCGGTATGCGTTGTTAAGCATTGTCGGCTCAGGTCAGTTCTTGGATGCTCCCGTGCTTTGGAACGCACGCTAAGCAGTTGATCCCGGCTGCTGCTGTCTATGATAGCAGTTGTTAACCCAAGTTCGAGGCCTTCGGGCGGCCTGAGAACTTCTATCAGTCAAGTTGCCCCTCGGGTTGGAAGGTCAGGATGGCAGTCACTTTCGCTTAAGTATAGTTTAAACTTTAAAGGAACAGATACGCTTTATACATAATTTTACGAGTCTTTTTGAAAACTAAATTCTTGTGGAAAGGTAAGAAAAAATCAACTACCTACTTGTTTACTATAAGTATCCTACCTAAATTTAAGTAGTGAATAAGGATATAAAAATAAGCCATCTAGGAGAACAGTAATCCCGCGATCAAAGGAATCGTATCAGATTGCAGAAATAATATCCATTGTCTACGAGAATCAATTTTAACAGGCACCAGACGCCTTACAGTACAATTATTAAAACCAGTAACATGACTTGTGTTTAAATATGTTTTTTAAAACATTGCCTTCTAAATGAGTACTCGTTTAGTATAAATGAGTCAGTCCATAACAAAAGGGCCCTTATGGCACTTTCTAGTTTCGTAGATATCAGCGTTTTAGTAAAATACGGTAAAATCACATATTTTTTGTTTTTTGCATATTGATAAAGTATAAGACTAGATGTGTATTTCTAGCTTGGTTTCACACGTATAAGTTAAGTATTTCTACCTTTAAATTAGTTGTAAAGTTTAGTAAAAAAGGGCCCTTATGGCAGAGGTCAGATAATAATGATATAAAATAGGTTAATAACTTATTCTAATTACTTCTAACCATTTTCTGTATTATTTATTTGCCTTTTCTGTTTACTGAATTCTAGTGGTACACGTTACAAATACCTATTTCTAGTCTTAAGTCAAGTAAGTTCTAGTCGTGCATGACCGTTGCAAAAAAATTTGTTTCTTATTACATTTCCTATTAATTGTATTTTTAGAGTTCCGTAGCCAAAATGGTGAAAACGGAACCCTTATAGTTTCATCATGTCTGCCCGTCCGTCCGTCCGTACGTGCGTCCGTCCGTCCGTGCGTCCGTCCGTATGTCACAGCCGACTATAAGCTCTCTAATTATGAAAACATATGGTAGGAAAGTATTATTCTATGAATTGCTACATAATAGTAACGTGAAATTTAAAAAAGGTAGAATTCTGAACAAATGAGGTGGTGTACAGTCACCAGCATTAAAATCTGCCAAAACAATGGTGGCATAAATATCCGACACAGCTCCATTTGTAGGGCCGTAAAGACGGGTCAAATATTTATGGCGCCTTTATTATAGCAGATATTGATGCTGGTGACTGTACATTAATAAATACTTAAGACGATTTTTGGTTTGATAAAAATACGGCTACTGGTTTTTGAGTAATTGCTGAAAAACTGTTTTGCCCAAACAAAAGGGCGTAAGTGCCGTGAGTTTACTATGAAGATACGACCTTTTTCGATTCGACGTATCGGATAGTGGGTTTAAATATGGACTAGTAGGTGTCGGTACGGAACCCTTTATTGTGCATGGTCCGACACGTACTTGGTCGGTTTTTTTTTAAATAGAGTTAAAAAATAATTTTTACTATGCGAAATTGCTTTTTTGTATAATTTAAAAATTACGCATAATTCAAAAAACTTGTAATGAAAAGATTTATTCAGAATTACGTTCTAATACAAGATTGCTACTTAGACTATGTAAATATTATTATTTACTTACATTTTTGGTTACATTCGTCCATAAGGGCCCTTTTCTCAATTGTATGGAAGTAAACCTTGATTTTCATGTAACTTTAATCGGTCATAAAATTGAAACTAATTGACATAGAAAAAAAATAAAACCTGTTTAATGCTTGTCTAGACTTATTACAGGTAAGTATGGTATACTACACGGAAATTGTTAAATTTATTCGTGACGAGATAGAAAAATTATCATTTTCTATACTTATAAAAAAATATATATCACGTTAGGATTTTGTTTTTATTTTCCATTCGATGTGTTAAGTAAACTATTTTCTAGCATACACTATGACAAAGATCACAAAATACGAAATAATAATTCACCTATTACAAATTTCCTTACTTTTTTATGATCGGCGCCTTGCACTGATCAAAGGCCATTTTTTCTCAACGGGATAGTGGAATTGAAAAATCTTTGATTGTTTCCTATAGAAGAGAACCTCAAGATTCAGGATCTACCATCATCTATGTAACTTCCCACGGGAACATACTTTAAATGAGTTTTAAACTTCTCTTAGTTATTTCTCAAAAGTGCATTTTTGGGTTGAGTAACTTTGACGATTTATTAAAAAAAAAGTATGGCACTTAGGGACATGGTGATCATTGTTTTTGGTAGCCTATGTATTGTAGATTATAGATCCGTGCGTAACTCAATACCGACCACAAAGGCCCCAGTGAGCTGGACGGTCACAAATAGTTTGATTGTACCAATTTTAACTTAGGGCCTATGCACACCGCGTTTTTAGGGTTCGGTACCCGAAGGGTCAAAACGGAACGCTATTGGCGACCAACAGCCAACCTACGAGTAGCACGAGTAACTAACATTTTACAATTAAGTTTATGAAATAAAATGGCAATTCTCTTGACATCATGTTCTGCTTTGCAACAGTTTGCATAGTTCAATACTATTTGCGTCATTTTAATTTATCATTCCTTTTCCAATAAAAACTAGTTCAGTTCATTACGTGATGTCAACAAATAGCAAAAGAAATTGAGTTCATTACATTGTGTCGCTATTATGCTTTAAGAATAAGTATCCAGTCAGTGTCAAAAATGTTATGATTGTTATTTAGGGCAATTTTTATTTATTTATCAGTCTTATGCAAGTGGTGCTTGTATGTAAAATAGTGTCATTTCCATTGAAAACGTTCGGGTGAAACGGATTGTAAAGAATAACTAAAGTTGATAAAAACGTTATTATTCGAAATAGTCAATCATCTCAATCAACTCCAAATAACAAATACCCTTATATGAAAACAATAACAACGTACGTCTGGTCATTACTATTATAATCGCAAAAGTAATAATATTCATAGGTACCTAAATACCTACTACTAAACAAATCGGAGGTAGGATTTGTTAAAATATAAGCCGCTTGTACCGTAAGAATATTAGGTTAAGTAAACTTAGAAATGGAGGGACGATAAGCTTCTTTTCACATCACCTATTCGGATAAGGGCTTTTTCTTCCCTGCTAGGAGGGATCAAAATGGCACTTTTCTTCCCTGCTACGAGGGATCAAAGTGGCACTTTCCTGTAACGAGTAATTGTATTGTATCGATTTTGATAGTTAAGTATTGTATCGATTTTGATAAAATAAATGCACAACCATTGTTATTTCAGATCTTTTATTATCCTCAATAGGTGATGTGAAAAGCAGTATGTGTCACGTGGAAGCAAAATTATTTCCACCTTGGGCGTTAATTCTTGAATCCCTCACTACGCTCAGGATTCTATTTTAGAATCCCTCGCTACGCTCGGGATTCTATTATATAATCCTTCGCTTCGTTCAGGATTCAATTTACGCCCACGCCGTAAATATGTCATTTTGCTCCCTTGTGACACAATCTACTATTATATTTTTTTCTGCTACTTCCTCGCACATATATGTTTCTTTTCTTCTACATGTTAACAATGTGAAAAGGAAGCATAATATACTCATAATATTACAGTAAACAGTTTTAGAAAACATAGGTAGGCTCTACGTTATTTACATATGACATATATCCTGTTTAATTAAATCGATTTGGAAATTTCCGCTCTGAAAACCCATCATTATTAGATTGACAGACCTATCAACCTGTTTGTATATAAATATGGAGTTAGTAGGTAAATTCATTCTGTATACCCACTAGAAAAGGTGACGAAATGCAAGTAAGTCCTGCCTAACTCAGTTTAAGACCGGTACTTTCTCACTTGCACCGTAACAATAAGCTATAAAATCAAAATAAAATTGGTATTCTTAAACTATATTGTGTAAGTCGCATTGTACTTCGTACAGAGTTACGTACCAACAACCGCAGGACGGATCCCTAAGGCGCCGAAGTTGCACCAACAAATAACCCCACATGCGGAGGTCCCGGGGGCCGAGAAACTTCTAGAAAATGGCTATGGCTCATTTGTGTCCAAGCGCATTCAGTTAAACTAGGGACCAGTGAAAGGTACCCTCGTAAGTAATGGGGACCCCTAATAGAAGTGATTTTCGATTTTATAAATGATGCCTGGCAGTGCAAGAATGATTGTATGCTCTGTACTAGACCTGTGCTGTTTTGTAATCTGATGAAGAATAACAAAGTTAGAACACAATTGGAACCTACATTATCCTATTATCTCTCGTTTTCAAACACCTAAACTAACATACGTACCTGACCATCAACATTTCATGACGAAACACTTGTCTTTACGTACCTGTAATCAAAATTAGGCATTATTAGGAAAAATATTAAGTAAACAAACAATCCACTGTCCAATCGTTAACAACCTACTCGCGAGTATACATAGTGGAGTATTTATGCGCACAAAGTTGGTACGTGGTTTACACCATTCCATACGAGTGCGTTCACATCACAACCAACTTGACACAACAAAGTTTCATTAACTCCAACCATCGGAATATGGCCCTAATAATAAGGCTTCGACACACTTGTTAACATCGCTTAATTTCTTAATAGAAACAAGAGAACAACGACCGCAGCCGACGTGTTAATCACCTCAATAAACGCCCGCAGAACATAAACAATTTGGAACTGTTTGTTTACGCTCGCTTTACAGAGAATACAGACATGAACATTCGACTGCATATTGCAACTACAGTAAAACGAGTGTTTTGCAAGTTTAAGCCTTAAATCCATGAGGAAAGACTTAAAACCTAATGTCGTACAAGCGAATAGTGCAACTGTGACATTGACAGCATTCATCATGCGACTTTGAGTTTTGAAGTAATAACTGTAGGGTGTAAAATAAACCGTGTGACAAAGATTATGTAAACGACTCAAAGCGTAGTCGGTGCGTAAAAGAGACGATAAATTTGGAATACATTTTACGCTCTGCTTCTTGCGTTGTTTAGACAAAGTTGGAAGCAAATCCTTATTGTCTGATATGATGTTGATATGGATTTTGTTGCTTGAAAACGCTTTCGATTTAATATGATACCGTAGAAATTGAATACGTTGACCTAAAACAATAACTATTATATGTATAATCGTTAATTAGCAGCAACAGAGATCCAGACAGATGTGTTTAATTTTGTGCGACTCTTCAATCGACGGGATCCATCTAAGTAATAAGCAGCTTATTTATATTCAGGCCTGTCACTTACCATTATTTAGAAGTTATTATATATGCCACTTTGGTGGCAAACAAGCGTACGGCCCGCCTGATGGTAAGCGGTCACCGCACCCTACAAACGCTTACAACTCGACGCTTACAAATCATTTATTATTGTGCTTATTATGAAGCTCTCATATTTAGAAACCACGTAGAGCTAAGCATATAGCAATAGGTACTGAATCTTAAATTTTATTTTTATTTTATTTATTAAGAACCATACAAAAAACGCTTATAACTAAAAACATGAGGATATAAGTACGGCAGATCCCGATCTAGGCTGAGCCTGTATCTTGAGACCTAACAGTACACTACATGAAATAAAGTTAAAATACTATAAGTACCGTTTTTTACTCTACAAAATACTGGAAACCCTCGTTACAAACTTTAATTAATTACTTCAATTTATGAGCAGTGTGGGTGGGTTAGACAATGATTGGGCTTAAAATAACGAAAATTAAATTTAGAACTATTCAACCCTTATATGATGGTTTTAATTGCAATTTATAACCAACAAGTCGGATTTACGGACCATTGTGAAACAAACCAATCTAGTTTTGTGCGTGTGTACCTATTATATATTTTACAGTTGGAACTTATAATAGGGATAGATTATATTATGTATTTAAGCCAATGTCATAATGTACCTAATATTTAACAATTGAGTGAATGATAACTGAATTACGCTAATATTGAATATACGGTATAGGTAAGTATAATTACACACTCGATATTGAAACAAATTTAGAATTAGAATAAGCATTTTTTTTGTCAATTAGTTATTACTAAAGTACCTCTACTATAACATTTAAATGAATGCAAGAGTTACGAGTCAGCAAATTCACTAAATCGTAAATAAAAACCATTTCTTCTTCCCATTCTTAATTTTACAACACCTCATTGAAAAAAAGAAGTTGTAATGTCAATTTTATAACATACATACATCATTATTTACATACTTGTATTCCTAAAATGAGTATTTTGTGTGGTTGAAGACTACCTACATTACGTTTATTACTTAACCTTAAGGACGTAAAAAATTACTTTGATACTTCAGACTATGGCAATTAAAGGCGATTCAGGAACAGTATTACAAAATTTTGTATTCTTTTATCTTGTTACAATAAATAATAGTTATTATTATTTATAGTTATCACATAAGTATACCTACTCAAATGTGTTGACCACACAAAAGAATGTTGAAATGGGATAAACAGGTCACTCACGTCTTTATTCAATATATCATGATATTACAATATGTCTGAGATTCACGCAACTTTTGTATAAAAAAATGTTTAAAAAAAGTTGTTTAAATGCCTTTTCGAAGCTAGCCAGGAAAAATTGCTCGGAATAGTTGACTTGAGCAACTCATTGTGCTTATTGATTTGCTGTCAAATGAAAAGAATACAAAGGAAGCAATTTTTCAAGAAAATGAGCTTGCTAAGCTCTCATAATTCTTGACATGACAATTTTTCTGTGCATTTCCTTTACAAACATAATTTGTTAGGTTACGAGGTAAATTTTCTTGTAGGTACACGTAAGTACACCCATTTCTGACCAGTGTTTTAAAATTGCAAATAAATCCTTATGGACATGAATGGACATCATTGGGCCTTTGGCATTTGTATGGTACACTATAGAATAATAAAAAATATATCCTGATGCTCCAAATTCTTCTTTAAGACCTTATAGAAGAAGTTTCGATTTAGTTAAAACACAAGATAGTTTAAGGCGAGATCCCTCCATTGCAAATGTCTCGCTCTAACACGCGTGAGTTTGCAATTGACCATCCCGCTCTCTACGGAACTGTGCGCGTAGTTTTCGTAAATACTTATTTAATTTAGTACATTTTTGGGTGAGAAAAATACATGGCTTACTATATTCAAAATATTAGTCCTGAAATCGCTCATACCATCATAGACGTATTATTTTCTACTCATCATATCAATATCAATCAATCATCAATAATATTGATCATCATATTTCATACTATCTAGTAAGATTGAAATAAAATGAGTTTTAAGATAGAAAATAGAGGTATGTTTGGCATTTTTTTCTATCGAACAAATTGTGCAGATTTTATAACGGACATCCGATGACATTAGATAAAGGTTTCAAATAATAACATCGTATTTTTGATGAATATCAAAAAAAAAACAATACCAATCACCAATCCAATCATTCAATCTCTACCAATTATTGTTTTATTTCTATTTAGGAAACAATAAGGAATATTTGTATTGTATTGAACCCTATACAAATACTAGTAACTGAAATCTGTATATAAAGAATTAAAGAGGTCCAGTTAAATAATGTTTATATGTCTATGGCTACTTGTAATTTCTGTCAAATTACGACAAACCTAAAGAAATAGTTTAGTCTCAAGTGCAAAATACACGTTATCTCAATGAAGGCTGTAATAAAGGAAACCGAAATACGCACCAAAAAGGTAAGCTCAAGTCGTCATAAAGTGGCGTAGACAAACAAAAAATCAGAAGCACTTGACCGCCTTGCTTGGCTCCGAGCGGGCTCAGGCCCATAAAAAACAAAGCACTTTGGACTACAGCCAGCCAGCTCCCGATTCAAGCACATTCAGTAAAGTACTTGAACTTAATGGAGAATCCCTTTTTATTTTAAGTATGTAAAGAAAATTTCAAAACTCATTGTGCTTATACAAAGACCCTAAAATAACTACCCAAGAAAATACGCAGAAGATTTCAGCAAATAAGTAATCCGTAAGCAGCAAACTGTAATTTCAGAAATCGTTACCCTTTTTGCGCTGTTTTCGACATTATTTTCGTTATTGATAAGGTAATGAAGCAAGCTTCTTATTAATTTTGCGGTTCTTTAAGGATCAAAGAGATGGTTATTTGATTTCCACGACTTAAATATCTTTTTACTTATAACTGTAGACGCAGAAAAGAATGATAAAAAGACTATGAAATGAAACCAACAACGCAAACCGAGGATTGTCGCAAATCACCGGTCCGAAGCGCCATAAAGAAATTATCAGTACCTATGTCATCCCAGTTATGGGATTCCGCATTGCGTTCCGATTGCGCTCGTTCCAAGGCTGGGTCGCTGAACAGCCCTTTGTGTTCCGGATCCGGAATTCTTTTGATTCCCAATCTTCACTGCCATTCTTCTGAGAGGCAACATAACGTTAATAATGCCTGATAGCGAAGGTTACACGTTACGCAGCCGGACCCATAACTCCTTATCACGGATTCATTTCGGTTTGACTAAAACAAAACTTATCGTCGGGCAAGTTTAAATTACGACCCCGTCATTCTCCACACTCAACATAAAATTTATGAAACCACTTCATTCTCGGTCTTTCATGGTCTCACAAAAGATTAATTCTAAAGGTTGCGGGATGAACGCGAAGAATTTCATAGAGATTTTTAATTTTATTTAGCCGCCACGCTAAAGCATTGCCAGCGCCTCTTCCGAGATATACCTGGGCTGAAAATAAAATAATGCCGGGATAAAGAGCTCTACTTTTCGCGGCAGTGTAACTTGCCTTTATTGTTTTACTTTTTGAGAACAATCAGTTCTTTATGTTCGTTTTCTCACCGCCGGTTGGAACACGAGTCGAACGAAACTTGAGCGTTGCTTGACCGTGTTACAGAGTTAATTTTGCATTTAAGTGCGTGTCGGTGAAGGGAGTGGAACAGGCAAGTCTTTCATTAATGAGATTCGCAGGCTTCCAATTACAAACGGTCAAGTACAAGATCTCAAGATGCACTTGAAATCTGATCGGCCTAGTAATCCATCTTGTAGATAAATGGGTTTTTGTAATTGGGTGAGATTTAGTATTAGATTCCAGTAAAAAGTGAAGTATTTTGAATTTAGGCAGCATACAAAATGTAATTGGGTCATGTTTACGTATGTACATATAAAATTCCCATGTAAAAGTGTATATTAAACGTGCATGTTGCTCATAATTAACATTCTCTGAGGTGAGGTTAGTATTTAATCGTAATTTTAAATAAGTACCTACCTGTGATTTCCTGACAGAAGTTGTAAAAGAAGAAAGGCTAGATGATGGTGAAATGTGAAGATTTTATCAACGTGATAGAGAATTTCAAATGAACAGCACCATTAACATTGATCAATTCAAAGTAAGGCGTTTAAATATGGGTTTCCCAAAATCAAATTACCATTAAGCAAGACAAACGGGACAAAGGGAAGGGATCCATCAAATAGATGCACATAATTCATGGAAGGCATTATAAACGCGATGGTCATACTAAAGAAAACAAAAAGACGCATTAGGGAGCCGAAAATCGACTTCCCTGCGACGAAGGGCTTCTACACACTATTGCGTCCCAAGGGATGAGAGCTCACGCTTTTGAAGTCAACACTGAGTTAGTTTGACGATTCACCAGTGAGTAAGAAGCAAATTCTCGAAAACAGTAGTTTGTAAACATTTTTTCCGTTAAAATAATTATTTATCTTAGATACCTATTTATTTAATCTTTATTGCACAAAAGAAATCCTTATCGTACAAAAGGCGGACTTAATGCCGTATGGCATTCTCTACCAGTCAACCTTAAGACGAGACGACTGACAAATCAGAAAAGATCATAAGAAGATATCATACGTATTTAATCCAATGAGCACATTTAAATAACACTGGGATCATCCTGGGATGTAATATTAAATAGTCAGCGCCGAGGATCGTGTTCTCCGTTCGTAGACAGTTTTCGCTAGCTTAGCGGAAAACCACGTTATTCACTCGTCGGCAATGAATGAGGTAATATAGGGGTTTCAGCGTTCATTATGATACTTTGTGTCCAAGTAACTTATGATTTGGAAGCGAGCGTACCTATACAATAAATAATTAACAGATTCTAAAACAAATAGCCACAGCGCCCCCGAATAGGTAGAATAGAAATAACACAGCTCAAAAGAATGCTTCTCGAGAATTACTAAGCGCATGTTATATTATTTTTCGTTATTTTCCTATAGATCAAAGATATGGCGTACGAAAACTTAGGCCCACGGCCCCTCGCCTCCCTGCTGTCTTATAGGGGCAGAACAATGCTAGTGGAAGGACTCGATCTCGAGACGCCTTCTACATCACGCGCGCCTTTGTTGAGCTTCTATTGTTCTATTTTGTTTTCATTTTTAAACAATTTAGCGGCAACCCGCCTGTGATTAGACGTGATATAGACCATTCGAAAACAATTTAAATTTCAAATCAAACATGATATGCAACAGCGAACGTATTTATGTTATGTTAATAGCTCCATGTAAATATGTTTATTTAATATTTATGTGATGAGCTGTAAGATAAATCCTTTTGAGCGTGTTTATCTGAGATTCTGGTTTGAATTTACAATCTTGATCGCGTTGAACTGTTGATCTAACGAGAGAAGTCTTGGCTATTTCTGCGGTTACATTAAGTCTTGGTTTGTGAATTACGAAAGCTCTTTGACTCGATGGAAATTTACCTTACGTAAATATTTTAACAACTAAGAAACTAAACTTTGCTCCAATATCATTAAATATGTAACATCAAGTATCACAAATTAGGCACACGTCCTGTTACTAGGAAATTAGAAATATAATAACAAAATATTGTACCTACAATAGTGTATGTGCTTCCCAAAGATGTATTTTTAAATTAGTCAGAGAATGGTAGACATCGCTTTAGTATTTTCGGAGATTTCGTCCGAAATATAAGTTTTCAAACTTTCCCTCTCTGTAATATCAGTATAGATAACAATGCCTTCCTTTTGTATGACTAATTATTTTCTAATATTTCAAAGGTGACAGCTAAGCAATGCAATACTGCAATGCAAGACTTACAAGTTTCCATTTCACACGAGTGCAACAGACTGATAGAAATGAATCAACTAATTAATATTTATATCACAACGAGTACGGTCTGGCTCCCAACCAAAACCATGCCATCCTTACTGCTGTTAATGTGTTTTTATGTAACTACTATGGATTTCGGTAAATTGTTTAAGTTAATTAACTTAATTAAATTAACGTGATTACGTCTACTGTATTCATTTGAGATCAGATAATGACGCAGAAGGCTTAATCTCTCATTAGTGTATAATGCGATTATTATTTGTTCTCCAATAGATTTTCTATTAAAGTTTTGCATTAGTCGCATGCCACAATTACAGGAAGATTGGTAAAAATAATAATAGGCATTCAAAAATGTTTATTTTTTTGCAACTTAATTTATACTACGACGGTTGCAAACAAGCGCACGGTCCACCTGATGGTAAGCGGACACCACAGCCTATAGACGCTCGCAACTCCAAAAGCGTCGTGTGCGCGTTGACGACCCTTTATAAAATTTTAAGATTCACTGTGTTGAATTAATATTTATGTAAGTATACACAAATGTATCGAATTAACAGCCTTAGTTATGCAGTTACTTACGTATGATAAGAAATATAGGCATATTTTATTACAACTACCTATCCTGTAATTAAGCCGTCCTAACACATCGCATTACAGTTGAGTTCATAAAAATACAAGGATATTTGAACAAGTGAAAATCTTTTCAGATATCCTTGAATCTTTTGTTCACATACATTTGATCACTGTCCGCGTACACGTTTTTCGGACGCGACTGCACATTGTGAGACGTTATTAAAATGACTAACTGATGCCAATGTAGACAATGACAGCCCTCTGCGAAAGTGTACCGTGAACATAACTCGAGGAAAGTGAATTTGATTGTATTCAATTAATTCCGTTTCTCAAACGTAAAAAGTCTTCTGAAGCGATGACATTTCAAACTGTGCTGAGAACAATTATTGAGAAGGTTAGAAAGCCAAGCTGAACTACCAGCAATTAGTTATTTGATACCTATTTACATTATAGGTACAATACAGTAAAAAATATTCCGAAATCCCTGTAAGCTTAATTTTTTTCATCACTACGTTGAATCGTATATGAATGTTTCTGTACAAAAATGTTCCTAATAGGTAGGTAATACTTTGCTGTTTTTCTGGCTCTTTCCACCACCTTTTGGTTCAGCGGCCGTCTTACTATTTAAGAGGGCGTAGATGGCATTGCAAAAGTCCGGCTCTAACACGCGTGAGTTTTCAATTAACCATCCCGCTCTCTACGGAAGCTCAGCGCGTGTTTTTCGTAAATATTGATGTTTATTCTAAACGTGTACATTTATGAGGATAATTTTTTTTATCAGGTTTGCATTTTACAACTATTAAAAAAAAATCATTATTAAAGGTGGGAGGGTTTTAAAGATCCACCCAAAAACATCGAAAAAAGGGTCATGTTTGAAAAATAAAAGTATCCAGAACATAGATGTACTATAAAAGAACTAGATACACAGTCAGGCGAAAAAAATGGCACCCGCAAATGTACCGCGTTGCGGTACTTTCGTGTTGACGGCAGACAGTGACAGTGACAAAGCGTGTTTGCAACTGACAGTGTCAATCAGTGCCACATTTTCCGTCATTTTTGTTCGGCATTGTGGGTCTATTTCTATATAATAAGTCAATGATCCAGAATTTTTTTGTAAATCGTGTTTTCACTTTTAACAGACTGGAGGAAAATAGTTCATGATTAATATACTGAAAAGACAGATATTTAATCACTATAGATGTTGAGATCTAGGTCGATAAACATTGGCAAAAGTGCATATGTGGGCTCTTAACATGGATACTGGATAGTATAGAATGTATGTTAGTTAAACTGACTGGCGTTTAACTAACAGAGCTAAATAGAGGAATGTGGCCGTGTTGTATCAGTAATTGTGCCTATTAAGCCATGTCTGTGTTAATTTAGTCGTAAGCACTGACTGAAACCTATTTAGACTGAAATGACTAACGCGATAGTTATTTTAGATAACCGTGTTATGTGAATGCTTCATATATTTTGTATAGTTTTCATTGATGCTCAATTTATCTGTTCACGAAAAAATGGTTAAAAATGGTTAAGAAACCTAAAATTTCTGAGTGAATTAAATAATACAGTTACCTACGTACTCTCAGTATAATATTGCGTTACTTAAGGCATGTTAACTTAATTATAAGATTAGAAGTGACACACAGATACGGAATACAGGTAGGTAAGTACAGCTACAGAGCTGTAGCTACGAAGACAAATTGCGAACGAAAATGCACTTCCATTAATTGTATTGAAGATGAACCGACATAAGCAGTTGTAGAGAATGTTAGGATTTACGCGTCGTGGGAAAATGATGCGCAATTATAGAATCGGTTGGATCATTCTCAGCTTTCGGTCGAAGCAACAAAAGCGGCCAATTGTGTGTGAAGTTCATTGTTACTTCTTATCATTCTGTTTCACATCACCCTTACGCATTTCTACGAATGCAATCTTTAACATTAATTGTTGAGAGTATTCGTAAATCCGCCCTTAATCCACTGGACACAAAAGTGAAGCGACTCTGAAATTAGGAACGCATTTTTTAAATTTTTGTCCATCGGGTTAGACATAGGCTAAAGGTAAATGCGTATCACGGACCCGGAACTACGAAAATCTCGGGAGAGTGAAATGTTTATGTTTATAGTTTGGGACTTATGAACGGGGAACAGGTGAAGTACTCACACGGATCATGGTCTGTGAGTACTCAGAAAACTGCTCTTATGAATAAAATATTAAGTACATTTTCTCCTCTAGAGGCGAATGCCCAGCGTACATAAGGTCATTCTGTTTCTGATATTTTATAAAGTAAACGCAAACGCAAGAACGCGGTCTAAAAGAAAACGCATTTTATAAATATTGAAACACTGGGTTTCATACCTAGCGCTATTCGAAACGGTAACGATATTGGTATACTTAAATTAACTTTAACTTTTGACACGAAGTCAATAGTGGAGGCCTTACAAATTTCAAAATGTTTGGATGTCAAATTATGACAAAAATATGATTCATCATCATCATAATCATTTTCAGCCTGTAATCGCCCACTGCTGAGCATAGGCCTCTCTTCGAGTACGCCACTCGTCCCGGTGAAGTACTCAGAAAACTGCTCTTCTGAATAAAATATTAAGTACATTTTCTCCTCTAGAGGCGAATGCCCAGCGTACATAAGGTCATTCTGTTTCTGATATTTTATAAAGTAAACGCAAACGCAAGAACGCGGTCTAAAAGAAAACGCATTCTATAAATATTGAAACACTGGGTTTCACACCTAACGCTATTCGAAACGGTAACGATATTGGTATACTTAAATTAACTTAAACTTTTGACAAACTTTAATAATTTACAAATTTACAAACGGCCTTACAAATTTCAAAATGTTTGGATGTCAAATTATCACAAAAGTACGACCAATAAAGTGATTAATACGATTATTTTATTAAAGTTTTAGAACATAGCCATTTTTTGATTTTATTGAGTGTAGTAGAATTTAAGCGGTAAAAATCAGTTTTTAGCTTGAAAATTGTCGATTTAGTTAGAATGATGATTGAAAAGATAAATATATCCAAAAAATACATTTAAAATGTATTGCATTAGGTCGCATTAGTCCTGCACGTTACGTGATTACCGCGCTGTTCTAGATTGTAACATTGAGAAAATGTCAAGATACGTGTCTTTTAAAACAAAAATAATATGGCTTAAATAGATGAGCGTTTTTGAACTGATAAGGACCACCCTTCTTTAAAAGAAATCAATACTTATCCATAACTGTCCATAACTCATCGATTATTTTTACGCTACGCGGTAAGGCCGTCCGTTTTCTATCATTAGTACTTTGTTTTTTTACTAACAAACTATTTAGCAAAATTAGTATTAACTGTGTTATTGAGTCAGTCTAGTCGCACGACTGCTTTCGAAAGTGTTAAAATTTCAGTAGCACCTTTACCGGACTTCGTTATTAAAGTAAACACAGCTGGATCCTAAAAGCGTGGGCGTAAATGAATATTCCTCTTCCTTAATTGTTGTCCCCTTTATTTATTCAGAGTAACGCGATACATCATGACACCAACACAGTTCATGTATCAATAGTATTATAACTAACCCAAGCACAGTTTTCGTAATAAGTGACTACTTATCACCTTTGGATGTCTACAATATCTCTCTACATATCAAATGATTTTTTTGCAAAGGAAATGGGGAATCCCGTCTATATAGGTAGGTACCTATGACGTACAGTCGTACACTAACATTGGTAATTTAATATGTTTCTCGTAATTATCAAAGAGATATTTATTAAAGTCTTACAAAAGAGTCCTCAAAATAACGCATTTCATTTGCGGACCCTTTAAAAATGTGTGGGCTAATACGAAGGCAAGATACTGTTTAATAACACTGTGTCGCCGGATGCATTACTCGTTAATGTCAATAAACGGTGCCCAAACCCCAGACACTTAATAACAGTTGAGTCACAGCTAATGTGTGAAGAAGTCATGAGACCATTGTTTCGCTGTTCATTTAAAAAGCGTCGTAAACTTAAGTTCATTTCATTTATCACATTAATATGACGTTTGACAACGATGGAGATGAAGGTTTAATTTTAATTGCTGCGGGAGGCTGGGTTTCATTTTATGAGGGTGGTATTTTATTATCTTTTGGCTATAACTAGTGAAGATAAATGCTTTTTTGGGATCAGGTTGCATTTAGGTCTAGACCCGGTATTTATTGCGTGCGACGACTGACGTCGGCGACCGCCGGCTACGACATCGAGCGGCGGTGGAAGCGGCAACGGTTTTCCTAAAACATTGCGCGTGATCCCAAATAACCACATTGCGTTGCGCGTCTCGATCATGCAATGAACAAATAAAATGCTTCATAATCAGCCGAACGACGTCCACTGCTGGACCAAGGTCTCCCCCAGCCTAATAAAATGCTTGCTGCGTCGCAATTCGCGCAAAGACGTGGTTGGCCCGTTACACGCGCCTTCTTTACGGCGCGTGAGTGCGCAAAAACATTAAAATATGAATAGGCTCATGCGAAAATGATGAATCCAATCAAGGTCCCCGGTGTATTTATAAGGATTCAATTTTCCTAAATTGATGTCGCGGTACGCCTTCTTCATTTTTGCTCCGTATTTGACTGAATTACAGTAAAACATTGTGTTTGTATTTTCAGAACGTTTTTTCCTACTTCAAAGGGCTTTGAAGCTTATTATTGTGTTTAACTTAGAAATAAAACGTTGGTTACTTTCTAGTTTAATACAGTGAAAAGCTACTTACTCGTAGCTTTATTGCTATTATTTTTTGTCGCATAATATCTATAAGCTTACAAAAGAGTTGTGTATAAGTAGTAGTTCTTTTTTAATGATTCCACAAGCATTAAGATAACTTGTATAACTTGCGCAATTAATGATGGGTCGCGGGTTTCAAACAAATAAGGAGATGTACGTAACAGTAATAAAATAACCATGTCAAAAAATTACTAACAATTTTCAATTCTGTCATAAATGAAGAAGGTGTCACTTACACTGTTACATTGTGTGATATATCAGACGATGTTAGTTAAAGGGTCAATCATAATTTACTAGTATATGGTCCAATGGATATTACAGCTATGTCATGACAAAATCACACTACAGATAAAATTTCCCCATTTAACGGCACCTCCAAAAATGTGCATAATAATACGGGCACAGTATCTTAATAAATGACCTTCTTTTATTTCTTTTATTCATCAAGAGAATCTTTTATTCATAGTATTGGTACAGTAGTAATATATAAATTATAAAAAATATATATATTTAAAATCGACGTGCGGGAGGGCACTATCTTTTAATTAATTCAAGGAGAAGAGAAACTGGAGAAAATGCATAGCGAACTAGAAATTGCGGAAGTGTCGGAAACCGCATCCAGGCAACCAACGCTCATTATCATGGGCATCATGGCGTTTAGGACTTCCCTTGGAATAAACTCTAACCACTAAGATCTAGGTAAGCAACAATAGGGCGATTAACTGATGTCACGATACTCACGATACATAGGTAAGTACTTTGCCCATCTAACACGACTGAATTAATAAAAAAAAATTGTCGTCTTTAAAAGGGTAGTTTAAACATGTAGTAACTTTTCTACTTTTTTTATAATTTTTGTCACACTCTGTATATCCTTGGTGTCCCAAGACTATGGGACAGCAAGGGAAAGTACCTTAAATATCGTCGATAGCATATTTTGCTGAAAGAGCTGAAAAAACTGCTGCCTTGATGTCCCATTTTCATAGTTTTGGGACACCCTGTAATCTGTATAACCAACTAGTTTCCATTAAAAATACCTATTTCTTAAGGTACCATGTTTGTTGTACCATGGTTTGCAATTAAAATACTTTCTATTCTACTATTTTCTTATTAACAAACGATTGTCAAATCTTACTCGTACAATTTGATAGGCATTATGTCATACCAAGCCTGGTTAAATGTAAGGTCTGTTCGTCAAACTCTCTATGAAGTCATTAACACATTAATCATTAGCACCCTTTTCTCTAGGATAACAAAATAATCATCACTTTAAATGAATATACTTAGAGAAGCTCACAATGTATTGTAATCATTGAGAAAAGTGTGATAATGATTAACGTCTTTAAAAATAGTTTGTTTACATGATAGGACACGTAAAGATAAACAAACCTTAGAATTTAATTAGTCTAGAATAGAATAAATTTATTGATTAAAACAATTACATACAAGATCATAAATTCATCCATGTCCTGCATTTTAATTATTCTTATTCCCTGTACTTAATTTGTAACGGTCAATAATGACATTATTGGACGAGTTCGTAAACTATTTTCAAATTCCCCTAACATCAAGTTACGAGTGTTATTGTAAGACAAATGAAAACAACATCGCGTAAAAACTGTACGAGGGAAGCGCCAGTCTCCTGTTTTTGTACCTTTAGCAATCTCTTTGTTTTGAGCAATGTCCGTCATAAAACCCGCAAAATTGCGCATTTTAACCCAACACATGTCTAGTGCAGGTAGTAAACTTTCTTTCTGCATTTTCGCATGGGCAAAACACCAGCTCACATTACCTGCAAAAACACCAAAGCTCGTCTGCTCTGTGTCTGTTTCTCTGCGCAAAACCGTTACCTGCAAAAAATAATGAACCTCTATTAATCATTCTCAGTTATGAATTAAATTAATTATCTATTCTGTTTTATGAGCATAATTCAATCTATTTCCTTTATGTATCCGAAAACCGTAATTAAAACCTTTTCTAAGTTATCAATATAATCTTATTATTGTCGATATATGTACGCTTGTTTAATTGCATTTCGTATTTTATTAATATTATGATGGATTAAACTATGATCAATAAATGTATTGCATACTTATTAAAAATATATTAAAGTATGTAATAGTTTCCCTACATATTTCATTAATACATAAATTCAAGTTAAATTCTTCCGGTTTAATCAAATTAGGTATCTAAATACGTCTTCCTACAACCTTACTTATTATTTACCAAGCACTATGTCGATTGTCGAAGTATTCTTGAACAGTGAAACCGAGTTATGTGTCAATATGTGACTCACACTTAACAACACTCACCTGTTATATGGGAATCTAAAATTTGTATCTTTCAGAGAGAACGCCAACTGAGACTTTCAGACAAAGTATAAATTCGAATTGTAACTATTGTAAGTTCTATCACTCGACGTCTGCGCAATTTTCAATCTGAGAAGTTTTCTGTAACTTGAATGAAAGAATGAAGGCACAAGAATAAAAAAGAACATATTTCTACTACTTGCTCTGTAGATAAGTTTATAGGTTTGGTGTTGTGTTGTTGGTAGGGAGTGAGGTCACCCGAGCTCCCGAAGATACACTTTGGTATATGGTCATAGTGATATTTAGCGATCAAGACTACGACCAACCAATAAAAAGTCAGAATAAGGAACTTGACGCCATAATTCTGAAGTAGCATTAAGCATTCTAGGCCATCGTGTCTGCTATAAGGCAGTAAGTGTGCTCGTTTGCCGCCAACACGGAATAAAATAGTTACTATTTGAGGGAAACCAAAAAAGTCGACGCGTTTATTAGTCTGGGCGTCCCCTCCACGGATATTCCTAATTGCCGGATCTGTTGGAGCACATCGTAAACTTCCCGCCGCTTGACACATTTAACACTATTTACCCCTAAAACATATAACTTTTTATGACAACCGGCTAATGGACAAACTCGAGTTTACTACTTTTACTGGCTTCTTAATAAATTTGACCCGAGTTGTATTCGAGTCGGAAGACACTTTTGTTACATTCTTATGTTGTTATTTGTCTTAACATTATCTATTTTAGTTTAAGTATGCAGCCAACCGTTCATTTCAGAAACTACATATATTCATTTCTGATGAAACTATGATTAATTGTCCACATGTTATCATATGATCGACGGATAGAGTAGGTAGTCGTAAAAATGAGATCAAAATCTATTGCACGTCATGCGTCAATGATCTGATAATGATCATCTGTAACAAGTAGATCACGAATTTTCAGCTGCAAATAATCAATACCAATGAAGTCAGATACATTTTAATTGTCAATCAATTCAGAAAGATTACTATGAAACTGACGGAACCCCGCATAAAAAGTGAATTAATTTTGACTAAACTGATTGAAATTCGCCTGACTAGCTAGTTCATTGTCAGCAAGCGTTAAAACGAGTAAGTCGACTGGATCTCTCTTGAATACTAAGTATAGGTTTTACGGGAATACAAATTGAATCGTGAAACCTTCCTGGCACCAGAGCCTACTTGTATATTTAGGTACATAAACTATGTTACTTCAACTACCTATGTAAAATTTTACACTTATCTCTTCGGGTTTGCCTAATTGTGAAAGTTATGTACCAATTTGGGTGGCCTTTCGTTACCATAGTTTATTTCACTTTAATCTATTTTCATTTCTGTGACACGTCCCGTATTCCAGAAGTGACGGGGCATATTCTAATAACCAGTTAAAATTATCGCAACTGGGCGAGTGGGAGCGAGCAATTGGTGACATTCATTTTAATATCACAAACTTACAAAGACAAGTGGTCTTCATTAATATTTATGAAACCGGCAGACTGACGAGACATTGCCATGAGATTCTTGACTTTCCAAGCCGAGATAATGAGAATAAGTAATTTTAAAGGTTTAATAATATTACCTAACCACTTTGTGACGCTCGAGTTTCTCAATCTAACTGTGATGATAATTATGGAACGGATTAGTGATTTTACTTTATTTTCTTCTCATTAAGGACTTGCTCAAACTTGATTTATTATGCGATTAAGGAGTCGCGGATCTTCGTAAGTTGTTTTATAGGTGACAATACTCGGCGTGGGAAATCCTAAATGACTAAACAGTGGCACAGTGACCCTGATAACGTTCTAACCGCCCGAGTTCACACCGCACTATCCTTCAGTTCCCTTAATGTTTTCTTAAGTACAGGTCAGCGAAACTTGCAACTTGGTTGTTGGGAGGTCGTTAGCCTAACATTAAGCATAGAGATGCCGCATGGCTACGAACTGGCTAGTTGCCAAACTGCCTTCGATTGGCTGAAGAATTTTCTAGCAATGATGCATAGAAATTAAAAAAAAATTGAATTAAGCGTACTATTCTCAATGTAATACGAACTAGCTGTTGACGAAGCAGCTAGTGCTTACGCCTAATGCCACACAACTAATATCGCAAATAAATAAAATAGGTTGTCGCCGAATAAAGTAAAGGAGTGCTAATCCCTCGCATAGGGTGCATTATGGTAAAATTAGTTTCTATATCTAGTCGAGTTGCAACAACTAGAAATAGAAACTAATTTAACCGTTATAGACCACACACATTACAAGAACATAAGGTAAGCACTCCAGTTCGGCGGGGATTCATTTTTTGCCAACGGTCTTCATTTTTTTGCAAATGGCGTCAGTGGACGACCACCTGCTGGGACAACCGTCGCCGACAGATTCGTCTCAATAGACACCTGTGGCATCGAATGGTGATAGATTGTGTTGGTTCCCGACTTATTTATCGATCTTTTCAATGCATATAAAGGACACGTCATTGTCTACTTCGTGTTTCGTAACATTTTGACCAATGTTGGCACACATTACGAGTTTTTTGGTCACTACGTCGCAAATTTCTCAAGTTGAGACTTATTATAATAGGTCCAGAGCAAAAATAATTGGGCCATTTTACGGAAAGTTGTACACTCGACTTTTTTTTTAAATTTGGATAAAATCGGGTTTTTTCTACTCAGAATCGAAAGCACTTTCGAACCTAATAGGAGAAAAAAAGTGTCCCAAATTTTTCATACAATTTTCAGTTTTTCCATTCCGTTACCACCATACAAGATTACAAACTTAGTATGAAAACGGTAACGGAAAGGAATAAAAAAAATTTGGGACACTTTTTTCCCCTATATCATTCGAAAGTGCTTTCGATTCTGAGTAGCAAAAACCCAATTTTATCCAAATTAAAAAAAAAAGTCGAGTGTACAACTTTCCGTAAAATGGCCCAATTGTTTGAAAAGGGATTTTCTGATAGGTAACATCCTTAACGTTTTTTCTTACTGTAGTAACTACCTACTTATACGGATACGTCTGGGAGGACATCATCATCATCATCACCATCATCATCATCATCATCATAATTATCATCATCACATGTTATTGTCAGTAAAGAAATACCCATCGAAGTAAATATGCCTGAAACCTTAACTTTACCAATAACATCATCGATTGCCTCTTGACCGATGTAATTTTAGATCTAATCCAAGAGGTTGAGTTTAATGTCCTATCATTATTAATGCTCCTTCTGAGTTATGGGCGCTCTTATCGATGTACTTATGAACCGAAATAGCACCGTTTAAGATATTAATTCATCATTACAGACATATAAAAGCAAAGATAATATTCATTTAGTGAATTTGGTACAGTCAACTTGGCAGTAATCTGAATCCAGACAGTGCTAAAATGGTTGTTGTTTTTAGTAAATTTAGTGGTTGTTGTTTTTAGTAAATATAATAAAGATAGGTATCACAAGTGCACGTTTAATTAAAGCTTAGCGTCAACGCGATACAATATTTTATTGATATGATACTTACCTCTCCTACCTATTATTTCAAAACCAAACTGTTCTTATTTGTATAAGGTCCTAATAAAGTCCTATGCTATGACTAGTAACTGTAGATCCTAAAGGCCGATTTACTTACATGGTGCAAGAACTTGCGTGCGATTTGAATACATTGCGGAGATGCAGGCTACCGTGTTAAGACAAGTACGATCAAACCCCGCCATATAATGAAAATTGCATGCAAATTCTTGCATCGTGTAAATGGGCCTTAAAACTACTACCTAGTAAGGAAAGTATTGAATCAGACCACAATTGATTCAGTTCATCTCGTCTGACCGCTGCTCTAAAAACACCATGAATAAGCAATACCTATCATGATAATTCTAGTTTCCAGGCCCGTGTGAAACAATTCCCATATCTCTTTTTCTACGAAGGACAGTGTTGATTAAAATGTTTGATATTTCAAGTTATCTTTCACGAGAACATAAATAGCTCGGCATAAATGTAGTTATGTACATACTTTGGCATTATTAAAACGTTCATAATATAGCGGGCACTGCGATCGCAAGACGAAGTGTAGATTGAGATAGGGGCAACCATTATAGCCCAACAATGGTGGGAAACCACCAGTACAACGAAATTAATACTCGTGCGTGGAAAAAACAATGTAAATTAATGTATTTCACCTGTGGCTAGGAGTTTTTTTGCAATACTTAACAATTTACTTGAACTTGCATGTAGAATTCACAATGGAACATAGTGTAATTAAAATAAAAGTTTGCCCATTCAACTATGGGGCTATATAATTGTTTTAATGGTGTCTGCTTTTTTGAGTAGAAGTACCTACCTGCTTAAAGTTAACAGCAGACTAGGCCACTTAATTATGAAGGAAGTATCAAGGCATTGAGAAATCGTAACGACGTGAGCAGTTTACTGCAGAAGTGCAAGTGCCATTGGTAACACAGATTCCATAGAAATTAATTAGTTTCTAGTTTAATAAAAATACCTTACTGCGTTTATTGGTATTTCGGTGCCTACTCAAACTGAATATCTATAAGTGCAATATTTTAGTACCTATTAAACAATTTCAACTATACATATGCCAACCAAGAAGTATCCACTTCAAAACTCTTTGCACTGAAGATCTTAAGTTAAAAATGGTGTTTATCACGATACCTATTAAGTGTAGATTTTTCCTAAATAAAGAGTATTTTCGTTATTTCTTTAACATTTCTGTTCACCTCTGTAAAATTGAGACAGGAGCAGAAATAATTTAATTTCGACAGAATAATTTAGGCAGATTTGCCATTTGGGACGTTTGTTGCTTTAGTTTCTCTGAGTCTTATTTTGTTCGTAATATTTTACTCTTAATTCTAAATGAAAATTAAATTTGTTTACAGAAATGTTAGTCAGCTGAAACAAATGGTTAGGTATTAGTCATGCCTTTGATAAATCAACTGAAATAAGCACGGTAGGTAATAATTACTTAGTCAACGAAGCAAGATGTTGCTGCTAACTGTCCTATAGTTTACCAAGTTCTTAGGATTCAAAACAAATAAATGCAGCTCATAACTTGTTTGAAACAGATGCCTACTTCAAACTTCAGCTTCGTCAACGATCCGTATAATGAAGACCTTTAACAATCTCAAGGAATGTTCTGGAAACACAATCAACAACTAAGAAGCGAGTGAGTGTTTACGCTTCATAGAATATAAAGTGTCGTAGGTTCGTTCTTAAAACACTTGACAGGGATACTTCAAGGTATCGTTCCAAAGTACAACCAGGTATGTTATATGCTTTATAACTTTGACCAAACATTACTCTATTTATTTCAGAGTAGTTCATTGACATTACAAATGGTCAATTTCGAGGTACCTAGCTTTAAACGATTAAAATGATGATAAATTATCTTAATTAACTATTTCTGAGCTGCGACAAGAATTATGAATTATTGTCGAATTTAACTTTATTTGAACTTTTCATTTTCCTCAAACTTTTCTTTCGGCGCTCGAGGTAACAAGTTCCTATTTAATACTTGAATTGTTGTCACGTTCTTGATAACACGCTAAGGTACCCAATTAACGCCGGATTCAACCAAACAAGTATACCTAATGTCTATTTCCAGATTTTCCAATACGATTTTGACGTTTACTTGTGATTTTGGGCTCCTCCGCGATCGAATCCGTACTAAATACTAAGTAATTGACAATTAGCTCGTTCAACTGACTGAGTAAAAATATTAAACTACCTACCAATTGCAGTACCAACTAACGCACTTGACTCCTGCATACAGTACTAGTGTAGCATGTAACCCCGTCAAGGTCCAAGGCACTTGGCCAGTCTGCTGTCACACTCTGCTTACTGCACACCGGACCCGCAAACCCGTTGTGTGAATGGGCCGTCTATTTGGCCAAGGTAAAAGAAACATAAGTTGTGAACTAGTATTTTGCTCGCTTCGACTGCGTTGTATAATTTCCCAAGGGTTCACTGTTGTCCTAAACTAAAAAATGTCCTAAACTAAACTAAAAATGGCTGATACGTTCCTCTGTTTCTCGGGACGCAAAAAGTACCAAGCATTTTTACTATATTTTTTATAGAATAACTTTATTCACAATATAAGATAAAATATAACATTGAAACTAAATTCAAACAAAATTAAACCTAACAAGAAAAACTTAAATAATATTGAAACTAGCTAAATCTAAAAACAAAGACCCTAAATTTAAATAATCACATAATAAAATAATTATAATATAGAATAACATGTTACACTACAGTCACAAATAGTCATTTGGTGCAATCTGTATGCAACAGCAATGGACTTCTTGAAGTGCTTTGAAGTAGACAACTACATTGTAATATCAGGGGGCTTTCACTCCGTCAGTTCGCCGCGACGCTGCAAATACATCTTCGGGTGGTACTCATTTAGTGGCGGCCGCGAATTGCCACCGGACGGTCGCGTCGTCTCGTCATTCGCTTGGTGTGGTCAACATTGGTTATTTATCTACTGTAATTTGGGGTTGTAAGTTGGCGATTTGTTAAGAGTGCAACTTCTGTACGTACGTAGTACTATTACTTATTTTGTGGTAATATTCCGCCACAAGCGTTGTGTGGTCCAAAAATGTGTCATACGGTTACTTTGGCTTAGCGTCAAAAATATATAGTTGTACGCCATCAGCATTTTAAGCCGCCTTTTTATATTCCATTTTTATTGCAACGCATTAAATATTTATGGCCTTGGAAAGTTTTATGCTGTAAAATTTACAAATTACGGACAGAAGTACTTAATTAATTTACGAGTTTTTAAAAGAAAGCTATTTACTTTAACCAACTCGTCCCTAATACTCAATGAAATCAGTACCTAATAAAATAAAGATCAGTCCAATAATTGTTGAATTTGGCCAATTAATTAAAACCTATGCCCCCCTGACGAAGATTGCGTTGCGGATTATTTTTAATAAAAAAAAAAAAATTGTTTACCGTTAAAACTTATATTTAAAAAGAAACGAGTGTATGCTGTTTCGCGCGAGTGGCTCAACAAGCGAATATCTTGTACCAGCAATTATATTCGTAATCACATTTCTGAATGATAATAAAATTACACTCGTATGGAATAAAATTTCATTACCTGTGTTTTACGCGTTCAATATTGCTTTATTACCATTGTTTCATATTGCATTCTCAACAAAAAATTTATGGTTGAAGATAAAATACATATGGATCAAGAAGTTTAGATACATCCTGGAGGTTGCGTGCCGAACATTCGTTTGAAGCTAGAAAATATGGCCTTGAATGACGTCACTTTATATTGCATCTCTTTCATTCTAATATAAGATGGATCTAATGAAAGAGATGCAAATGCAAGTGAAATGTTAGGGCTTCTTGTAACATTGTGTTCACTTGAAAAAAAAAACATCCATCCATAGAAATATCTAGTCTAGAACCAACTACTAAACTTAACAGAATCACTCATCAATTTAGTTGAAGACGACTAAGAACAGTTTTTATGATGATTTACAGGACATTTGATATACCCGTTGATTACGTCAATTTAAAATGTCGTAAAAGTTTACGCTCAAAGCACGAGCCAACTCGTTTTAAATGCCGGATGATGGAACTGCAATATTACGTCAGTTTAATAAGCTTTCATTTAGTACAAGTATTTAAGTCTCACACGTCAGTTAAACGTTAGATAAAAAATAAATCCTAATTGTGTTGGCATTTAATTAAAATCATGTCCTCAACCATTTTCACACATAAGCATTGAAAGAAGTTCTTCCAACTATAAATAGATACGTTATGATTACATTATTAAAGTTTAATTCACTCCCACGAAATAATTATTCGATCAAGTGTGAATCAAATAATAGTCGTTGTTCAAAAGGAATAAAAAACATTTTATATAAAATCATCATTAGAACACCAGCCGCGTTGAAATGAAAAAACCACCATGTCATAGTAAAAGAAAGTCGAAATTATGACATCTAACTTACTGGCAATCCGTCACACTAAGCTGCCGACATCAAAGGGAAATCATTGTACCGTGGCACGCCGCTCTTTTTAATAGTAAAAAACACTTCCTAATAGTAAAATGCGAGCTTGAACCCTGCCCACCTTTCAGATATTTAGAAAGCTAAAGCATTTAATAGTAAAATTAGTGACTTACACGTCAGATTATATAAGTGTGGCGAATTATGAGACGTTTTTTCGACGTACTCATTTCACGAAGATTTAGATGGCTCATTTCTGCTGAATGGGCGTGTACTACTACTTGTAGTTAAAGTTCAAAGTTTTATTACGTTGTAAGAGTTCTCGGAACTATGAAATTAGTTCAGTTAAATTATTTTCTTTGGCTACTACTACAGGCATTCATAATTTAATACTTCCCTAGATGGTTTTCGTAGAGACGTTTAAATCAATCACTTGAGTACACCTATTTTGGGCAGAAACAAAGTCAGTAGGATGAAGTCGCGAATATTATTAGACGTTGCAGTTCCTGGCCACTGCAAAACCAGTCCAAGGAAGACCGGTCCCACCGGTTCCTGCCATTCTCGATACGAAAGCGAATAGCGATAGTTTTTGTCTGCGGATGCTAAAGGGAAACGGATATAGGGAAAAGTTTTTAGATATGCTATTTTCCCGCGAAGCTATATGATGCTGCTGGTTTTTATTGCAATTTCGTACTGAATAAACCTATAGGCATAGAGTCGATTGACGGAGCACATTCGTACTTGAACGATAATCACAAACCACGAACATCAGTCAAGATGGACACAAACAAGACTACTCGTACGAAGAAGTACTATTAAGCAGGTAATATTGATTGTGGTGGTTGCGCTCACGTCAACTGAATATAATATTCACCTATAGTGCACCAGCACCAGCTTTGCAGATTTATTTAACACCGTAGATAAGAATCAAAATATCAGCTGTGGTCCGCTAAAACACCGGTTATTTCGTGCTACCTGTTCCAGATAAGATAATTGTTATCAGTCGTATAACGCACTATCGTAAACGCCAACTTCATTCAGCGTGCTGATTTAGTGCAACGGACTAAGGCAAGAACTGACGTTACATCAAAATCCACTTGTTTTCTAGGAGCCAGTGCAGAAAAACGTTTTCCGATTTTCTTGGTATCATTTGATCTTTTTAGGGTAAAGCCGCCTTCATTGAGCAGACTAGAATAATTTATTTCTATAAATATGGCCCTATTGGTGTAATTGGAATTGGAATTTTTAATTATTTTAGCATATTGTAGGATCAATAAATGCCATACTATATATTTCCTTAAATTCGGTGAAATATTATGCCGAAAGAAAGCAACAGCAATAAATGAACAAGTGTGTTCTATACGTTCTACGTTGGAATTTGTGTTTCTCATCATCTCGTACACCTGCGGGTCCACGCCGAGATTATGTTGTCAGTTAGCGTCATAACTACGTGTCGCCATGATACATGGGTTTTGTGATTCATCACCGCGACCCATATCACGCATTACTTTACTGTTGGGGTAATAAGAGACGTGCGCTCAAACCCACTTTCGAAATTGTCGTTTTACGGCACACGTTTATGACTGAGAGATTCCAACTCCCATGATAATACGGGCATAACATATTGCATTCTTCAAGAGACAACTCAAGCGTATTACGGTATAAGTTCTTATTTAAAAAGCGATGTGTGCACGTGCAGTGCATTCCTGTTCAAAACATGTCTCATATTATACAAGCTTAAAGTTTAGTAGTTCACAATTTCGAAACTATTCCTATATCCCTCAACAGCAAGCATTTAGTATTTATATGGTTACAGTTGCTTAATCGCCGACACATTAAATCACTCTCAGTTACTATTTGCGTTCAGGAAGTTCTTGTAATAATTTCTAATGGACTTAAGATTTCCATTGTGCTTATCCTAAGTCAGTTCTTGTTCCAAATACGCCTATGTTACTATGGAATAGTGAATTGAGGGCAAGCTTGAAGGCTGTTATAGTTTACCCAAGCACTAGCCAAACAGCCGGAACATTAGGAACGTTAGTCACACGTGAAAATTGCTCTTTGACACTGATATCATCTAAACTATCGTGTAATATCTAAAGTTTCTTGTTTCCTAGAATGGTGGTCGTAATCTAAAACGACCACGGCCGTGGAAGGGCTGTTGACGCCATTAGAGCAAGCGCCGCAGAGTTAACAGGCTTAAATGACTGAGGCTAATGACACGGCAGATGCGCTGACTCCGTTAATATCATTTTATATCTCAGTTAATTTAAGCGCATAACAGTGTTGTCAAGTATATATACGTGGGTGGTATATTACATGGGTGAGATAGTCTACATTCAGGTTATGTGTCTTCAAGACCAAGGCTGAGGTTCACGTGAGTAGGTAAACTGGAAATAAATCTGATTCGACTTCACAAAAATCCGATTATTTCCTGTTTTTAAACGAAACAGTCATCGACTATAGCAGCCACAGCTTCTCGTGATTTGGATAAACACATGAATAATTATTACCGAATGTTTTATCGTTAAGCTCTTGAAAGTTTCTTGGTTCGTAACATTACATGAAGTGTATGTTAATAACATTGTATTAAGTGAGTCTAAGCTTCCGCCTTCCTCAGTTTTCTACTTTGCTTTTATAAGGCGCTTCAGAGTTATTACACTCGTTAATAGAATTCTTACCCAACTTGCTAGTTATTTATTATGAAAAATTCTCACCCAGTCGAAATACCTAGTTTAATGAGATGAGAACGGTTTATAAAGCCGGTGCAAAATAATATTTAGCTTTCATTAAAACTCATCTTTAGTTGGCGTAAATAAAGAAATAAAGGTAGCCAGAACAGAAGTGAGGAATGGTTTAGCGCCGGGCAAGCTTCAAATAAATGTTTATTTAGGATATTCGTAACCTCTACCCGTTAGAAGCTTGCATTAGAAATTATATCAAATTTAATTTATATAATTAGGCACTAAGTAGTATTCTTACTATCATCAAATAATTTCAGCGTTTTCTGAGTTCTGACTCTCTGCCAGTCGCAAAACGCAACAGTTTGTCCGTCCAAACAGACGGACTTTCTTGGTTTGGTAAGTACGTACTTACGTACCTACACTAAACTAGCTTATACTTCTTCATAGTTATCGATTTCGTATTAAATTGTATCTAATTAACGTAAGTTTTCAACAATTGCGCAATATGCCAGTAAACTGTTCCTCATATTTTTTATTTTATTTACAATAAATCAGTAACGGAAAAGAAAGACAAAAAATATGTGCACATTTAATTACTTAGAATTCGATATTCAGAAATCTCTTGCGCTTCTCACACGCGCTTGTTGGAAACGCTGGACTGGAATGGAATACACGGATACAGAATTTCCATTTGATTGATTTGCGCTCGGACGACTCGGATGAGAAAGTAACGCACGAATGCGCCGTGAACAAATGTAGCAGAAATAGCTGAATCTGCCATTGTTCCAGACATCACCTGTGAGCATAACGGACGCCAACGGTTTTTGCACAACTAGGCCTCGCCCTGTCGCTAATCACGTTTCAGCTGCGGTTGCTGTAGGTGTAGTTGCTAATTGTTCTCCAACCAGGTGAACGCATCAAAATCTAGGCTTCGTGTGACTCATAGTGAAAGAGGCCGTGTAAACATTTTTCTTGGTTACCTCCAGCGTTGGCGACCAGTGGCTTGGCGGAGCTAAATTTTTTGGATACATTTTAATGTAGGGCTTGGGTTACATCTTCTTCAAGAGGTTTGAGGGTTTTAAATAAGGCTTTTCAAAATAGAAAAACCGATGGTAAACATTTTATTTGCATCCATTGTCTCTGTTCTCAGTGATTCTCAAGCACACCATAGATATCTACTTGTCATTTTCGTTATTAATTTGATCGGCTCATTGCTACTTAAATAAAGTAGAGTATATGTGCATTCCGTTTTTGCTTAATGAGTCTACCAGAATAAATATTGAAATTTTCCGGTTTTGGCCTCTTCTCTCCCACGCTACAGTGGGTAGTAAAGATTTTTTTCCTCACTTTTTTTTATCCCTAGAGTTATATCTTAGCGGTTCTTTCTCTCGCGGGACCACTTACATATATTTTTTCATCTGAAGCATTAATTTGATTCTCTTGGTTTGGAGGTTTTGCAGAACTATTTATTTTATTTTATTTGGGGCATCAACAGCAATACAATACAAAAATACCATAGTTTAAGAACTAAAACAATAGCCAATGACAGATGTCCACAAAGCCAACTTTAGTGATAACAAAAAAAATACCTATAATTGAAACATAAAATAAAATCATGGTTTTTGGTATACAATAATATTATACATAATAACAACTAAGTACCTACTTGATTTAAATACTTCTCAACTAATTTTGAACCTGTTAATTAATCTTGTTAAATCCTATAGGTATTTTGGCTATAGGCGTTCAAAATTAGAAGTAAGCACTTACTTCTAATTATGAACGCGCTGGTTTGACTCCTATTGGAATCGCATATGCACCTAATGCATCAGACAGGTGCAAATTATAAAATAAATAATCAACACCAATTACAATCAGCTACTGGGCCGGCCCACCTCCGTTTATCGTGACATAACCTAAAAATCGTCATCCGTGATAAATGACTCACACACATGCATGACCAGTTTCCAAACAATTCAAGTAATAAACATTACGTTTAACGTAATACCGGTTTAAATGCGATATACTGATATTATTTGGTAATAACAACCTGTTACTAACAACAACAGGCAGGTTAAATCGCTTGTAAAAAAGTTGGTTACCTGATAATGTTGCCAGTAACACCGCTACGGCCACCACACCTGTCACTCCAAGCCGCTGGGACCTCATCTTGTCTCTTTTCAACAAGCTATTCGTTTGCGTCCTCGTAAACAAGACAAAACAACAGAAAAATTCAAACTACTGGTCTTTGTTTCAAAACAACAAACAATTTCACTCGCGTTTTTGTTACACCTTCGTCTGTATCATTCGCTAAAGATAAGTAAAATCACAAAATTCACAATAAACTGTCCTTAAATCAGTTTATAAAATAGTCTTATACGCATTTCACTGTAGTTCATTATGGCATTTGTCTGTAACGGCTTGTTTTAACAGTTTAAATTGGAAAAACTTGTTTCGTGCAATTTATGAAGTGGGAATGCCGAGAAGCGTGCGTCCGCCTCGGGCGAGCTCTCAGCGACACTGGCTGCGCGACGGGGGCGACACGGCGCGGCGGCGGCCGAATGCGGAACTACGCGGCGTCAGAGCCTCGTCCTCGTCCTGTGAACGAGCGGCATCGGCACTGTGGCACGCAATGCAACAAGGATCAAGATTAGTTGTTCCTTATAAAAATTATGTAGGGCATTTTCACTTTAAAGTGTGCCCCCTACTTTTTTTCGGATCTAGGTAATTTTGGGTTTTCTGACTCAGAATCACGAGTACTATCGATTCAGATAAAGAAAAAAAAATCCTTGATTTTCCATCCAAATTTTCTATGTCAGTTTTGTGACGAACCATATAAACTGTATGAAAAAAATTTGTAGATATAGACCGGTAGTAAGCAAAAAACTAAAATAAAGTCACATACTTTGCTGCCTCCCCAAGTCAGCGCAGGATCTAGTGTACCCCCAAATGACCCGTTAAAGTTCCATTCAGTTCGGATACTTTTAATATAATTTAGTGATGTAGTGAGTAACCTTAAAATAATTTACAAATTCAACAATAGGACATCCGGTGACCAGAAGGCTGGCCAATATTTCGCTCAGCGAATAAGCATTGCCATCCAGCGTGGCAATGCAGTTGCAGCCAGCCTTCTGGGCACACTGCCTATTGACGGCGATCTCAGCTTAATTTATAAATATTTAGTTTTTTTTTTTAATTGTCGCTTATTTGTGTTTCTTTACAATAGGATACAAATTTGTTTGTCTAAACTAAAGACATATAGAGAGCATTAAAATAAAATGGTCCTATAAAACTGAAACGAATGACCTAATGGCGAACCATTAAGAGATTGATGAATGTTCAAGTTTCTACGGTTTTTCCTGAATTGTAAATGTCCCTGCAGACATATTTATATGAAAAGAATGTTGCGTCAAAAACAACGGTTTTCAACCACAAATTAACAGCTTCATCAGTCGCAGCACATCGCCAGTGATTATCAACACCGTGTCAATTACGTTATTCTCGACGCTTCATTTCTCTCCGATGAGTGATTACGGCATGCATAATTAATTTCATGCACGATACCGCGAATAAACAAAAAACAACGGATTTTTGTCTTCTGTGTAAGTACCTACGTAACATTTTTTATTTTACGAACTTAATATTTTTCGTGATAATTAATATTTGATATTTTTGACTTGCCGCTACCTATGTCACAGAATGTAATTGGCTATGGTAAGTGCCCGACACTATTCGGTTTAATTAAACTCATGAAAACGAATTTGAACTTTATAGTACATTACTTACTTACCTAGGGCGGTAAAATAAAGAATGTCTCAGATCGCAGAGTACTTGACGCACGAGCGATGCGATCTGAGGCTTTCTTTATTACCGCCCATGGCAAGTACTAAATTTTATGTCTCCCCCTGGCCTCCTATATCATATAAATTTATATAACACAACAACCTATTCTTTTTTTTTATTAAACAAAAAAACATTAAGAACGTTTACAAAAAAATACTAAACAACACTGTTAAAACATTAAGAACGTTTACAAAAAAATACTAAGCAACACTGTTAAAACATTAAGAACGTTTACAAAAAAATACTAAACAACACTGTTAAACCACAGCTTGGTTTGTCTCGGTGCAAAACAAGTAGTACATAAAAGTTATCATATTACTTACTAAACTAGACATTACAATTACATAGTTATATATCGTAATAAGTACTATCTTACTACTAAAGTATTATTCTAACACTTTATAACATATTATTATAATATTTTATGAAATATCAAATAATATATTTCACATAATTTCAGGTACAATGAGATCTTAAAAGTAGTCTTAGTAAAACTAAAATTTACCATAAATGGCATGTGAAATCAAGAAGCATTTACAAATGCAATACACTAGTCATTATAATAAAAAAAAGAAATAGCAAAAATAAAATTTAAATTAAAGTATGATCAGAATTGAAATAAAATCATAATAAAAATAGTAATTGTCTATATTGTCAAAATTGTGGTCAAAATTATCATTGTATTCGTTAATCTCGTTACGAGTATAATCATTATAGTAATAAAAATAATAATAGATTGTTTGACAAGGGTCTAAAGTAAGCCATATCACCACGAGATAGTTATTTTCCCGAACGTAGTGAGGGTAAATTGTTCGAGTGGTAATATGGCTTTTAGGCCTGAGTTATACACTCTACTTTTCACTTCGATTGCGAGAAAACACATAAACACTAATCTTATATCTTTAAACGAGCAATTCTTGTATATTTATTTATTTATATATTTATTTCGGGGATCTCGGAAACGGCTCTAACGATTTTGATGAAATTTGGTATGTGGGGGTTTTCGGAGACGAGCAATCGATCTAGCTGGGTCTCATGCCCGGGAAAACGCCGAGCAAAGCTCGGTCGCCCAGATATTTATCCACATTAAATGAATAATTTATCTCTATGTCTAATTTGACAGCATGTTTTTTTTTCTAAGGCCAGGACCATGCCTCGCTATCCGTATTTACTTTGCGTATTCGTCTCCCTTTCTTTTGCTATATTAAACAAAGAGATGCAACATGCGGTTTTTTTTCTTTAAGAGGCGCAATTGCTTTTACCACAGACACCGCGTAATCTTTAGAGAACTAAAAAACGTCTTTCCTGATTGGTCGATTTTAGTACAGCTGTATTCTGATTGGTTGATATTTTTACCAAATATTTTTTATCTGTCAAATTACTGTTCTGTGATTGGTGGATTTAATAGGTGAAGTATTTTGATTGGTCAAATTAAAATGTTTGGAAATCATAAATATGTGTACATATTTTCCCTAGGGCTTAAATGTACTACTTTAGCCCCGCTTCGCAAGTCTAATATGACACACTTTTCGAGCATGAGAAGTGAAAAATAATAAAAATAAGTCTTGAGGTCAAAATAATCAAATAAATTACGTAATTTTATATTATTTATAGTCTATACTTGCGTAGGGTAGGTCTTTTAGTGTGTTAGGCAGCTTGTTGAATATTTTAATACACATTACATAACTATTCTTAGCAACTAATGATAATTTTGACATAGAAATGAATAATTTATAAAGGATTGTTGTACATTTCTTTAGCGCGAATAAACATGTGTTAATTTTTATACACAAATAAGCATGAATCGAAAATGTGTAGGCTAGGTAAAGTTAAAATATTGAATTTTTAAAGAAAGGTCTACATGAATCCCTTTGCCTTAATTCAAAGATTAGATTAATTTAGAGATTATAACATATTGTTATCGTACACGTGCTCTGTCATCTAGTTAGGGTCTCTGGGCGCGTCCGAGGTTGTGTGCTGTGAGAACAGAGTTTAACTAAACGTTCACAAGGTCTTGAAATCTTTCTTTTTTCTGTCATAAACCAAGATTGTTCAACCTCCAACCTCCAAATTCCCAGAGCCGTCAAATTCTTTTGATAGCCAAAATTATTGATGGGATTGCTGCATCAAGCTGTCACTCACAGCTACGAGATTCGGTGAAAGTTTTTTAATCTACACAATTCGTATTAAAATCTGTGTGTTACCCGGGATCCATCCAATCATAAGCCGAATTGACTTTTAAAGTAACATGTTGACCTTTTAACATTAGATGGCCATTTAGATTGAATTGAGATGCTCATTTGTCTTAAACGTCATTTTTATGAACTACTTAGGAATCTTGGAGCATTCACGGCTAAACCGCCTGCAGGTCGTTTGCGTAGGAAAATGACAGCTATGCAATTACCCTATTCTTTATCTAGATACCTAGTACCTAGATACCAGTGGCGGCGCGTCAAAAACTTTCTTAAGGATGCCGGAAATAATTTGCCTTTCTTATTCTTCATGAGCCGCAGTAAAAGAACTGCACTGGCTGAAAATCAGGCAAGCCGGTGGGAATCGAGTTGTATGGACGCTCCGCCACTGCTAGATACATAATTGAAATAAAGCGACGTCGACCGTGATCAGTTCTTGGATGAGGACCTATTTGATTTATGTGGAGGCTTTTATTGTGCTCTAGGTAAGAAGTTGCTTTTCACAGTCCTGACAAAAGCCTTTCCTCCTATACTATGTAGTTCCCCGTTGCATATCATGCGAAGTCTTAATCTCCCATCTAGTCAGAAAGTCAGAAAATTTTCGTAATGGAAAACCTAGTATAGTTCGGACACAACTCTAAGGCTAAATTCTGTCAAACGAACGCAAGCAAAACTAGACTTAGAGCTCTGACTGTAAGGTAGATTTTTGCTTGCGTTAATTTAACAGCACGTGGCCTTTCAGTTTTGTACGAACTATACCTATACGTCAATTCTTGGAGTTAGATTTTGATTGTATGGCGGGCTTCTTCCAGGGCCGGCCCAAGGGTGGGGCGGATGGGGCGGCCGCGCCAGGCGCCGGATGTCAATGGGCACAAAAGCGCGGGATGTCAAGGGACGCCAAACTGGCAACGTCGAAAAATTTCAAACCATAGGGCGCTCAAAGCCATCTCGCACCACCCGGATCTAAGGGCCGGCGCTGGCTCCTGCAATATCTCGGTAATTATTAAAATAACGTCACCACCACCAGTGGCCATCTCTACTGACACGTATGCATCATGCAATAGAGTATTCATGAGGAACTGTTGCCTAGCAAGCCATCATAATTTGTCAGGGTCGCTGTCATAGAAATCGATCAGACTATAAATAAATAAAATAGGTACCGCTAAAGTTAAGGAGGGTTGAGTCTGTACTTCATTGGCACCCCAATTGTTAAACTTGTGAGTAGGTAACGAGAATAGAAATGGAATCCCTACAACATTATCTAGAATGTTTAAATGTCCACTTTGAGCAATGTAGGAACAGTTGGCCATCGGCAAAAAATGACGTCACCACGAAGGTACGAATAGGATTTTTTAATTTGCTTAATGTAGGTAACGAATTTCAATCCAACGGTTTATCGAAATGTTCCCACTGGACTAAGTTGGTTATTGAATTACGCTGCGGCTAAAACAATCGTTGCTATGGAAAAAATTACGAAACCAATTTCATGAACTATCTTAAACTTACCTTGTTCTTTGTTGTGTTTTAATCACTCAAAAACGGTAAAACAGATTAGGTACTTACAGATAAAAATGTCTCAACGAGTAGTTGATAACTGTGTGAAAAAAGGTACAGTCTACAATATAATCTTGTGCTAAACATGGAATTTTGACAGATAACATCCGTTAGACCAAATGTTATGCAAATGTTACGTAACTTTTTTGATAACGCAATACGTTTTTGACGTAAGGTTACCCACTTAGGTACTGGCTTTATTTTAAATAGAATATTTCAATATGACTTACTAACTTATGCTATAACGGCTAAATCGGTCCTAAGTAAGTTCAAGTTAGCCTGCATGTTCTGTCCGCACAATAACCACGAATAACCAATTATCCCGTTTCATTATTAATCCACGACAACACAACGTGTGCTCTGCGCGATATCCACACACACACACACATACACATATAGAGATATCATAAGCAAACCCGATATCGACATTGTCGGGCCCCTATTTGCCATGTAACCTTAATAGATCCGACCAATTCTCGATTTAACCCGACGTGAAATGGAATAAAAAGCATGCCTCGGGATGCTCGGCTAAATTAATTGAAAGGGGATCAGGCCCTTGTTTTGACTGAGCAAATAGAATTAAAACAATCCCCATAGGTACGATAACAAACGCGCTATTGACCAATGTAAATAAAATATGAGGCCCGAATATCATTTCATTTCAATCGCCAGCGTAAACTAACTACTCTATTAAGGTTGTCAACAGTACACAAAACTGTTAACTTGTTTAGGGCATGACAGGCATTGACTAATTACATTTTGGGATTTGGGGCTTAGGATTCAGGCAAGGATAAGCCGATTACATTTAGAGGACGTTAATTTGACCGATTCGAAGATTCGCCTAATTTATCACAACCCCTACCTAATCCGCATCACGCCGGTCTAGACGATACTGAGACCTAAATAAATTAACTAGTCCTTTATCATTTGGAAACTACTGGTCTACTTAGTTCAGTAGCTCTAGTATAATTTTTTTCGAAACATTAACTAATTCGAACGCGTTTGCGTTTTGTCTCAAAATGTATGAAAACGCTCTCACCGAGTTTGAAATACGCGCGTTCATCGGTTAGCAACAAATGTTATACTCGCTGTTTTAGTTTCCACTAGTGACCACCAGAGGCGCTGTTCACGTTTTCATACCACTTTCATGCATTTTGAGACAAAACGCAAACGCGTTCGAATTAGTTAATGTTTCGAAAAAACTTATACTAGAGCTACAGTAGCTCTAGTATATTTTTTTTCGAAACATTAACTAATTCGAACGCGTATTGCGTTTTGTCTCAAAATGTATGAAAACGCTCTCACCGAGTTTGAAATACCGCGTTCATCGGTTAGCAACAAATGTTATACTCGCTGTTTTAGTTTCCACTAGTGACCACCAGAGGCGCTGTTCACGTTTTCATACCACTTCCATGCATTTTGAGACAAAACGAAAACGCGATCGAATTAGTTAATGTTTCTAAAAAACTTATACTAGAGCTACAGCATCACAAAATGTTTCGTCTGAAAACGTAATAATTAATTGCTTATAGCGAAAACTAAGCTTAGAAAACCTTTTTGCTTTTTTCTTTTCGTAATATACAACAAGTATCTGTACTGTACCTAACCTTAATAACTATAGGTATAGTTACACAGTATTATACAAAACATTTTGTTTCTGTGTATTGTTTACGTTTTCCTTTGATGTTAACGTGTATTTTCTTAAATGCTTCTGTTTTATTATCTTAGATGTAATATAAGTATTTTTAGGGTTCCGCACCCAAAGGGTAAAACGGGACCCTATTACTAAGGCTCCGCTGTCTGTCTGTCTGTCTGTCATCAGGCTATATCTAGAGAACCGTGATAGTTAGACAGTTGAAATTTTCACAGATGATGTATCACTATTGCCGCTATAATATAACAACAAATACTAAAAATCCGAATAGAATAAATATTTAAGGGGGCTCCCATACAACAAACATGATGTTTTTGCCATCTTTATAGATAATGGTACGAAACCCTTCGTGCGCGAGTCGTTCGCACTTGCCCGGTTTTTTTCTATACCAATCCATATTTTAAAATAAAAGTGTTTTTATTAAATGTTTTCGCATAAAAATATTATGCCCCTACACCTCTACTCAAACTGAAAATCCTATAACGAGATACCTATATATCCCGCAGGCAAGTTATAACCTAAATCTAAATACTTAAAGACTAATATCCAACCGAAAAATCAACTTCTGAAGGAAATAAAACAATGGTGTATGTTAGTATTACCTAGTACTTACCGAATTCACACTCGAAACCTAGTATTATCTTAACAATATCCGCACGTACAAAAGTCACTTCACATAAGTACCTAACATTCAAAAACCCCTAGTCAACGGCTCAACCAAAAGCACGTAGGAACTATTTTGTAGAAAATTCCAAATCCCGCATTTTCACAACCCCTCCCCGAGGCATTCACGATTGTGTGAGGATTTCCAATTTATGTTCACATTCGATATTACAACAATTCGATTATGACAAGTTGTTTAGTCGATATTACCTACGGACAAAGGTCATGAAATTTTCTTAGGTGCTAAGTAGGTAAGAGTTTCAAACAAGATTGTGTGATTATCCTACCTGCTAATGTTATAACCTCTCTCTTTATTTCGTATTTTACTAACAGCAGTTTTATTTTATTTACAAGAAAATTATATATCGCTGCCGCAATCGCTGGGCTGGAACAAAGTTGGTAGCATTAGGCGACTTCCTGACTTGGCGGGGCGGGGTCGATATGTGACATTTTCTTCTTTGACGTAAACTTACTGACGGCGCAAAGATTCCCACTCGACGGAATACTGTCAGTATTACATTTGCGCAGTAGTAATATTATGCGCAGAAGCGGACCAGTACTGCCTTCGCATCGTCCCGCTTCCGCGCATCCCGCGCCAGTCAGGAAGCACTCATTTAAATGTACGGGCGCAGTAAAAATTAGTACAGAGTTGACTGACAGTTGACACTGACATTTGACAGTTTTCTCATATCGTACCGCCTCCGCACCGACAAATCAGGAAGTCGCCTTAGTTGCGAAACGCAAGTAAGTGAGCGGTAGGTACACTAACATTTGTGAAAATGTATCTTAATTTTTCACGCAAAAACTACGATTTCGCTTCTATTAATTTAAAAATAGAGAAATTGCCAAATTCCTTTGATAGGTTGCTAGCTCAAAACCCACAACATACTTCCACCTGGAAGAAAGGGGGTGGTATTTGAAAGTACGTGTATTATATTTACTTACTGAAATATTTCTATGTTTATGCTATGTAATGTATTAGGTTAGGAATAAGTACCTATACAGTAATGTAAAAAATCCGTGAATAGTAAATATAAAGAAGCCTTTATATTTTGATGTTACGAGTATTTATTACTTTTTCGCAATACATAAATTAGTCCCGCCCGTGAAACAAGTTCCAAAAAATGTTTGCTTCTAGTCTTTCAAATAAGTAGATTATTCCAGAATACAGACGTAATATCCTTAACATTCTTAATGAGTTGTCTAATGTAACAGAAGCTTCTAAATAGTAACGAATTGGTTGGGAGTAATGAGCCGCCCCGTCAGTCGGGGATGAATTTTTGTAGTAGGTAGGTAATCTAGGTTGTGATACACGTTTAACAGGATTGCTATAGTGGTTTATGCAACTGTTACATAATGATAAGTAATATAGGACCTAATTATGTACAGTTGCTACTAGTTTATCTATCTACACTCGCGGTCAAAAATTTCGGGTCACCCTAGTTTAAATAGCCTCAATAGGTTTCATTAAATATTCCACACTCATTTCATTTACATATCATACTATTCTTCGCATTGCCCAACTGTATTAGCAATTTCCGGGATGCTATCATAAAAATATCAATGTCCAAAAATGACGATTTTCGCGATATCTCGTTCCGTTAACGTTGTTTTTTTCATGGGTTTTTACGAGTCCGATTTAAACCTGGAAACGTTACTTTTTTGGCTGCTACTTTTTCAGTATAGATGTAAAATTTAATAAAGATAATGACATGATTAAAAAAACTTACAACCTCGCAGTATTTTAGGAAATATGACGGTTTGTTACCGACCCGTATTATTTGTCCGCGAGTGTAGTTAAACTTCTCCCTCTAACAGGACAAAAATATCAAGCGATGTTACATACATTTGAACCAAAAGTGTTCTCAGCAACACTAGATCTGAGAGGCTAGTTGGTCATGCTGCTTATCTTTCGCAAGTTATAGTTTCTTTCAAATTTACTCGCATATATTTATATGTTATGCATAGGTACTTGAACAATTTTGTCATTGTAAATCACTAGAAATTTTTTTCACTTGAAAATCTCTCTTCAAATTCACTTGAAATTCTATATCTACCACTATAGGATGTACCACGATTGGCTCGCGAAAGATAAGTAGCATGAACAATTCAGCCTCTCAGATCTGTAGCTCTAGTATAAGTTTTATCGAAACATTAACTAATTCGAACATTTCGAACGCGTTTGCGTTTTGTCTCAAAATGTATAAAAACGCTCTCACCGAGTTTGAAATACGCGCGTTCATCGGTTAGCAACAAATGTTATACTCGCTGTTTTAGTTTCCACTAGTGACCACCAGAGGCGCTGTTCACGTTTTCATACCACTTTCATACATTTTGAGACAAAACGCAAACGCGTTCGAATTAGTTAATGTTTCGAAAAAACTTATAAGTACTAGAGCTACTGGTGTTGCTTAGAATACTTTTGGTTCAAATGTGACATCGCTTGATATTTTTCGTGTTGTTAGTGGGAGAAGTTTAACTAAACAAAGCAAAGACTATAAGTATATCGATTACATATTACCTCTTTAAAGTTGTTATGAAAGTGTATTTCAAATCACCTATTTTTACGAGCTGCCACTAGACAAAGTCAACGAATCAAAATTATTTTGCTCGTCACCGCGTTGGTGAACGCACGTCTCGGCGCGACGACGAGCAGAATCCAATACCGAACAAAACCAGTTACCTACTGTCATGACGTCATTACCGAACAACGTTTTTGAACTAGTAGTTGGCGAAATCATCATAAATTTGATGAAAAACCATTTTTAAACAAAAAAATACATATTGTTTTCTCTGTCGCCCCAAACTCGTGTTTCCTAACTGCCAGTCCTCCAGCCTTGTAAAACTGCCTCGAGCTCTGTCTCCATGACACCTCTGACGGGGGATTTTTTGCACCCCAACGATGTCCCGACGGATTACTCACGGCCCACTGGCCTGATCTGAACCGATATCGTTAAGGTAAGGTGAAAATGTTACCGACGAAAATCTAAATAAAGCAATAATATGGTACGGCAATCATGCGTGAAATTTAGGCAGCAGGTTCACATTCATTTTGAAATTTGCGAAGGTACCTACTGCGGGATTATGATGTACGATTACGATGTGTGGGACCAGTGGGCCCTACTGTATATAAGTATGGCTTTGATTTCGTCGAAATTCATCTCTTGTATAACGAATTACCTTGATACTGTACTGTATATCTATAGGTAAACTTAGTTTATTTTACATGTCTGTGGTCTGTGGGCACGTATGTAGCATAGATATTAGAAAGTAGTAGTTATTCAGCATTTTTCATCAGTTCCGGTTAAACAAAAACTAATACTTGTCAGTCTTCTAAATCACTATTGATTTCTAACAAGTCCATATAAGTATTATTGGAAAACGGGACTTATAGCGTACAACACTTATTAATTTATTTACCTTTTGGAAGAATTGCCCGTTTAAGTCCCGTTTTCCAATATATGTGTGAAAATCGTGTAAGTTTAAATCTAAGGCCATATAATATCCATAGAAAGAGAGAAAGTCAGTACTTAATATATTTTACCTTATTATAAAAACATCCCGTTCGCAATGTAAAAAATGTCCCTTTCAAAATATAGGATACTATCAGCATGCGTAAGTCAATTTCAAACTTATTGTGAAAACCATTAGTCATGTCACCACACCGTACGACATGCGAAAGTAAGCAAAGATAAACTTGTGAGATTACCTTGAGTCAAGTTATCCGAAATGATTCAAGACAAGAATGAAACATCATCAATTACTTTACACGTATAATATTGTAATACAATTGCACTATTTATTACTATTGTGAACATTGTATTCTTATTCATACAGCCTAGTCCGCCACGGCCTATTATGCGACCGAAGCGCTGGGAGGATCCCCCGCCATGCCAGCAACAATGATCTCATCCGAAGGGCCCTTGTCAGTGCCAAATTGCCGGCAGTCTTAGAGCCTAGCGGTTTGGCCAGAGACGACGGCAAAAGGCCCGACGGAATGACACTGGTGCCAAGCACCAAAATCACTGCCGGTGCCGCGGCATCCTCGGCCGAAAGCCACAAGTGCCGCAAATATATATGCCGCCCTAGGAAGTGGCTACATGTTCGCGGCGTTCGGGCGTGGAAACTTTGGGGCCGTGAGGAATTAAAATAAAAAGTTAAAACATGAATTCCACCATAATATCGTGGGCAAAATCTAGTTACTAAATAAAACGATATAAGTACCTAGATTTATTAGGATAAGTTACTGCAGAATCTACATTTCTCTTATAATATACCGCGATACTGGGTACTGAATAAAGCACTTAACATATTCTTTTAAAAGCACGCGACTTTAATGAATGTAAGTACCTACCTAAGTATTTGGAGAAACCGGGTAATGGTCCCATTTGTCATTACCTATGGCGCACTTACTTTAATGGAATTTAATGCTGCTCCGTTCTTTTTACTTCCAACACTTAGCTGCCTAGAATACCGGATTAAAATCCATTTAAGTAGCATATTGTAAAAGCTTACCGAAAGCGATCGCGCGATCGCGCGAGTGAAATTCGCGAATATATTGAACTCGAATGGGTGCTCTAAAGGGATCGTCGTAAAACAAACGCGTCTAGGTACGTGATTATCGCGCGAATTCGTCGCGTTGTCGTGCGCCAATTAGGACGATCCCTAACAGTCTATTCATCCTTGCCTATCATGAAAACACACTTTTCTTAAAGACATTAATCATTATCACTTTTTTCTCTAGGATTTCACTATAATCATCACTTAACATGTTGTTGTATACCTACTTAAAGAAGCTCGCAAAGTATTGTAATCCTAGAGAAAAGAGTGATATGATAATTAACTTCTTCGATCATTGTTTACATGATAGGACACGAAAGGATGATTTTTTTTTCTAAAGAGCTTTGCGCTTGACCACAAATCTCCTGATGGTAAGTGATATTGTGGTCTAGGGTGGAACACGCTTACCTAACAAATTCCGATTCACTCTCGCCTAGAAGACTGAAAAAATAGACGGTAAGTACTTGATAATTATTTTTAACCGACGATGACACAACATCTTGACAAAAATATATCACTGTTGAAAGAAATTCTTCAATTGACACAAGATTCATGATGATGCAAACAAAGTGCAAAGAAGGGAAGTGAGCTTTAGCTTGAATATATGATAAAAATACTGTAATCATTCTGAAATATAAAGAAAAATTATCTACACATTCGTTCATTGCAGTATATTTCAGTTTCCATAATTGAACTCAATAAGGAATTCCGAATTCCTTACCCACATCTCCCACCGCATTCTAAGACTGCATTAGACTCCCACGTTATGAGTTGGAAAATGCGACACTTCTTACCCTTAGAGGGGAGGGCAGTATTTATGATGTCTCTTGATTTATTGCCTAACCACCCCTGCGTTGAGACGTTTTGTTATTCTTTGTCTACGGTAGTGACGGTGCGGCGAACTTGTGATTCAGCGGAGAGTCGGAGACACAGCATCAGTTTTACAAAGTCCTTCGTTGGATACATTTACCATGGGTACGTAGAACCTTGTAGCACTGAGCCGGTAATGAATAAAGTAACGCTCATTGACTCGAGTTATATGCGAGAATTCTGAAAGATAAGTGATCTCAAATCTCATGTTGCATTACTTGTAAGTAACACTTCCTTTCCAAGGAGGGCATGACGAGCGAAAAACATTCACGGGATGAGTAACTGTACTAACCAATGGAGCAAGCAGGAATATCGTTATAAACATTAATTATTTACATGAACTTTTATGGTATCTATTGCTTTGAGTCAAGTCCATCTAATAATAAAACTATCTCTAGGTACCATTGGCACATGTCTTCTCTCATGGATGATTGGGAATGGGTAGTCGTCCCTACGATAACCCGTGCGGGTTGGGGACTCATTTACATGATCACTAAGCGAAAATTCAGTCAGTAACCACATCAACACTATTTCAATCGATTTACGATAATTAACTTTACCCAAAGTTTGAATTCTACTAAATTGTACTAGGTTATTACCACAAAGGTCAGGTAGTTAGTTCTAGTAACTACAAATGCTTTGAAGTCGTCAGTCACTAATTTGTACACGCTCTTGCCGTCGGCTCCTGCGTCAAATACATTCTTTGTTTTACCGCCCTTGGTAAGTAATGTACTATTGACGTCTTCATATGCGTAGCTACTTTCGATTGACAGTAAAAATTTAATTTGGAAAAGAGTCATTCACAAAATAGGTTAGGATTACTCAAAAGATCGGAACGTTGAGTGAAACGGTCGGAAAATACTAGTACTCACTGTTTTAGCAATAGGTTTCACCTCGTTTCAGAATAATTCAAGTGCAGTTGGTCAGTCAGGTGCAATGGCGTCCCTTCCTGCATGAATTCATACATTATTCAGAGTCTTCAAGCCCTCCAAGAATGAAATTTCTTCGCTATTGAAAAATACATGAAGGAGAGTACAAAAGTTTAATTAGTTTATGAGTGGAGTTTGTTTAATAAAATTTCTACTTCTTGACGGTGTTTCTATGTACCTAATTACTATGGTTTTAATGGAATTTTCTTTTTCTGCTAGACGTGCACTCCTGCAGGGATAGTAATCAGTCATTTTCACTTCACCTTTCCATAGTTATTCTAACGAGCGTCCGAAAAGTTATACATATAATTTTACCCTGATGGAATAGAATTTTTGATCACTAGTAGGTATTGTGGAATTATTCATTTACGTACTTAACTACTTTAACACTACATTATTTGTGGAGGCTTATTTATTTGGGGTTGTTTCGTACTTATAATTAGTGATTACAATTTGAAACTATAACAGGTAAACGCCACATGTAAACAAGTAGGTAATCAGTTGGGTCAACTCAATTGTCGGAAATAGTTCATTATTACTACAAAATCGCCAATCGGTACTTTCCGGTCCGCTGATTTCCTTTGCTCTTTTATTTACATATCATCATTTGTGTATGATTGCTAACTATAGATCTATAGGCGCTGGAACATTTCAACAGCCTTCTCATTCCCACTGAAATTGATATTATAAATTTTTAGAAAGGTAGCCCACGATTCATTTTGTACTACCTATAGTGAATTATGCCCACAATCATTCAATTTAGACCACCATTATTAGTCTGTAATATCGGGACTGAAAGACAACGAAAAAATTCAAAACGTTTTACGAACAAGATGATTTTGTCAGTTACATAGAGAGAATAAATTACAAATCGATATTCGAACTAAAAAATAATGAAGGTTTTAAGTGGAAAATAAACCCGGGATTTACGAGGCTATATGATTGTTTTTCCGATTAAGTAGAGCTGATACATGATTGCTTACAATTGTTTCGAAAAAAAAACCAATGCTGAGTCTTTATTTTCCATTTATCCTCGGCACTAAAACATAGGGAGTGGTAACTCATTTTCTCGTCTCGTGCGCAGATTACAAGCATGTCATTTACACGGAGGGCGTGGTTTACGTTATCGAGGCAACCCCCTTAATTGCTAGGTATAATATAGGCCATCAGTTTTGTAACTTCCTTATGAGACCTTTGTGTACAATGTTCCGATTGGTAACGTAACGTGTGGGCCCACCTCTACCTCGAGTTTGATGTAGGTACGTAATTTGGATTTCATGAGGAAAGAAAGCACGCGATCGCTTGCACGAAAGCAGAGAGGATGGTGAGAGAGTTTACTCTAGAAGGTAAACTTAGTATTGCAGTTTCTTGTCCTTTTCAGTACATTTGCATAGATTTTTTATCCCGATAATTGATTTACAACTAAAAAAATTCAATTTACAATACAATTCTGACAATCAACCTCAGATAATATGCTTTCTGGCTGAATCTGTCCTACGAGCATTGAGCATGAGCAGTGAACATGCTTAGAAATATTTCCTTAGGCAGAATTCGAACATATTAATATCTTGTCATGCTGACACAGTTTTTGTTATTAAAGTTACCTAAAGTTTTCACTTGAATATAAAAGGGTAGCATTTAACGAACCACCAAATTAGTTGCCGAATGATGCTCTAAAAAATTACATTGATTACCAAAAATACTAGATTCGCACCAAATTTTCAACTCCTTTTAAATATAAAGTGCAACTCAAAGAAGTAACATGTCGATAACCTATTAAATTAAATTGTTACCAAATAAATTAGTCACTACCCAAAAATACTTAATGATCACCTAATTTCAAACACCAAATTTCATATAATTTACATCCAAATATTACAGGGCTCGTAATCCTATTAAAATTATTTACACCCAAATAATTCTTTCGATACCTAGAAATACTACATGATCACCAAATTTCACGCGGCAATTGTTTTTTAACGCCCGACGCGCAAAGCAGTTCCAATCTAGTCTAACCTCATTGCTAGCACACTGATGCGGTTTTCCATACGGTCCGTCTCGCTCGCACGTCGCACCGCGTGCGAGCAAGACAGCGCTAAATGATTTTATTTTATAGAAGCTTCAAAATTTCTGAAAATTTAATGAGACAAGTACATAACATAATTTAATTTAATATATTTTCAACAGTGCTTTCCTTACTGGTCGCATACAGCTATTTGTTCTCAGATGTTTTTGCCTCTACTCTATTCGCTGATAATCGTCAATTTGCCTAGGTAGTAGTATTTTTCTATGACATCTATTTTTATTTCAAACTAGTGGACATTGGAACAGTATTGACGGATCTCCGCTGGCGCGGAGCTCCTATTTTGAGTTGTTTTGGCCCTTCGGGCCGATGCAAAACTAACATAACCTAAACCTACCTATACCTATTTCTACCTATTAACTTCCTTTAATTTTTCCATGAAAGTCTATCTATATTAATAAAGTAAACCCATTTGAGGACATTTATCCATTTTCATAACAAACTAACAATTTAATAAATCAACAAAACTCATTTTCAAATAAAAGTTTTCAATCAAACGCGCTCACGTCAACGCATTAAAAAATTAATAATAAAACTTCTTGCAGTTTGTAAACCATCAGCAATAGGTAGTTAGAATGAAACAGCAATAGGTACCTTTCACTCTAACGACATATCAAAAGGTTTTATGCTTTAGACAACTCTTTGTATTTGATTGAGTGAGATAGCAGTATACGTGTTATTATTTCACAAAGCCACATTGCGCGTTGCTTTTTAAATTAATTTAGAATTTTACTTTCTAATTTATAACATTTTGGAAATGGCTAAAATATTTATAGTGCTAAAAACAATTAATTTGTAACTGTTTACTAAAATGTAGCATGCGATGTGTATAATATTTGGATGTAATTCTAATGAAAAAAGGTGCATGAGATTAGGTGGTAGTTTAGTGTTTTTGGTGGTACTTGACAATTTTTTTGATGCGATTATAAATTTATAAGAACGCAATAAGTAAAATAGGTGCAAGTGCTGCAAAAATAGGTAGAATTTTTTTGGTGACTCGGAATTGCTGATCGATAAAATTTTTTGAGTGTTCAACCTTATTTTAGTGTTCGAAAATTTGATGATATCAAAAGTTATTTAGGTGATCATTTTATTTGTTCCCAATATAAAATGGGAAAGAGTAGGTATCTACTTCGAAGTTATTTAAATAGTTTAATGACATTCGATGCTCTTCTACCTACTAAAGGTAAGTAATCCCATCCTCGTCGCCATTTTGTGGTAACACCTTCCGTAATTAAGTTTTTTTAATTAAATATATAATGTTCACATGAAAAATACAGCAGATAATCACGGTACACGTCTTAATATGTGAAGATACCTATTTTTTTACTTTATTTATAATATAAGCGAGTTAGCATTGGTATATTTTTGACGTTGAGGAAAGCGGTAGGTTATTCTTTGTACGCTCTCAATGTATCTCTGGTTCTAAACTCACGGTTCGCGAGTGGAGCGACCTACCGCAAAGGGTGATCGATCAATAACCGGGTCATTGCCGACGGAAAATAGAACGAGCTAATGCTTAAAATCTAACCCCTACACGACACATATGTTCACCTAATGGATAGCCGGGACCGCGTATCGAAACAGGAGGATTTATTGAAAAATAAAGAGTACCTAGTTTATCTATAATTAATTGATTATGCATCCAGTCAGTAAAGGTTTAACGCCAAGAGCTGTGTTGCAAAAGGTGGTGTAGAAGATTTTATTTTCTAAAATTGTGTATATGGGTGCTAGTATGCATCGAATAGACCATATGAGCGAGAAACCGAGAAAAGTCCGAAAATTTCGGGGTTTCGTGCTGCCAAAAGTTGTCCCGAGATATCTCGTGCTACCATTTTTGATATTTGCTAAGTAAGTAATAAGTATTTAAAAAAAATCTTTTACACCATCTTTTGCAAGAGCACCACCTTTACTGACTGGCGTACCTAATTAGCTTTTTCTCAATGCCACAGAAGAATTTACTGAAGTTGTTCTTAAATCAAATAGGTAGTTATCGTCAGCGCGCCTGTGATTGTTCAATAAGTAGATGCAAGCGTACCTACATAAGTTCGTTTACTGTGAGAGAGGCGGTATGCTTATTTGCCACAGTTCAGCATCGTCAATAAAAATCCACGCGATTTCAGAAAAATAATGTACTTATTTCAATTTCAAACATAATTATTACAACGTAGTCCGTTAAACACCGGCGTAAGTCTCCGGGTAAATCGGCTGTTACATACGTACAGACGGACATTAATGAAACTATAAGGGCTCCGTTTTCGCCATTTTGGTTACGGAACCCTAAAAATAGATAGATATTTTGCTGTCGACTGTACAATGGTTCTATGAATATACTTCCTGGGTCAAACATCCACGTTTGCTTTATGCAGCTCCACACAAGCCGAGATACAAATGGCAACTCCTATTCAACCATGCTAATTGTACTGTACACAACATGTCGTTCCTAACAATTCGGATAGCTCGACGTCAAGAACCAAGAAGCACGCCACTTTCACTAGAAATAAAAGACAGTAAAGTTGAGAATTGCTTGAACTTTAGTTTATCCTAAGGCTGTTTGGATTTGAAGATGTGATCGAAATGCAACTGAGAAACATCACACGTCGTAGAGATTGTTTGGCTGGGAGACTCGTATATTTGCTTGTCTTCTAATTTGCTCCGCCTGAACTATACTATCGATAGGTATACAATACATTCGTAGGATTGTAGGCAATGGACGCTTTTATAGTTTTTAATAAAACTCTATGGTTTCATTCATAAATAGACCATACGCTATCGACTTATGTTGACGAATAAATAAATTGAAATTGAAATATTCCTTATCAATTTACCAAGCGATGCTTAACCCGATGAATAAGCATGTAGCTGCCTCCTATCCCGCCTGAGAGACTGAAAGACCGTTTTCATGACGCGCCGGCCATCAAAGTGTTCCCATCAGAAGAAAAATAAGTTTCCTATCTTACATTCTGACTAACATGTTACAGGAAACTTCGCTGCAAGAATTATGCGAGTTTGTAGTTCGCCAGTGCTAGTGTATCTATGGATAACTTACGTTAGACTGCTTTTCATTCTTTCGTCTGTTGGAAATTGAACTTTGGCAACATGAATTAGGATTGTATTTGTCGATACAAAAATAAATGAAGTAGGATGTTCATAAAGTAATCTGATGTAGTTGCTTCAATAAAGCACACATGAACGCACCAATGGGCGCGCCGGGGATGCAATTAAGCTGCCCCCACCCTATCATTCATGGAAAACGCATCTAAACATAAAGAATGGTAGAAATTACGAGATTAATAGCAGGGTTCCGCCCAATCAACATTTAGTTTCCATGACTTTTTTTTTGCCTTGCCTTCACCTAATTTATAAATCGAGAAAGCATAGAAATCATCCATTCTCATTATGTCTGCGTGAAGTTTCAATACGTTTTACTGCATTTTACCTAGGTACTGGTAACCATACGTGCATACAAATTCCCCCACCAATTCTACTTATTTTTAATAAGATCATGTAACCATATATACCTTCCTGTTGTAAATATGCTTTAGTGATTTAATCACCCGTGGACTTGTTTCATAATAAGCAGGGCTCGGATTTTTGATCGCACGGTAAGACGAAAGAAAACTATGGAGTCGATATTCAAACTTTATAATTATCAATCAATCAAATCATTTATTCGTAAAAACATAGGTACATACAGAGGTGTTATAATCATTTATGAGATTCACTGTCTTCGCCATAAGGCATACGAATAGTCATAAAGTATGACACAAAAAATTATGTTATCCAAAATTTATAAATAATCATGCATCGTGCTTATGTCCAATTACGTATTTAAGTCATTATTAGTATTACTATACAAAACAATTATAATTATGTCAATGTCAATTATTATTAAATATTCCTGTATTGAGTAGTGTGCTTTTTGTACCAAAAATTTGCGCAGGCTTTTTTCAGAATCATACTCAGTCATTTAATTAATATTAACATGTTATAAATGGATAACATAATTTTTTGTGTCATACTTTATGACTATTCGTATGCCTTATGGCGAAGACATAGTGAATCTCATAAATGATTATAACACCTCTGTATGTACCTATGTTTTTACGAATAAATGATTTGATTGATTGATTGATTGTTGATTATAAAGTTTTAATATCGACTCCATAGTTTTCTTTCATCTTACCGTGCGATCAAAAATCCGAGCCCTGATAATAAGACACCAGAAATATCCGAAGTAACTTGGTTTGTACATTAAATACTTTTTGATACGGTGAAACGAAGAACGGTTGCCAAAGGAAAGAGTTACAACCGGTTTTTTTTACGAACGTACAAACTTAATAGTATAGTATGAAGTTATTGCGTAATTATAGAAGGGACGGTATATGAAGATCCCTATGACACTTGCAGTGACAGTTCATTTATATAACCTTGGAACAGCGTCGCTGTCACATCGAAATGTTAATAAGCATCTTTTGGGAATGTAGCTAATTAATTTATGTAGGATTGTAATATTTACATAATAACAATATGAAAAAAACTTGAATTGTCCTTTATTTCCCAGAAATATGCTTAACGGAATATACACGGTGACGTACTGCAAAAGTTATATCGTTGGTCTGTATCGACTAAGGAAGCGGTGTTGTCGATAACAGATGTCGATAATTGAAGTGATAATAATAAAACGTGTCTTATATTTCAATTTAATTGTTACGTGACTGTGTAAAAAAAAAAACGTTAAATTACATATTTATTTATTATTTAACACGTTTACTGCTGCACAGGTTATTTTTGTAGGTACTGGTCTTTCTTCTGGTGCGGCGTAAGAATACGTTAAGAATACGTCCCTTCTGCCTGGTGCGATGTGAATTTATTTTACTAAACGGTTAAAACTCACGTATTAATTGTCACTTCGGGCGACATGTTTCGATGTTGTGTTAATACTTGAGTTTCAACCGCTTAGTAAAATAAAGTTATAACATGTCTCACGAAAGTTTAAATTCAAGTGGTGCGATATAAGTCAAAATTGACTTGTTAATTAAATTTTCTATAATCATTCAACGAATGGTCACATTTCGGGGCAAAGTTAGTATTAGATACATTAACTAGTTACTATATTACTTGGAATGCTCGTGTCGTGAAGTAACCAAGGAAAACAACTCGTACCATAAATTTAGGTAGCAAATATATCATAATAGTAAATATTAAGGTAAGGACAGACCAGTATATGGAGCGAATATTATAAAATGTACTGTAACTAATATGGTTTAATTTTCTTTTTATAATTGGGGCTTCTTATTTGCTTTCTTATTTATTATTTATTCTCATTGCTTCTCTCGCCGAGACACAGCGAGACAGGCCTGTCTGTTTTGCGAGAGAGAGGGGGGGGTCTCGCCGACGAGTCCCACACTGAACACAGCGAGGCACTGGTCCCACCAACGGCGAGGAAGCGATTAGCTATCGGTGATTTTATCGCTCAAGAAACGAACAAAAGATATAAATCCCGTGGCAGTAAAAGTCACTGAAATATTTATAGTTGAAAGCTGGCTGTTCGCACTGCTGGCGAGTACTCTCTTCACTAGTGAGTCTAGTGACGCATATGTCCAAATTTTATGTCAACAGGTCAAAGGGAAGTTAAAAACATCTTCGAAAAATATTTTTGTGACAGACGACCGAAGGAAGCACGCATGAATGACAACAATAGGGTTCCGTTTGGACCATTCGGAAACGGAACCCTAAAAATTGCGGTTTAGTAGCCAGAAACGTCTTTTACACGATTACCGCATTTGAGGTTTAAATTAATGTACGTGAGAGGACGCTGATAAGAACCGCCACAGATAAAAAAACAATTGAAGTATCGACATATGCACATCACTATATGGTATGTCACTGCAAGTGTCATAGGGATCTTCGTATACCGATAATGGAATAGTAATTACCTACTCCCCTTTGACCTCTCACTCGTGAACCAAATGTTAGGTATATAAAACTTTTCGCTTGGAACCCTAAAAATCGGAATTGGCTGTCGGAGGACTTTATTAAACGCGGATTGGATTGCTTCTAACTGTTGTTTACCACGCCATGACTCGTTCTATTAATATTATTTGTACCACACATTCCATTAATAATTCGTATAATATTATATTCCTATCCATTTTATGAGTCACAGAGAGGTTTTCGATAAAGTTCATGAGTGTCAATATTTACAATTTCAATATAGATACAGTCGCGGAATGAAATTGTTCGTTACTTCTTTTACGTTTTTTCCTCTTTATTCTTAGATTTCTTTATTCTCTTTATTCCTTTTTATTCTTAGACAATACAAGCCACAATCATGTCGATATATTCACAACCAGAAATTAAACTCGAGTGTCCTTAACTTGAGGTAACGAGAAAAACGTGTGTAAATGTGCATTTTCATTTTATAGTCACCTCCTACTTTTTTCGGATCTAGTTAATTTTGGATTTTCTGACTCAGAATAGTAATCAGAATAGTACCCGTGATTCAGAAAACCCAAAATTACCTAGACCCAAAAAAAGGAGGAGTGAAAATGCCCAAATGTAAGATTAGTACTACTTATCTTAGAGTATGACTTACGTAGGTAAACATCTTGAAGTTTGAGTCATTTTATGGCCTCAGAGTGATGTGATGACAAATGGATATTCTATAAACATTTTTTTTAACTCCATCCTTACCAGAAATAAAATGAGATTATAAAATAAACTAATTTCAAGGCGTATTTGCCTCAAGTCACAATTAAAAAATATGTAAATCAAGCTCTTTTAAGTCAGAGCAACTGATGCAAAAATCCATCCCATTTCTTATTGAGCAATCCATTCGCGACGTGCGACGCCATTTTTTGTGCCGTTAATGTTCTCATCGTGATTCGCCCCAGGAGCTGTCATTCACATGTCATTCGATGACAGGCAGCACGTGGTGTTGTCATATCGGCTTACTTTTAATAAAAAGCCGATTCTTCCGACCCTTTATTAGATTACTTACCAGTGTAAATATTTCGAGCTAACTAGACCATTCACGCCTTTCGACGATCGTTGTTAAATTATAAGAGTGCCTTATTTAAAGTACTACTTCGGTTTTTTTATCAATGCATGTCAAATGATGATACTAATCATAGGTACTAAATTTTTATCATCAAGTTTAGTTTAGGTTTAAACTGACTTTGTGACTCTGTGATAATATCCTGGTTGACTACGAAGGCGCAGCATAATGAATTAGTACTTAGGCTCGTACAGAAAGTTTTCTTTTGAGCAAAACTGATGTTTGACAGCTACAACGATAACGACGTCACCTACTTACCTAACGTGTTCACCCAAACAAATTAAATGTTGCTGTCACCGTCCGGCGATGTCAGCCGCGTTCTTGTGAATTAACACCCGGGTGGTGATGAGAACCGAGTTTAACCGAAGAAGAGAAACAGGTCTGACAAAGACATATTGTGGATTTAGAAAATCGGTCCTTATAAATACATATATTAAGTAGCAAAAAATAAAATCTGACGCCGCAATCAAAGTGGAAGTGGGTTTTACTGCTAGTTAAATCGCGACATGTCTGCAAAACGTTTTTACATTAAATCGAAATCGGAAGGCGTCACACACACGAAATCATGGGGTACAGAAATGGTATGAAATTTAAAACTTTTGTTGCACGATCGCAACAAATAATACTTTCCCCTAAACGATTTAGGACAATGGCAGTTTAAGTCGAATGCTAAACACGTGTCAAACGTCGTGACATCGTCGCTAAGTTGAAATAAAATAACTGTTCATACTCGTATTATCCATTGTTCAAGGACATTTTTATTACTATATAGATAAAGTCTAATTTTGATAAGCATGAGAGCTGTCGAATTGTATCTATAGATAGGAATAGGGGACGTCACAATAAGCTTGGGATGTGCAATTCGCGTGACGAATCTACGCACCCTGTACACGTCATATTATGCCCAACGATGTAAAAAATAGAATTAAGCGCATCAACTACTGGGGCATTAAATGGGACGACTGTAAAACGGTTGTTGGCCCACTTCGACGACTTTTTCCTATTCGGTCGCAACCGACTAATCGCAATTGATACGGATTAAGCGAATCTATTCGTAAGCATTTAAGGGCCATAAATATAAGTATAGTCTAGTTAGGTATTACTGCTAATCAAAATAAGAATGTACTAGCTCATCAAGAAAAGACAAATGTATTGTTTTCTACGGCGCTGGTTAAAATATATTAAAAAACAATGTTCATGAAGCAGTGTTATTAATAGGTAACTATTTTTGGTACTTTTTACAGTCTTTTCATCCTTATATTACGTGTCATATCATGTAAACAAACTCTCTTGAAGACATTAAAACTTTCGCGCGACTAGTGCACTTCAACCCCTCTAGCACAACATGCATTCCGTATCTACTCGCGCGCGAGATAAACTACCTGTCACTTTTTGACAGCATTAATCAGACAGTGACAGATAGCCTATCTCGCGCGCGAGTAGAGACGAGATGCATGTTATGCTAGCCCCTCTGCTCGTTTGTGGTGCGCGTGCCGCGGCCGCTGCAGGAGACCATCGCGTGTGCCTTCTGTCCGACGAAGGATGTCTTTTCTCTAGGGTTAGAGAGACAAAAGTGTGATAATGATTAACGTCTTCAAAAAAAAGTTTGTTTACTTGATAGGACACGTAAGGCTGAATAGACTGTAGAATCCTAAACTTGCCCGAAAATACGCATGCAAAGTGTTGAATAGTAAACGCTTTCTGCTTATTATGTATAAGGGAAGCTTATAAGTCCGTGAATAACCAAAGTCCACACCATGTCCTTGGTAGATGAATATGCATGAGACAAAGTCGAACGTACTGACTAATTGGTTTAGAACTCGCGTCTTGTGTAGCTGCAGCGTAGGAAGTTAGGCTGGCTCGACACATTCAACACTAGTAGATAACTATGATAGGAATGTGTTGCGTTGCGAGTGCTCGTCCATGTGTGGCTTTGCCAGAGGGCCTACCTGGTTTGCTTCGGTCTTCGGTCCGGATACTTCGTTTTCGGTTAGCGACAGATATGTCTCACTTGCAAATTCGAGTGGGACTCGATGCGACAGATGTCGCACTTGCAAATTTGAGTGCGATTCGGTACGACAGATATGTTGCACTTAGAAATTCGAGTGCGGTTCGGTGCGATAGATACGCATACGCATTTGCAAATTTGAGTGTCAGAGAGGGAGATATGTACTCGTACATTACTTTCCGTTCACGGTAGACAACCAGAACGGATTCACTGTCTAGCTAGCTAGCTAGCTAGCTAACCATAATATTGGAACATATGTAAAAGGTTGGCCTCCTGATGTAAATGCAAGTTTGCAATGGACAAGTTGCAAGCAAATATATCAGGAGTACCTGTGTATCACAGACAGTTTTACGTACAGTGGGCCAACGAAAATGTTGAGCACTTTAGTACTTTGTCAAATTAAAGAGGTTTCAAATTTTATGACGTTTCAGTCTAATTAATATACACAGCCATTAGCCTACTAGATAATATACCTATGTAAATATTATAAAATTATGAATCACCATATTATAATTAGCGAAGTTTACATGCAATGTAAAGTACTTATTTATTTTATTTTATTTTTTATATGACTTGACTGTAAAATGACTTGTAAATGTGAACTTTTACCAATAAAAAATCAATCAATCAATCAAAGCCAATAATCAGTTACTCAGAAGAAACGACCCCCAACACCTGTTTCGTACTTATATAAATCGTAAATTGAGATCGACACGCTGGTCTAATTTAAATTAGAAATTTATCAACGGCTCCACATAGTCGCCGATCGCGTTACACGTGTGTGTGTGGCGACCGCCTGATTCTAGAAACAAAATATTTATATTCCACAACCATTTTTCAGCTTACTAGATAGAATAAGCGGCGGTCGACCACCAGTTTAACCCTTTGACCGCCAAAGCGATAGTGTGTCGTCGTGCCTAGTACGCCAAGCACTGTCTAAACCAATAAAAACAAATTAAAACAGTTCATAAATGTTTTTTTCATTATCAAAGTACACCTTCACTCCGACCTTTTAAGTGGTTATTGGCGTGGTGGGCACGACGACACACAACCAATTTATAGGTTCTTGGCGTTCAAAGGGTTAATGGGTTGACGATACTAGGAAGATCGCGGGTAGGTACAGTCAGCTGCAGAGAAAAGGTACCCCCCTGAATAGAAATTTGTATGCAGTGGGGGTCAGGCTTCTCTGCAGCTGACCGTACTCCTGGGTAATGTCTTAGGTGTGATATGCAAAAGCTGTCTCTATGTTTAAATTCTTAGTATAGTTCGTACAAAACTCTAAAGCCAAATTCTGTCAAATGAACGTAAGCAGAAAACGACTAAGAGCTCTGACTGTAAGGTAGATTCTTGCTTGCGTTCATTTGACAGCATTTGGCCTTACAGTTGTGAACGTAGTATACATACAACTTGATTCATAAAAGTTTGGCAGCTTGTCTCCTTGAATTTAGCGGAAAATAAGAAATGTATGGTGTAGCTATATTATCAAGGGTTAAGGTTGTCGCACACATAAAGGCTCGGCACCAGACCGGGGCCTCCCCTGCTCGCCGGCGCGCCGTTAACCAAGCTTAAACCTAACGCAAGCACGGCAGAGCATCGCCTCAGCAGCGCCGAGGTGGCTGCGTGGCAGCGAGGTGTTCACTTCACGGTTTGACGCCGGTCTTGTGCCGAGCCTTTATGTGTGCGACAACCTTTATTGTTACCTAGTTATGACATAATACGTACGAGTATTAAGCACGAACGATTCTTAAGAAGCATTACAAGATTTAAAAAAAAAAATAACATTTTGCCAAAAGTATTGATAATAACAATAAAGTGATTATAAGTTACTATGATTTTATGAATGTTTTAGTTTGTAATACTTATTGCCCTTTATTGATTTTATTTATATTGTGTATTAGAATTTTTATTTATATTATATTGTGTAGTAGAATTTTTAAGTGGAAAAAAGCAGTTTTTAACTCGAAAATGGTCGATTTGGAGTGATGTTTGAAACAAAATATCTTAATGAAAAATGCATGCAATACATTTAAAATTGATGTCATCAAGTCGCAATAGTCCTGTTCGATAGTAACTTTGATAAAATGTCAAGAAACTTGTCAATTTAACAGAAAATGGGCTAATGGGCTTTTTTACCTTATTAGGACCTATAGGTTCCTTTATTAGGATGTTTATTCATTTATAAAATACACTCACTGTTTACTTCTGTTATATGCCACAAAGTTACAGTGGGCTAACGATATTGCTTGTATCTTATTGTGTAGATGTCGTGTCAGAATCAGGGTTCCTAAGGGATGTTAGTACACGGGCATCATTTGTCGGGGGACGGTCTCGCATATTCATGAGCGCCCGTCTTTCAGCGACGGGTAATAGTTTTTTAATCTTGACATTCTGTCGGATATGAGCAAAGTTCTGAGGCAACATTGTTTCATCTTCGTACTTTGGAGACCCGATCAAGGTGTGAGTGAAAATTTATACTGATTTCCAGTGTGCATATTTAATGTTTGCTGCAAGTTGACAAATAAATTGGTTCTAAGTATGGCTAGGAGTCTATAACCAATTATAGGGAGATGATATTAACAACTATCTAAGTGCAGAAATATGTTAGAAGTTTTTACCATATCACAATGGAATAATGGTTAAATTTCGTTTTCAGTTGACGTTAACTGTACCTGCAAAATTTATGACAGACTAGCTTTTGATCGCGACTTCCTACAGGTAAACTTCCACTCCCAATTTCATCCCTACGAGGCAGATTTTTAGGATAAAAAGTATCTTATGTCAAGTTTCATCATAATCCATTCAGCCGTTTTTATATATTTACATATTTAATACACAATACATGTGTTACGCGATAAAATCCATTTTTTTAACACATATTTTGTCAAACACTTATTTTTCAGTGAGATGCTGATTTAACTGAGTGAGATTAATTTTTTTGAATATATTTTTAATTATGGCGCCTGCCCGAATCGGGGATATTTAGATCCGCTCATGCAATATGCAAGAAGCAACACGTGGAAACAACTGACTATAAATGTTACGATCCTTGCTGAATAGATAGGTCTCAAAAGCAGTTGAATCGTAATACATACTCGTATATGAGCCGATTATGTATCCTACAGTCTTTGTGATGAGTCTTTAAAGGTGGTTCGATTTCCATACAAAACGTATTTTGACATTCGCAGGCTAACGGCGTGATATTTTAAGAAACTTATGTAACAAAGTTTCATAAATTGGCTTTCCATTTGCGCGATATTCCACCTTTCCTAGAATAAACTTGTATAAACTAGAATAATTTGAAAAAATTGATGTCATGTGACAAACTAATTTCTGGTGGCACAAATGGAAAGCCAATTTACGAAAGTTTGTTACATAAGTTTCTTAAAATATCACGCCGCTAGGCTTCGAATGTCAAAAGACGTTTTGTATGGAAATCGAACCACCTTAAAACCTGCGTCTTTTGTCCATGGCCCCAATTAAAAATGACAATATGTAGCGTTCCATTTAATACGAATATTCCCTACTTCACGGCTTTATCTCAGAAAATCAGAAACTTGAAAGCGGTATCACTGCTTGTGCTTTAGGTTATTTTATACCACATATATGTAGGTAGGTTATTCTATACACATTCGATGTTATTTTGGAATTCACCATTCAAACAACCTTAATATAAATAGTACTACAGTATTTTATTTGCATACTCATCCGATAATATTCTGAACAGAAATATAATCTCTAAAATTTTCCAGTTATAACTTTGATGCAAAATGCAATTAACATATTTAGCTTGATATTTTGCAACAAAATCGCAAATAATTAAGATGGAGATGCTGGGAACATATTCAGAAATGTCATACCGTTCGCAATACATATAAATAATTCACATTATTTCAGTTAATCTGTCATTCACTCAACTTTTAAAATAAATTTCAATTTCAACACATTCTGTTAGCCTGTTATATAGTGTGATGCATCCAAGTCGGCGGAAAAGGGGAAGACTGGGACATTTGTATCCATTATTGTCATCAAATTAAATCTGCGTGCCGGCTCACTGCGTCGATTTGCTAATGGATTGCACTAACTTTTATAAATGTTTGGCAAGTGCATAAAAAGAATTCTCTAGAAAGATTGCCGAAACAAATCAAGACTATTGCATGCGACTTTGCACTGATTTAAGAAAATATAGGTATAATGTAGATATTGAAGAAAATAAAAATGTATAATTAGGTGTTGCAGCAATTTCGCAGACTGTTTTGTCACTAAATAGTAATTTACGGATCTGACACTGTAGTGTTGACTTTTGTATTTTAAGCAACTGTTCTGTCACTAAATAGTAATTTACGAATTTTTCGCTCTTGTTCTATACCTTGTCCTGTTGTGTAAATCTATAAAAAACTTACGAAAAGTATTCTGAGACTAAACTATGTACAGCTCTACATCAATATTCAATTTAAATTATTAAGCGTTATAAGCGCAAGTGACTGACTGAGACACATTCACATTTGTTATATGGATTTTGATAAGCGGAATGTACATATTAGATTAAGAAACATTAGGTATTATCAAGGGGCTTGCAGTGGGCGGCGCGCGTCGCTTTAAGAGGGCGCCGAGCATATTTAGCAAAAACAGCCGTCACCTCTCAATCTGTGGAGGTCACGATTCTCTACAAAAATATATAAAATATATATAATTATTATCACAAAGAGTGTGTTTACAATTTATCACTATTAGTAATCTATAATATATTACACTTTAATAAATACAATACCGTAAAGTTGCACGAAAAATGAGAAGAACGCGTGTCGGCGTTTAGGCAAAATTGAATTGAAAAATCTATTATTTCGATTCAAAATCACACTCAAACAAATCTCAAAAGTATTCACTATAAGTTATCACACTTTTCACATTTTTCCTCGCAAAGACCAATGAGAATTTCAAACGTAAATCTAAACTTTAGTGACTTTTCCATACATTTTCCCAGCCACCATACTTTCGAAAAATCGACAGATGGGCATTGGCCCTCGGTGAGAGCAGACGCATGCTCCTTTTTTCGCTTTGACAGCTCTGTTTTTGACATTTTGCCCGTATACGAATACAATATGTATACCACACACAAAGATTGTATTAATTGAAGTAGGGTAAATAAATATTGACGTGCGGCGTTTTAAGAACCTTTTAACATGGAATTTTTGGTATTAGCCTTTTATTTTTTAGAGAACATACAGTGTTTGGTCCCGAAAGTGTAAACTTTATAAGTAATTATGCGTTCAAATTATAATGTTTTCCTTCCCGAAAACGCATTCTAATAGACGCTAAAAGGTTGCCGAAGCGTTTCATTACAATGGAAATTAATTTCAATGAATGGTCACCCTGACGGAACATCTTTATAACGTAACTAGCTTTTGCCCGCAACTTCGTCTGCGTAGAGCTCGGTCATCGCGTTAGAATTTTATCGCTGTTCTTTTATTTCAGGTGGTTGCCTAGTTATCTCTGTTCCATACAAACTTCTACTTCCGGGATGGAATGAAAACTATCCTATGTCCTTTCTTCGGACTCGAACTATCAGTGGCGGAGTGTCCATACAACTCGATTCCCACCGGCTTACCTAATTTTCAGCCAGTGCAGTTCTTTTACTACGGCTCATGAAGTATAAGAAAGGCAAATAATTTCCGGCTTTCCTAAGAATATTTTGACGCGCCGCCACTGCGAACTATATTCGCACCAAATTTCATCTAGATCAATTCAGCAGTTTAAGCATGAAGGGGTTCAGACAGAGTTATGCTAGGCCTATAAACAAAGTTCCAAGTCTCATTGAAAATAAAATTTGTTTTCATCCCTTCAGAGGGCGAATTTTGAAAAACTCTGAAACGTGTTTTTTTTTTTAAATTTTGATGTTTAGTCAGGAAGTTTTAAAGTTTCCATCTTAAAAATAATTTTGTTCTCCATACAAAATGACCAAGAGGTCATTTAGGCAGTTAAAAGATTAACTAAGTTTCACAGAAACCCTTTTTAAGACATTTAGGGATGAACTTCGAAAAACGCTGAAGTTTGTTTTGTTGTATTTAAACAGAGACTCTGTAAAAAATTTGAAGTCTTTCACTTAAAAAAATGTTGCTCCCCATGAAAACATTGAACCCCTTTTTAACCCCTTGAGGGGATGAATTTAAAAAAACGCTGAAATTAGTTTTGTTTTGTTTAAACAGAGTCTCTGTAAGCAATTTGAAGTACCTCACTTAAAAAAAAATTTGCTCCCCATACAAATTATGAACCCCATTTTAACCCCTTTCGGGGATGAATTTCGAAAAACGCTGAAATTACTTTTTTTGTATTATTATAAGAAACTTTCATACAAAGTTTGAAGACTATCACTATAAAAAAAATTGCTCCCCATACAAACTTTGAACCCCTTTTTAACCCCTTTAGGGGATGAATTTTAAAAAACGCTGAAATTACTTTTTTTCCATTATTATAAGGAACTTTTACACAAAGTTTGAAGACTCTCACTTTAAAAAAAAATTGCTCCCCATAAAATATTTCACCCCCATTTTCAACCCTTTAGGAGACGAAAATTTTGAAAACGCAGATATAACTTTCATTGTCTTATTTTAAGGAGTCTTTGTACAAAATTTTAAGTCTGGACCTTAAAAAAATTATTGCCCCCCATACAAACTTTGCACCCCTGTTTTACCCCCTTAGGGGTGGAATTTCCAAAAATCCCGTCTTATCCCTTGCTTCCGTTATATAACCTAACTATAGTGTTAATTTCAAATTTCTAGGACCGGCAGTTTCGGCGGGGCGGTGATTAATCAGTCACCCATCAACTTTATATATATATAGATGACATTTGTCACTTACTTCAAATGAAAATTTGTGTACATTTTTCTTTCTTTATATTTCAATAATTTTACGTATCTAATGTTGATATCGAACACCAAATACGCATACACACACGCCTCTCGACAGTTTGCCAACAACGTATACTTATCTACTGGCATTTTTTGGACATATCGCGCGTCGTCCCTATTAGCCTCGAGTACATCATGATTCATGATGACGGGAAAGGTGGAGGATAGACGAGCTCGGGCCAGCCAGGTGGATTGAAAAAATCTCCAGATTCGCCGGACTCCGAGAACACCAGGCGCTGCATGCAGCGCATCATAGGAACCACTGGCGAACCATCTGCACTCCCCGCCAGAGACATAGCGGTCACGATCCTCAGCATTGAAGAACCCACTGATTGGATTGATTGGATTGGAATACTTATTGAAATTTGTGTGGATATTCACGCTTTCTCGTCAAATAGGAATACATTTAATGGCTAAATATATCTCAGATGTCGTGATATAACTTCAGGAATCGTGGATTATCAATCTGCAGTGTCACACAACAAAGAAAGTAATAAGCAGCAGAAGATTGTATTGTCGAAGCCGCATGGTCATACTAATTATAGAATGAAAATATAAATGTGTTTTTTTATCTTAGTTATATCTCTAACGACGACGTATAATCTGAGTCTTATACAAAATATATGTATGTAGTCCTACTTATTTCTGCAGGTCTGTAAGTACGGTTTCTAATTTCTATTTGATTGTTTTTTATGGTTTGAAATTATTTGGTTCACTGCTTTGATTTTGGATATACGGATATACGTACTTTAGTATGTACATTGTAGTCTTTGGATATACGTAAGTACGTCACACCGGGTAGAGTCAGTCCGACCCAGGTCGGGCCTAGTAGAGTTTAGTGAACCAGCGACAAAACCCTCAGTAAGTAGCTCGATTCCACTCACAACTCAGATTCGGTAGAAGCCGCGTAACCAATCTCACTGGAGCGCAAAATCTTAGAGTATCCCAGTGTTTAAACCTCCCGCGTGGTCGTGTCGGAGGTTTCCCCTGGATTTTCCCCAGGCCACTTTCCAACCGCGCACTCCTATCGATTTATTGGGCCCGACCTATAAGGCCACAATCAGGTTGAAAAAACAAAAAAGTACGTCGCAATAATTGTTTGGACGTTACGTAAACGTAGTAAATAATAGTAAGGTTGCAATTTCAATTGCGTATATTAACACAATTTTATTGCATTTGGAAAGATCCGTGCCGAAAATGTTGTCTATGGTCGTATTTCGAGTGTGCTCGGGACATTTAAAAAAAACAAAGAGAGGGAAGTGACTCTCTGGCTCATCCACGCCATTTCACATATAGAACTGTCGACATCGCAAGCGGGCGTGGTTTTCTCCTGAAATTTTGGGTAAGTAAACCCGCTTAATGTTAACGAAATGGTCTGGAGCGATTAGCTTTGCGTTTGAGGCATCGTTTTATATCGAGGTTTTGATCTATTTCAGTTGTTGGTTGTGGCGGCGCGGTGGACGACCCCGGCTCAAGGGTGCGCTGCATGCAGTGCTGAGGCTCCAATGATAGCCTCTTGACGCCTCTCCGGGGATTGTCAGCTTGGCAACGAAGCGGCCATTTAGTGTGCCCTGCATTCTCTCCGGGTAGGCAAACTTGGATGTAGTACCTGCTGGCACGTAGGTATGCGCATGCCATGTGGCATGTGTCCCGGTAACTCGGTTAATTGTAGACATTGTGTTTGTAGGAGGCGTCTGGTGTACCTAAATAACCTGTCTTCAATAATTTGAAAGTTGGGACAGCTGCCCGGTTTATCACGACAACGTTTGTATATATCGCAGTACCACTGATCCGTGTAGGAAGGGTCAATGGTGGATACTGGCACTGCTCTAGAGAGCGCGTCAGGCACCACATTGTCCACCCCACGAGAATAATGCAAAACATTATAATCTTAGACGTAGGGACCTAGAATTGGAAATAGGTGATATTGTGTGGAAGCGTACGTATAAGCAGAGTGACGCATCGAAGCACTTTGCTGCAAAATTGGCTCCTAAATATGAAAAATGTCGTGTGCTAAGAAAACTTTCAAAATTGGTGTACGAGTTGGAGGATGGGAATGGCAAACCAATAGGTAAATGGCACATTAAGGATATAAAAACGGTACCAGAGAGGGGTTGAATACACAAGGCTCGTACCGATGTTTATGTGGGTCAGTCGTGGTGTTTCAATGGGTATCCCCTCATTTCCTATAAAATTAATGGCTATAACTACACATACTCTAAATTCATTTGCTATATTCATTCACCAGCTATAAATTCAAATTCTATATTAGTTGCTTGTTATAATGTTCATTTACTATAAATGTTAAATAGTCTAAACTCATTATACATAAATTTCATATTCTATAATTATCTTTTACTCTAATATTCACCTGTTATAAATTCAAATTCTATAATAGTTGCTTGCTATAATGTTAATTTGTTATAAATGTTAAATAGTCTAAACTCATTATATATAAATTTCATATTCTATAATTATCTTTTACTCTAATATTCACCTGTTATAAATTCAAATTCTATAATAATTGCTTGCTATAATGTTAATTTGTTATAAATGTTAGATAGTCTAAACTTCACGGGAGGTACCGTCGACACGCTGGCGCGTCATCAGACTGTCAAATGTGTACACGTCTGTTAAATAGGCGCTGTTAAAGTTTGGTTAGGTTAGGGTTCACTTGCATCCCTCAGAGCGGAATAGGCACCCCGCGTGAGCGGGGTGCCGTCGACACGCTGGCGCGTCATCTGACTTTTAAATGTGTACACATCTGTTAAATAGGTATTTTTAAAGTTCGGTTAGGTTAGGGTTCACTTGCATCCCTCAGAGCGGAATAGGCACCCCGCGTGAGCGGGGTGCCGTCGACACGCTGGCGCGTCATCTGATTTCAAATGTGTACACATCTGTTAAATAGGTACTGTTACGGTTCGGTTAGGTTAGGGTTCACTTGCATCCCTCAGAGCGGAATAGGCACCCCGCGTGAGCGGGGTGCCGTCGACAAGGTGGCGCGTCATCAGACTTTAAAATTTGACACGTCTGTTAAATAGGACTAATAATCATTATCTACCTATATTATATTGAGGTCAAACAAATATTATTTATAGTTAATAAACAATATATCAACTGACTTTCTAGATTCTGAATGTTATATACAATGATGATTATAGACAATGAATGATATATCAACTGAGTTTCTAGATTTTGAATGTTATATACAATGATGATTATAGACAATAAATAATATATCAACCGATTTTCTAGATTTTGAATGTTATACACAATGATGATTATAGGCAATGAATAATATATCAACTGAATTTCTAGATTTTGAATATTATATTTAATGGGTTTTAAAGATTTTGGAATTATACCATTTGAATGTTATACAAAATGTCATTTATAGTAAATGAATCATTATACTAAATGATTTTATAGAATTCGTAGTTATAGATCATGATTTTATAACTATTGATTTTATAGGAAATAAGGTAGACCCGTTTCAATGACATCCGAGGCCAAACGAGGGAAAAAAGAAAGTGACGACAGTTCTATATATGTAAAATTTTAAATTTTTTAAATTTTATACAACTTTTACAAACCTCTGTTTAAACCCAATGAATTTATTTCATGCAAAGGACCGGTTAACGCCGGACGCACGGCCCGCGATTACCGCTTGCGCTCGCCGTGCCGCCGACGTTAATCCCCTTCGAACTCTAGGCTTTCAGCCTCTGTACTGCCTTGTAGTGGCATTGTCGCTTTTACGCTCCTTCGAGTAATTTGGAAGGGTGCCGAGGTGGTGGACGCCGGACGCACGGTCCGCGTTGACCGCTTACGCTCGCCGTGCCGCCGACGTCGACCCCTCCTGGTTGGCAAGATTTGGTTTGAACCCTTCAAGTTTCGAACTTTGCCCGGTCTAGTGGAGATAACTGTAGTATGCTGATCATCTGTCCTGGCGGTTGGATTAGCCTTTTCAACACAATGTCTCGTTGTGGTGAAAAGGTTAAGGAATGATAATGCGAGTCTGCAAGCTTTCGTGATGAGGCGTTATTTAATATTAAAATAATAATAGGTACTCTAAGATTTACTGTTTGAGTTATCGGAATGCATTAGTCTTAGTACTGGTGTTGTGGTTAATATATTGTAGGTTTCTAACTTAGAACTTTTAAGATATAATTTTCGACCGATAGGTTCGGATACGTCTCATTGCGCTTCCTCAATTGTAGGGTTCTCAAAAACTTTCACATTCTTCTTTTAGCCGCGTCCGAGACCTCTGAGAACGTCGGTTGCATAGGGCACGCGTTGATCGCTACCCGTGCCATCGTCGTTGTAGGGTTTTGTACGGGTTTGCATGCCATACCATAGGTGAATGGGTATATGTTATCGTTTTTTTTGCTATGACATACATTCCGATCTTCTTGTTTTTAGAGTGTCTTTACAGCTGGGGGCCAGCTGGAATTTCCCGCTTTCCCGGGAAATTCATCTGGTTAGGGGGGTGTAATGTTGTGGTCGCTCAGCTGCGGACAGCTGTCATTCTTGTCAAGCTGTCAAACTGTTTGAGCCAGATATTTTAACGCAACCGTGTGATGTCTTTATAATGGTTGTAATTTTACATATATACATTATCATTTAATGTTATTGATTAAAATAAACTTCTTCGTGTTTCTTAAATAAGAAACAATTTTATTGCATTTGGAAAGATCCGTGCCGAAAATGTTGTCTATGGTCGTATTTCGAGTGTGCTCGGGACATTTAAAAAAAACAAAGAGAGGGAAGTGACTCTCTGGCTCATCCACGCCATTTCACATATAGAACTGTCGACATCGCAAGCGGGCGTGGTTTTCTCCTGAAATTTTGGGTAAGTAAACCCGCTTAATGTTAACGAAATGGTCTGGAGCGATTAGCTTTGCGTTTGAGGCATCGTTTTATATCGAGGTTTTGATCTATTTCAGTTGTTGGTTGTGGCGGCGCGGTGGACGACCCCGGCTCAAGGGTGCGCTGCATGCAGTGCTGAGGCTCCAATGATAGCCTCTTGACGCCTCTCCGGGGATTGTCAGCTTGGCAACGAAGCGGCCATTTAGTGTGCCCTGCATTCTCTCCGGGTAGGCAAACTTGGATGTAGTACCTGCTGGCACGTAGGTATGCGCATGCCATGTGGCATGTGTCCCGGTAACTCGGTTAATTGTAGACATTGTGTTTGTAGGAGGCGTCTTACCCGGGGCCATCGTCGGGTGTCATGTCCGGCTGCTGCAGATGGGAAATGTCGGTGACAGTGTTCCGGTGTTAGCGGACGGTTCCTGCGGCGTCGGTGGATAGTGACGCGAAACAGTGTTCTCCGGCTACGCAGGCCGGCTGTTAGGATTGGGCACAGGTTTGCTGTGCTGAAGGTACAAATTGCATTTTCTTTATGAGGGGTGTCGCGAGCATGCTTGTGCGGAAGCTTGTGGCCCGGGCTGGCTTAGGCGCGAAACTGAGCTAGTCGGGGAGACAGGCCCACGTCTCAGGCTGCGTACTTTAGTATAACTAGGACCAATTGCACATACCAAACCCAATAAGTTAAGTAAATAGTGTAATTAATGTAAGGAGAGAGGCCGGAGGATATCTATGAGATAAGGTGTGGACCTAAACTGGGAATAGAATAAACGTGTGTCCTAGCATCCTGGCCTTTTATTTAATTGCAAAAAAAACCTTATTACAGTACATGGATTTAGCTATACGCAACCATTGTCCAAGTAGTGTTAAAAGTTCAGTAAAATTTACTCCACTAATTATTCTATTCAATTATCGTTCTTATAAGAAGGAACATGAGAGCTAATTTGTCATAACATAACTATGGACTCGTACATTCAACCATGCACACGATAGCGCGTCCGGCCGGCCAAGTTCCAATTACAGATAGTGACAATGATTTACTAAATCCTACTTGATCATATTTGTCCTACTTATTTCATTATCATTAGGTTTTAAGAATACTTAACAAACTTATTTCAAAATACTGCCATTTATTTTCATTAAGTTTCATTACATAATATATATCGAAATAAAACAACCGCATCTTCGCTTAAAACTCGCATTACCTATAAAAGCCGCTTTAGCTTAGTTGGTAGTGACCCTGCCTACGAAGCTGGAGATCCCGGGTTCGAATTTGTTCTTGGGTCTTGGATGTTTTCTATGTATATATATATATATATATATATATATATATATATATATTAATTCTGGCGCAAACCAAAACCAGACAAAAAATAGCCAAATAATGCAATATTTTTTCTCACTTTGCGTTGTCTGTGTATTTTAGGACGCCATGGCACGGGAATGCCAAGTGTGAGATTGAACCTGCATGTAGGTTTTGATGTCTATTAGACGCCATAACGGATATATGCGCGTTGGCGTCGGACCAATGCGAAAGGTTAAGTAGGTATAAGTCGTGTAAAAAATGGGTTTGTGAGAAAGAAGGATTACACATTCTTAAGTTTTATTCACCATTTATTCAATTAAATATAATTTAACAACATAACATTTAAATATAGATACACTTAAATATAGGTATTCTAATCTATTTGTATATGAATAATTAGGAGCGTTTTACTAAAATCAAATCCCATTTTTCAGAAGTAAGGTTTTGGTGACAGCTCAGAACTTGACTTTTATTTTTACATTTTTGTCATGCCTTAATAAATCATCAAATATTGTAAATCAAAACTTTGTATTCCTTACAGAAATTGACAGAGCATTGTCATTGTACAGTGACAAGTTATGACAATTTCGGTTTCTCTAAGGAGTTTTTAACTCTGATTAACTGGTGGCAATACACAACCGAAAATACCTATTAAAAAAATGTAAGTCAATGACCCGGGCCAACAAAATGAAGTAGTGTGTGTGAAATATGTATGTGCGAGTTAATGGGGTAAATTATTTAAAAAAATAGAAATTTGACAGGCGCTGATAATTTACCCTGCACGACGCAGTCTTAAATTAAATGCCTACCGCTCGCTCGGCCCTGGGCCCGCCGTCAGTCGAGGGCCGGAGGGCCGCCCGCCGCCGCGCGAACGCGTCTATATGCACGTTACCGCTGCCGCCGCAGACTAGAACGCGACGAGCGACGAGTCGATAGCCCTAGCGCTACACGTGCCGCGTGTGAATGAATACAAGTTATACGATAGACAGAGATGCACAGAGTAGGCATGTTTTTTATGCCTAAACGCCGTTTTTGTTAGAAAGTGAAGCTTCTGTACTTGTACTATTACTTATTCTGTGGTATTATCAATTAACTTATACGTTTCGCATCTTGCAATTTATTACATCTTATCTCAATATTTCAAGACAAATTGAATGAAACTCTGATATACTAGACTATATGTATGTAGATAAACTAGTTGCTTCCTCAACCTACTCGTTTTATTTCAAGTTATATTTAAATGTGAACTTTATAGTTCACAGCTTATAGTCGATGTTACAGTTCCGCTTCATGTTACATACGTTTTCATGGATAGCGTACAGTCGTAATGTAACATTGACTACGCCGATCGACCAGTAATTTCGGAGTTTACGACCGAGTTTATGACTTAGACATAGTAGTGTGCATGCTTTACCGACGAATTATGACGATAAAAGTACTATTCCCCACATGTGACTGCTCAAACTACGTTAAGATAGATGGAAAAGATAAGATGGACGTTTATAATTTAGCAAAATTTCTTAAATTTGACGAATATTCTCGGCTGAAAATGTTTTGCACTGCAAATGTGTTTGTGAGTATTTTACGTTTTTTTTTTTAATTTATTTCTTGACCATGGATACAAGTCCTTCAGTCGGAATAAATAGAGTACATATAAAATCCACTAAATTAGTATTTTACGATTAAAATTGTATTGCTATTAATAAACGTAAATTAAAATAAACGTAAATTTAATAACGGTCAAATAACAATGAGAGAAGGTAATTGTTAAAAATATATCTATATATAACCTCATTTCACAAAAGTCCCAGCAATTCAATTATTTTCTCAGCTAAGACAAGAGCATATTTTTATTTTAAATGGGCCCTTTTCAACAAATCGGTACACGATCACATAGCAAACAGATTGCTTCACAATTTGGCGCCACTTTAATAACCTTGTATTAAGGGGACTTCCTGATTTGTCGGTGCGGAGGCGGTATGATATGAGAAAACTGTCAAATGTCAGTGTCAACTGTCAGTCAACTCAGTATCGCTTTTTACTACGCCCCTTCGTTTAAATGTGTGCTTCCTGCCTGGCGCGGGATGCGCGGTAGCGGGACGATACGAAGGCAGTACTGTAGCTCTAGTATAAGTTTTTTCGAAACATTTACTAATTCGAACGCGTTTACGTTTTGTCTCAAAATCGGTTAGCAACAAATGTTATACTCGCTGTTTTAGTTTCCACTAGTGACCACCAGAGGCGCTGTTCACCTTTTCATACCACTTTCATACATTTTGAGACAAAACGCAAACGCGTTCGAATTTCGAAGTTAATGTTTCGAAAAAACTATTACTAGAGCTACTGGTCCACTTCTGTGCATGATATTACTACTGCGCAAATGTAATACTGACAGTATTCCGTCAAGTTGGAATCTTTGCGACGTCAGTAAGTTTACGTCTAAGAAAAAAATGTCACATATCGATTCCGCCCCGCCAAGTCAGGAAGTCGCCTAAACTTTCAAAAATAAATAATAACCATTTGAAACATAGCGTTTCAAACTTCGCTACTGCATAGCTAACAACGACAGACCGGCGCACAACTCACAAGCTCAGATGGATCAAATTCGATAAAAGCGAATTTAGAAATCGCGAAGATCCACCTGACAGCCACAAAGCAGTTTCGGTGTATTCAAATACTGCTAATGCAAGTATCCGGGGAAAGAGCGAGTTTGACGGCTGCTCCCGCCGTAAGGAGATTACCTTTAATATTTCAGTCCAAGTGCATACTTTGCCTAGGATTTACATTATTGAAAGAAAGATCAATCGGGTGAGTGGAGAGTTTTGTATCAATAAAACTTAGCAATTTTACAATATTTGAGAGGAACTCTCGAAAGGTTTGAATTTAGTTTGGGAATTGTTTTAGCTGGGTTTTATCGGGTTATATTAAGTGCATAGTGTTCTACATGAATCTTGGGATAACTCGATCTAGTTATAAGTCGTAGTATAGTAGTTATAAGTTTATAAAAGGTGATTAATTGGTGGAAAGTGAAGAACAACGTATTATTATGGTACTTACATCATATCTCATGCCATAAATGGAAAATAACCAAAGCATGATATATGCCCATCTGCACAGAAAGCAAGTTAATGATATGTTATTCATTCAATGTATATTGAATGTAGCCTCTGGTTTGCCAGGAAAAATAGTTGGGCTCTTATAACTGTACCAGTGGGGCTAGCATTACATGCATCTCGTCTCTTCTCGCGCGCGAGATAGGCTACCTGTCACTGTCTGATTAATGCTGTCAAAAAGTGACAGGTTGCTTATCTCGCGCGCGAGTAGATACGGAATGCATGTTGTGCTAGAGGGGCTGGAATTTTGCTCCCGCACGATAGCACTTAGTAAATATTAACCAGTTACCACGTACAAAATATGTACCAAAAGATTCTGATTCTGTACCTACAAATAATTTCTTGTAAACCTAACAATACGCATATCCTACTTATATTATAAATGCGAAAGTTTGTGTGTTTGGATGTTTGTGACTCAATCACGCAAAAACGGCTTAACGGATTATGATAAGCTTGGTATACAACGAGATTATAGCCTGGATTAACATATAGGATATTTTTTATCCCGGAAATCATCCCTTTTACGCGGACGAAAATACAAAATCGGAACAGAACGGCCGAAGAGGTTACTTGAAAATAATGACCCCTCTCATGTTTGAAATAAACGCAGCTATTTTCCAATTCGCCGACTCAAGTTTAGAGGCTTAAATCAGTAAGTACTCTTGGTAAATTATCTTGCAAATCGACACCCACTTCCAGCGATCAGTATAAGTACTGGTGTGGTCGCTAAAATCGGTAAAACCCCGTTTACACGGTGCAAGAAATTGCATGCGATTTTCATTACTTATATTGCAGCGTTTGGTCGTTTTCTTCCCATCTCAGAAGCCCTCAGCCCCGCAATAGGGATGTTGACACCAAATAAGAAAATCAATGAATCCCAATTTTCTCGAAAAAGGAATTCTCAATCAAATAGCGAAAAAAGTAATTCAAAAGAATAAATAATTACATAATTATAAGTTTTCAAAGTTTTAGGAGGGAGCTTTTCTGCAAAACGCACCTGTGTATTGAACGATCGTCATTTACTATGGCGCTCCAGGTCAGTGAGATCACTGATCTGTAGCGCTTTCTGTCTCAAACTAAAAACATTCTAACGGTTGTAGTTTCGTTATTTTTTGAGATATTTGAATAGGATTTTCACTATTTGGCCTAGTTTTATATATTCTTTCGTATGGAGTAATAATAAATTTTGAGTCAACATCCCTATTGTATCTAATGAAAATTGCAGGCCGACTTAACAGATAAATAAATGACAGCTTTAAATAAAAAACACAGCGTGCTTACGAGATATTATTGTATTAAAAGTGTTGATCACATTGTCAAAATTTACTTGCCCATCTCTTTCAATATTGTAGATCAGCGAGCGAGCACAGCGAGCGGGAAATTTTTCGAACATTAGGATGCAAATGCAGAAAACACTTCATCTAGGCATATAGTCATAATCACATATATATATGGAAACGCGAGCGTAGTGAGCGCGAAATTTTTGACCAATAACTATGATGCAGGTGTGGAAAATAGTTATTTTGTGTATCTTTGGCACCCTGTGGTGATTGGTGGCACCGGTCGTTGTCACCCCTTGGAGCTTGGCACGCGGGGCGGACTGATTTAACCTCTTGAGGCTTGACCGTGGTCCAAAGAAGGCAACAGCCCGAGAAACCCTTTTCACGTTTTTTCTCCAAGATTATTATAACTTATTTTGTTGTGTTTAAGGTAATAACTTTAACTTTATAAACGACTTTGCAGCGAAATTTTAATGTTTGTAATTGTTGTCGAAGTTTTAATTAAGTAAACTTCAGTACATTTCAACAGGATCTATTGTTCAGATGCCCACTTAATATTTTCCGCTGTGTATATATAATATCGTCATATTGTCACGTTTTTCATAACCGGAAAGCAATAACGCCAGCGTACGTGCTCCTTACGACCTACTTATATGCCAAGAAATAATTACCTTTCTAAATTGCGTCGATAGGTCGTTGTGACATATAAATATGACTTCAAGGGAGAGTTGCACCCACCAAATCATCGTAATCGTAAACTGTGTTTATTAAATACCTTACTGATTGTATGGCAAGTTTGCAAAGTTTTTATGAAATGACAGCTGCCGCTGTTTTATTTATCGTTGAATTCGTTGACTGGTCTGTATTCGTATGTTGCAACCTCCATGATGTGTTTTTAAATGTTTTTTTTACAGAGTTGTTCCCATGGACAGATAATAGAAATTACAGTTCGCTACGCGACGGGGCTACCGTAGCCTATGGATAATTGAAACTCCAGGCGCTGAGCTTTTATTGAATTGACGATCATTCTGTCGACTGCTGGTACCAAACCACTAAGCTCATTTTGGGAGCTCTGGCGACTATTTTTTTTACCTGACTGTGGCTTTATAGGCCGAGCCCAATCACTTTATTGGGAGTGCGCGGTAGGAGAGCGGCTTGGGAAAATCCACGGGAAACCTCCGATACGACCACGCGGGCGGTTTCGTCTGCCCAACTGTCCACCAGGAACGCAACAAAACTGTCAACAAGAAAAGTAGTTGGTGCTATTAAGAGCATGCGGAAAATTTACCTCCCGAGAGCCCACGATGAACCGATATCAAAGTTCGCTCGTGTATCTCCCTCTCTATCGCTAGAATCTGTAAGTGCGACAAAAAGGAAGATACTCGAACACAGCGCGAACACACTATGTTTTCGGGTCGCGGTAGGTCGAAGGATGATGCTCGATAGAACACTTGCTCTTTCCGTTAACTTGTTTCCAGAAATCCCTTTGGTCTGAAACATTCCTTATTCCTTACCGTCAAATGGGGTAAAACCTTGGGACACCTGTTTGTACTAAGAACTAGTAGGTATGTAAAAATAGGTGTCCGGAGTTAGCCATAAATGTCTCATTTAATCCCATTTGACGGTATTTTTTCACTTGCTACCTTATTTGTTGCTATGGTGACTAAGTGAAGCCGTTTTTGAGGATTCATTTAATTAATAAATATTTATTTCCTCAATTGTATGAATCGTTTCGTTAATACGGCAATACGTCAGTGACCAGTCGTTATCCAATTTCATGAACGGAATAACGGTAATTAACTGTGGTTTTATATTTAATGATAAACTTGGTGGATGTATCGATTTTCGTTCTAATTACATACACTACGTAATTCATAGCCGATGTCGGGTTGCATAACAGGATCACTGAAATAAATTAAGATGATGACATGATTATAAATAAAACATCAAATTAAAACAACAAAGTGCAAAGCTATACATATTAAGTAGATTTCTTTGTGATTTCATAACAAATGGTATAGTTATCAGATTTTTCCTGTATCTGTAGTACCAGACGATATTTCATGCCAAATTTCATAGTTCTAGGTCAACGGGAAATACCCTATGAATTTCCGAGTGTCGAAATGTATATATACGTTTTTTGCGGCATAAACGGTCGTATCTTTTTTTTACGTTTACTTAGAAGTTTGATTTTTTCACAGCTTCAAGAGTCCGCAAACCTGAGTATATGGTTTTCATTTCAACCTTCAACGTTCCCGAGAAAAAGGGTCTTAATAGACAGACGGACAACAAAGTGATCCTATAAGGGTTCCATTTTTTTCCTTTTAATTCTTATACTGAGAAATAGGTGATGAATTTTAAATATGTAATTTCTATTGGAACCCGTCACGACTATTATACATAAAAGAGGTAAGGGTGTTTTACTTGTAATCGAAAGAAAATCTTCACGTTTTTGGCTTCTCCTCATAATAACTTACAAGGTCACCACCAGTGAAGAGATTAAAAGCTCTTAATCCCTTATAATAAAGACTTTTGTGGTCTTCATATACGTAGTTACTTCTATTGCTAACTGTACAAGAAGCAAAACTTTCCACTAACACATGGTGTCACACAGTGCGACAAGATTCGTTATTGAGTCGTCGCCAAATCCACTTAGTTTTATGACGTGGAAAATGCGATACGCTTGCGTGGGGACGATAATGGAGGCCTACGGAGGTTGTTCTGATATTTTGGAAGAAATATGCGTGGTCTTTGACTCGAGAGTCGGAAATGGAGATCAATAATTATGAATCAGATGCTGAAACAGTAGTTATAAAAAATAAATAAAAAACCAACGTCGTGTTTTGCTTTTCAAGACTAAACAGGTTAGACCTCAAAACTGTAAAATTTAATTATATTATTTGGATAGTTTGACAAGTTTCTATGGGATGACAGCTGCCGGTGCCACAGTTAAGATTTAATTCCGCAGCTGACAGCAATGAGCGGAGAAGTGTCGCAACAGCATAGCACACGCCGCTCACTCTAAATTGGGACTTTTAATCTTATGATTACGGTTCAATTTGGAGTGCGGCGGAACGTGCAGTTGCTGTCTGCTGTCGGCTGCGAAATTAAACCTTTAACGTTGATCGGTCCGTAATCTTAAGTTAGTGCGACCTAACGTAATTGTGGATGAAACTCTAGTCCGGTTTCATCGAATTTACTCGTTATTAGAATGACTGTATTACAAATAGAATAGTATTAGATTACAGTCATTCCAATTGCACCTGCCTCGATCAGCTCTATTTACTCGTTATTAGAATGACTGTATTACAAATAGAATAGTATTAGATTACATTCATTCCAATTGCGCCTGCCTCGATCAGATCTATTTACTCGTTATTAGAATGACTGTATTACAAATAGAATAGTATTAGATTACAGTCATTCCAATTGCGCCTGCCTCGATCAGCTCTATTTTTCTTGATAAATAAAGACAAGTTCATTAAAAAGGCAAAAATCATGTAGGTACCTACCTATAACATTTTTATTTGAATAAGAACAAATAATTTTAAATGTGCCCATCGTAAGAATACGAGTAAGTTACATCAGTTGCTCTAAGGAGTTTAAAATAATACATAATCATGCTCTAAATATTCATCACAAAAAGTATGCTGCTCAAATTCTTATTATTTTATCCTCAAGCAAACTCATTGCCAAGAGTTAAATGTATCAGAAAACGAAATGTCTTAGTACTATCCAAGACACACATTTAAGATTCTTTCACAAGCCAAAACTGATATATAATTCTGTTGAAAACTACAATCGCGCGCAATTTGGCAAAGCCTGGGAATATTTTCGTCTTTCCCGGCAATTAGGTCGATGTTGCGTCTTTCCAGAAAGACAGAAGCGCAGGAAAACTTCTTCTGATCTTATGGCCTTTTACGCGGCAACTTTAGGGAAATGACGTAACAAATCAAAGTAACTACTGTTACGGAATGAAGTAGCACTTACCGTGAACTAATAAAGACAATTAATAACGATTTAATTTTAAAACTTCTTTTTTCTATCAACATTTGTAAGCTTAATGTCTTAATTAGCATATAGAGCCGTACCGGCATTCTAAGTATCTAATACATACTACCTATAGGTGTGGGTAGATACCTGTGGGTTGGAAACCTTCAGGAAGATCAAAACAAGGTGGGTACGAGTAAAATAATAAAGATTGATAAGAAAATCAATAAATGGTTGGCACCGCGCTTTAGGCTCTTCTGGAGTCGCAATTTTGTCAATCCTGTGGCTACGGTACTATTAGCTTAACCATCAGGACGGCCGTAAGCTTGTTTACCACCGTCGCGTCGTTGTATCAAAAAATGTTTGTCAGTCTACACTCGATCGTTATTATGAACATCCCACCCACCACTGGACAAAGACCTACTGTCATGAATGAGAGAGGGGGGGAGGGATTTTGTCAATAGGTTTTTTTTTAATAGCCCATTATGTGTCCCACTGCTGGGCAAAGGCCTCTCCCCATGTTGTCCAGACGTCCCTGTCCAGAGCCTCTTCCTCCCAGTTGGAGACAAATACGTCCAGATCATCCCGCCATCTCCGTCTGGGCCTGCCTCGTCTGCGTCGTCCGTCGTGTGGCACCCACTTGGTAGCTGCATTAGCCCACCCAATAGGATTAACCTTTCTTTTTTAATCAACGCAGTTTTAGACAGAGTGTTAATCCTCTACTCGTAGAGTACCTAATTTCATCACACGAGCACGGGTGAGCCACGATTCTGCGTTGAGCTATTGTACATGCACATTATCTATAATTGCGTTGGCGTAGGAGCTATGAGTTTACATTGTATATGTGTTTGTGTGTGTCACAACTACAAGAATGGCCAACCCGCGCTCGTGAGATAAAAGTACTATATACCGGCCTTCGTCGTTCGGCAAAATCTTTAGGTGCAATAAATGTGAATGTTAATTCGTAACCGTGGAAAAGAGTAATAAACAGTGGATTTCAACATTTTAGTTACTGATTAAAATATGGAAGCTCTCCGTAGAACTAGTTCAATTCATCGTTCGGCCGCAAAATTTCCACTTATCTATGCACAGACCGCGAGAACTTTCACGAAAACTGTAATACCTTAAGATAGTTCAGGCACAAGTTGAAATTTAGGCTACACTTTGAAGTTTCAAACTTATAATTTCAGCGGCTATGGAAGCATGTTCGATATTTGATCAAGCTATAAACGAGGCGTATTTTAAGGCTTTATTTAGCTCAGACTGATGAATCCAATTAAAGTACAAAAGTTTTCGTGTCGCGAAGGCTCTTAACCCGTTTTTAGATCACTTAAAGTTATTACCCTGTCTCGCGCCATAGCCGAAAATTAATAATGATTTTTGCTTTCCCCTAGCAATTCCTTAACGACCAATTGATTTGATATTGAGTTTTAAAGAGCTGGGATAATTTTGTAAATTTTGGTAAATTATTATCTTAGATAAAATTCTTTTTTTTTCCTGTAAACTGGATTGTTCATATTAATCAATTCATGGCCATATTTTAATCAATACATATACTTATGCACATATTACATTAAGTACATTATAAATTATTCTACTACAAGTATACAATACAATACAAATACTCTTTATTGCACACCTTAAAATGAACACAGTACAGAACATTGCTTAAAATAGAGGTAAACAACAGGCGGTCTTATCGCTAAAGAGCGAACGAAGACAGAGAGAGCGAAGTATGTCTTTTGTTAATGCATTTCGTTGAAAGTTTGCGCTTATAAAGAAATCTTTTGGTACCATACGCAATTTATTTTAAAACTTATTAAAATTATTCGGAAATCAAATTATTGAAAGCTTCAGAATTGAATTTTGTAACCGTTGTATTTTTTTTCAAATGCTTCACTACTACATATTGTTTTCTAAAAAAATCTCTGAGTGTTGCATACATAACAAACTAGTTAAAATATCCCTTACCCGGTAAATATTTGAGTGCAAACTTTAACAAACGCAGAAATCGAATCGAACATAAACATTTTTCTTTTTTCCATATTTAGAAGTTGAAGGAAGTTCCTCACAAGAGGTTTCTTTTTATTATTTTTCCTTCGCAAAGGACACGTTTTGTCAATAAGGGACGTTTCCCCCCGATTGCTTTTTTTCAACTCAATACCTAATGCAAATATAGGGGAAACAGCATCCACGCTTGGCTCATTTCTAGCTTGTTAAAGCTTATGGCTTCAAGAAACAGGCAAGGTGGGAAATAATTATTTTTTCTCCCAGATTTTTTTTTGCGTTTCTTTCCTTAACATGTTTTTATTTGCAAGGAGACAGAGTGAGTGTGTCTGTCACTGCAGAAATTCTAAAATTATGATTTTGAATACCACTGCTCTTCGAAACGAATAAATGCGTAGGTACCTATCAAAACTTTGAATAAATCCAGTATATTATTATAAAACTTGAACAAGTCTTAATGTATTTGTTCTTCCAATTTCTTCTTGAATTTATTTCATTTCTAGATTCGCATAAATATTTTAAGACTTGAAAGCAAAAACCAATAACGTACAGCAATAAATAATGCAAATACAAATAAACACTCGCAACAGCATAACAAGACCTAAGCCGTGAAAGCAAAAACACGTTTTATAAATGTAGGTACCTTTAGTCGAACTTCACTCGAATCCAAGCCATTATCGTAGGTACAACGTTTCACTACCAAAGGACATTAAGAATATTCATCTCGAGTTACAAAGACGCCTTTTTAGATCTAAAAACCGGTGACTTTGAGGTGAGTAACAAAAGGGTTTATGTATAAGTCTCGATGTATCACTCGCACGCTTCTTTGGCTCAACTTGTATGGAGGTGAGTAAATAAATCTTCGATTCTCTGCTCGAGGATATTTCAGCGCCGAGTAGACTTTTTCTCCTCAGCAATACCGCGGCAGATTCTCGCCTAATGTTGCGGAAATCACATTTTTGCTCGTTTCAAACAAAGGACGTCGGCCGGTAACGGCAGTATGTCATAGTTTCGAAATTTATTTTTGTACGAGCGACGCTGTTGGGGTTTTTCTACGCTTCAGCAGCTTAATGCATGTGAAAAGATAACGATGTAAAGTTTGAGACCTGTTTCGGTATAGTTTATAATAAGTTATTATAACTAAGTACTAAGTTTCAATGTAGTTCTTGATTTGAACTAACTTTAGGACCAACATTTTGTGACAACATTATATAAATAGTGAACTGGATTGATAAGGCTGATAATACCTATAAAAACGAATCAAAGAACACTATCAAATAAGATGTACAGTATTTTTATTTCACGAACGTGGGTGAGCCATGGTTGATGTGTGTTGGATACATGCACATTGTCTATGTATGTGTCAGCGTAGGAGCTATGTGATCACATTGTCCATGTTCGTATGTGTCACAACTACAACTACCTATGACTAATCCGCGTTCGTAATATATAGTTAAGTACTGTATATCCATAAATAAGTCAACACCATAAATGGCCAGTACCAGCATATAAAATTGATTCACGTTTAAATTTTGCACACCTGCACCTCCAACCTAAAAAGGATATATATATTTATAAAAGGATATTTTATGAACTGCTTCTGAATAACGAACCAATTTCGACGCAATAGCTCTAGCGTAGTATGTAATAGTATGTTGTGAGCTGTAAAGGCGATTAAGGACGAACACGAACTACGGGCTAGCAATGTTATGGTGCTCTACGACCCACCGGTTTTAGTTTAAAATCGTGTACGGTGAAGTTTCTCCGCTGTTTGCCAGAGTTAGCGGAGTAAGAATAGACGACAGGGATTATATTTGATATATGTATTAAAAAAACTGGTGTCGTGAAGAAAAAATGTAATCACGTCACGGTAGTGTTGTTAAATAATAATTATGTTGACCGCTTCTGTAATAAGGAACCTTATATCTACAAAAGTACTGCATGACCAAAACCGTTTCACAAATGGGAAATAAATCTTTTAAATCATTTTATCAGTAATAAAGAGTCATTTTATCAGTAATAATAGTAGTTATATATAATATCCACGGATTTGCAGCGAAATAAATAAATAAATAAATATTTGTGGACAATCTTACACAAATCAACCTAGTCCCAAACTAAGCAAAGCTTGTACTATGGGTACTAAGTGACGATATAAATACTTATATAGATAAATATATACTTAAATACATAGAAAACATCCAAGACCCTAGAACAAATATTCGTGCTCATCACACAAATAAATGCCCCGGCCGGGATTCGAACCCGGGACCTCCAGCTTCGTAGGCAGGGTCACTACCAACTAAGCTAAAGCGGTCGTCAAATGGGTTCCGACTTTAACTTCTGAAACGTATAAGAATATGTTGTACTGTCTTATGTTTTCCCAACAAATCGTCGAGCATTTCTCCAAACCCACCACGTGTGCAGCTTCCTCGGTCCAAGTAGTTTGTGCTCGTCTCAAATTATAACAAATGGGGCCATACATCACCCTGGCAGGTGGCGTTCCTTCGTTACTCTGATACCCGCTTAGGTAATTCCATTGCCTCTTTGGGGCTTCCGCAGTTCAGGATTTCTTTTAATAAAACTGGATAATCAATATGTTTTTCCTGTTGAGATACATATAACCGCAAATCTCTTAGATACACTACACGTATCGTGCGCGAATCACACGCATGTCTCAAGCATCTATTGACTGCGGTGTGATTTCAGACAGGCCGTATAATATGTTTCCCGCTATCATGGTGTCAACTGTAAGGGTTCCTTATTTACTACGGAACCCTAAAAAGCGTATGCACCTAATTAAGTTCCGTTTTGTAAAACTAACGTGTGACAATCGAGGATCTTTCAATCGATATAATAATTTATTTTAAAACGTATAGCATACGCAGCTCAACAAACACCCTATGCTCCGATATATACCTAAGAATCAACACCAAAAAGGTTGCGGATAATCGGATTGGGCGAAAACTTGCCAAAATTGTTTTACTTGGCAATAAAACTTGCCGTAATTACTACTTGATAATGCTCTTGGAGTATTTAGTAAGTTAATATTTCCGGAAATAACGACGATTATACGTTTTTAGCTTCTCAATGTAGACCAAAGCCATATTGTTTTAATAGATGGGATAAATATTACCTAACCCTTTACTAGGCAGTAGATTCAAAATCATTTTAACATCGAATGTCGTCATTCATTGCCCACAAACATCATCGTATAATACCTACCCGTAAAATTTAGTTTGTATAATTTTGCATCATATAAAACCATTTTAACACCCCGATTTTCGAGCACCTGATAGTGAATATATACCAGAGATGTGCTTTCAAAATAATACTCTGGCTACGTGCTCTCGTATCATGTCTTTTCTATTATAATGCTAATACATTACAAATGTATCACCAACGAAACACAACACGCTTTCTAGTTTGATAATGTATAATTCACGACTTAGGTACTTACATGTTATTTTTAACTTTATCTTAATGCGATACGTTTGTTTTTTCCACTTCCAATTCTATAACTATACAGTCACCGCTACATGAATGAATATCGCTGTAGATGCATTTTCGGTTGCATTTTTCCAGCTCGCTTGCGGTGCTAATGCATAATTCAGACAAACAGAAGCGTTACCGGCTACCCAGCGTAAACATAAAATGCAATTTTGAATCTTACATCTTAGACATACGTTTTAAAACACGTGAATAATTACGTGATGTAAATTGAACATCGTCCAGCTGTGTCTAAAGTCTGCTCTGAGGTTGCGGGTTGAGTATGTTAAGTGTTCCCGACATAAAAGACAAAATGTAGCCCCGAAGTCCGCTTTCAACAACTTGCCTGTTCTGTCCACCTAGCTCGTCAAGTTAACTGAACTAAAATATATGAAAATGAAATTGGACACGTGAGGGATTGGTAATTTTTCATGGGTTTGTAATAATTTGTTGGCTCTGGCTGCTAGATGATAAATAAGAAACGATTGAATGTGCTTTGAATTGTTTTCGAATGACATATGAGTTGACGTATGGTTTAGTGTGTAAGACGACTAGAACTGACTAGAACCATAAAAATGTGTAATTCCTATGTACAAATAATTGAGAACAATTTTTACACATACATTGACTCAATGCATATATTCGCAAGTCCATGCCTTCTTTCTGGGAAGAAATTCGTACGATGAATTTCAATGTATAAACGGATTAGGCCTAGAAAGCACTGAGACTAATAACAATGACTCAGTCAAGGGTTATGGTACTCTACGTAGTCGTAAAACTAGGCATAAAAGCAACTTGATGCGGTTTCTAAGGTAGGTGTGTTTCGTAAATACCCAAGGTAAGTTTTGTAAATACGAGGTCCAAAAGTTGAAGGCAATCTACATAATACATCAATAACTACAGTCTATGTTTTTATTGTATTAAAATACACATAATCTATGCCTATGAGCGCGTGGAAGCGCCTCTAGCAAATTGAACCACGAATGCGATCGGAAACTACGAACAAAAATAGACCTCCAAATTTATATGACCATAAAATTTCAATTTAATCTTTCCTCCCGACCTCTTGTAACAAGTTTATAAAAGGTACCCTTAGGGTTGCTAGCCCAATGAGCGCGCGTCCTGGAACGATTTTATACACCCGACGCCACTCGCCCATTAAGATCTCGACCTGCAGATTACGCTTCAGCTTGGTGCTTCCTTACCTCGCTATTGTACTAAGTATAGTCAAGATTGTACGATATTCGTAACGTGCAAGGTAAGTAATCTAAGTGAAATCTTGCAAGGGATTTTATACTGTCTATTTATTCTGCCGCTACGTTACATTGAAACGGTTTTTTTTTTCGTATAAAGCTAAAACAGTCATGAACTTAGAAAGTGAGTTTCTGATAGTGTTTTTTTTTACTAAAAATGATATTTCTCTTGGCCAGCATCTAGCCAGGGGCAAAGATGAGGCCGACGGTGAAGCGAGACGAGCTCGCCCAGAAGAAGCCTATTCACTCGTGCCTTAAAACACTTCAGATTCGATTGAAACCGGTCAACCAATCTCACTAGAGTGCAAACTCATAGAGTATTGTATTTAATTTAAAACGCCCGCATGGTCGCGTCGGAGGTTTTCCCCTAGATTTTCCCAAGGTCACTCTCTAACCGCGCACTCCTAACTCCTGTCGGTTTTGGGCCGGTCTAAAGCCACAGTCAAGTAAAAAAAATCGTGCCTTAAAAAGGTCCACCATTGCGCTGAATGAACCATTCACAGTATTCGTCGTAAACTAAATACCCAAACATTACAGATTTTCCAAAGTCCCTTACATTAATGTTCAAGCTAAGTTTAATATGTTGTATCATAAAGGTTAATAAACGAGCTCTTCAATTTGGGCTAATAGCGTATTAATAATTATGTAGGGCGTTTAAGTTAAGTGCCGCTATCAACGGCTAATCCCGAGGCTAAAACACCGGCACAGTAAAGTAACTGCAGTCCGTGATATTATATCTTCCGTTTACGTCGTTGCTTAAAAAAATACAGATCGAGGGTATTACGTATATTACAAAATGTGAAATTGTAAAGAAATTATGTAAAGCGACTTTAACAATGGTTTCTCCTTATTTGAACTTCAAAGGGATCGTCCTAATACAACGCGATTACGCGATTATCGCGCAATCGCGCGAGTGAAATTCGCGAATGTGTACCTCGAATAGGTGTCCTAAGGCCGGTCGCACATTGCACACGTTTTCGTACGAAATTACTCGTACGAACACGCAAGAAACCGCGCGGACGATCCCGACCTTGAAAGTGCTATGGGAGCGTGCTCACTGGATACGAATTGGTCGTATTCGCACCTAGTGAGCGCGCTCCCATAGTACTTTCAAGGTCGGGATCGTTCGCGCGGCTTCGTGCGTGTTCGGACGAGTAATTTCGTACGAAAACGTGTCCAATGTGCGACCGGCCTAAAGGGATCGTCCTAAAACAAACGCGACTACGCGATTATCGCGCAAACTCGCGACTCTAACAAATATTTTAAGTGAAAGTCGCGCGATCGCGCGATCATCGCGTAGTCGCGCACCTATTTTAGGACGATCGCAAAGTCTTACGAATCAAACACTGTCTACCTACCATACCTACTTACGCATTCATAATTAGCCATAATAGCAATAGACGTTCCAGCTCTGTCATATTTGGAGTATTGCAGTGCATCAAATACGTAATAAGCACGCAGGCACAAATAGTGGCACTCGATGTCCAAAACCGAATCCCGTTATAATCCTCGCAATGAAAATACATAACGCTGGCATGCTGCCCTCGTTCTGAACATTCTAGATTAAAGGCGACGTCACGTTTTTAAAGTCCATTAAACCACCCCTGCAATTACCACAGGCTGTCTTTATTAAGAGCGTCTGTAATAATCCCTTGCTACCAACGGTGCACTATACCTACACATACACAATTTCTTTTCAATCCCCTTATCTCGCGTTAGACTCGCATATAAAATTGGATCTTATTATTTACAAACTAAGATTGTTTTTGGCACCTAATTAACGATTGAGATACAAGCTAGTCCAAGTAAGAAGTGTAGGTATACATCGTGGGTACATTTAACCCTGTACAATGTATCTATATTCTATGTATAGGTATGTAGGTATAGAGAAGCGATGCGCCCAAGCCTGTGCTTGTTTAAATTAATTTAGGTTAGTGTTATTTTAATTACAAAGACATCACGTATTTTTATTACTGGTACTCGTATTAGCATTTATATTACTGTTTAAATAAATTTATGAAGTTATTAAATAGGGTATTTTTTTGTTCTTTAAATTTTAAATTATTTATTTATTTAAACTTCATTACACAAAATAAATAAATATGTACAAATGGTATTAACATACTAAACAACAACAAAAGATAGCATTAGAGTTTATCAGACGTCTCAGGCATAACAGTAAAAAGACAGCAATAATTGAGACTAGAGAGAGAGAGCGGTAGGTATATAGTTTTCATTAAAAATGCAAAAAATAAAAAATCGGCCAAGTGCGAGTCGGACTTCGCACATTTAGGGTTCCGAACCGACCGCAAAGTTAAGTTGGTTTTTATAGGAAAATAAGGAAATTTCAAAGAAAAAATCTAATTTATCAATACATTAGTATTTGTTGGTAAAATATTCCTAATAACAAACATTATTACCAAATTTTAAGTTTATAGGTATTTGGGAAGATAGAAAATTCTTCGGAACAAAATTTCGTAAAAAAAGCTGACTTTGGTGTCTTCTTATTCCCTTATTTTCCAATATTTTTTTAAATTAAAAATATAGTAACTATCTACTCAATGAGTTCTAATCAACGATAGACTCAATAGGGTAGGACAAAACAATTTTTTCGCGCCCCCCTTTAGCTGTATGGGAGCCCCCTTAAAAACATTTAAAAATAAGTTTATGACTATTTATATGGCTTCGGGCCAACAAGATGCTTATACTGTGTAAATTTGAAGCTTGTAGCTCTAACCGTTTGGCTGTAAAACCTGTGTGACAGACGACGGACGGACGGACGTCTGGGCGTCACCAATAGGGTTCCGTTTTGACCCTTCGGGTACGGAACCCTAAAAAGTAGGTATTACAATATATGTTTTTGATATTTTATGTATAGTTGATTGCTGCTTTGCACAAAGCCTTTGCCGCAATCCATACAATACTGAGCTACAATCAAAACCAAACTCAACTAAACTGCAAGTCTATCTAGCAAACTGCGAACAGAAGTCGGTCAAAATCGCCTTAATACGGGTAGTTTTGATTGTTCAGGAATTGCTGACAAGTTAGTGGGCCTGGGCTAGTCAAAAAAACCTTAAAATTATCGGGAAATTCAATTCAAATGGTTTGTTATAAATAATAAGAACGGGCATGGGCATATGCTTCCTAGTCGTAGTGTACAAATTATAATTTGTGTTGGTAGGGGTACATCGTAATAATCACATATACGAGTACCCTCCTTTGCGTGGCACATATGGCACATATCACTTGATACTGGCAAATTTGTGCTAACTCTGTTGGCCAGAAAGCCATTAAAAAAAGAGAAGAAGAAGAAGATGGCACATATCACCGGTATCACGGTAGATGAAACCACTTAAATAAATTATTCTAATTTCACTAATAAACAAAACTCGCGAACGTACTCAAAAAAAGCATCACACTTCACTTTAACTTATTTTTGCAATGATAAAGATTGTTGGATACCTATATAAAGATGAAAAATGTAATAATTATGTTTGGCTATGATAATCGTGACGTCTTCTTTTTTTATTTGACTAAGTACTAAAATTTTCACACTAGCAGAGAGTTTTTAACGTTTTATTAAAAGTTTCTGATTTGACTATCAGGCATTATCCCTATTGTAAAAATCGTTAGTTAAAATCTAACACGTAGGATTAGAAGGTTACATATATGGGTCATAAAGACTTGAAAAAACAAAAGTCGTCCCTTCTGTGGTCATGTATTAATAGAAACGGAGACGCTGTTGATGCGGGCTACTAGTCCAATCTCCAATCATCTAAAATTAAGCTTTGATAGCCCTTAACTTTTAATATGTCCACAGGAAAGACGCGAACCTAAATCCTGACCGATCCTCAGTTTTTACGGTGACAAGTGTACGTAGGCAATTTAATAATGAGATAAAGAGTGGTGTATAAAGAGTTTTCGGGTATTTAGGACGGGATCGCTACCAACTAAGAAATGCCACTGAAATTTAGGTACAACCAATTCGTCAAAAACGTGTCCATGGAATGGAAGTGACACGGATGGACCGCTCGAATAATTTATCCTGACTCTTCTACCTTCCACGTTCTAACTTCCACGCACCGTGTGGGTCGGGAGAGGGGATTTTCAAATATCAACTACGTAACAATATTCACTTTGATACGATGGCGAAGTTTTCAATAGTGTTCTGTTAATGCATTATGCATCAGATTACAGGGAACAACGCCGAATACATTTATTCTAACTACGTTGCAGTGAATATTTCATGAAATTATAACGTTGGTTCAAAAGCAAAGCGTCCTACATTTTGCAAAATGGGTTACCTTACCTACCTACTGTCAATAGGAATTGGTTATTACTACGATCATTGGATGACAACATTATTCATTATTCAAAGAATGAAGGCTTTTCTTCAGCATTTCCAAATGATTGAACTGATTTTTGAGAACCCCAACTGGGGAATACCTCCAGCCCGCAGCCATAAAAACAACACTACTTGGTCTGTATGTGGTGTGATGTTGTGTTACTGGTGGTAAAGGTAGACAGTGCTCCCGAATATCAGTGTTAAGAGTGTATTTCGTTTTATTTACGAAAAGTACTTGAAGGGGGATTTTATAACACCTTTTATTGCCTAAATATGAAAGGAAGAGAGCTCACAAAACTAACAGAACGGTTAACCGATGCGGCACGTGTACTGTATTGTAAACATATCTAAAAAAATACATACCTGGCAAATAGTTATTTTACAACCCTACTTGAACTTAACAGTTAAAAAATATATGATTATATGAGTGGTTAGTTTAAAATACTTTAAGTAATTTCAGAGTTTTTCAAAATTCGCCCCCTGAAGGGATGAAAACAAATTTTATTTTCAATGAGACTTGAAACTTTGTTTATAGGCCTAGCATTAAATTACGAAAAAATTAATTTCAGTTTTTGAAAACTCTGTCTCTCTGTAACCCCTTCACGCATAAAATGCTGAACCGATTTAGATGAAATTTGTTGTGAATATAGTTCGAGTCCGAGGTAAGAACATCCCATCCTTAAGGAAGTGGAAGTTTGTATGGAACAGACATAACTAGGTAACCGCCTGAAATAAAAGAATAGCGATAAAATTCTAACTCGATGACCGAGCTCTACGCAGACGAAGTTCCGGGCAACAGCTAGTCTTAAATAAAACAAATAATAGCTCTTAATACAGCGATTCCTAATAGCAAGGTCGGCTGCGCAGTGTTCTGCAGTCGCAGCGTCCATAGGCTCTCGTTGTCTGCTTACCACCAGGAAGATGCAGCCATGGATCTCTCATCTGCCTCCCTCGTAGTATAAAAAAGATATAGGGTACATGTAGACACGTTTCAAGAACTTACTCAAAGTCTTGTGTCGTAATTTAAGATGTTTCCAACAAACAAATTCTCGAAGTTTTGTTGTCATCCCGCAGTTAAACAAAATCTTACCTAATAATGTACAAATTCCCCGAGGAAGTTCTGCAACTTAAATTAAATTAAACCTTTGTCTTCCAAATAAAATTCCGTGGCCAAGTTTTAACGACGTTTTAAGTGAATCTCCAAATACACGCAGACTAGTTTTCGAATTGCTGGTTGTTTTTCAAAGAGAACTTGAAGCTCTTTAAATTCAATTTATTAAAGACTGGATTTAAAGGGACAAAACAGGTTATTTTTATCGACAAGTCTTTGTGTTTAGTTTTGCAAAACTTGATTTAAAGGATTTTTAGGATATAGAGCTGAATAATATTTACTTTAAGACCAGAGATTCGCTATTTGACGTTTCAAAGGTTTATAAATAGTAGGTTAATTCAATGTAAAGCGATTATGATTTAATATTTCAATACAATACACGATGCCTGCAATGACAAGAGTGACCCAATATAAAATCATCCTATCCATTAGAGATACGTGTAAGTACATACATACCTACACTACATGTAAACCCATATGAACTAGCGTATCACTTCATAAAAGCTACAAGATACAATAAGGTAACCAATGAAAAGGTTTTTAATTTTTAGCTAAGAGCCCGTTTTCAAATCTGAAATCTTATTTCCTATTATAAGTCAAGCCTTATACAAATTAAACTACATGCAGCATGTATCCACAACGCAGGTTTCGTCCAAATCATAACATAGTGAGAATCCGCAAACAAACTTCGTCAAAATTTCCAATTGTACATAATCCGCAACATGCTTCGTCAGTCAATAACACCTAAAAAAATTAACAATTTTAAAAATAAAGGGGGGTGCGCTACAACAAATCCCCAGTACGGCAGGTACCCGAGGGAAATGTACCAAATATACTAGCAGCGTTCCCCCGCTGTACTGCCAGCGATATTTGCTGCACCAGAAAAGAACCTGACCTAGGATCACAACCTCTTTGCCTCAGCCGCTGCCCCAACTTCCTAACAAAAACGTTTGCCTCTGAGCCCCATGTATATGAGCTTTGTAAAATAGGTACAGAATTGCCGACTTAAGGTTTTTTTTTTCAAGTAAGGTTTGCGCCTGACCACAAATCACCAATCAGGTTTGTAAAAATGGGACCCAGATAAAACAATTAACATAAAAAATCAGTTTTAAAAACGTGAACAGAAATACCTAATCCACTGTGCCGCGAGATATTCGAGAGCGTAAATACTATCTGACATCGCTGTTGACACCATGTTGATTTATGATTCAATTTGACTCAAGACGATGTTTACTCGGCTTCCTCTTAAGTATAAATTGCTCGGCGTTTGTGCAACACTTTCTTAGAACGATCAGACACCGTTCACGTGCAAAAATCTCTGTAAAATATGTAGTTGTGTTAAGACCTCCGATGGTCCTCTTGCACATAATTAAAGACCTTTACGTCAGATTCAGAACTGACAATACTCGTAGTTATTATAAAAATAAATAAAAATGGTTCGAAAAATCTCTGTAAAATATTGTATTTTGTACATTTCTGAAAGCTAGCGCAATTGGATTGAATGAGTGAATGACATGCATTCAAATGTGCGGACTAAGGGCCGTTTAGTACAGGGTGTGAATTTCTGGGAATAGCCCTGACTGCAACATGACTCCAAGTTTCATTAGTCACAAAATCACATAACTTCTCTTCTTCCTAAACAAGTAGTGAAAGAAAAGATTTCCCGAAGCGTAATCAAAATAAGAAATTGGAAGCGCAGGTGTAACCGAGTGTGGTTTAGTCAAAGGGAAAATGTTCCACTTTAGAAATGCGTACCATATATGTGTTTCAATGAAACTTACGGCGTTTTTCCATTGAGGATTTTGCAATGTGCTAGCTTTTCACGGGACTCTCCACAACAAAGAAAAATGACCCGGACCACCCGAGAGCGACGCGACGAGAAAAATGCTTTGTGAATCGCTCATGAATGTTCCAAGCGGGAAAAGCCGAAACTTTTTATGCAGAAGAGACATTCCTTCACGAGCGACGGACGTCCGAGGAAATAATTACGGGTTATTTTCGAGATTATTAAATTGACTGAAAGAAGAAAGTAATTTAATAAGATCAAAGTTTTAATTGTTGAACGCCAAGGAAAACTAAAATGTTAGTTGTACCTTGTGTCAAGGAACGACTTAGAGGTAGAGTTAGTTAGGTATTGTTTATGAATTATTTGTATTGTTTTCTATACTCTTTTGATCTGGAACCAGGCTACTATTTATATTATACTAGCGCCTCTAGCGGCGAATCATTGGCTGTTTAGAGCGGAGTTTCCGTTTATAAACATCTCTTGCGTTATTTTATCAATATTACTCTTATCATTTCTATATTAGCGTTAAATTAAAGTCGCAAATTGCATTTCCCGAAAATCCCGAAAATACCGGGAATTCGATTTTCTAGTACCGGTTCCTACCTTGGTTCAAAAACCGGGAAATCCCGGTATTTGCGGTTCCGGTATTTCCCGGGAGCAAACCCTACTACAGACGACATTTCTCTTGTCCCTCGTTTCGAATATTACTCGTTTTCCATACACACATTCAACCCCCTTTTTTACACCCTTAAGGGATGAATTTTCAAAAACGCTCAAATCACTTATCTTATATTTTAACTGAGAGTCTCCCCAAGTGCCTATGAAGTCACTCACTTTAAAAATTCAGGTTGCCCAAACAATGTGCCCTTTAGAGGGTGAATTTCAAAATCCGCAGAAATCAGTTTTTTTTTGTATTTAATTCTAGGTCTACAAACGAAGTTTCAAGCTCCTCGTTTAATAAAAAAATGCTCCCCATACAAACTTTCAACCCCCGTTTCACCCCCTTAAAGGGCGAATTTCGAAAAACGCTGTAAACAATTTTCTTCCATTTTGATGCTTAGTCTTTTAGAGAAGTTTTAAGTTTCTATCTTAAAAATAATTTTGTTTCCCATACAAAATAACCACCCCCCTTTTAACCCCCTTTAGGAATGAATTTTGAAATAAATTATAGCCTATGTCCTATTCCGATGTCTAAGCTACAACACTGGAAAGTTTCATAGAGATCCGTTGAGTAATTTTTGAGATTAAGTGGAACGTACATACATTCATACATCCGCACAATCTTTCACGTTTATAATATTATTATTAGGATTAGGATATTAGGATTATAGGATTAGGCATATGCAAAATAAGGTATGTTATAAATCTACCCAAGCATTTCCAACAAAAATCACATAGTTAAAAGGCCTTTCAATAAGTGAAATTGAATTCATTCAACTACCTACGTCACGAAAATTCAGCTTTCCCCAAAACGTGTAAAAGCTTTTTGTAGAACGTAGCGTAGTAGAACGAATAAAATGTACCTTGTACCTCAATTATAATTTTATATTCAGATATTTAAAACATATTAATCTGCAGTCTTTTAAAGAAGCTTACAAAAATAAAAAAAATAATATATTCCACTCAATCACTACGCACTGGTCGCACTGAATCAAAATGTAAACTGTATTTCTGCCGAAGCACCGAGGCTTGCATGATTTAGTAGTGGGCGCAAACGGGGCTTAGTTTTTATTATAAAACTCGACTCGATTAAGTATGGCACGGCTTATAACTGCATTGGATACTGGCTGGCCTGAAAAAATATTCTCGTTTATGTGATGTCCAAAAATATTCTCGAAATTATGAACTATATTCTGCTATAGGTTCAAAAAATAAAAATAAAAATTGCCCACTGCCAGGCGGCACACTGAGCGAAAAAAATACTAATTATTAGTAAGTTTTAGTGCATCCCAAGACAAGGAGATTATGTACGGTTACAAACCAGTTTTTAATATAATACAAATGAGTTTATAATAACAAGGACAAAATTTTTGGTATTAGTAAATAACTACTATTTCTAAAGACAGGTTTGTAACCGTTAGTATATAATCTTCTTGTCCTGGGATTCACTAAAATTTACTGGTACTTGGTTTTTATTTTCGCTCAGTGTAGTGTGCCCAGAAGGCTGGCAGCACTGATCCCCTAGGCCTCTCACCTCACCCGTTTCTATATGGAAACTGTCAAATGTAATTTGTCACTTTTTGACAGTTGCCATATCCAGTGACAGGTGAGATGAAGACGAGTCGGTTTGTGAATAACAGCCAAGGTGTCGACGCACGTGGCGTTGGCGTCTCACACTAGGGGTCGTCCCATCTTCAAGGGAATTCCGTAATACTAATTAAAACAGTACCTACCTAAGAATATAAAAGGTGACCATTAAGCGTCTGAAAGAGGTAGTTACATTATATTGATTAAAGGAAAAGTAGGAAACGTTACAGTCCAAACATACGCCGTCCCCTGTCCTTATATTTAGAAAAGAAATAAAATCCCAATAAAGTAATCTTAACAGCATAAAAGTAGTTTTCTTCATAGCGAGATAAGGCGGACAAGTTTCTATCAGTTGTAATTTCATCTCAGAAGGGTGACTAAAGCCATAGAAAGTAAATTGAGTTGGGACCCCACGGGTGTCTTGTCAATATAACCATATATAAATATGCCCCGATATTATTTTTAGTAAACTAGTCATATAAGATAGAGTTATTATGAACAGAATAAATGATAATAATTGTTATTTGTTGTATTAACATTATTTAAATAGAATATGTACTGTTTCTTTTTAAGATAGTAACTAAAACACTGAAAGACATCATAATGCTAGTATAGGCATAGGTAGAAAGTTGTAAGGGTAGGTAACGTAGACTGTAAAGCAATGTGAAAGAATTTTAATATTCTCCGATCGGCAGCGAATGAAATATGGCGGAAGACACGTAAGACATGAATGACTGACTTACTGCATTTATGTTATCGCTTCAGAAGACACTGCCTCTGTTTGGCGAAATCTTTCTACCTAGCCTAGCCTCTACGCGAAAGTAACACACTATTGTAGTTCAATTGTTTCCTGCGATCCTCGCACACATTACCTAACTAAACGGTTTAGCCCAGCGCTTTAGTGCTAACTAAACTATTTATTGTAAAATAGAACAACATTTTCGGCATTTTATAACACAGTATTGAAATACGTAGGCTCGAAGTCCGTTGAAACAATTCACAGCAAATGTATCTATTCAGAGCGATCCTGCATGTGCTCGTAATGGCGGAACATTTTTCATTTAATTTTCCGTAATGACGCCGTAAATTACTGCACTCCGGTATCTTTCCCCAGTTTTAAAATTAAACTCTGTTTTTAAAATATTCGTTATATAACGGAGCATTATACTTTTCTGTTTCATAAACTCTGTCCAATCCACGGAGCCTGTTTTCTTTGTGTTTAATGCTGATTATGATGTGTCCGTTTTATTAATTAATTAAATTAATGGGATGCTCGTTTCACGTCGTATCGGTTTATTTAGCTAGATGGAAATTACATGTATTAAGAAGTGCAACCTGACCTGACCTTTAAATTTCATAGAGTTAAGTAACTAGGTACTTTCATTATTATTTGTAATATGGTTATTGCCCAGGGAGGTCAAGACTTGAAATGGTTACATTTATTTATTTCGGGGATCTCGTGAAATCTAACGGATCTAACGGTTTTGATGAAATTTGTGGATTAAGCATGTGGGAGTTTTCGCGAGCGAAAAATCGATCTAGCCTAAGTCAATAAAAAGATCAACAATAACAGCTTATAATCTCACACGTGTAAATAATAACGTCGAAATTCCTAAATCTCGTAGAGTTCGCACCTTCTTCCCTAATCGAGACATGTGTCGAGATTCCGCAGTTATCGCGCATCGTTGGCGGCATCTTGCGGCCGTAGGAAACCGTCTCATAATTAGTCTCACTCGTAGGTATGCTCGAATAATTACCCATACAGCCAGATGCAAAAGTTTAATATAACTTTATGGACTTGCTGTGTGGATATATAATTATGTATAATATAATGAGATTACAGAGATGCCTAGCCAAGTACCTCTAATACTTTTATTTATACTACGACGGTGGCAAACAAGCGTACGGTCCACCTGATGGTAAGCGGGCACCACAGCCTATAGACGGTCGGACCTCCAAAAGAGTCAAGTGCGAGTTGCCGACCCTTTATAAATTTTGAGGATTTAAAGGATAAATTATATATATATATATTTTATTAAATCCTTTAGACAACCCATTAATTCCCCGTCCAGATCCCATCTGCGTCCCTCGTCAACCCATCAACCCGTTCACGATTAGAACAACGATATTCGACAGCCAGCACCTTACACGACCATCAAAAAGTACTTCGGGTGCTTCCAGGGACCACCAGTGGTCCGCGGACCACCGGTTAAGAACCACTGATTTAACTAGACACGGGTCTTGAGAAACATGCGGAAGGTCTCGGGCGAAGTCGCGGGGGAAACTAATACAAACATACGAGCAACACTTAATCAACGCCAGGTCGCAGCTTGAATACTGAAACAGGGAAATGTGTACCAGATAAACGTTTTTCACGGGAGAAACTACGGCGGAACTAACATTTAAATTAATGATTTTAAAGTGGGTAGACCAAACAGTAGTGTGGCAGGCACGAACGGTTGCTAGGAGTTTCACAGAGAGTTCGAATCAAATATTCGTTAAAAAAATTGTATAGAACCGTTTTTGCAGAGAATTTTATGTAGATTACTTGCGTCTAATAAACATATTTTGCTATTAGACACCATTTACGAGTTTCTTACGAAAAACTAAAAAAGGGACCTTTACGCTCCCCCTCCCACGCTTTAGTTCTACCCCCATCGACCAGTCCTTTTAGTATGTTATTTATGTCAACTGTACCTACAGCGCTGGCGCTTAGTTACGAATTATTTCCGCCAATTTTCCTACGTTGATGTCGCCAAGTAAACTTTGTAATAATGAAAAATTATAAAAAATACTAAATGTAAACATTTTCAAAATTGCTTTCTTGAGGTTAGATATGAGGATATTATGTACCATATCAGGTATATTTTACAAAAAAAATCCAACGGTATCGTACCTGGAGGGGCCCAAACATGGTATATATGTTTTGAAAATTATTTTTATTTTATTTTAAGACTAGTGACTTAAATGTAATGGAATAGAACCGGCTTAGAAAGCCATTTCGTTTGATACCACACACGATAGGATTCAGAACATTTTTTTTAAATTCTATACATAAGAAAGATATTGTCATAACTCCGCTCCTTTTCGTTTTTTTTTCGTCCAACGGTTCAAATTGATTCATATGTTCTAAAGATCAATCGTACCGATTTCATGCTTTTAACACCATTAGATTAGATTAGATTAGATTATTTATTTCATGATAAAAAATTACATTATAAATTGTCATACATGTCAAAGTTATAAGAATAGTTATCATGATCGTCAAAACAGCATAAATAAAAATAAAACAATGTCTACAATTAATAATCATAAAGAAAACAATAATCAAATTCAAATATTCATTTCATTTCAATATTCATTTGCAGCATCTTTCGGCGTACCGCCAGGACCACTACATGGTAAGTTTGTAGACTAGTCGCATATGGCAGTTAGATAATTACCCGACAAAAAAATGTTTGTATTGTGTACTTTATTAAGTTACTACCATATTTTATTTCAATTATTAAGTATTTAAGCGTTCGCTCAGAGATAACTATTTACTAGCATGATATGTGAAAGCATGTATGTTTAATAATTCTCATATAAGTGAATATGTATTATTCTTATGAGAAATAAAGATCTTTGAACCTAAAATATTGTCAGCTTGTTTATAGGAACCCATACCCTCCATATTTATGATACTACTTACTCGTGATATGAAAAAGGATACAGTTTGTAAATAGTTTCTATGCAAAGTTAGTTATCTTTGCACGTGAAAAGCCTAAAAATATCAAATACTTAATAAATTGTTATTAGGGCTTACCTACATAAATAAATCAATTTCCACACGTGCGCCCCGAGTTACGCAACTATGTCGCAGAAAAGTTTTCCTTGTCTTACAACCGAGAAAGGGTTGATCCCACCTATTTGTTACCGGCTTAAGCTCCAACATTTCAGCAGTAATGAATTGGATGCGGAATTAATAGGAAAATGCAAGAAATTCTGAGAATAAACACCTAATATTAACAAGAAATAAAATGATTGAACATTACTACATTGATGAATTGTGAGTGCAGTACGTGTTTCCGTTCGGGGCGCATCAATGCGCAAGGCAGCATCAAAATGATGTCATGCCGGCCTTCGAGAGCGTTAGAGCGAGACGCTAATGTGGGCAGTGCGGAATCTGTTAGATAATAATAATAACTTTTATATATACCCATATAGTAAATCTTCTTTAATAAGCTCAAAACCCGTAGGTAAGGACCAGCTTTGCAATATACCGTGCAGGAAGCCCCCCGTCGTCGCGCGCGCGCGGAGAAGCGACACCAGAAATAATGCAGTTACGAGATCACTGTCTCGTCAAACATGGCATGGCGCACGTCGGCTCAACCAAACCACATGCAACACATGAAAGAGGATTTAATATATGGATGTAGATAAAGTAATGACTGCAACTGTACATAATTAGGCATTAAAACACTCATGCGATCCTATTATGAAACTCGCCTTCGGCTCGTTTCACCTCAATATATAGCAGTTGCATTAAACTACTGGTATATTAAAAGTTTTTCAAGATTTACTTATTTTTTCAATACATCTAGTATAAAATTAGAAGTGCATTTCCCAGTCAGTCTTTATAACATTGATATATTAAGATTGAATTTCACTGGCCTTGTTAGTTGCAAAAATACTTAGTCTACTAAAATATTCAAAAATAACTTGATACCAAACCAGTGATAAATAAACGCGATTTAGCTCGTGTCAACTTGAGTGGGATTCATCGTCTCTCAGTCTTTATTTTACTTTAATGCAACAAAACTGAATTAATCGATGTCACAGAAAAGTTATATCTTAGACAAAAACTACAATTGCTGAATAAATTCGCAATTATTGTAGAATTCATATAAGGTTAACTATTTTTTGGTCATCCCGAACCCATGACTTCTTGTTTGAAAGATTTTTTTGAAATTAATATTAATTTCGCCAATCAATACTTGTACAAAGACGTTGTTCGGTAACGACGCCAAAATATAAAAAATGAATATATTTTTTTAATGCAACATTGGTACTTACTAACATACTGCACTTAGTAACATAGTAATTACCCGAAGCTATTAATTGGTCTCGCACACTCCATGAACAAAAACACCCCGACCCAATGCCAATGTACCCATTAGGCCAATTGAAAGAGTTGGAACGACGTCCTCGTATTTCATATAAAGCCTAACATGTCAACTAGGCTCAGTCACAACTTACAACTCATTGCACGAACGCTAGTACAAAATGAAATGAACGAAACTACGTAAGTTTTACTGCAACATCAAGTATTTTCTTCTCCATTTATTTTTCCCATCCTGAATACAAATGACACTAAAATGTCTTTTTAATGTATGGATAAGCACTAATATATGCAGAACACGGGCTCGATAAAAGAAACCTTCGCCATACTGGCTCACTCTTTTTCGTAAATAGTAGAATCATTCATAGCCGTTTGGTTGCGTATCTGGAAACATGCCAAAAGAAGATCTAGTATTTTATATGCCAGATGTTAATAGAAATATTAGTTTATGAAAGATTTAACAAAATGAGGAAAATTTGTAGATTTATTTTACCTATTTGTTTGTTAATAGGTTCTCGATAACTTCTGTACAAACGATGAGATTTAAAATAAGTTACAGGGAGACAAAAACGTTTTACATAATTAGTCTCATTTGTGGAAATAATAATATAATATTGCTTAAAAAAATCATTACTGTTCATTAACGGTGTGTTACATAAACGAGGCTTATACGTTACATAAACAGCCATTAAGGGATTTTTAAAAGGGGTTTAGAATTTGGATTGACCTATGTATCTGCACAGCACAATAATAAGTATGTCTCATCGGGTATGTCTTCATCAAAATGCATATCGCGGACTAGAAATGTATACCTATACGTATTTGTTACCGTTTCCTGATTTTTAAGATGTTTTGTAACAAAAAATACTCTGAATATACTGCCGAAAACATACTAAGTTTCCAATTAATATTATAGTACAAACAAAACATGTAAGCTACATTCATACGCGTACGAAGTCGCGGTATAGTCGCGGGCAGAAGTTAGTTAAGAATAAAACTTAAATACAAAAAGTTGTTCACACAGTTAATACTCAATCAAACGTCCGATAAAGTGTCCTGTTCATTCGAATCCGCCACTATCAAACTTTGTATCGTTTTTCGGAGAAAGTGCTAGGTATAAATACATTGAAATGACTGAATTCACCTGGTTTCGCTTGACTCAGTAGAAGCTCCAGAAGCTTTAAGCAGTATTTACTTTCGTAACGACCCAATCAGCTTGGCGATGAGACCTGCTTACTTGATTACCGCCCCTCGTTAACTGGAGTTATATTACTACTTACTTTTACATTTAATTGGATCGTGATTTACCTGTGGAAGGGGACTTATGTTAATCAAGATAAAATAACATATGCAATTTGGTTTTGTATAATATGCAACAACATATTATTGTATTTAAATAGGGACGTTGGTTTTGTTGATAGTCGATAAGCTTTTTCTTGCATCTTGTGCGACTCCAAAGCAATCAAAAGCACGTCACCGAGAGACAAGGCTGGAGTACAACACTTAGTCATCCTTGTTACTGTAATGCATGGACGAAAACATGACGACACTAACTACATGAAAGAGCACATGCTAGCTGCCAAAGTATAGTACCTAAAGTTAGTGAAATTTAATGAAATGGTTTCAATGTAGATATATATATTCCATACCTGTTATGCTTCAAGTATTAATAATCTATTGATCTTCAGGTAACGATACATTATCACGACGAAATAAGTAAAAATGCCTGAAAAATCAAAACGTTTTAAAACGAATATTTAAAAAAAATGGTTCCTAGATAAAGCGTACTACGAGTACATACTGGAGCGGCCTGCGGTGGCGGCCGGTTGACAGCATGACAATCAAGGCCGCTAGTGTCTGAATGAATGTTACTGTTATCATAGTCTACAGCTAGCTGGCCACCACCGCCACCGCATGCCGCTGCAGTGTGTGATAGGCTTAAAGGTATCATATCCATCACAATCACAGGGCTAATCTTATCTTATATCTTTAAACGAGCAATTATTTTATATATCTATATATATACTTTTTTTTTCGGGGATCTCGGAAACGGCTCTAACGAATTTGATAAAATTTGGTATGTGGGGGTTTTCGGGGACGAGCAATCGATCTAGCTAGGTCTCATGCACGGGAAAACGCCGAGCAAACTTCGGTTGCCCAGATATTGAAGGTTAAACGTGAACATTGTGTGGATTAATCTTACAAAAATCTCTTTTATTGTTTAGTCGAAATGATATTTAAGTAAGTATATTAGAAGTAAAAACTGATTTTATCGTCGGAAATGGCTCTTTGAACATGCGCGATGGGCGGTGACGGTGACTAGCGGAACGTCGCTTTAAAACTCGCACATGTAAATGCTATTCTATCCCCGTATTTCTGTTTTCTATTACGCTCAACATGCCGCTCGTCGACACGCGTGGCAACGCTAAAATTATTATAATTATGTTATATAGGTTCTACATACATCCGTACACAGCGCCAAACACTGCAGCACCGAACGATATAATGTAATTCCGTGAGAATATGGTCACCGTAAGCTCTAATATTAACAGAGCCCAGTATATCGGCAGGATACTCAGGTGTGATGTGAACCACACTGAGATCACGAAAGTCATGTGCGCACAATGATTCGACTGCAAACACACAGGAACACGGAGCTATTATAATTAGGTCTGACCTGGTCCCTGACCCCCAGGGAGTCTATAATGGTCTCGCAATAGCGTGATAAAGTGATAAACGACAAGATAAAGCATTCTGTCACTTTCAATCGAGTGGTATCAGAAAGTGACGCTTTAACTTGTCATTTATCACGCTAATGCGCGACCATTAATACGAGAAAAGTATTTAAGACTACTTTCTATCCAAAACGATAATACCTCTTACGTAAGTATTATAAATAGGAATGGCAGCCGCGAGGGCCTTTGCTAGAGTCAGTGAAGGGATAAATTTAACAACGAAATAACGAATTAAACCATTTAGCAAAAAGAAATAGACGTGACTCTCGCCAAGTTGGCGACGAGATAGCCCCCCCAACCCCCAGCCAACGTAACTATGTATTAAAAGCATGACAGCTAAAATACGAAGCACTATAGCGTCGAGTGCGAAGGTGCGACGAACATATTAAAAATTTATACAATGGCGCTAACTGTACAGAGCTAAGCTATGTTTTCACTCAATTCTGTCAAGTTACAATTATGTAACAAACGCAAAATACTACAAACGTTGTTTGTATTTATTACAGACGCTACACAACAAGTAATGAAGAAACTGAATAACTAAATAAGAACTGATGAAGCTGAAGACGTTTCGCTTGGAAACTCATCAGAGTCTCTGTTATGCTGATTACCTACGGTAATACCTGAGCGCGTATAAGAACTAACTAATATAAACTTGTTGTAGAACAAGCAACACTACACAAACAACAAATAATTCGATTGTGAGGCGAGAAAATTATTCATATTCAGTGAATAAACACTTACCGGTATCGAGTGCCGTTTAGCAACTGGTCTGGTCTGAACATATACCAACGCAGATATGATGGCCTGGTAAGCGGCAACAGACAAGACGACCAGCGAAATGAAAAAGTGGGCACCAGCCACAGGTTGTCTAGAGCAATCCATGTTTTTAACATTAATGTAGACTATGTGGCCCATGGCGGCGAGGAACATTGCCATGGACATCGCCTGAGGATGAAAATACAGACTTAAGCCACATTGGATGCTTTTTATATGTACTACTAGCTTTTGCCCGCGACTTCGTCCGCGTGACCTTGTATTTGAGGGATGATTTCAGGCATAAAAAGTATCCTATATGTTAATCCAGGCTATAAACTCGTTGTATACCAATTTTCGTCTTAATCCGTTCACCCGTTTTTGCGTGATTTAGTCACAAACATCCTCAAAAACATCCTCACAAACATGCTCACAAACTCACTAACTTTCGCATTTATAATATTAGTAGGATTAGTAAAATTTGTCGTCGACGTCCACGGTACAATAAAACTCTAAAAAACAGAATAAAATCTTATATCTTTAACGAGCAATTCTTGTTTATATCTATATATATTTCTAATATCTGGGCGGCTGGGCTTGGCTCGGCGTTTTCCCGGGCATGAAACCTAGTTAGATCGATTGCTAGTCCCCGAAAACCCCCACATACCAAATTATAACAATTAATAAACGAGCAATTCTTGTATATTTATTTATTTTTATATATGTTTATTTATTTCGGGGATCTCGGAAACTGCTCTAACGATTTTGATGAAATTTCGTATGTAGGGGTTTTCGGGGACGAGCAATCGATCTAGCTAGGTCCCATGCCCGGGAAAACGCCGAGCAAAGCTCGGCCGCCCAGATATTAAATATTTAAGGGGGATTTTTTTGCCTGTTTCTTTAATACAACGACGGTGGTAAACAAACGTACGGCCCACCTGATGGTAAGCGGGCACCAAGGCCTATAGACGCTTGCAACTCCAAAAGAATCACGTGCGCATTGCCGACCCTTTATAAAATTCGAGGATTCACTGTGTTGACAGCAGAAGGGACAAAGGTCCCTAGCTCTGCTACACAGTGCATGCCCGGGAGCTCTGGCGACCATGCTCACTTCCAGGAACACAACACTACATACCTGGTCTATACCTACTGTAAATATGTTTAAATATTATTTCGATCTCTGTTAGGTACTTACTATACTAATTATAGATACAAAATATATGTTCCTTTCAGGTGATTGCACTTCTGTTCGCGGTATATCCATAATTAACTGTTATATCACAAGTCTATTGAAGGTTATACCGTTCAGTTTTCTCCGCGTAATTATTACATACATATTGTCCAAAACAAGTCCAAAAACACTCATAAATGTCAGGCATCTCGTTAACTGTCAATCAAAAACTTCCAAGTAGAGTTTAAACCTCTTTTAGAAGAGAAAGTGAAACTTAATATTAAACCTTTCTAGTAGAAAGAATTACTTTTATTGAAAAAAAAAACCTATATAAAAATTTTCACATCCTACTAATCCTACTAATATTATAAACGTGAAAGTTTGTGCGGATGTATGTATGTACGTTCCACTTAATCTCAAAAAGTACTGGACTGATTTCTATGAAACTTTCCAGTATTGTAGCTTAGACATCAGAATAGGACATAGGCTATAATTTATTTCAAAATTCATCCTCCTAGGGGGTTTAAAGGGGGTGGTCATTTTGTATGGAAAAGAAAATTATCTTTAAGATAGAAACTTGAAACTTCTGTAATGGACTAAGCATTAAAATGGAAGAAAACAGTTTTCAGCGTTTTTCGAGATTCGCCCTCTAAACGGGTGAAACGGGGGTTGAAAGTTTGTATAGGGAGCACATTTTTTTTTAAACGAGGAGATTGAAACTTTGTTTATGGACCAAGCATTCAGTTATAGGAAAACTAATCTCAGCGTTTTTGGAAATTCACCTTCTGAAGGGATGAAAAGGGGGTTGAAACATTGTAAAGGCAAGCTGAGTATTTTAAAGTGAGTGACTTCATACTTCGCGTATAGACACGGCTAATCTGAGATAAAATGTTACAAAATGCGTTTTTGAAAATTCATCCCTTAAGTGTCCAAAAAGGGGGGTTGAATTTTTGTATGGAAAACGAGTAATATTCGAAATGAGGGACTAGATAAACGTCGTTTGTAGTCGTATATAGGGTAGGTTAGTGGGTAATTAGATCAAAACATTAGGTAAAAAAATAGACTACCCGTGCCTTGCGAAGCCGGGGCGGGCCGCTAGTTTTTCATAAGTTATGAAAACAGAGAAAAATTGTAGGTAATTATAATCACAACTCTTTCACGCATATCTAAAAGTCCAGTAACCCAGTGGAGTCGTGATCTTTACAAAAGTCTTTATTACATTTTTGATACACTATATAATAATAATACCTTACGCTGGACCCGGTATTCAACCACTTCTATTCGTAAATATGCAGTAAGTGTAAATCTAAATGCAATCTTAAATTGAACGCTCGCCCTCCCAGTGTATCAGATCACGTCTAATGTAAGCATATAATACATATAAATTGATCGGAGGGTGTTCATTTTAAAACTAGATAAAGTCTAAGTCCTACTAGAACGTAGTGGTTATATTCTCTTTGACTAATACTACAACACGTCGGCCTTTGGAAAAAGACAATTGGCTGTTTATAACGATTTCCTAACACTGGCTTACATCAATCACCTTATTTATAATTGAAATTCCTTATCAAATAAACACTTTATGGACTTCATTACTTTACGTAAAATCGATGACATATAATAATAAACTTTGGATATCTATAGCTTCTGATAACGTCACATAAGTATTCTCCGTTTTTTTTTAAGAGGAGAAAAATCGTGTGATTGTTGTCATGCGATTTCAGGGAAAACAATCTTAAAACGGGAAAAAATGCGGCATACTATCTTTGAGACGTGATAAGCTACTGAAATAAGTGAAATTAGTACAATATCATCCTCTGATGTCTCAGGGAAACGAAGAATTGTAGGCGAAAATTACCGTTAAAATTCTCATCTTAAAAAAAACGGGGTATAGTGTGTGACAACGGAGACAACGCTCTATGAAGCCGAAACTAGCCGAAATTCTTTCCAAAGGTCGATGTGTAATACTTATTTATTACTGGGTACTCTAAATCTGCCATCAATTTTGTAGCAATAGAATATTATGTCATTAAAATAGCTAGCTAATACTGCCATCGACACTACTCCGTACCAACCATGGCATTCAAGCGTTCTTATAAACAGAAAATTGTAAATAAAACACAATAAGAAACCCATTAGTTGTCTAGACATTTTCCCATGATATCCAGTAAGGTGCAGCGTTTGCGTACCTACTTTAAAAGTAACTTAAAAGCACTCGTGAATCCCTCTTGAGATAAATATCGCAAAGTTATATCGTTATGAAATGAAAGTACGAGTAATAATATGAAATAAATGGCTTTAATAAAAGCGCGTGTTTTGCTTGGGTATATTCCATTTACATACAATATAAGAAGCAGTTAGTTATCTTGTTTACGTCTAATTAAAATAAGGTTGTTTGTATCGTGCGTTTGATACTCGGGAGTTATAAAAAGTAGTACATTACTTAACAAGGGCGGTAAAACAAAGAATGTCTCAGATCGCAGGTATCTGACGCCCGAGCCGAAGGCAAGGGCGATAAATATGCAATCTGAGGCTTTCTTTATTACCGCCCGTGTTAAGTACAAAATTTTATGCCACCCCCTGGCCAGGAAGTGGGATTTCCCGCGCGCGGAGCGTGCGGTAATTGCCGCTTTATGGCCAGTAGCTCTAGTATAAGTTTTTTCGAAACATTAACTAATTCGAACGCGTTTGCGTTTTGTCTCAAAATGTATGAAAGTGGTATGAAAACGTGTTTTTTCGTTATAACATTAACTGATAGGAACTCGCCTAGCGGTTGCTCTGCTCTTAAACGCGTAGCCGATACCATAATTGTGTTTTCCCGTACGTAGAGGAAATTGCGTAGCGCTACGAAGACTTAGCACCGAAAGTGTTAACACACATTCATTGCCGACGAGTGCTACGCGCTTTGTAGCGAAAAACTGTCTGTCTACGAACGGAGATGGGTCTTCGGAACTGAATGTGTTATCTTCGCAAAACTGTGGAACAGCTACGAGTTACGGCGTAGCGCACCTAGGAAATGATAACCCGTTCTGCCTTCGGCACCCTTACAATATACTATAATTGTTAACCAAGGGTTGTTTCGTAAATAAATTTATTATTATTTCTCTTTATTTATTTCTTTTCTTAGCCTAGGTTTGTATAACATTTCTATAAAAAGTAAAATATAAAAATACACTTACAAAACATAAAAACGTTATAAAAACGTTATTATTATTATTATTATTATTTTTTACTGCAATCAAGATACTTAGGCACCGAAATTATTTAAAAATTTAATTCGGTTTATTTAATATTCCGTAAGAACATGAAACTGCGTAAATATGAAATCATCACCTGTTTCAATATTCCGGGAAATAAATGGAACTTCCACAAAGTAATGAATAGAGTTATAAAGCTTAAACATCAGTTTTTGCGAATTCCAGTAATTTCGCTGTATATAACGCTGTAAAACTTACTTTAAAATAACGATAATCAATAATTTTCCAGAATCTGGAATACTTATAAGTAATTGGACATTGGAGAAAGTGTATATCTCAAAAAAGTGTGTGTTTGAGCACATTTTTCATACAGTCATAATTAAATCAGGTGTAGTGTAGATTTACAGAAATTAAAAAAAAATAACAGGTAGTCCTAGCATCGCCGACGCGCAAATCTCTCGAGGTATGTTGGAGTAAGACCGTATCGGGTCAAGATCGGATAATTCAATTTTCTACTAAACTAGAAGAGATTTTCGATTTGACAACACACCTGCCTACCCCATTTTTGTTACGCCCCACACCTAACCTCAGCCGCGTTGATTTAAAGCGACAGGTTGTCTGTGACAGCGTGAAATATAAAATTAGTGTTCTTTTGTAATTTTGACAGGAAAAGACCAGAATATTTTTAAAACGAACCATACGCGTAACTGCACAGAGTTCATTTTTCAACATAGTTCGATGTTTCCCGGTGAAAAAAATTTTCAAATACTATCTTTAAACGTATGTTAAATAAAAACGATTGCATATATAAGGAAATGAAAAATATTGGTTGAAAATATATTTCATACTTATTTATAACAATCGATAACAATTCAAGGAACCGATAGAAAAGTTCTTCAAAAAAAAATCCGAGAGCTTACCAAAGTATCGAAAATTAGTCCGATCTTACCCCAACATACCTTATTCCGTTTTTAACCATTGAAGTGGTGGAGTTCGAAAGTTATCAAAACATATGAACACCGCTTTATTGTTATTGTACTCGACTGATTGATATTTACGTACTCGACTGTACGTTGTTTATAAACAACTGTTTAGTGTCACGCGGCCTGGATAGCACTGGTTAAAATACAGGAATTCCCTGTACGTTTGTGGCCGAAACATAAAGTAAGTAACAACCGCCAGCATTCACGAAATTTTAAGTACTTATTATGCAGCCTGGAACGAACTTGCGTCGGCAGCCGTTAACCGCAATATCCTACATTTTTACAACAGGATAACGAACCTTGCTATATGCGGTTAAAAGTAACATTCCCGATTTGTATGGTATTCCCAAGCTCGGTAGCTCTAGTATAAGTTTTTTTGAAACATTAACTAATTCGAACGCGTTTGCGTTTTGTCTTAAAATGTATGAAAACGCTCTCACCGAGTTTGAAATGCGCGTGTTCATCGGTTAGCAATAAATGTTATACTCGCTGTTTTAGTTTCCACTAGTAACCACCAGAGGCGCTGTTCACGTTTTCATACCACTTTCATACATTTTGAAACAAAACGCATCGCGTTCGAATTAGTTAATGTTTCGAAAAAACTTAAATAAATAAATAAATATTTGTGGACAATCTTACACAAATCAACCTAGTCCCAAACTAAGCAAAGCTTGTACTATGGGTACTAAGCGACGATATACATACTTATATAGATATAAATAGATACTTAAATACATAGAAAACATCCAAGACCCAAGAACAAATATTATTATTTTTTTTTACTTATACTAGAGCTACGGAACATTAAGGAATTTTCTCGAAAAAAGCACATCACACTATAACAGTTATTATCAAACAAAATCATTGAAAGCACAAGCCCAAGCTTTCACAAGTTTCATTAGCCTGTCTGTGATCAAATCTAATTTGATAAATTTCCCGTGGCGGATCGAGTTAATGTTATCAAATATTATGGTATCATTGAGTTAGTTTGATGACTGTGGGATCGTGTTAAGGATGATTCACGCTAGACCGTTCCGTGTCCGGGCCGGCCCGTTTTCTAGTATAAGAAATCGACGGCCGTCGCGCGTCTTTTATTAAAAAACGGGCCGGTCCGGACACGGAACGGTCTAGCGTGAATCATCCTTTACTCGTACATTTGTCTTTCCGAGTAGGTAGTTAATAACTGCCGAAAAAAGTACCTGCAGTTGTCCCAAAAATATGTTTTTGAGCCTTCAGATTTCGATCTTTTACGAGCTTAGTCTCGCTCTGGGTTGGCTATCCTAAAACGTTATATAACTGTGGCACAGACCACAGAACACGACACAGCTCGGAAAACATTCGCATTAAAATAAAAATGCCTCTCTTGTACGGTTTTTAAAGGGAAAAATTTCCGCCATATTACCTCAAGTTCCTTGCCACTTCGTTATACGGAACCCGTTTTGTTAAAACAGATTTTTTAGACCACATTTATTTGAATAATAATTAGCGCACTCTGTTGTTGGGTTGGTTTCTGTATCCTTACCATGAGTTGGCATTTACCGTACTCGCTAGCGACTGCGTAAACGATTTGACATGATACAATAAAATACTACCAATACTATAACTTAATTTAAAACGTTGTACACGCTGTAAGTTTGTCTATTTCATTTCCTCACTTTCCACTCAATACCTCAAAGGTTAGCTGGAAGAGATCCCTCACAGGGATAAGTTCGCCTTTGTACTTTAATCTTATGTGACATGTATATTGTTTTTCTCAAAAATGGTCCGCAAACTGGACTTTAGTCACTACATATTGGAAGGTAAAGTTTATAGTTTAAGGTCAGATCCAAATTAAAAAGTAAAAAACATTGCAGGCGTGTTGCAGGCCGCCTGCAATGTCACATATAAATATATATATGTGTTGTCACATATAAATTCCTTTATTTGTCGAGTTATAAACTTCTTAAAATGTAGAAACTGTCATATAAAAGGAGGCACAGGTCGAATTCAGCCAATTCAGCTCGTATTTTTCTGTTAGAAACGCGACGTTTTTTATGTGTCTCGAATAATTTGCATTTTTCGGCGGAAAAATACACTTGCGATTCTGTTAAAAAAAAATAAACGGCGGGAAAGCATGATGTTTTTGAAGTTTTAAGGTTATGTTTTTCAAATCTTAATTAAATTTTTGTCGTATTTCCCCCATTTTTGAGAAACGCACTATATTAGCCTCGGCCGGTATGGCAATTGCAGGCTTCGTATTATAATTAAACGGACTCGCAAGCTCGTCCGTTTAAACAAATACTCAGCCTGCAATTGCTCCCTTCCCGGCCACGGCAATAATGTACTATTAACCTGTTTTGTGTACAATAAAGTGCTTGCTTACATACATACATACATAAATACTTAACTCCTCCGCTGACAATCAACAATTTTCTATAAAATCATAGCAGTAAAGTATTTTCACATTATCACCTCATCGCTATAGGGTTGTCACATTATTTGAACATGGAGCAACCGGGTGTTCCGCTCGTATAAATAATGTTCCTGTGGGACCAGTTGGGAACACTCCCTTAGACCCTTTTACAACCCTGGCGGTGGACGACACATTAAGCGAATTGTTTCGGGTTAGTGAATGATACGGACTTTGTAGAAGTAGACTGATGTAATGATATTATATAGCTTGGACGTTTTCCTTGGTCCTATTATAACATAGTTAGTAACCCACGGTTAGTGAGGATTTATGTACAATCTGAGTAGCGAAACTAAACATTAATACGCTTACTTAACGTCCTTCAAATCTATTTTAGCTAAAATTCCAACAAAATTCTTAAGCTTTATATCTGTCACTTTGACATTTGTCTTCATGAGAGGGACAACGTAAATTTTAGTTAACAGAGGTCCGCTAAGTTTTATTTCAACCCCTGTGGGGTAAGATTTTGGCTATGTATCTTATATTTAATCTTGTTTGTAACCTGTCTTTATGATGCCTGATTTTATGGAAATTTGTTCAGTCTTCTTTGAGTTCAGGAACTTTGAAAGGAAGAAACTAGCTACATTGCAACACACTACACACAACCACTACAGAACTAACTAACCAACTGTAACTTTTACATTTATAATAATAGTAGCATATCGCATTAGTATAGGTAGGTACTCAACACTGCCTTATAAAATTAAGAGGACAAATATAGGGATTTTTAGTACTTATTGCCTGAATTCCTAGGCCGTACGTATAGGTATTGAAGGACCTTTAAAAAAATCTTACAATTCTGCAATATATCCTAATTGTTACAGATTCAAATTTTACTCTTCCTCATTGATATTATCGAGGACTTATTGGTAAGTCCGACCTCGATTATTACACTGCATGTAGTGCATGTCAAATAACAGATTTTCATGAAATAACGGATGCTGAGCGCCGCACAATTTCCTGAAAATCGCTGATGAAACAATATGTCAACGCAAATGTAAACTGTCGGGGACAATGGAGAACTTGAATATTACCCGAAACATTATCGACCGGTCACTGACGGGGCTCAATTACAATTACGATCGATTTACGAGCGAAAACTAACCAAAAATATTATTTTATTCTTAATAGATAACATTTTCCATTAACTAAAACTCAATCGCGTACAATTATAAAATATTGGCATCCATTTCACACGTTGTTTTGGACACAATTGTAATTGTGTGTGTGTGTACGTGTGTGTGTGTGTGTGTGTGTTGTGTTGTTGTAATTGACGTCATTAACGCGGCGCGCCTAGTCGGATTAAAAATGCGACAATAAGGCGAAGCGACGAACGGAAATAGACCTCCTCGTACCTAAAACTTAATTGACGCAGGACGTTTTATTTGTTTTGCATTTCAGAGCCCCTCTTATTACAGAAATTAAATCCAAAAATACTCAGTAAACCATTTATTTCGGTAACAATGGCCTACGCTATTAGTTTTATAGCAACATGAACGTTTATACACCAGCCTATATGTATACCTACGTTAGAAAACTTATTAACAATGTTCTGCTCTCAACTTGCTCCATAGATAGATGAAGGGTTCATCTCGAACTTTGTATTTGTACAACGGCTCGACGTAACATGTATCGCTGTACACTCGGCATCATCGTTAGAAATATACCTGTAAGATCCGGATTAGCATTGGGGAATTATTGAGATATACCTATGCCCATGTTTGAAATGTTCCTCGAAGACATCGGAAATATACTCATAATGTAAACATTAATCTTCTATTTCCGACTTTCTTTCTATACGTATGGAAAGCATAGCACTCAAAATATATACAATTTAAAGGTAAATTTTAGTAAGATATTAATTACGGCACTAGGATTTTTTAACACCTCGTTAATAAGTGTATAATCTTAAAAAATTACACAAATATTTAAAATATAAATAAACCTTCGAGCTGACTGTACGTGCGCACGTCAGGACCCCAGTCACGTTTGTCATTTCACACCAATCCGTCCTGTGAGAATTTTCACACTGTATAAATTCGCGGCGAGCATCCCTGGGCTTATCCCTCAATTCCATCCCACATAGACTAACGTATCTGCTGGACTTGAATTTGGAAACTGAAACTGATAAACAAAAAATTATATAAATAAATATTTTTTCGAGCACCTAGCTCATAGAAAAAATAAGTACTTAGTTATAGTAACTAACCCCCGGAAGTAAAATTGGTACATGGTAATTTTGACATGTAATAATAATATTTTGGCGATATCTAAAATTATTTGAGGGCCTTAACAACCTTGCATGGCATTGGCAGGAATAGTCTCAAGGTAGAAAAGCTCAGGAAACACTATATTGTAAACCGATCGTTAATTCCATTCACTACCTCTTGCAAGTCTTCACTCGCAACATGGGCGCGACCTTAAAAGATCAAATGGAATTGGATTGGAAATAAAAATTGGAAAGGAAAATTTGATTTACCCGCAGCTGACACAACAGATTATGGGATTGTAAAATAGTAGATTGTTAACCAAGGGCTGCAACGCACCCATTTCTGCCGAGATATTTTGGCGCTCTCACTTCGTTCGAGCGCCAATAGTTCGAGGCTGAAACGGGTGGTTTCACCCGAGTTAAACACTCTGCTTTTCATTTCGAATACGAGGAAAGTAAAATATTTAAAAATAAATAAATATTAATTTTGTGGTCAAACATACACAAATCGACCTAGTCCCAAACCAAGCAAAGCTTGTACTAACCCGACGATGTACATACATGGATAAATGCATACTTGAATACATAGAAAACACCCACAACAATGATACGTGTTCATCACACAAATAAATGCCCTGACCGGGAATCGAACCCAGAACCTCCAGCTTCGTAGACAAAAAAAAAACAAATATGCACATTTTCGATGTAAAACAATATTGAAATGATCTAAAAATTAGGAACTGTGTTATTTGCAAGGCGAAATATTTGTTAAATTCAATAACAATATGCACAAACATTTTCTGAATCAGTGAAAAAAACATTTTGGCGGGAACTGTTGACTGACGTTAATGGTGTTTGTGTATGGACCATTTTAGTTCATTTATAAAATAATCGGCACACGCTCAGACTAATTAGACTCGACATCAAATACCTAATAATACCTACTGAACGTGATGGTCATATACAACTTTATATAAGAGCGACAGAGAGAGACATATGATTTGTTATCCTTGTCATAGTTTCCCTTTTTTATCTGCCACAAACTATTGACATTACTTTCGACTGTGGCAAAAAAAACAAACAAACAAATTATGGAGGTTGTTTATGGTAAGCAGTCAGGCATTTGAAAAAGTATAGGATCTCTGTAGAATGGTGGCTCTATGTGGCTGTATAGGTTAGTGCCGTTGCCCAATTTAACTCCGATTCACCATACAATTTTTTTTTTAATACTTTTCTGCTCTAGAGCAGAAATGGTCCACTTTCAGCACGCTACTTAGATGAACAATAACCCACTTTCAGAGTATGAGAAATGAAAACACATTTTACCTAGACAGTATCTTATACACAGTATAGTATTATTACATAAGTCTTACATAGATTTAAGCCCGCATCTTTCTTGTGGACATAAGGGTCTTTCATGTGTGTCTTAAGAACTATTAAACCTAATGTTATGGCTGGCCTCATAATCCACATAAATAGTGTATCAATTTCTATAAATCAATCTTATGAAAACTTAAACTTATAAGCATTTTTTTTTCAAGTGTGCATGCCCCAAATGGTCTTCGAGCCAGCGGTTTCTAAGCTGGTTCATACGCCCGACTTCATTTACCATTGCCATAATCCCCGGGATATTTAAGATACATTAGGCAGAGCCAATGCAGAGCTGCTTAAAAAAATTGCCACTTGATTTATTTATCGATATTTTTATGTATTGGGTCAATTTGTTCGCAGTATTTTAATTGAAGGTAAGGCGACTTCCTGATTTGTCGGTGCGGAGGCAGTACGATATGAGAAAAGTGTCAAATGTCAGTGTCAGCTGTCAGTCGACGCGATACCGTTTTTTACTACGCCCCTACATTTAAATGAGTGCTTCCTGACTGGCGCGGGATGCGCGGTAGCGGGACGATGCGAAGGCGGTACTGCTCCGTTTCTGCGCATGATATAACTACTGCGCAAACGTAATACTGACAGTATTATGCCAAGTGAGAATCTTTGCGACGCCAGTAAGTTTACGTCAAAGAAGAAAATGTCACATATCGATCCCGCCCCGCCAAGTCAGGAAGTCGCCTTACTCGTGGTACATTTTGGAGTTGTTTAGTGTCTTGAATAGTCAGAAGATAATTTAATCAATGTTAATTTAGTTTTAATAGAAAAACTTACTTTTATATTATTAAAATCCTTGGATTATTTTTATTCTATAACTTCCATATTCAAATTTTCTACAATAGCTAATGCGAAGATTTATCCCTTTATGTATTAATCTTTACGATATGAATTTGACAGGTATTTGCACATAAAAATTAACTCTTTATTTAATTGCATACATAAGCATACGACGCTAAATAAATATAAATTTAGGTACCTCGCGTGAGCTAGTTATGTAAGGAACACTTCTATGCAAAATTATTATTAGGCCATTCTGTACAAATCATAGACTCGGTATCAACCAAACAATCAACCAATCATTAGTAACTTCATCAATATCTCAGTTATTTTTAGGGTTCCGTACCCGAAGGGTCCAAACGGAACCCTATTGCTGTCACTCAAGCGTCCGTCCGTCCGTCCGTCCATAGTGTGTCACAAAATTTTGCTCCTAAGAATTTTTTAACTTCCCGTTGACCTATGATCTGGAAATTTGGTGATAATGTTTATTATTACGTATACTTTACCAACAAATACTAATATGTTGATAAATCAGATTTTTTCTTACAAATTTTCTTATTTTTTCTATTAAAACCAACTTAATTTTGCGGTTGGTTCGGAACCCTAAAAGTGCGAAGTCCGACAGGCACTTAGCCGGTTTTTTTAATGAATCAAAATCATTTATTTACAAGAATACAACAAAAACTCGTCTTTAAAATTTAGTTTTCCTCTTCTTTCTTTGTGATACATAGACAAGATGGGAATGAGTTTTCGAGCGTGGGGAAAGTTGAGCTAACTGCTACATAATAATAATTAGATTAGAAAATATTTTAAAGCTGTCACATACGCGGTTCAAGACCAATATCGCTCAATATGTACGTTTAAAGCTACTGTTCATGAAAATTCTGTAACTTTATGAAGCGACAAATCTAGACACAGCGCCCGGTTTCGTTAGGAGGATTGTTAGTCGCAACAACTACTTAGTGGCTACAAACAAGCCGGTTAAACAGCTACGACCTAACTCTGAACTCGTCTGGTATTCACAACGCTAAAGACAAGCTGATGCGAACCAGTATAAGTCTGGTCTGGTAGTTTTTATAAATCTGGAAGTCAAAGTAGATTAAGAGTGAGGGGTAAATTTAGTTAAAGTCAAAATAGACTAGGAGTGAGGCGAAGTTGAAACGGGTGCATTGCTGATAGCTTGCTCAGATTGTACCTATAGATATCAGCGCCCTGGACACTGGATTTTTAAAATAACAAAACTAGTATTTGTCTAGGTAGTAAAAAGTAGTAGTACCTTTACTGTATTACCAGACCCAACTGGCGGTCCAGCAACGAGGACCCTGGAACGCTAAAAACGCAGGCTATATTCAATCATGGTAAATAGCAAATCCGGACATAATATGTACCTACCTAATAATAAAATCATAATGCAACATATGAAATGTTTTGAAAAATCAATCTTCAGCCGTTTTGTTCCTTCATCTAATATCCTAGGAAGCGAGTAGTAATATCCGGACCTAGACGTGGCTCGACGTTGTGACGAGCAGTTCTAGAATTATTAAAAAGATTTAAAAGATCATATTTTCATAGTTTCTAACCCACCACAGTAAATTATTATATTACCCAACGACCCATACTCACATTCAACACAAGGCATTAAGTAGACATGTACAATTTGAATACAGCGTTCATAATAGATAGATAGCAAATTATTTCACAACGCATAACCAAAGCAAAAACGAAACTCCAATAAACATTTTTATCATTATTTCATATTTCATATTATTTATTTGCAACCAAGTACATAAACACATGCAACTTAATGCTAGGTACGGTACATGGACCCGGATAGGGCGCAGCGAAATATGATTCAGCCTCTAAATAGTTGAATAAATTGACAATAGGTATGGTAAAAAAATTAAAACTATGGCATAACAAAATAAAAACTTGATACATTGTAAAAATAATTATATAAAACAATAAATATCTGGTATCAAATTTATCATAGAAATAGATTCATCGTCAATACAGTAATCCATATAAAAATCCATATAAAATTAAAAAGATAAAACCTAGTTTATTAAAATAACAATTCAGTTCATTAAATAATAATTAGAATTCATTTAGTCAATTGGTGAACATAAATAAAATGGTTTGTAAAAATAAAATATTTGGAGAGAGAGGCGGACATATTTAAGTATAAGTTAACTAACACTTTTGAATGTACTTTTACACATTACGGGACATTTAAATATTCATTAACACTATAAAAGGATTTTTCTATCAAATATGTTTTTAAGCATCTTGTGAATCTATTAAAATTTTGCTCAGCTTTTAAACTGTTAGGCAGTTTATTATAAATTCGTATCGACATCGAATATGGACCATTACTGTGGAGTTTCAACTGTGACGATGTTTGAAGAAGATTATTTTTATATCGCGATTCGTACCGACGAGGCGCGTCTGCGAGGGTGGTGTAAAGTTCTGGGTGTTTTTTTACAAATTTACACGATTCTAATATGTAGATACAAGGTAACGTTAAAATTTTTAAGCTTTGAAAGTGGGGCTTACAACTGTCAGTTTGCTTAATGTTGGTTATTATTCGAACGCATTTCTTTTGTAGGATAAATGTCTCCTGTGCGTTGGTACTGTTACCCCACAAAGTCACCCCGTACGAGGGCCACGCATGCGCATAGGCATAGTATGCCGTCAATGCTGTTTGGATGTTAGTAGATTTTTTTAACTCTCTTAGAGTGTATACGCACATTCGTACACTCGTAATTGGCTTAGTTTTGTTTTGATTTTTTGAACATGGGATTTCCAATTTATATTCATATCTATATTTATTCCGAGTAAAGAGAATGTAGGGACACAAAGTTTAAGTTCAATACAGCCGCGTTTCAATTGTTTTGTGTAGTTTATCATTTTCATGACGGAACCTCACCGCATGCGATTGCGGTACGCAGCCTTCGTGCGGTGCAATTCGGAATTCGCACTTGCTTAGTTTTTCCTTGCGTACAAGCTACGGCGTGTAGATTTCACGATTGTAGTTCACAAAGGGTTATAACCCCAAGATCTATCATGAATTTAGGTATGATGTACGTTTTTTATGCCGTCTGTTTCAACATAGTTCAAACTTTAATAAAATACTGATCCAGAAATTAGGCAGCAGCGAATTTGGTATCCCCAACTAGGTGAGAACTACCTTAAGTTGCCAGGATTATTAATTTGCCGGTACATTTGAAGTAATCCGAGCGACCATGACGTGATGCCGAGATTATTAGTCGAGCACTGATACCTATGCGACGCGATGCCTAAAGTACTACGGGGGTTAAGGATAAAAGTTTATTTTTAACCCCCGACGCAAAAAGAAAGGGGTGTTATGTATATGGCACATTGATTTATTTACAAAAAATGTGTTCCGGTGTATTTTACTTTTTTTATGATTTTGTGTTCATTACTTTAACGATAAACACAAAATTTGGAAAATCCCGCCTCACCCCGTAGTCCAGGTAGGTTGGGGTGAGATGGGATTTCATACTAAGGTGAGTTAGGAAAATTGTTGGATCGACACTTTGGGATTATGAATATTACAATAGTCTGATTTGTAGGTATATTTAATCTTGTATGGCCTCTTAAATGCTGTATCACATGTTTCCGTCCTTATTTCGGCGGGCAAACGTTCATAGTACGTCGGACCTATAACGCGCGGATTTTTACATGCAAGTGCCATGCGACGTGGGACTGTTCTTAATCGCCCTGTGGAACGAATAATCGTACCTAAAACCTCGACTCGGTTAAACATGGATAGGTTACGTCGAACAAACATAAGAACCTCAAATATGTAATGTATAATAACGCTATTGTGGAAACACTTAGTTTTTATTTCAGTGCCCTCGTTTCACTGTTCCAGAAGTTTCTACAATTAAAGCTGTTCCCAAAATTGTTCAACATTTTTTCGGAATAGTTCTGGGCCGCTCCGTCCTGTTGCTGGCTTCGGATTTACAATTTCCTTGCCTAGAAATTCGCCCGGGCGGGGACAAATTATGAAACTGAATTCCGGATCGCGGGTGAAACATCACCGCTTCGCCCTGAATACTAGGATATTGTAGCTTGAAATTTTAAATAAATTTGTATCGCTGTAAACCTTCGCAGTTTATACCTAGTTACGTAAGTAGGTAATATAATTTTTATACTCGTCGACTACAATATTACAATTAGAACTTCATAGACCATTGCACAATATTATACATTTTAAGCTGAACTAAAAGTCTATGCTCTATGGAGTAATATAATATTTCATTGTACAACTGCGCGGAGAATCGAAATATCATTCAAAAATAGAACGCCGTAATTTGATGAAAAAAATTAAGTTTAAGGAGACTCATTTTATGAATATTTCAACATTGATAGTGCTTCCCGCGCTTCTGAACGTAAAACCGTCAATGCAAGTCAAATTGTCTACCTACTTAAACGGTCGTCTGGATACTGGCCATAATCATTAGAAAAAAAAACTTAAATTCTCTTGCGTCGTGATTGGCCGAAATTTGACATGATGCCAAAGGCGGGCATGGACTGATTTTTTTTTTCAATCTTAACAGGGCACCGGCCCCGTGGGAATTGTTATTACAAATTTACAATACTTGTGATATTATCGTAAATTTCATAATTATTTAGACTTGTTTTCAATATTCATCAATACCCACGTGATACGTTTTGTGATATGTGCAGACCACGTGCTATTAATCACCGTGTAACCTACATGCACAAATGAGATCGTTTCAGCGGCAACTTTCTGTTATTTTGTTATTTTCGTGGACTCGTAGAAAAAGTATTGTATACAATAGTTATATAATTAGCTTTTTGAGTCTCGAACCTTACTTAGACCACTCGGCAAGCCTCGTGGTCTAAACGCGGTTCTCGACTAAAAAAGCATTCATTATATAACGATTGTATAATAGTACATTACTTAACAAGGGTGGTAAAACAAAGAATGTCTTAGATCGCAGGGATTTGACGCCCGAGCCGAAGGCAAGGGCGATAAATATGCGATCTGAGGCTTTCTTTATTACCGCCCGTGTTAAGTACAAAATTTTATGTCATCCCCTGGCCAGGAAGTGGGTTTTTTCGCGCGCGGAGCGTGCGATAATGGCCGCTTTATGGCCAGGTGTGACATAAAATACTATAATGTCTTAACGGCTACCCAGACAGAAATCATTAATATTTTATTATACAACTGCGCGGAGAATCGAAATATCATTCAAAAATAGAACGCCGTAATTTGATGAAAAAAATTAAGTTTAAGGAGACTCATTTTTTTATGAATATTTCAACATTGATAGTACTTCCCGCGCTTCTGAACGTAAAAACGTCAATGCACTTGTCAAATTGTCTACCTACTTAAACGGTCGTCTGGATACTGGCATACTGGCCATAATCATTAAAAAAAAACTTAAATCCTCTGCGTCGTGATTGGTCGAAATTTGACAAGATGCCAAAGGCGGGCATGGATTGATTTTTTTTTCAATCTTAACAGGGCACCGGCCCCGTGGGTATTGTTATTACAAATTACAATACTTGTGATATTATCGTAAATTTCATAATTATTTAGACTTGTTTTCAATATTCATCAATACCCACGTGATACGTATTGTGATATATGCAGACCTAGTGCTATTAATCACCGTGTAACCTACATGCACTAATGAGATCGTTTCAGCGGCAACTTTCTGTTATTTTGTTATTTTCGTGTACTCGTAGAAAAAGTATTGTATACAATAGTTATATAATTAGCTTTTTGAGTCTCGAACCTTACTTAGACCACTCGGCAAGCCTCGTGGTCTAAACGCGGTTCTCGACTAAAAAAGCATTCATTATATAACGATTGTATAAAATACAAATGTCCGTGTCCGTGTGTCACAATACGAGAATTACATAGGTACACCCCAGTGGCGCCGCGTCAAAAATATTCTAAGGTAAGCCTTAAATAATTTGCCTATCTTATTCTTCATGAGCCATAGTAAAAGAACTGGCTGAAAATAAGGCAAGAATCGAGTTGTATGGACGCTCCGCCACTGGTACACCCATAAGTACTTATTGTAGAATACAACAATATCCCACGCATAAGTTTCCCATCTGCACCAAACTCAGATTATTTTAATCTCAACTTTTCCATCCACCATTTTTCGGCGGTTTTTCTTCTTTCTTCTTAGTTTTCTTGCCTTTCCTTCTGGCCGGAACGTTCGGATGTGACCGCTGCACAATGGGGACAATCAATGATGCTTGATTAGGATTAATGACTGGTTCGTTTATCGGAATTCCTTGGGGTAAAGCGACCAATCTGGACAAACGTCCCACGTTGTGAGCGTGGCGTGTTCTAATTAAATGCTGTATAACTTGGAATGTTAGAACGTTTATTTTGAGTAAGTTCATCTTAAAGGCTGAAGACGTCAAGATAAAATAAAAGTTCCATAGTTTCCCAGTGTTGCAGAAAACAAAGTAGCGAATTTGAGTTATTAGTTATTTTTACTGAACATTTAAGTATATAAGTAACTACTTACCTATCTTATCTCCGGCAGATACATATAGGAAGTCTACCCCTGTTGTTAATAATATTACAACCTACATCATATTATTTATAACATTTCTTTCACGTTTAAATAAAATATTTCCAGAAAACGATACCTGGTTTAAGAAAATTCCGACGCTGTTGCCAACTGGCGAAGTTTTGGAAGGAAAATACTTTTCAAATAGCAAAGCACTTTCTGAATTCAATATTTGCCGGAATAAGAATATGGGTCGAACAAGATCAGACATTGTGGCCCAGGATTAAAATACGTAAGTAACCGACTTAAAATTGTTGTAGAGGTACCTTTATAGGAAATCTGTCAGTAATTTTCAGGTCATGTAGAATTGTGCATTTTTTGTAACGAATACATTTCTTATGTAGCCTATTTAATGATCCACTGCTGGACAAAGGCCTTCCCTCTTTTCGTCTACTTTCGCCAAACAAACGCGTCCAAATCGTCCCGCCAGCTCCATTTTGGTCTGGCTGCTCAATTATCCGTCTTCAGTCTTGCGAGGTACGCATAAATAGGTACGTTAATTGCGCCAATTTGAAACTCAAAGAAAATGATATAGCGTTTTAAATCTCTCTCAGTTGGCACAGTTTTGAATTTTCTTCACTTCTTTTTATATACATAAATAATGTAATGAAAATGGCTTAAAAGGCTTTGTACCTAAATGTAGCGCAGCCATCGATTAGCGCAGCTCTTGAAAATTAAAACCATGCGCATTAATAATTTACCAGTAGGTATTTACGTTACACTACGCATTGTGTGGTATGGAATGCAGTTCAGGGAATTAAGTAGCGCTTTGTTAGCGAAACAGTTCCTAAAATATAATATAACATAGCTATATGTAAATCACTAATTTACAAAGCATTCCAATCCAAAATTATTGAAACCGGGAATCAGTGGGTTACCTAGGTACATACAAACTGGATGAAAATTCATCTGTATGTTAATTGAACTCTGCAGAATGCTGCGGTATTTTCTAATAGAGAATTTATTGGACGGCGGATTAAAATGGCCAGGTGCCGTGAGGTACTTTAATGATATTTTAATTTGTTTCTTCGAGATTTATCTTTAATTTTATTTTTTAAATGCATATACATTTTGCACGTAGCAGTTATGTGTATTTACCCGTCGTGTATAAGAAGTTAAATTAAGGCTGAATTTTAATATAGTACTAATTTTGGAATACACTGTATTCTAGTTTAGCCGGAATGATCATCGGCAGACAGATTTGTCGGGAAAGTGGAACCAGCCGATAACTTGAAATATTAGCCTTTTGGAGTCGAATCTTGTGGAAAAGTACAGAGGAAAGACGATCAAAATTAATTAAATTTTTGATACAAATGTATGTTTTACGGGTATTTTAATAAGGACAATGTATAATGTATAACGGTAGTTCATTTTCGTCGTTTATCCCCTGCACTCTTCAATTGTGTATGCATGTCGCGAGTGTTGGCTGCAGATTCCAGTAGTCCTAATCATTAGCCTTGTTCGACACAATTCGTTCGTTAGTCTCAACAGAGCGAATTATACAATTATTGAGTCTATTATTATAATTGAAGGGTATGGCCCCTACCTAAAACATGACAGTGTTATAATAATAATCAAGTGTATCCTAATTGTATATGATGTAGTTATTTTAATATTGTGGGTTAGGTTAGAAGATTTAATTGCAGGTTATCAATATTATTATTTTCGCTTTTCTGTTTAATTACATCTTGCCACTAATTTAAATTTTCTCACTATACCTACCTATAAAAAGTTAACTGAACTATTACAAAAGTTTAGTATTAAGGCGCCTGTATACGCAAGGCCTTCTCCATACAAACTCTGTGCACGTTTTATTCGCCTTTTTTTGCACTCCCATAGGTATTTTTTTTGTTTGTTGTAAAATTAGATATACGAAGAATGTCAAGCAAAAAAAATCAAAAACTGACCAAAAAGCATAAATGTAATGCAAACACAAGCACCTTAAAAGATTATTGAAGACAGTAGGCACTCACTATAGGCAGTATTTATTGCCAAGTAGTCATCTACCGATCGCTGAGATTTCCATTCACTTGGTATGTACTTGTTATTGTTTGTTTTTTTAGCCGTAGACAACGGACAACAACAAAGTGTATATTTTCTATTCAATTTACCCCGACTGAGGTACACTTGTATCATAATGTAGAGTATAGGTACTACAATTTTTTATCCAGTATCCTACAATGGCTGGCCGTAGGTACCCACATTCTTTGTTTAGCGAAACCTGCGAATTTTTCAATCGATGCGTATAATTCAATCCAACAACCGCCCGTCAGGGGTCCGTCTGCCTCGACTCCTCGCTAATCAATCACTTCGTATTGCCAACTCGGAAATACATGGACAATATTTACCTCGGAGCTACCTGAGAACTGTGTGCACAGCGATATTATTGCAAGTTTTCCTGTATAGGTGATTTCCATTAACTCAAGTCAATGAGGTATAGCGTCGGTAATACGCTTGGGATTTTTCTAACGTCTCATGCGACCATAGGCTACAGTATCTGCTTATCATCAGGCAGGCCGTTACGTAAGCTTGTTTGCTGCCGTCAATGTATAAAAAAATAATTTAAAAAAAGTAGATATTAACGTCACAAAGTCAAAATGAGACGGATGCCTACCTATCACGTGCCCACTAACTGGTTTTATAGATACGATTGCTGATCCTAATTTGTACCAAGTGGCGAAGGCAATAATGTACCCAAACAACGGAGGCAGATTGTCCACTCCAGTAAACTCCCTAGTGACTACAGATCACTGTCCCCAATAATTAGGGACGAAATAAAGGCCAAGATCTAATGAAACTTGAAAACCATTTATTGGACTTTGACATTGCTATTTTCTGTTTAAATATGGGCTATGGGTTTTTTACTTGTCAAAGTTGGATGTTATATAAGTTTCTAATAAACTTCTCTCACTTTTCAGCATTCCAACCTTTTTTTTTAAGTTTCACGAAAGACTTTATTGGTTTTCTGGGTTTTATGTTCTGTATTACTTATGTTTATGTAGTTTTATTTTTAAGTATTGTGGTTTGCATTAAAGAGTATTTTGTACTGTATTAATAGTTTTAAGCATGTTTATTTTTTAAGGACTTTAAGGAATTTAATAAAGATACTTAGTATAATTAGGTGACTACCTGCTACATTTTACATTTTATTTCGTTATGTCCGTTGTACGAACTTAATTACTCGTAACTAGTTAGGTACATACCTAATCACACAACACACACAATACACAATTTCAATACAACAAAACGTAGGTACATAAGTAGTATCAGAAAACGTTGAATGAAATAGATCTTAACTTCATAAAAACGGTACGATACTATGAAACTTAAAAGAAGTATCGTTATTATATTACTTTTTGTCGCATCTAGTTCTTTACTAATTTATATCTCGTTACCATAACAAGGTGCTAAAATACTCGTACACCGACGTGCTGTATCCCAAAACAACCTCAATTTAATTCTACTCGCTGTTATCATTTAAGACAGGTAGTCCCATGCATAAAATATACGGGAAAATATCCATCCGTGAAAAGGGTACAAGCTCGAGGGAACAGTAATTTAAATAAATATAATTTAACCACATATTTTATGTATGAGAGCGTGGATGACCCAGCATGAACGCGAGGGTATCGACACGACTGAAAGCATTAAAGTAACAATTTTATACTAAATAAGATAATCAGACACGACCACACACGACGACGTTGGAGAAAATAAGATTTCCTAGTTAACTATTTAGAAGAAAAAATAAAGGTATGTATGTGTATTTTGAGGATAAAAAATTTCCTTTTATCTATACTTACCTAATAAATAAATGAATATTTGTGGACAAACTTACACAAATCGACCTAGTACCAAACTAAGCAAAGCTTGTATGTACTATTGACATACTATAGGTACTAGGCGACAATATACCTAGTAAGTATACCTACATACGTTACGTACTATGTTTTTATCTATGTATAAATACCTAGATAGAAAACATCCATTACTTAGGAGCTCATCACACAAATAAATGCATTGACTGGGTTCCGAACCTGGGACCTCCAGTCCAACTTCGTAGGCAGGGTAAAGCTACCAACTATACTAAAGCGGTCAAGTCAGGCAGTCAGTCAGATACGACGCATGTAATAATAACAGAAATCTGAAATATCCTCATAAAAACACAATTACAGGATTTTTGCGTTTGCATAGGATGAAAAGCATTGTTAATGGACCGAAATCTTATTAATCTTACATCCAATCGCAGCCGTCGGCTCGGGCGTAAAATACCTGCGATCTGAGACATTCTTTGTTTTATCGCCCTTGGTAAGTAATGTACTATTTTACGTCTAACCTCAAAGTATCAATATAATTTTAACGCGACAGGACTTAGCACTATGAGTCACGCGTGCACGTTAGGTATATGGTATATGGTATCGGCCGCCACTTCGCGGCCAAGTATAATCCAGAGCAGAAGGCGCGGATTCCCACGTATCACCCATTAGTCAACACGTATCGTTAATGACACGACTACGTGCTACGAGAAACAGGAATCAATTACTTAATCCTTTCAGAGATTAGCAACATACCTACGCGTACATCAAAGCATCAATATAAAACATAAAGGGTGTATCAGGATATAGCTATTGTTCTGAAACTAGCCAAACCATGCCTGATAATGGTATCACCTCTATAACACCGTGCATAACATTTCAGCGCCTTTTTCCCCCTTGGGAGCTACCCATCATGCTACGGCGTAGCACTATCGCACGCAGTTGGCACAAGAACACGCGATATAAACTCCCGTTGTTCTACCTAATTAGAAAGATAGGTTCAGTCCTCGCGCACAATCTTTTGCTAGGCATATAGATAGGTACCCTCCGATCTCAATCTAGAAAATTTAAAACTTCGCCAAACCGTTAAAAATCTAGGTAGGTACAACCAGAGATGAGTAAAAAAGATAAAGGCAGTCAATATCTATGCTAAAAAGCTGCGTTCTTTGACAGAAAAATTTCACAGGCAACGTTGATCTCTATCAAAAGTCTCGCAGCACTCAGATTTCTTTTATAGAGCGCTATCTATTGAAATTGATATCTTTGAATTGGAAAATGGCTGCATTTATTATTTACATAATAAACTGGCGACGCCGTTCTAGTTTGTCAGAATGTATAGAAATAAAATAGTGTCTCTGACAAAGAAAAAAAAAACAACTCTTCTTCACTACCTACTGTTTTGTTGTTGTGTTCTATCTCTATCTCATGTTACTTACCTCAGCACTTGCATGACTTTTTCAACATCTTATTACAAACGTTCTCGACTCGAAGGTTCCATTGAATACGACAGTCTAACGAACAGGTCCGTTAAAGCTAACTAATCGAACTAAAACCCCAGTAGCCGATTAAACCAATTCCGCGCCATTGTCTGATCGCGACGCCCAGTTCATTTACTGCAGCTGCAAGTCTTAATGTCATAAGGTACTTGATTCACCGGGAGTGTTTTCGGCTACGATAGAAACTGAGTTTGAGTTGCTACTGTTGCTATGTCCTATGAAAGCTTTCACTGTCCCCATACAAAACAATTTGACAATGTCACAATTCCAACTGACAGTTGAAATATGCATTCAGTATGGGTATGGGGTATGTGACCCCACACACAACCATGGGTCACCCGCGCGTTAATTACAAGACGCAGACTGTATGGTAACACTTACCGCTTGCCGCATCGGTGTGCGTAACGATCAAGAGACCGAGGATTACGAACCTTACGATCTTGTTTCGTCTCCACCTTGCACTTAAAGGTCATCATCATATCAGCCGAAAGACGTCCACTGCTGGCTGGACTTAGGCCTCCCCCAGAGTGCCACAATGACTGGTCTTTGCGCCACGCCATCCGCATCCAGCGGGCTTAAGGCGTGAGGGTGCATGGGAAGCTCTCTCCATACAAATTTTGTGCAAGTTTTTCTTCGCTTGTATTTGCATTACACTCATGATTTTTGGTCAGTATGTTTATTTTTCTGTTAGCCAGAACCGGGAGATGTTTTTTTGTATTTTTTTAATTTTATTTTTTTGGATTTTAGCCCAATATTAACAAGCAAAAAAAATAATATTCGGGAGTTCCAAAACCGACGAATAAAACTTGCACAGAGTTTGTATCGTGAAGGCCTTGCCTTACCCCTACCCCACGCCTTAAAGGCACTTAGTACCTATTTGCCCGATGCACTAGATAAGTACCTAGGTATTACTGGAATGAGCAGCTGCGCCGGAATCGAGGATTTATCAACGGACGTCTCCGCCATTCGTCTGTTCGCGCGATTAGTTCGCCAGGAACTGCAGGTAATTTGTCTCCGGCTAAGTAATTTTACTTCTAGCGCTCGCCGCACGTACCTACGTATGGCTAGTCTGTGTCTATTCAAATAGGTTTTTTAAGTGCATACGATTTCTATATTCGCTGATCATTTAAATCTATTTCAGCTTCAGTAGGAGTAGTCAGGAGCCAATTACACAAACGCTTGTAACTTGTAATGTGCGGTCTCTCTATCAAATAAAATGCCATAGCAAAGTTGGTAACAATTAAGTCAGGTGAAGACATCGCGAGTGTTTTTTTTTTTTAATTTGCACAAAGTTACTCGACAAAAAAAACGTAGTAATTATAGGACCTGCTCACAAAATTTCACGAGAATCGATTGAGAAATGGACGAGATCAAACCGAAACCTGCACGCAGAAACATACGAAATAATTAAAAATATTTCAGTTGAAGCGGAGACCTTCGTTTCACTCGGTCTATAACGATGTGTTACGATTATATATGGCTACTTTGCTGATACTACTAACTGTACAGTCAGCATCAGAAGTAACTACGCATATGAAAAGTCGTTATTGTACTGGAATAAGAGCTTTTGACCTCTTCGTTTAGGTAGTTACTGCGCCGAATCATTAAGGTGCTGTTCCACCAGAGCTAAACCTATCAAAACAATCTTAAACGGAACGCCCCTCCAGTGTACATACTCTCGTATGGGTAGGCGTAATACAAACACAAGGTGAAACTCACACATTTAAACAAACTATGTGTATTTTAGAGAGGCGTCCATTTTAAGATTGGTCCCTAACCTAATTGTCTGAATAGCCATTTCTCTCTTGGCCAACGATATAAAATAATCATAATCTACTCGTTGAATTACTGAATAATACATCTCTTATTTCCCTTAGGTACTTTATTTCAATGTCACCAGCACATTATTTGGTTTGAATACACTTCCGCAACAGTGGTCCCGCCCAAACAAATGGGTAACGCAAACGCACACGCTGTCAGTATACAAAATAATTTACGTATTTACAATATTTATAACAGTAGTTACGATTGGTCGCTTTTAAACTTTACCGTGGACGTGGACATCCACGGTACGATTTACCGTCACGATAAAACAGGGGACCAGAAATGTATGAAATTGTATGCAGACGCTTTTACTCAAATACAAACGATGTAACTCACACGCCATGATATGGGAATGTAAAATGCGAAGTTGAACCCTATAGAAATGCATGAAGGTTGATATCGCAATGCACGCCGTGACGGGTATATCTGTCGTTGGCGTTGAACCGTTGGTAAGTTTACTTGGTAATTGGACGTCCACGGTAAAGTTTAAAAGTGACCATTGACATAAAAGGTTCGGAATGGAATTCTATTGGAACTTAGAAATCAGGTAGTTTGGTAATAGGTAGAAACAAATAGATTTGTATGGGTACCTACATTTAATATTTGGCGGTGTAAATAAAACAATTGCAACTATGACGAGGACTACAAATGATATCTCTCTCAGTCGCTCTTATACAAATTTGTATACGACCATATATCTCGCTCGCTCTGGTATTAGTTGATGTCGAGTCTTTTTAGTCTTGGGCCTTGGAGTCTTCCCACTTACACCGCCCGAGTTAAACGTGTTTACCTCATATTGAGTCTACTGTATATAATGTTACATGTGATTTCTGTATGTAATTAATAGTGTTCGGAGTTTCGGTGGCAAATTTCACACAGTGGGTAATGGAGTCGTTTTTATGATTAACTTTTTAAGATTTGAATAAATAAATTATTCATTTACCCGAAGTACTTAGTATGACATTAAATGGCGGCAGGTACCATTATACTGTCCCGACTGTTTAGGTGACATGTTTGTACGTATGTAGGTAATAAGTAAAAATAAATAAATTTATTAAACAATGTTTTCCTGCATACTTGTGTTATTAGTAGTCCTGTGTTATCGTGGTATAAGTAGGTAATGCTCGCAAGATAAGTTATAAGGATTATTATGCAAAATTAATCATTTAATCGTTATTCGTTTAATCAAAAAAATTGTTAGGCGACTCCATTTACCTCTGTGAAATTTGCCACCGAAACTCCGAACACTAGTAATTAACATTTCCAGTGCTCCTGCAAATAGTACACAAACTTGATACCTAGTAGGTACCTACACTTATGTAATTTTGTTAGACGATTAGGTACTAGTACTACCTAATACTAGGTAGGTACAAAACATGTTCTTATCAACATAAAACATAAACAGAAATGACTCCTGAAATGATTTGTCGTGCTAATAAATCCATTTAAAATTAAAGTTAAAAAATATCACACCAATTCTTATAAATTTAGCACCTTAAACCAACTACAGTAGGTTATGTCAAATTTAAAACAATAAAAAATGAAAATATGCATAGCAATTGCACCCGAATATAATATACATTATTCATTATCTTTTACATTGATTGATTTGTCATGAGCTGCACAAAATTAAATTCACAGCTATTAAAAACCACAATAGTGCATGCAGGAAGAGGAGGAGAGGAGAGGAGAGGAGGAGGAGGAGGAGGAGGAGGAGGAGGTAGTGGTTAGGAAACATCTGCACACCTTAAATGGCCTGCCTACTTTTGGACCATTTTACGAAAATGTCGCTTACGAGAAGCTTTTCTTTTGCTAATTCAGACAATGCTATGGAGCCGAGTTTTGGTCTGATCATATTTTAAGTCCCGAACTAAACATTAAGTTATGTTCTCAAGCTTTATTCATTTCACAAACGTAGCTGCCATACAATGCACACCTCGCGTAAGATACATTGTCGTGGATTGCCCCTTTTCCATTTCTAAACTCGAATCTTACGAATTTCTGATGATTTATTTTAGACTAGCTTTTGCCTGCGACTTCGTCCGCGTAGAACTCGTGTATTATGGCGATTAAGAGTAAGAAAAATGTCATGAAATAGAAATAAACCTAAAAAAAATTATAGAACTACATATTATATAATTTTTAAGAAAAAAAACCGACTTCAATGGGGGAGACCGGTGAAAGATTATTATTCTTAGATGGTGCACTCTTAGATTCCATACAATGAAATAAAAACTGGCCAAGTGCGAGTCGGAAGGGTTCCGTACCATTATATATAAAAGCGGCAAATAAATCATGTTTGTTATATGGGAGCCCCCTTAAATATTTATTATATTCTGTTTTTAGTATTTGTTGTTATAGCGGCAACAGAAATACAATATAGTGAAAATTTCAACTAACTATCACTGTTCTCGATATATAGCCTGGTGACAGACGGACAGTTAGACAGACGGACAGCGGAGCCTTAGTAATTGAGTCCCGTTTTACCCTTTGGGTACGGAACCCTAATAATTTTTAAGAAAAAAAAAACCGACTTCAATTTGGCGAGGCCGGTGAAAGATCATTATACTTAGTTTTATATTATCACATATTATGTTTATAACCCTGTTAATAATTCAGAAGTCAATAATTATAATAATATCAGAATAACATAATTAATGATAAAGTAGGCACATTTTCATTCTAGTTTGTACATGGAGGATTTAAACAGTCCAAAAAATAAAACAATACAAAAGTATTTAAAATATACACAGAAATTTAAACTAAAAAAAAGTAAAAAGTCATAATTCGAGTCTTAGGGTCGAAGAACTAACATACTGACTAATCCTAACACGAAAGAGAACACTAATTTGAGGTTAGATCCGATGTGGAGCCAATCTGGGAACTGTGATTCGACTACGGCCTCTGGTTGGGTGGGTAGTAGGAGAGCGGCGATGCAGCATATGCTCACTGCTACCGCGACAACATTCACTGGTTGGTGCTCCCTGAAATAAAAGAAAAAAACAAATGAATAACAACGTAAACTCTCGCTCGCCACTGACCCAATACATGGCATTTTCAATCTTATGTCATGATGACAGAGGTGATTAATAGGTGTCATCTACAGTAAGTGTAAGGCCTGAGTGGACGCTCGAGAAACTGGTGTCCCGCTGTACAAATAGTATAGTGCGCGCCATCCACGACGACGCGCCCCTCCACAGCGAATCTCATACTAATCTGTGCGCAGTTGTACGGCTTGGGCTAGGCAGGGGCGCGCCTTCGTGAATGGCGCACACTATATGCACGCTCGCCCGCTCCGCTGCACGCACCGTCGAACGCTCCGCTTCGAGCGTCCACTCAGGTCTTATACCAAAGCGTCGAGTACTGGGACATTTACCTTAAATACTTAAATAAATATTTGTGGACAATCTTCACAAATCCACCTGGTTCTACTAAACTAAGCAATGCTTGTACTATGGGTACTAGATAATCACGCTCATCACACAAGTAAATGCCCTGACCGGGATTCGAATCCGGGACCATCAGCTTCATAGACAGGGTCACAATTACAAACACAATTACAACAATTAGGCCAAAGTGGTTGCCCAGTACCAACAAAATGTACTTGTACTTACTTGACCGCAATAAGTATAAGAATGGAAATTAAAATTCTGTTATACAATTACGTCCAGTGTACGAAGTAAATCTTTTGTTATACAATTACGTAAAGTTTATATGATAGGTTAACCCAATCTCAAACTTGTCAGTGTATGAAGTAAATGTTTTGTTATACAATTACGTCAAGTTTATGACAGGTTAACCCATTCTCAATGTCAAGTTTCAATTTGTTTGATTCTCTGTTAATGTGTTCTCAAGAAGACCTGACTCAAATCCATTTTGTTTTTCTAGTAGATATATTAAATGACAATGACAATTTTGAATTTTGTCTAAAGCACTTAATATATAAAATACCTAAAGCAAATGTCCACTTAAGATCCCACAGGATTTCAGCCATTGGCAATTGCCCCAATTTAAATTAATTATAGTGTTCAATTTGTATTCACAAATACAAATTGAAGCAGGTTAATGTAATGACCTAACACAATAGCTTGTTTACAGGTGAGACATTGTTATCACTTGTGTAATTTTATCAAAAAACGGTGACGTAGTTTTCATTATCACTTTATCACTTGTTTAGGGGGGGATATAATCAAATAAATTAATGTCACAGTTTTTGTAATCATCATGAATGTACCATCTAATAGTAGGGGGACTACAATGCTAAGGTCTCTTTCAAATAACGTAGTATATATATAGTTGAAATTATTTAAAATGTCCGACATTTTATAAAACCGTCATTGGACTTTGAATCTTAATGCTTCGACTGTAAAGTCACTTTTTGAACGGACTAATTTGATACAAGTCGGAGTCGGTTTAAATAATTTTCAGTCATACCATTACCATTGAAATGTACTAAAACTTAACCATAAATGATGCCAAAGAAATTAAGTGTTTGAAACACTCATATTCACCCTAAGGTGTGAGTTAAGTACAACTTAAGTTAAGTTGCACTGGGTAGTGTAGTGCAGATTAGATAAAAAGGTGCATCAATTAAAAGATACATGAAATAGTACATTACTTAACAAGGGTGGTTAAACAAAGAATGTCTCAGATCGCAGGTATTTGACGCCCGAGCCGAAGGCAAGGGCGATAAATATGCGATCTGAGGCTTTCTTTACTACCGCCCGTGTTAAGTACAAAATTTTATGTCACCCCCTGGCCAGGAAGTGGGATTTCCCGCGCGCGAATCGTGCGGTAATTGCCGCTTGTGGCCAGGTGTGACATAAATACACTATTCAAGTTATAGCTAGGTTTACCTGTGATGTAGGTGGTTGCATTTGACTGGCATGTGTTCTTCAGTCTGTTTCTGTGGGGTCACTCTTGAAGATAGAGGGTGGAAACTGTCTCCTAAGCTCTCTAGATTGGGGTTTAATGGTTCACCTTCTATTAATTTTGTTGGGATGTCTCTTTTACCCAGAGCCTGGAAACAATATTTTAATACTAAATAATGGCATTAAAAATAAGGTATAGTTCCGTCACAACTCTAAGGCCAAATTCTGTCTTCATTCTGTGACAACAGCAGATTTTATTTTTAAGTTCTGATTATCGAGGCCCTACTGTATCTTTGATGTTAAACAAGCCTTGCTTTTGGTATCCATCGTGGTGTTTAAAAATAACTTTTTATTTAAGAATAGGAGAGGAATAAACTTGGCAAAAAGTTTAAAGTTTCATTACTACAGAATATTATTACTAGATTTTTTCTAGACATTTACCTGCTGGGTATTCCTATCGATCATGGTTATTCTAAACTTCTCCGTTGTGTTGCAGTGAAGAACAGATGGCTGGGTGTAGCGCACCACAATATCAATACAACTTTGAGGAGCTATCACCCCTTCAGGATCGATCACGGTGAATTTGTTCGGGGCAGTACATAGCACTGAAATAAGAATCGAAGGTTAATTAAAGTTAGATCCGCAACGTACAAAAATACCACGCAGACAATAAGTACCTTTAAAATTTACAGAGAAGTCGTACGGATTGTAAACAGTTAGTAATTGTTTGTGTGTATGACGAGCACTAAGATAAAACTCTAGAGAGACGGGAAACACGAACACGGGAAAGTTCTTCATTTTGTTATTTAATTTAGAACACAATGCGAAAATAACATTCCTTCCGAATTGCAATAGCAACGAATGACTAGATTGACTAGACTGACGTTAGTGACGTTATTCATGCGAAATGACAGCGACAGCGTAAACAAAGAAACTGTTCAAGGCAATTTAAAAAATACTAAGCCGTGTTCCGAATCACACCAACAACGCTAACAGCGTTTACAGTGCTGACGGCCGGTCCGAATCAGTAAGCGCGCTCAAGGCCGCGTGAGTGGTGTTTTGATTCGGACCGGGCATGTTGTGTTTACTGTCATGTTCATATATCAAACGTCAACTTGACGTTTGGTTTAAGGTGGCCTGGGAGTGTGAGCATTGTAAACGCCAATATGGCGCCGTCCATGACGTCATCAATGACGTCACGACATCTCATGTAAACGCTATGAGCGTGATTCGGTCCGATCGTAAACGCGTTTATAGCGTTGTAAGCGTGATTCGGAACACGGCTCTAGAGTTTGGCTACTTTAACTCTACCAAGCAAATGAATTGTCAAACAAATATTTGGTTTGGCAACACTACCTCACACGTCACATTTCCGTGACATTTCCATAGAGATATGACGTATAATGCACAGTGTTGCCAAATCATATTTGTTTGACAGTTCATGGACAGTTCATTTGCTAGGTAGAGTTAGCATGAAGTAAGTATAGATGGAGCTGGTGATACACACATACAAAGCTGTGTGAAGGAGATGTAAGCATAGACAATAACACACGTGGGAGCGAGAAACAATGACATATCTCCTGTCCCTCATCGCGTATAAGGCAGCGATTGTCTGCCACCGGCCTATGCCACCAAAGTGTCATCGATAAACCAGTGGCCAGCGTGTAAGAAAATATGTTACCCATAATATTGGGTAAACCAGATCGGCTCGAACGTTAAAAATAACTGATTAAAAATTTAATTGTGATGTGATTAGAATACTATTGTGAATTTCATTATTATAATGGCTGAATAACTAAGACGTTTTAATCTAATCGTGATTTTGTTAACTATAATGTAGGTATTAAATTAGTAAAAATTTTTATATCGTAATTGGGAGGACATCGGATGTTTTGTGTTTGTCCGCTAATATTTACATTTACTAAGAGTTTATTTTGAAGATTCTCAATAATTAAAAACCTACTTGTCAGTAAAAATGGGGAGATTATTCTTTTTGTGGTAACCCCAGAAGAAACTGTCACATTATCTCCGTCCCTGTGTGTGATTCGCTAACCCTCCTTCTATAGATCCTCTTTCTACGAGAGTTAGCCAGACCGTAGCCAGACTCTATTTAGATTTTTTGATTTAAAGTGAAATATATAATGCAAATTGTTATAAGACAAATCTGTAAAAAATTATAACTTATGGTAACGAAAGTAATAGATATTAAAATTCTTTGTAGTAGAGATGCTTTTCTCTTTAAAATCTGAGGCCCTACCGAGAACCGGAAACGGAGAAAACGAAGTATCTCTCTCCCTGTCAAACAGAGTGCGACAGAGAGGCATATATGTTGTATTGTATGTAGATCAATGAAATAATGCAAGTTCCCTATTCTACCATTTGCGTGAGGGTGTGGGTACAGCGATAGGGTACAGCAACGAGTATTGTATTGTATATGGGTACAGTCAACCAGACGCGTATTTCTTCTTCTTTTAAAAATGGCTTTCCATCAAAATTATGATGATTTCGCCAATCAATACTTGTTCAGTGACGTTGTTCGGTTACGACGCCATGACAGTAGGCACTAGGCAACTGGTTTTGTACGGTAGTGGATTCTGCTCGTCGTCGCTCCGGGCACGTGTGTTCACCAACGCGGCGACGAGACGTATTTAAAAATTGAAAAAAATTTGATTTACCACTATGCCAGCTTGCCAGCGTTTTACAGCAATAAATATGAATCTATGCGTATTTACCAAGCAATCCCTTTTAAATGTTTAAGGCACTATTTCAAAACAATTTGTATGCACCATGTTGATGAATGTCATATATTTTTTCGCCAAAGAAAATGTGCATAATTTGAGTAGAATGCAAAGACTACAGTCCCCCATTTAAAGCCCTAGTGGTGTGAGAACGAGCTACTCTAATTATGCGACATCTAGTGAGGAAAAGCCAAACTATTTACTTTGTTACTTGATCACTAGATGGCGCTAAAATTAATGTATAAGACCTGACATCTAGCGGTGAGAAGCCAAATTATTTAGTGTGTTACTTGATCACTAGATGGCGCTAAAATTAATGTATAAGACCTGACATCTAGTGGTAAAAAGCCAAACTATGTAGTTCGTTTCGTGTTCACTAGATGGCGCTAATATTAAGTTGTGTGCTGACATCTAGCGGTGAAAAGCCGTACTATATAATTGTTTTCTCGGGCACTAGCTAGCGCTAATATTAAGTTATGTTTTTACATTTAGCGCTGAAAAGTCATTAGGACCACACACGTGACACGCGAAATGCACGCGAAGGAACGTAAGCGCTGGGGGAGTAAGTATGTGTGCGTGCGCTGTCGGTACACGCGTCAATTGTATGCGCGGGTGCGTAGCGCGTGACGCGGACGAATCACGAGGCGCGACGGCTCCTGATCGACACCAGGCGGGTCTCTCAGGGACGAGGTAACTGACCTCGGTGCGGGGGGTTCGTGGCCATTCTGTATGTAATACTATTATACTATTCTGTGATAGGACGTAAAATCAAAGAGTATGTTTTCCATAAATATTTTATTACAAATTAAATAATTTAAGAGAGAAAGGACACAGATACCAAATCTTAATAAACAGAAAGAACTTTCAAGCGTTGCGATATCAGTTATAGAAAATGCAGTTTTTATGTTTAATAAAGACTATTGTTATTACATTTTGTTTACAATCAACAATGCTAAATCATCAGTTAAATCGAACTAAACACAGGTCGAAATATTTTGGCCATAACTACCTGCCAACTTAATTTACGCGTTACAACATACAAATAAAACACAAGATGTTCTGAGCTACCTACATATCTGCACCAGTCGCACTATGCGTTTAAGTCCAACATAAAACATTCGTTCCTTTCGTACTTTACGTACTTGACTAGGGAGTAGGGACGAACCCTCTCAACTCCCGAGCCTGGAGTTTTCCTATGACATATAGTTAGACTTGTATGTCTACACATATATGGCCCCCTGCTTGACCTCCTTATATGGCACGACTGCTAACTTTTCTTTTATTTGTTCCATGTAGTTTATCCTCGGTCTTTCTCCTTCCTCGCTTTCCTTCAATTTTGCCTTGTACGATGGTCTTTATAAAAGCGTCGTGTCATATAAGATGACCATTTTCCTATACATTTCATGAAAAATTACAGCGGCATCAGACGTAAATGTGGTCATACTAGTGTGATCAGCTAAAGTACTTACAACTAAAACAGCCAATGCGAGTACAATGTCCAAAAAATATAATTTCTAAATTTACAATGGATAACATTGTGACTCAGTTAATTATCGATTAAACTTTAGCGCCAAATTGTTGATATAGTCCTATCTACATTCATAAATAAAGCCTTACAATTTGAGTCACATAAGGACTAAACACACTTGAGAAACAAGTCAATCGACCAACATGCCAAATCCATTAACTTTTACATAAAAAAATGACTTACTTCGTCATATTTTTTTTTTAAATTCGCAAACAAAATAACCTCATCAACTCATCATGCTCCTCTATTGACCAATTTGTTAAATATTAATATTAGATTATGTCTTACGCGTACGAGAATTTCACTTTTTCAAACTAATAAACGGCGTGGTTTATACGGATCGAAGCACCCCATTCATTGGAAGTAAATTCAATAGATTAGCTCATTATAGTTAGACCAATAATGGGGGCTCGGCTTTAAAAGTGCAACTACGCACTAAAATACGATACGTGAAAAGTAGGCCGATTCAGTTCACCGCGCAATAATTATGGATTTCCCCATATTTATAAATAATCAATACAATGCTAATTTTATCTATAAATATTGTGGGATATTTAGTGCACTGGTGAAAGTTGTAGGGATTGCCTATAATAATCTTTTAAGCGGGCGGCTATGCAATAGCTATGTTTCGGATTACGATAGTTCGGGTGCCAGTAACGTAAATATAATAACTACATTTAGGTAAATTAAATAGCTTTCGTATGAAGCTAGTATAAAACATTCAATAATATTATTCGTCAGTCATTTGTACACATGGGTTATTGAGTTAACACATTGTAGCGATGCAATTGTGCTAAGCGAAATGCGGATTTAGATACAAGTGACATTTATACAACCGATCCTTGCAGTAATTATTAATTTTCGACTAGGTCACAGCACGAACGCCTGACACTTCAATTAAGAACTTTACTAGTACTAATCAAATGCGACTATTTCAATTTGACGCTTGCAACTATTTCTCATTTAGCATAATCTAAACTAAAGGCGGCTCGAACATAGCAAATTAGCAAAAATTCGTAGTAGAGAATCGTTCCTAAATAGGGTAAATCGCCAATAACTGGCCACTTTAGAAAATGTTATTTTACACCAATTTGTGCAGTGCACACCGCCTTTAACATAATAAATGAATTGCAGAAATACCAACATTGGTTTGCTCTGTGCATATTTTTGCAAAGTGGCCAGTTATTGTGGGTTGGCCAACAATAGGCAATTACCATATGTAAAGCAAAATGGCCTTAACTCCGAACTTCCTATCCTCCTGAGGTTCAAAGTGATAATACTAGGACAAATTCACTTCAATGGAATTTATACCATTCGAACTTGAAACAGAGTTGAATTTGTTTTGTTTCATGCAATTCCAAAACAAAACAAGCTCTACTCTATTTTCTGTGACAGGGGATTCAAATTTCATTGCCAAATTTCCTTGTATGGTGGGCGCTAGGAGGCTATAGTGCCGTCCCGTTCAATCTTATAGTATACAACACGAGTGAAGGGGGCGGCACTATACGAATTTCGGATTTCGGGACCTCAGATGTGACCCCTTAGTTATTATTGGTAGGGATATAGCATTGCGACGGCAGGGTCCTCTGTTTCGAAGGTGATGAGAACATCCTTGAACTTGTCTAGGAGCTGCATCAGCTGCGATCGCGTCACGTTCTCCATGAACATTATCTCTTCGAGATGTTGCTCGCCGCGCAGGTAGCCTGTAACAAAATAGGTGTGACGTTGCCTTAAAATATAGAAATGGACACACAATGCCGAACAGAAATGGCGGAAAACGTGGCCGAATTTGACACTGTCAGTTACATTGCAAAAAAGACTTTAACTTAATCTTAAGTGTTAACATTGTGAACAAAAATAACAATACGAATGTACCGCCAGACTCGTGCGTTACAAGAGTAAAACATGGCATCAGAAATAGGTAAGCGTATGAAGAGGTCAAGTCTGGATTGTCAGGGAATAATAGCTTTTGATGTATTTATATTAGGGTTAAGACAATCAGTCGTCTTAGCAAAGTGGTTAGTGGCCATGCCTACGAAATTGTTTAAATTGTCCCCCTAATATTTATATTGATGATCAGTACATATAAAAAAGAATGTTTTTCATATGCAACTGCGCTAGTAACAGGAAATCAGTGTGTTTACTTATAATTTATAAACTCGTCTCAAAGACTCGTTGGACATCTTACCTTTTTTATGCAACTGCGCCAGCAATAGCAGGTCATCTGTGTTTTTAGAAGCGGGTATGTCGGCGATCGCGGCTCGTTCCTCGGCAGTGAAAGTGTCTAATAGAGACTCGGTGCTTGGAGGTTCTGTTGGTATTCGACAAGCGTCGACTACGTCACAGCTGGCTGGTACGCTCCAGACCGTTGGGGGCTGAAAACTGTATAAACAATTTTTTTTTATAAACGTCATAGTCATGATATCAGCAAAAAAAAAACAAAAAATTGGCAACTATACTGACTTACGATGAATAAATAAAATCAGTAGAAATACGTCTACTGCTGGACATGACGTGCTCGAAACGCACTGACAGCGGCGGCGGCGCGTAGGCGGTACCGGTTGTAATATTCGAACTAATATGAAAGGGTCCGCACAGAACGCTTTTATCCCGGCCGGTTTTCTGTGCGGACCCTTTCATATCAGTTCGAATATTACAGCCGGTATCGCCTCCGCACCGCGACGCGCCGCCTCGCTACTGCTGTCAGTGCGTTTCGAGCTTTAATGACCAGGCCTGCCATATTATGATCAATAAGAAATAGGATGAACAACAAGCATGCATAAAAATGCCAAACACAAGATACACACCTGCGAAGAAATTCAAAAGGTGTATGTGAAGACTGAAGTCACAACACATTCTCTCTCATTTGTGAGAGGAGACCTGTGCCTAGCAGTGGGACATATGCCAATTAGTATTATACCCACAATATTGCCCCAAATTTTTTTAGCCAATAATATGAAACAAGAACTGTTCAATTTGAACTTGATTTATGCTCGCAACCCATAGTTTTACATCAAATACTGCTTATAGACCTTTCAGGGATCGTCCTAATGCAACGCGACTACGCGATGATCGCGAGTAAAATTCGCGAGAACTTGCGATCCAACATATTGAAGTAAAATTCGCGCGAACTTGCGATCATCGCGTAGTAGCGCTGTATTAGGGACGATCCCTCACGAGAAAAACATACCTCATTTCACTCTGCAACTTAAGATTCAACGACACCCCATTCTTCTTCTCCACACCATTTGTATAACCATTAACATTCTTGATCCTCGGCGAAATGTCATGGTCGCTCTCAAACCTGTCCTCATCACTACTAGTGTTCAGCGCACTCTCTGTATCTTTCAACGACAAGTTAGACAATCTCGTCGGTAACTTAGTTTCCTCATGATGTCCATTGACCCCATTTTCCGCTGTAGCACCATTATTAGATATCCCGCTATCTACAGAGTTCCCTTGCTTCTTTTTTTCCTTGTCTCCGTTCTTTATTAAGCCGTCTACAACATCTACGCCATCGTCAAAGCTGTGGTTAGCCGAGTCCGCTTCGTTGAATCCGAATTTCGTGTGGTCCGATTCGATAACTATAGGTTTCGTGTGTGAGAAATCAGTTTGGTTCAGGTTGTTTTCTGTTGGATAATCTTCATCGGAATCGGGGAAGGTGCTTGAGCTGACTCTGGGTTCGACTGGTTCGGGAACATTCAGTTGCATTTGGTTGAGAGAGGAGAATGATACACTACATGATCGGTTGTAGGCGTCGTGTTTTTCGCAGAAGTATTCTTTGCCATCTGGAATACATACATAGATGATATTAGTAAATATGTGCTGGTCTCAATACGTAATAGTCACGTTTAGGGACAGGGACATTCACCAGAGCCACCGCCTTTTACGACAGGCGAGAGAGACCGTAGATCTATTCTTGGCCAAGTTTAGTCCGAAATAACATTGGTCCTTAAACTTTGCTTAGTTTGGGATTACGTCGATTTGTGTAAGATTGTCCCCAAATACTTATTTTTTATTTTATTAGGTCCCCATCCCCCATGCGGCCACATGAACTGCACGTACGTGTGCAACTGTATCTGTAAACGGCGAAGCAGAAGCCACGCGAACACGACATGCCACGCGAATGTAAACCTTATGTGAAGGTTCTAAAGTACTTCAGCTACCTTGATGCGTATCTGGCCCCCAGTGCGGCGAATTGAACTGCACATACGTGTCCAACTGTATCACTATAAGCGGCGAAGCAGAAGCCACGCCACCACGACATGCCAATCGAATTTCAACCTTATGGCAAAAACATTGAGCTTACCTTGATGCGTATCGGGCCCCCAGTGCGGCGAGTTGAACTGCACATACGTGTGCAGCTGCAGCAGTAGGCGGCGACGGAGAAGCCACGCCACCACGCGGCCCAGCCGCGCGCCGCCCCCGCCCCCGCCGCGAGACACGTACCATAGTGGCGCAGGCAGAGAGAATTCGCTCAGCATCTACACATACACAAAAGCACAGAATTAGTACATTACTTAACAAGGGCGGTAAAACAAAGAATGTCTCAGATCGCAGGTATTTGACGCCCGAGCCGAAGGCAAGGGCGATAAATATGTGATCTGAGGCTTTCTTTATTACCGCCCGTGTTAAGTACAAAATTTTATGTCACCCCCTGGCCAGGAAGTGGGATTTCCCGCGCGCGGAGCGTGCGGTAATTGCCGCTTTATGGCCAGGTGTGACATAATAGTACTAAATACAGAACGGACACGAACCCCCCGCACCTCGTCCCTGAGAGACCCGCCTGGTGTCGATCGGGTGCCGTCGCGCCTCGCGATTCGTCCGCGTCACTCGCTACGCACCCACGCAAACAATTGACTCGTGTACCGACAGCGTACGCACATATACTTACCCACAGCACTTACGTTCCTTCGCGTGTCACAGGTGTGACAAAAGCATGAAGTAATGGTCCATGTGTGTGTTGTTCCCAAATATTTGTTTTCATACACAAGCTCCTTGACGAACGGTTAAGCCTTGTGGTTAGGACTCTGCGTACGAAGCTGACGGTTCTGGATTCGAATCCCAGACAGGGCAAATATTTGTGCGATGAAAATGAATATTTGTTTCTGAGTTTTGTAAGTTAAGTATATCTATTACATATATCGTCGTTTAGTGCCAATAACACAAGCCTTAGAGCTTACTATAGAGCTAGGTCGATTTGCGTAAGATCCCCGTAATATTTTTTTAATATTTCCCCTGCGTATTGGCATTTAGACAGACAGTAAGGCGATGTGCGCGCTGTACTTGAAAATTAAACGAACCCTCCCCCGTTTCATTGCATGAAAGCAACGTCTTCGTTAATGATTATAAGAGAATCGACTGTTCATTGTTCAAGCATGGTCCTTTAAACCTAAGCAAGAAGATTCAAATTCAAATAACAGAACAATATTTTCGTTCATTTCAATGTCAATAATGTACGTACCTGCAAAAGGCACAATCCTGGGAACTCCTTAGCGAACTCCTCGACGAGCGGCGAATGCGTGTGCACGTTGGCGCAAGGCGCCACTACGTAAACGTTGCCTTCGCACAGCGGGTATATGATCGTCGCCTTAGCCCAGTACACGAGGTGCCCCGTCAGTTGGAATACCTTGAACCGTTGAAGTATTGTATTATACTATACTATTAAACGGGCTACATTTGTCTAAATATTCGTTTTTTTCTCTAATACGGTGTTAAAAAATAGATCTAGCTAATTGTAATTTTGGTGAAAATTCAATTTTAATTAAAATAAAAGGCGCGGAGGAAATGAGTCTCCCAAGTATACTTTAAATTATTTGAACTGGCAGAGTTGTATCAAATTAGGCCGTTCAAAAAGCGACTTTACTGTCCAAGCGTAAAGATTCAAAGTCCAATGACAAGTTTTATAAAATGTCGGACATTTTAAATAATTTCTACTACGAGGGGTGATCCAAAAGTAATGATAATGAAATAGTTTCAGTGGCTGAAAAAAGCAAAAAGAGGTTTTATTTTTTAAGGCAGTTACTGGCCAGTAAATTAAAAAAATATATGTAAAAAAATTGATATCTGTCACTGAAATAAATTTATTTATTCGTGAGTTGTCGGAATAAATGCGTGGAAATGGAAAAATCTGAAGTGAGAGCCGTTATTAAGTACTTCTGTTTGAAAAAAATGTGTACTAAAGATATACATGTTGAATTGGTGGGAACATTAGGGGACTCTGCTCCTCCGTATTCTACAGTTGCACACTGGTGCAAGGAGTTTAACTTGGGTAGAACATCTTGTAAAGACGAACACCGCGAGGGCTCGCCTTCCATCGTCCGCACTGAGAAGAATATCAAAAAAATAGAAGATTTAGTTTAACTGATAGAAGAGTGACAATCAGACATTTAAATGAGGTCACAGGGATCTCGTATGGCAGCATTCAAAGAATCTTAACCCAAGAATTGCACATGAATAAAGTATCCGCTCGTTGGGTGCCTAGAATGTTCCACCCAGACAACAACGGACCTCCTCATAAGGCCAGGTGTTGCAATGGCTGCAATCCGGGATGCGGGTTTGGAATTGGTGGAACACCCCCCTATTCGCCAGACCTAACTCCCAGCGACTTTTATCTGTTTCCACGGCTGAAGGAAAATCTCCGAGACAAAAAATTTTTGAATGACAGTGAGGTTATGGCCGCTGTGGAGGCATATTTGGAGAGTCAAGACAAAGATTTTTTTTTAAATGGAATTCGTAGTCTGGAGAAAAGATGGCATAGGTGTGTAGACTTGTTAGGAGACTACGTTAAGAAATAAATTTAGTTTTTGAACACATGTGTTGTTTTACATATTCGTTATCATTACTTTTGGATCACCCCTCGTATATACTACATTAATAAAAGATAAATATATTTTTATGAATTCCGTAAATAATTGTTACAGATAGATGGCGCATCGAGCGGCGTATAAAAACAGCTGCTTATACAGAAGAAACTTCCTCTTTCAAATGAAATTGGTTGAAAAAAAACCCGGCCAAGTGCGAGTCGGACTCGCGCACGAAGGGTTCCGTACCATTATTTATAAATAAAAGTAGAATTTTGGACAAGTGCGAGTCGTATTTTAGTTTTCCCCATACATTTTGAGACCCAGCGCCTAATGAAGGCAACGAGCAAAGTACTTTTAAAAAACTGCTCGTTGTCTTCATCGGAGACGCTGGGACTCAAAATATTTTTGTATGGGAGCCCCATACAATATCCGGATTTTTAGTATTTGTTGTTATAGCGGCAACCGAAATACATCATCTGTGAAATTTTCAGCTGTCTAACTATTACGGTTCATGAGGTACAGCCTGATGACAGACGGACGGACAGCGAAGTCTCAGTAATAGGGTCCCGTTTTACCCTTTGGGCACGGAACCCTAAAAAGACTCCGCATTACGCGACAGGCGCCTGGTTTCCCGAAGATATAAACAAGAATTTTGGGTAGTCCGTTACGCGGGGATGGCGACCTTATGCTCACCTGTGTAAGACTCAGATCCGCTTCAATAGCGATTGTCTGCAAACTCTTCAACGGGCTGTACAGCTTTATAAGCCTCAGTAACGCCGGGCTGCCATCAAGAGGTATGGACGCCAGCAAATCATTAGGGTTCACCATGAGAAGCATTCCGTGGTATGGCCTCAACTTCTGTAAGCACTTGTCTATGGTTTCTGGCTCTATGATTAAACCTCTGTTGTGGATTTGATGGGCCTTGTGGGGCAGACAGAATGAGAGAAGGACCCATTTGTTTATACGGACTTGAACTAAACCTGGAAGCAAAATAATTTATTGTCGTCACTTGTTTAGTGCATCAGCTTTTCGTGAGCTAATCATGGCAAAAATGTCCGGGGATCAATTTATACTGGAGTCACCAGTACCTAAGGGTCGGTTTCCACCAAACGGATCGCATCGGATCGGATCGGAACGGATTTTACAATTTTTAAACGATATTCAATCATAGTACATTGTATTTAAAGTCTATATTACCAAGCCGCGCACAGCAGCTGCGACGAGCGATCGGCTCCGTTCGCCTGTCGACGTATCCGAACGGCTCCGTTCGCATGCCGACGTATCCGATCGGATTCCTTCGAACTAATTCTCGAAACGAAAGTGCAGACATCATGACATCACTCAATCATGGATTTAGATAAAAATTGATTTCTTTGGTGCAATAGCATACGTAGTACACGATAGTAATTAAACTATTTGACTAGGCGCAGACGGATACCTACGTTCGCAAACGGCCGTACGGAGTCGATCGTATGCGTCGGCATGCGATCGGAGCCGATCGGATGTCGACGCATCCGTTCGTATCCTTTTCGATCCGATCCGAGGCGAGCCGACTTGGTGGACACCGACCCTAAGTCTTAATTCGTTTCTGCCGGCATTGAATTGTCTATAATATCTGACGTGATGCTCTCTAACGCCAGAAGCACTAAGTATGGGCCGTCACGTCAGATAGCACCAGATGGATGTGAATCTAAGCGTACTAAATTTACGCGTCACGACACGTCACGTCCGACAATTACAAGTATTTTTAAAGCCGTATGTGCTATACCTGACGGAGTGCCGAGAATTCTCCTCGACTTCATCATTTTATGCCGAGAATGAAGTACTCTCCCGTCATTTAATTTGTATAAGTTTAGTATACTAACCAGTACTGCTAAGTTCCTCAAATACTGCCTTCATGGATCTCGCCAGCGAGCTCCTCTGCAGTATGAGGTGGAAGGCGGACCGCGGCGACGAATCTGTCCCACTATCCAGACCATATGTGGTGGAACTGACTGAATGCCGAGAATTCTCCTCTTCTTCGTCATTTTCCCCGGAATTGCTTTCACTATCTAACGCCGAGACTTCGTCGTGAGCTGCCAACTGAAATAGGCATGAATTAAAATGAATAATTATGACTTCAATATCACGTTTCCCATTTTTCGTTAGCTACCCAATGGTAAGTAAAATTCTACCAGAGGGTCAAGCAAAAATAAGTGTTATGGAATAAAAACATATTGCCAGCCGAAATCATTTTGCGCACCAAAGCGAGAACAGTGTCATTGGCCAGTGGAGTAAAGGCGAGTTAATATTATGTAAACACACTCTGAGAACTATGAATTCGCTTTTACACTACATAAGTAACTACTGATAATAAAAAGTTTTCACTAATAAAGGTGACATTTGAATTTATCGCGGTTTGCGGAGGTGTGGCAAACCTACCACTACTATAGCGGTATTGACCCTAATCAGTATAATTACCTACAATCCGTCTTATCAACATATTACGTACTAGCTTTTGCCCGCGACTTCGTCTGCGTAGAACTCGGTCATCGCATTAGAATGTTATTGCTATTCTTTTATTTTAGGCGCTAAGCTAGTTATCTCTCTTCCACGCCCTTGCGGTGTCCCATGTCCTTCCCTATGTTTCGAACATTATGATGCAGGTGCGGAATATACTACAAACGCATTAAGTAATGTAGATGAAAACGGGAGCGCAGCGGGCGCGAAATATTTCAAACATTATGATGCAGGCGCGGAAAAAAAATCACACGTATCATGCAATGTAGTTAAACAGGCGGGCGAAGCGATCGCGAAATATTTGGAACATTATGATACAGGTGAGGAAAATACTTCATACGCATTAAGTCATGTACATGAAAAAGCGAGCGTAGCCAGCGCGAAAATTTTCGGACATAATGATGCAGGTGCGGAAAAGACTTTATATGCATCAAGTAATGTAGTTAAACAGGCGAGCGAAGCGTGCGCGAAATGTTTGGAACATTATGATATAGGTGCGGAAAATATTCATACGCATTAAATCATGCAAATGAAAACGCGAGCGCAGCGAGCGTGAAACTTTTCGAACATTATGATGCAGGCGTGGAAAAGACTTCATACGCATCAAGTAATGTAGTTAAGAAGGCGAGCGAAGCGAGCGCGAATTATTTGGAACATTATGATACAGACGTGGAAAATACCTCATACGCATTAAGTCATGTAGATGAAAACGCGAGCGTAGCGAGCGCGAAAAATTTCGAACATAATGATGCAGGTGCAGTAAAGACTTTATAAGCATCAAGTATTGTGGTTAAAAAGGCAAGCGAAGCGAGCGCGAAATGTTGGAACATTATGATACAGGTGCGGAAAATATTCATACGCATTAAGTTATGCAGATGAAAACGCGAGCGTAGCGAGCGCCAAATCTTTCGAACATTACGATGTAGGTGTGGAAAATACTTTACACGTATCAAGTTATGTAAATGAAAACGCGAGCGAAGCGAGCGCGAAAATTTTCGGACATAATGATGCAGGTGCGAAAAAGACTTAATTATGCATCAAGTAATGTAGTTAAAAAGGCGAGCGAAGTGAGTGTGAAATGTTTCGAACATTATGATGCAGCCGCGGAAAAGACTTTATATGCATCAAGTAATGTACTTAAAAAGGCAAGCGAAGCGAGCGTGAAATTTTTGGAACATTATGATACAGGTGCGGTAAATATTCATACGCATTAAGGTATGCAGATGAAAACGTGAGCGTAGCGACCGCGAAATCTTTCGAACATTACGATGTAAGTGCGGAAAATACTTTACACGTATCAAGTTGTGTAAATGAAAACGCGAGCGAAGCGAGCGCGAAAATTTTCGAACATTATGATGCAGGTGCGGAAAATACTGCATTATTCATCGAGTGAGATGAAAACGCGAGCGCAAAATTTTTCGAACATTGTAATGCATGTGTGGAAAAGACTTTATACGCATCAAGTCACGTAGATGAAAACTCGAGCGAAGCGAGCGGGAAACTTTTAGAACATTGTGATGCAGGGTGCGGAAAAGACTTCTTACGCATTAAGGAATGTAGATGAAAACGCGAGCGAAGCGAGCGCAAAATTTTAAAGAAAAAAAATTAGTTGTCGGTGGTTGAATTCATATTTTTTTGTTTAAAAATTATTGGAGTACCTTACTAACTTTGTTTGCTCTTTCACATTCAAAGGTAGAGTAGAGGCCCAGGTTGATAGCGTACCCACCCTGGTTGTTCCTGGGAGATGTGTGATTTTCTGAGATTGAGTTTTTGTTTCCTATCGGCCTATAAATTTCGAATTTGGTCATACTTAATGTTTATTGTTACATACCTATTTTTTACTAACAAATACCTATATACCCTAAATGTGAAAAGTCTGACCCGGCCGGTCTTCGGTATGTTGTATGGATCAGTTAGTTCCTCCAAATTTGCAACTTTGACAAACTTTACTTCGGTGCGAACTGCGAACCGGGAGAACATAAATAGGGCCATTTTTTAAGGGCCATAGCTTAGGCTTATAGAGCTGCAATTATGCTTAATTTGTTTCGAATTAATTACATCAAAAAACGTATTTTATGAATTTTGCTGACGCAAAACGCAAATTTTACGACTTGGGGCTACCACGAACCACAAACGAAGTTTTCCCTCTCTGTCGCACTTGCAAGTCTGTACTAAAGTGCGACAGAGATGGGAAACTTCGTTTGTGGTTCGTTTATTTTCTGGCTTTGAGAATGGTCAGTGAACCCCCCACCCCTTCCCCACCCCTGATATCCTCGTACCCCGAAGAACCTCAAACATATCCCATAACGATTATTAAGAAAATAAATGACCGCCATCTTGCATTTGAAAATGGATATCATTGTTGTAATCAGCACCCCAAAAAAAAGATTTTATACAAAAATATTAATATTTAAATTTATAAATTTTGAACCTTATTATTTGAACAGTAAAATAGCTTTTTAAACAAATAAAGTTGATGCAACTCGGAAAACTCAAATTATTTCAATCATGCGCATACATATACGTGCCGCAAGTCTTACCATGCAACCGAGAGCCCGCTGCTCTGCGTAGGTAGGTAGAGGTACCCTCCATCGAAAACAAAAAAAAAACATCGAGCTTGCATAGTAAGATTGGTATGTACCTAGGTTTGTGAATATTGATAGCGACCGGCTGTCCAACATAATTAGATCTCTCATATCAAACAGTTAATATGGTTTGAGGGACTTTTGTTTTTTTGTCTTTGGCCTCTCAAGTATATTTCGTCCCCCGTTTTTTCAAATACTATCTGTTTATTGCACAATGTTTGAATGGGGTTCTTTTTACTTTGCTTCCAAGTAGATGCTTACCAATTTTCAAGCCTTTAAATTACGAATTGAAGGACTTCCCATACAAAGTTCAACCCCTGTTTTCACCCCTTTTCATCCCCAACCTGTATGATTTTTATAGCCTATAACCTCGCCGAAGATCCAATAAACATATTATTGAAGGCTGTATTAAAATCCATTCGCTAGTTTTCACGTGATAGTTAGACAAATAAACAGACAGACAAACAGACAAACAGACATGAATTCTAAAAACCGTTGAAATGTGTTCTGTTATCGATTCTAAGACCCCTCAATCGATTTTTTTTCTTATATCTTCAATGTACAGATTTTTGACCCTCTTCTGCTTTATTATATGTATAGATTAATTAACTACATCACTGTCAACATGTTTGTTTTCGATTTTCTCTCGACACATTTATACTGATCACTGATGTGATATGTGAGCCCACATATGCACTTTTGCCAATGTTTATCGACCTAGATCTCAACATCTATAGTGATTAAATATCTGTCCTTTCAGTATATTAATCTTGAACTATTTACCTCCAGTCTGTTAAAAGTGAAAACACGATTTGCAAAAATTTTCTCGATACTTTTATTTTTCAAACATAACCCTTTTTTTCGTTGATTTTGGTTGGATCTTTAAAACCCTCCCATCTTTAACAATGATTTTTGGTTTAATAGTTGTAAAATGATAAGTTCTCAAACCTGATAAAAAAGATTATCCTTATAAATGTACACGTTTAGAATAAACATCAATATTTGCGAAAAACACGCGCTGAGCTTCCGTAGAGAGCGGGATGGTTAACTGAAAACTCACGCGTGTTAGAGCGGGACTTTTGCAATGTATCTGCACCCTCTTAATAGCATGTTACACTATACACTCTAGTGAGTGCTTTATGAGCGAATGTCTGGGTGGAGTTCAAAAAGTGGGACCTTATCAACCATACAAGATAAAGAAAGCAAAAATGTCCAATTCCGTAATAAAAATTAGCACAAACATTTTATATTTTATGTTGTACAGTGGGAATATCACTAAATATATATTTATTTCAAAAAATGTGTATTTTATAATTTGTAATCTTCAACTTTTTGGGTTGGCACTCAGACGTGTGATTGCATGGCACAAAATAATGCGTAAATACTGAAATAAAAAATAAAAAATTAGTTACCATAGTTTTCATTTCCTCTGTTAAATATGAACACCTTTTTTCCTCATGCCTTAGTGCTTTGCCCAGTCTTTTACTCAGATCATAGTAACATTTCACTGAAACAGAGATTAATGATTATACATTTTCCATGATGTAGATTTTACGTTACTATTATTCAGCTATATTGTATAGTTTGTAACCTTTTTCACTCAGTGAAACTTATACAATGCATTGCATAGTTTCATTTATAATACACACTCATATTATCTGTCTGAAAAACCGGCCAAGTGCGAGTTGGACTCGCGCACGAGGGATTCCGTACTATTATCTAAAAACGGCAAAAAAATCATGTTTGTTGTATGGGAGCCCCATTAAATATTTATTTTATTCTATATTTTAGTATTTGTTGTTATAGCGGAAACAGAAATACATCATCTGTGAAAAATTCAACAGTGTAACTATCACGGGTCATGAGATACAGCCTGGTGACAGATGGACAGACAGACGGACAGCGGAGTCTTAGTAATAGGGTCCCGTTTTATCCTTTGGGTACGGAACCCTAATAAATGATGTCAATAAAAACTGTAAAAACCCACCAATAGAATGGCTAGCTGAAGCCTGCAGTGCAAAAACTATATTAATCAGTATCATAGCAGCTGTGTCATCCTTGTTTGTCCGATACGGGAGAAGAGTGGGATGGCCCACAAACCGCACATCATTCACTTTGAGTTCGAACTTCCTGTTACACAGCTCAGCTTTCACAGCAAACAGTGTTGAGAGCATTTCATCTGTGAACCCACTCAGTTGACCTGGAAATGTTTTTATTAATATTAATATCTGGGCGGCCGTTTTCCCGGGCATGAGACCTAGCTAAATCGATTGCTCGCCCCCGAAAACCCTCACATACCAAATTTCATCAAAATCGTTAGAGCCGTTTTCGAGATCCCCAAAATAAATAAATAAATATACAAGAATTGATTGTTTAAAGATATAAGATATATTTGATTGAGAATCAAGTCTCGCCTATCCACAATCTGTTTGCAACTACTACTCCAGTACTTCGGACACGTGGCCAGACGAGACGAGAGGCTGATCCTGGAAAAACTCATTGTTGTAGGACACATAGAAGGAAAAACAAGTCGAGGAAAATCGCCAACCCGTTGGACCGATGCCGTAAAAGATATCTGCAAAGGAAACTTGCAGACGTCTATCTGGATGGTCAAGAACCGAGCAGCCTGGAGAGAAATAATGCGAAAAGTGACGGCCTCACGTAGTCACGACCCTCAGTCATGAGGATGCGATCAAGAAGAAGAAGTTATATTGTTAGACATCTGAAACCACTGAAATAAAAAGTTGATGTTATCAGTGACGGACTTAGCCCGTCGGAGGCCTGGGGCCTCTAGTATGCAACCCACCCTTTTTCAAATCCCATCACCACTGATGGGATTTGAAACATGGAGTCCCCCTGGGACCAGAGGCCCGGGCCGGGGTGGGCCACCCCTTCCACCCCCCCCGTTAGTCTGCCAGTAGATGTTATGCCACATAAGATAAGCCTCCAATCACTAAGTTCCAACCCATTAACCATTATAAATTGGGCAAGTCAAAGTGTATCAATCAAATAATCATGTTTTATGAAAAGAAACAGCCAATTTTTTTTTCTTTATGTATGACTGAACAGCGATTGACCTTAGTCTCACCTGATGGAAAGCGACGACAAGGCCTAAGATGTAGCTCACTGGTTCAGTAATAGCCTATTCACTCTTGCCTTGAAGAGGCCCAGATTATAATTGTCCGGAAATACAGAAGACGGGAGCAAGTTCCACTCCTTTGCTGTTCGCATTAGAAAAGGGGAAGCTAATCGCTTCGTGCGAATAAACGGAATATTAACAACATAAGGATGACGTCTGGTCGTCCGCTGATGGAACAGAGAAGGTGGAATTAAATCGTGTAATTCCTGTGCACACTCCCCAATTTTTGTAACTTGCCCAACATTGTTATTCTTATTACTCAATATCCCCCTACCAAGCAAAGGCCTCTGCCTTCCGTTTAGTATTGTCCGTACTGAGCATAAATTGTCATTATTAGACTAGATAATAACTTAGCTCGCTTGACAACTTAAACCTCCTATTCACACACAGAAATTGGAGCAACACTTATGATATAAATACACACACTACATTATTAGCACCAAAATAAAATAAAATACTTGTGAAAAACCTCATGGTAAAGGAAAGTGCCCACATAAAGTATACAGGAGGAAACTTATGATTTTATGAGAATTCCAGAATAACTAAACTAAATCCTCTCCCTGCGAAAAAAATATACAATGCCATTCTTTTGTTATCTGCCCTGGGATCCCAGGGACTGGTAGACGACAGGTTACATCAGAATTAATGGGTACCTGTGTGTTGTCATACCTACTTATCATTTCCAAGGGGCTTGTAAATGTCAAATAAAAATAACTTCAACCTTGCACACAATACCTTTGCATATATTAGAAGTCTGAGACTGTGGATTCTGCAGAAGGTCCTCCGTCGAGTTCACTGCGTAAGGATTGAGGCGACCACATTTTTTCTGCTTATTTTCATCTGGATTCCCACACGTGAATGGATATCTGAACAGTAACCTGTCTCCTTTGCTATCAGACTTCACGAAGAATATGTTCAAGGGATTCACTTCCATGGCCGTAGAACTGAGTCAGGTGTTCCGCTATTACGATAACAAATCAATGAGTAAACAATGATTGCTTGAGTAATGAAAACGGGAGCGATTGTACAGGCCATTTACAACACATTTTTTTTAAACTTGGCACAGGCACCCTGTTTACCCGGAACACTGGACATATAAGTTATAGTTATTGAGAGGCGAAAGATAATCGGGTAGGGTAATTATTTCCACGAAAACCAACATAAATGAACACAAATTACACAGAGTACAGACTGACAGAGTGACAGACGTACGGTACGGTACGACAACGTAGTGATTATTTAAGCCGGCTACACTTTTTATCTGTTAAATCGGCCCTGCATGCCTACACACAATACGATTTGGCAGGGGCACTGCAAGCAGGGCCCTGCAGGCAGGGCTTTGTGTAGGCAGCTTTATACTTGCTTCATGGATTTAACAGATAAAAAATCGGCCCTGCATGCATATACACCTCACAATACGATTTGGCAGTGGCACTGCAGGCAGGGCTTTGAGTAGGCAGTTTAAGCAGGCTCGCGCAACTTGGAAGAAAATTACACTTTGTATGGTCTATGGCCAGAAAAAAAAAAAACAAAAAACATGGCGAATACCGATATCTCACTCTGTTTAAGACGATTTCTTACTTATGGACCACTAGATGGCGCTGTGCTTAACAGAAACTAGATAACGGTTGTTTGATACGAATTCCTTAAGACAGAGCCGTCTTGTCGTCATATTCGATTGGTAACCAGGTGAGTGTGCGTAGTAACGGTGTAAACAAAGTGGTCCTTCGAGAGGAAAAGTGAAGTAAGTGACAGTGAAGTGAAAAGTGAACCTTAGAAGTGTTAGAAATAGAAGTGAAACGTCAGTTGTGTAAATTCGGACATAGTTCAAAGACTTGTAAAATTTCAAAAATTTATTCAGTGGACTTAGAAAAATTCGTGACAAAAAACACTTAGAATATTTCAAAGAAAATAGGTTGTGACAAGTTGTCAAATCAGTGAAAGTGACTAAAGAGACTTGTCAAAATTTGAAAAATAGTGTAGAACAAAAGAAAAGACATTGAAAATTTTTCATTTGACGTTTACATTTGCTACACGAAAATTTATTATGGACAATATTTATTTTGCTAAACAGTATTATTCAATATTTCGAAGTGATTATATCAATTTTGCGTGGTTTTTAATAAAACAGATTCAAAATGTCGGAAGAAGTGAGAAATTTATTAGCAGAGCAAGAAAATACGTGTTCAATGATACTCAAGGCGAAAATGAATTTCAAGAAAACCCCGAAAGCTCGATTAACAACGGGATACGTCAAAACGAGAAAAGAATCTTTGGAAGAATATTGGAGTCATTTTGTGGGTAACAATCGAACCTTGATAAAGATAGCGAAGCCCGAGGATAAACTAACCCTCGAATACTTTAAAGATGATGTGTATTCCGCGTGTGAAGAAATGTTCATCGAGTTGAAAGCAGAGATGACAGATATGCTAGAAGGTTCTGTAACCTGTGCAACTCGAACGAGTTTAGCCCTAATGCCAGGAAATAGTGTCAGCGATGATGTGAGGCTACCGAAAATTGATATCCCGAAATTTACAGGCAGTTATCAAGAGTGGACACCGTTTCACGACATGTTCGCATCACTCATCCACAATAAACAAAACCTGAGCAGTGTTCAAAAAATGCATTATCTGAAGAGTTATTTGTCTGGAGAACCTGCCCAGCTATTGGATCATCTGGCAGTCACAGAGTGCAACTATGAAGTGGCATGGCTCACACTACAAAATAGATACAATAACAAGAGAGTCATAGTAAACGCTATACTGAACAAGTTGATGAATCAAAAGAAAATTCTTACCGGCACAGCAAAAGCGATTCGAGAGATACTGGATACTACAATGGAGTGTTTAAACAAGTTAAAAGTTCAAAACATTAACACCAGTTCATGGGATACGCTAATTATTTACATCATAGTAGAGAAGCTAGATAATGAAACACACAAAGAGTGGGAAGAAGAAGCGAGCACCTTGAATATTTCTGAGTTACCAACCATGTCCATGTTCAAGCAGTTTTTAGAGAAGAGATTCCGAGTTTTAGAAATGATGCAACCAAACCAATCTATGAACATGAACATCTTCAAGAGTGCTAACAAGAACTCCCAAAGAGAACCACATTTCACTGTTGATGTCGAGTCGAGAACATTTCACATTGACCCAGCAATCAAGTGTGCATTTTGCAAGCACAACCATCGTATAACCCAATGTAGAGAATTTCAAGAACTGACGCTAGAAAAGAAAACAGATTTCATACAAAACCATCAATTATGTTTCAACTGTTTGATTCCTGGACATCCAGTCAAGTTCTGCAAAAGCAAGTTCTCATGTCAGAAGTGTGGAAGAAGACACCACTCACTATTGCACAGAAACACACCGTACCAATCCCAAGAGAAAGAAAACCAAGAAGACGCAAAACAAGAGAGAGAGAACAAGATTCAAATATACAAACAAGAGAGAGAGAACAAGATTCAAATATACAAACAAGATAGAGAGACGAAACAAGATACTAAACGCGAGAAAGAAATTGTAACCCATCTAACCACAGGCAACATGACAGCTTTGTTATCCACAGCCTGGATTAACGTGATGAATGAACAAGGAAGAGAATTCGTACTAAGAGCTTTATTGGATCCGTGTTCTCAGGAATCTTTCATCAGCGAATCTGCAGCTCAAACTATGGGATTGAAGAGAAAGCACGTGAATGGACACGTATCTGGTCTTGGTCAGATGTGCACTCCCATCAGATTTGCAGCAGATATTGAAATTTCCTCACGATATAATCCAGACAAGAAGATGAATATCACCACCTACCTAGTAAAGCGAGTAACTAGCATCATGCCTTCCGAGAAACTAACAATTGAGAACTGGGTACATCTGAGAGAACTACAACTAGCTGACCCGACTTATTACCAACCAGGACCCATAGACGTTCTGCTGGGAGTAGAAGTTTACAACGAGATGATACAACCTGGTCTGATTAAAGGCGTTCCAGGTTCTCCCATTGCATTACACACACACCTGGGCTGGATTATATCAGGAAAAATTGCAGTCGAGCCAGAAAGAGAGCAAGAGAAGAAACCATTCATAAGTATGCATTTAAACGTCGAGTTGAAACAAATGTTAAAGAAGTTCTGGGAGATAGAGACAATAGAGGAAGAGACACAGAAGCTCAAAGCGGATATTAAAGTAGAAGAACTATACGAGAAAACCACCAAAAGAGACGACGACGGACGTTATGTAGTAGACTTGCCGTTCAGACATGAGCCACCGATTCTACCACTTAACAGCCGAGAGATAGCATTGAGCCGCTGGAAGTTTATTGAGAACAGACTTAAGAGTAAACCAGAGTTAATGAAAGAGTACAACAAAGTCTTAGAAGAATATATCACACTTAACCACATGAAGAAAATAGAAGAAAAAGAAACAAAAGAAGGCGTGTACCTCCCTCACTTCGCAGTCGTAAAAATGGAGCGAGAAACCAGCAAAGTGAGAGTGGTTTTTCATGCTTCTTGCAAAGGAACCAATGGGATATCCTTAAATGACGAGTTACTTATCGGACCCCTATTGTTAGAAGATCTACGAGCAATTCTCATGAGATGGAGAAAGTACAAGATAGCTTTCGTAGCAGACGTAGAGAAGATGTATAGACAAATACGAGTGAACGAGGAACATGCGAACTATCAAAGAATTGTGTGGAGACCAGATCCAAATGGCCCAATCGACGATTACAAGCTTTTGACAGTTACATTTGGGACAGCCTGTGCTCCATATTTAGCCATAAAAACTCTGAGACAAACAGCGACAGATGAAGGATCTGACTACCCCGAAGCAAAGAAAATGATCTTACGAGATTTCTACATGGATGATTTGCTATCTGGCACAGATAAAGAAGAAGAAGCCATAGAAATTCAAAAACAAGTTACCAAAATTCTATGTTCCGGAGGATTTCCATTAAAGAAGTGGTGTTCAAATAGTGAAGACTTCATGAAAGCGTTAGATTTGCAACAGAAACGAGAAGACACACAAAAGGTTGAGATTAAAAGTAAAGAAAGTGTGAAAACATTGGGAATCACATGGGAAGTTAAAAGTGACTAAATCTCATTACCCAGTCAAATTAAGAACTCCGACAGTACACCCATGACTAAAAGAGCCGTACTATCCGAGATAGCATCACTATTCGACCCAATGGGATGGATAGCGCCAAGCGTCATTATAGCCAAGATCTTCATGCAACGACTATGGAAAGAGGGTATATCATGGGATGATAGACTTTCAGAAGAACTACAGAAAGAGTGGTTACAGTATAGAAGAGAATTACCAGCTTTGAAAGACATCAGCTTAGATCGTTGGATGCACACGACGAAGACATCCAGTCTAGAATTGCATGGATTTGCAGACGCTTCAGCTTCAGCGTACGCAGGTGTCGTATACGCCAGAATAATTAACGTTACAGGTTAAACGTTAAACGTTTTGTGCGGGAGTGTGTCATATGTTTGAGACAGAGTGCGAAGAATAGAGAACAGAAGATGGGAGATTTACCTAGCAATAGAGTGAAATTCTCCAGACCGTTTCTGATAACCGGCGTAGATTACCACACCTGGTCGTTGGCCTATGGGACGAATTATTAAGAAATACCCTGGCAAAGACCAACTTACCCGAACTTATGATGTGCGCACCTCTTCAGGAGTGTTGAGACGCGCAATTTCAAAATTGTGTCCTTTATTGAGCCATGTGGACGAATAGTGCAGACAGTGGTGCTAATAATAGACAATATAGTTTAGTGAAGTGGAAGTTCAGACAGTTATGTTCAAGTTTATTTTGTTTATCAAATGACCTTCTGTCATTTGGGCGGGAGTATGTTTAAGACGATTTCTTACTTATGGACCACTAGATGGCGCTGTGCTTAACAGAAACTAGATAACGGTTGTTTGATACGAATTCCTTAAGACAGAGCCGTCTTGTCGTCATATTCGATTGGTAACCAGGTGAGTGTGCATAGTAACGGTGTAAACACACTCTCTCAAAGGTTTCCGTACCGACACGTACTAGTTTACATTTTAAACCAATATTCAATAAATCGTAGCAAAAAAGGTCGTATCTGTATTGGAAACTCACGTCGCTTAAGTCGTTTTGTTTGAACAAGACAGTTTTTCAGCGTTTATTCAAAAACCGTTTGACGTAGTTTATTCAAACCGAATATTTTTGAAAGTCTTTATTTATTTACAACCTCCCAATTTTTTTCAGAATTTTTGACCTCACTGTTTAGAACTTAAAGAGGGGGATGAACTTTTTACGACTTTCACGGCGAATATCTCACCAACGGTCGAATTAAATGGAAAAGTTTTTTAGAAACCCCTATATCATTTTTAAAGACCTATCCATAGATACCCCGCACGCCGATGTACATTGTTTTTTTCTTTTCGTCCCATACAATGTTTAGGCCCTTGGCAGACGGGTTTTCCACCGCGATACAAGTGGCAGACGAATTTATTTCTTCATAATGGTCCATAAACTATCATCTGACAAAATTTCATGCGAGAGGAAATGACTGAATTTAATTATTTTTTTTACATGTTCACGTGCTTGGCAGACGGGTATTCCACCGCCCTACAAGTGGCAGACGATTTTTTTCGTTAAGGTATTTTCTTAACTATCGTTTAAACCTAGTTTCAGTCGAGAGGAAATGACTGAATTTAATTATTTTTTTTACGTCTTTGGGAGGCTGCTGCTCCTCAACCCACCAACGGAATCGTGGCAGACGTCCACAGTAATGTTTTATTCATCTTTCTTAACCACTCTATGTAGTTTTCATGCGAGAGGAGATTGGTAATCGTGACCTGTCGTTGGCCCGCGGTCTACAAAAGAAATAGAAGGAGCAGGTGATGCAGTAGCTCTCTTTACGCTGCCTACTCAAAGCCCTGCCTGCAGGGCTCTGCTTGCAGTGCCACTGCCAAATCGTATTGTGTGTATGCATGCAGGGCCGATTTAACAGATAACACACAATACGATTTGGCAGAGGCACTGCAAGCAGGGCCCTGCAGGTAGGGCTTTGAGTAGTCAGGTCAAGATACATACATACTTAAGTACTTTGTAGATGTACGTACGTGCTGTTCAACCAAATCAAGAACGAGTGCTGATGGTTTAAATACTTTGGATAGCGTAAATAAATGTTAATAAAATTATTTCATCGTGTTATTCTTTTGGCTAGTAAGTACCTATATTCAAAAACTGAATAGATTCGTCCATTATTTATGTGGACGTCACTGGTCATCATTTATCGATATCGATATAGTTACTTCCCTATTGCGTTGTTTTGTTGGCATGACGTACTCCCGCGTTTTCTTTTTTATTGTGGTTCAAAGTGTTTGCCAAACTGTACATAAATGTCATGTGATGACAATATTGAAAATATCACTGTCATCAAAAACCTCTTAGGAGTCTTAGGCGTCAGTTACACGGTCATTATTATTACGCGATACAGTATATGCCTCTGTCACTTTCAGTCTTTCATGTAAGTGAGAGAGAGGCCAATACTGTATCGCGTGATAATATTGACCGTGTAACCGATGCCTTAGAATGTAGTGGTTAAATTCTGTTTGATCGTAAGCTTTTGGCGGTATGTATGTATGACACCGGCTGTACACTCTTGTGCGAGAGCTCTCGACTCTCGTCGTTTTTAACCATACCACAAATAGCGTTACGGTGACGTTGACACGTTTGACAACCTGTTTTGACAGCTTTTCTCAGACAAATACATAAAATACATTAGTAGTCTGTGGACAAAAGGACAAAATAGTGATTTATATCAAATATCAGTGTTCTCAAAGCGATAATTTCCACTGATCTATCATATAAAACCAGAAAATGGGTGTATCACGTAATTTCGCTGCTTTATTTTCATTATGTTTGCTTTTTATATTGTCAGTGCAAGGAGCGGATGTGTGTGTTAAGAGAACTGCATGTAGTTGCGTATTTCCTAATGGCACTGGGATAGACCTGTCGCCCTCCGCGAAGAATTCGGTCTACGAATCGAAGAAAATTTACGAGGAGAAGGCAGTAAATATTACTGAACAAACAGTATTAAGTACATACTACTACCACCCTTGCTTCGACGTGTTGATGAAAACCAATTCTACGGCGCCTAGCACTTGCAGCGTCCCTCTAGCGGTATGCTTGTCATTATATCTTTTGTTGAGTAATAATAATAGAAATAGGATATTGTGTGCGAATAGTTTGATTGCCACTTTACCGACTTTGTGAGACGAATTTAATTTTAATTTGTATTGTATTGTAATATTCAGACTTCGTGCCAAATCCCACATAGATGACTTTACTATAATTCAAACCATACAAGTTAGGCCAAAGTGGTTGTCAAATTTTTATGTTGTATCTTCTTTGTATGTTCCAGTTGTGTAGACATACACTCACCTATAATAAGACTACGCCAGAGACTTTGGTAAAACATGAAGAGCAATTTGATCTCCTGGGATCTTCAAATGTTACTGGTGGTAAAGGAGGTGTTGAGTTTGCCGAAGATGGCAGTTATATCAAGTACTTAAATACTCCATCGTAAGTGATTTCTCATCTAATGGTTATGGATTCCTGTTTTTTAAAATATTAACCTTTCACTGTTGATACATCTCACAGACATCATACCTATTATTTTGAACTATGTCACCATGTGTTACTCTAAGAACGCTTTGAGACCATGTTGATAGTTAAATGTTAAGTGACCTGTGTATGCTACTTTTAAATTCATATTGTATTGTTATCCTAATGTATACTGATACTAGGTGAGGGATGAATGTTTTATACCTAAACTTTACATTCAATGCCAGGAACCCGCCTGGCAGGAGTGGCAGGCGCTGCATAACTTCTCTCACATGCCGACAGCTCAATAGGCAGGCTGTCAATATTGGTAGGTTGCTACAATATTTTCTCGGGTAAATTCAAGATAATAAAGACATTTATGTCACACCTGGCCATAAAGCGGCAATTACCGCACGCTCCGCGCGCGGGAAATCCCACTTCCTGGCCAGGGGGTGACATAAAATTTTGTACTTAACACGGGCGGTAGTAAAGAAAGCCTCAGATCGCATATTTATCGCCCTTGCCTTCAGCTCGGGCGTCAAATACCTGCGATCTGAGACATTCTTTGTTTTACCGCCCTTGTTAAGTAATGTACTATTATTCAACTAAAATGCATTGGTACATGATATGACTCCCACATAACAATTATGGTAAAAACGTAACGTGTAGGACAATACAAATAGCTGATAGGTTTTAGTCTGGTAGTTAAAGTGTTAATGTCAGGTGTAAACCATTCATCCCTAACTAGCGAGAGTAGCAAGTATTTGTTATTTTATCATTATATTTTATCTTTAATAACCTGAGTGTCAATCAAGTAAACAGTGCCTCATTGTCAACATCAATTAAGTTATTTCTAATGAGAGCTACTGCATATTAATTAGCCACTAGAGGCGCTTGTGTAGAGTGAGTTCTCCAAAATGTCATTGTTTGTGGGTGCGCTACGCAGGTTAAAAGGGTACAAACGAGGCCACTAGGAGGATAGAATGAGGGTCGAAAATGACACACCTATGTATACCTATATACCTATTTGCTTAACACAATAAAATATAGAACCAGTTTACAAAGTATGTACATTTGAATCAAACCCATTAACATAACCAGTTACACCATTAATTAAATTCAGTTAATACGTCTTTTCGTGTTCTTTAACTTGACTTGTTTATTTGTATAATTAGTTAATTTGTATAATTGTATAATGCTATTTTTCAAAGTTTTCATCATTCTTAATGGATTTTAGTCCAAAGACAGAAATCTGCCCCTCCACAGATTTTTAGTTTATATAATGTACTTTTCATTCTTACTCACCTTTTCAACTTGTGTTTATGTTTTTGATTTTGAAATTTCTATAATGAGATTATTATACCATATAGGTATGTTTCCATAATAAACTATTATAAATAATTGCTTATTGACTTGACACTTCCAAAAAGCCCCCAAAACGGATTTTTTGTTTGACACGGACTATTGTAAAGCTTTGAATGTAATTATTAATTGTTTCTTTTTCAGATTCTCAACCGTGAATCTGATTTGTGCCGAAACTGATGATGAATTTTATGTTAGAGATTTATCAGACCCCCGAAATATTGTAAGTTATTTATTGATACTGTTTGACCAGAGTTATGCCAATTCCAAAGGAGTCACGTGCGCATTGCCGACCCTTCATACAATTATATATTTATTATTCATTATATTTTTATTTTTAATTCTATAATTATTATCAAATTAATATTGAATATTCTTGGTTCACTAAAGAATATTCTTCTAATTTTCTTTTCAGCAACTTGATTTCTTCTCAAGAAACGCGTGCCTGCGACAAATAGAATCCGGTCGGTCTGTTGGATCTACGCTGTTGATTATATTCTTCTCGTTCGTCATTTTCTACCTGGTCCTCGGAGTTTGCACGAAGAAATTCTTGATGGGAGCCACAGGAATAGAAGTTATACCAAATTTGATGTTCTGGACTGAATTACCTAATCTTGTTAAGGTAAGGACGACCGCTTTAGCTTAGTTGGTAGTGACCCTGCCTACGAAGCTGGAGGTCCCGCGTTCGAATCCCGGCCGGGGCATTTATTTGTGTGACTAGCACGAATATTTGTTCCTGGGTCTTGGAGGTTTTCTATATATTTATCTATATAAGTATGTATATAGTCGCTTAGTACCCATAGTACAAGCTTTGCTTAGTTTGGGACCAGGTTGATTTGTGTAAGATTGTCCACAAATAAAAAAAAATGTATATATAAAATATAAGGGTTGATTTACTTTATACTCAGCCCTTTATATATTGCACATCGACCTCAAGTCTGTGGGTCAGATATACTCAACAGGCTTATAATGCCCTTCGCATCCAATATAAAAATGCATTTAGGGTACTGTTGAGACTGCCGCGTTTCTGCAGCGTGTCAGCCATGTTCACCGAAGCGCGCACAGACGGCTTCGACGCCGTCTGGCGAAAGAAAACTGCCTCAATGTTAGCTAGGGTACGTGGCAGTAGCAACAGCATTCTAAATATGATAGCAAATAACTTAGATTGTCCTCTGATACGGAAACTCAGCCAGAGGACCAAATCCGTTTTTTCAATTGTATACTAACATAGGCTAAGATTAACTAACCGATTGGATCATATGAGTTGTCCGTGTCATAAATATAAATGAAAAATAATGGGACTAAAGTTATCAATTGTGTTCGAAAAGTCACGGAATTCCCCTGTGGGGCCTTGATCAGTCTCCTACCAATTATTAACTTCGACAAACCTACAATACATACAGTATGCAAGCTTCACACATTTTGTTGACACAGCAGTGCCAGCAATGTTGGCAACTGTGTAAACGGAATAAATTTACGTTTGGTTAAATTATGCTATATATAAATATGCGCGTCGTCAACACAACTATCAGACTTGTTCATGAGTGTTTGATGTTGCCTATGCACGTACTTAAGAGGAGGGGAGCTCTTTCCATACAAACTTTGTGCAGGATTTTTTTCGTTTGTGTTTGCATTAAAGTTATGATTTTTGGTCAGTATGCTTATTTTTCTGTTAGCTATTTCGTGACGTAATTTTTTTTCATTAATATTATTTTAATATTATTTTAATTTTTTTGAAATATTTGAAAATTTCCACATTACTTTCTTCGCATATCTAATATTTACATCCAAAAAAATATTACATTCGTTAGTGCCAAAACCTACGAATAAAACGTGCACAGAGTTTGTATGGAAAATGCCTTGCCACGCGACATAGGTGACACGCGAAGGAACTTAAGCGCTATGGGTAAGTATGTGTGCGTGCGCTGTCGGTACACGCGGCAATTGTTTGCGCGGGTGCGTATCGCGTGGCGCGGACGAATCGCGAGACGCGACGGTACCCGTAGCTCTAGTATAAAGTTTTTTCGAAACATTAACTAATTCGAACGCGTTTGCGTTTTGTCTCAAAATTTATGAAAACGCTCTCACCGAGTTTAAAATACGCGCGTTCATCGGTTAGCAACAAATGGTATACTCGCTGTTTTAGTTTCCACTAGTGACCACCAGAGGCGCTGTTCACGTTTTCATACCACTTTCATACATTTTGAGACAAAACGCAAACGCTTTCGAATTAGTTAATGTTTCGAATAAACTTATTGGCTATGTGCACGACAGAAGCGCCACCTAGCGTTTGAAACTTTACGGGCTAATGTCAAATTTTGACGTCTACGTATTTTGCTTATTCAAACGAAATAAATTTTATAAAAAGCTAAAAGACGAAGCTAATATCTTGGAGTCCATGGTAAGCCATCAACACGTAATAAGACACGTAATATTAGAAAATCTTCGAATAGTTTAATCGTACTTTAAGGTTATGTCACTGACTTTATTCTCTTCACTGCAGCGATCCATTTATATCTCTGATCTAATTTCCAAGGCGCTGTAGGAAAATTGTAGAATAGTACAATTACTATTCCTGCCTGTATATTTACAATTCACGACACAACAGCTTCTGTGACCCATTTCAAAATTGAATACAAATTGTATTGAATTGTAGGAAATGACAGATCAATTTTGCCTGACAAGCCCGGTATAGTTCACATTTCTGCCACGGCGTGCGCTGCGGTCGTTTTACTTACGTCACCACGTACTTCGCACATACCCAATACTAGAGCTACCGATCGTAACCCGGCCTGTCAGCCTGCGCCTGTCAGGGACGAGGTAACTGACCTCGGTGCGGAGGGTTCGTGTCCGTTCTGTATGTAATCCTATTAATACTATTATGTCTATTATACTATTCTGTGGTATTGATATAACTAGAGGTATGTTTATCATCGTTTAGTACCCGTAGTAAAGTCAGCATCAAAAGTAGTTTGGCATATGTAAGCTTCAAAAGTCTTTATAACAAGGGAATAGGAACGTTTGACCTGTTTTATATGCCAAGCTACTTTTGATGCTAACTCTACGAGCATTGCCTTAGTGTAAGGCCTGAGTGGACGCTCGAGTTAGGCGTGCAGCGGGGCGTGCATGTTAAACAATTGAAACTCATACTGGTGTCCTGAGTCGCCGCTGCACAAATAGTATGCACGCTCGCCCGCCCCGCCGAACGCTCCGCTCCGAGCGTCCACTCAGGCCTTCCACTTATGTTTTTTTTTAATACGATGACGGTGGCAAACAAGCGTACGGTTCACCTGATGGTAAGCGGACGCCGCAGCTTATAGACGCACGCAACTCCAAAAGAGTCACGTGCGCGTTGACCACCCTTTATACAATTTGAGGATTCACTGTGTTGACAGCAGAAGGGATAAAAGGTCCCTCGCTCTCAACACAGTGCATCCTCGGGAGCTCTAGCAACCTTGCTCACCTCCAGGAACACAACACTACATACCTACTTGTATAGTAAATAATGTTATTATGGCTGTGGTCTTCTGCAAGGCGGAGGTACTTCCCCAGTTGGGTTGCTCCAAATTCGAGCAAGAGATGACATTTTGCTGTGCCCTTCCTCTCTAGGACTAGGTCCATTTGTGTATGGTTTGACCCCCTAATATTAAATAAATAAATAAAAGTTTATTCAAGGAACTGCTTACAAATTAATTTATACTTTTCTTCTGCCAAACCAGAATATGGTTTGTTGGCAAACGAGGCTCCCAATAACAATATACATGTGAGCTATCAATAGAAATTAAATAGAACGCCATACATTACCCGTGACTTATAGTACCTAACCGTAACTCAAAGTAAGTAATTATCCTTTTCTCAAAAATGGCCCGCAAACCGGACGTTACTCGTTACATATTAGAAGGTAAAGTGTATAGTTTAAGGTCAGATCAAAATAAAAAAATAAAACATTGCAGGCCGCCTGCAATGTCACATATAAATTCCTTTATTTGTCGAGTTCCAAACTTTTTAAAAAGTAGAAGCAGTCATATAAAAGGAGGCACAGGTCTTATTCAGCCAATTCAGCACGTAGTTTTTTGTTGGAAACGCGACGTTTTTTTAAGTGTCTCGATTAATTTGCCTTTTTCGGTGGAAAAAAATACACTTTTCGATTCTGTTAAAAATAAATAAACGGCGGGAAAGCATGATGTGTTCGACGTTTTAAGGTTATGTATATCAAATCTTGTTCAAATTTTGTATTATTTTCCCCATTTTTGAGAAAAGCACTATATTAGCCTCGGCCGGAATGGCAATTGCAGGCTTCGTATTATAATTAAACGGACTCGCAAGCTCGTCCGCTTAAACAAATACTCAGCCTGCAATTGCCTCCTTCCCGGCCACGGCAATAATGTACTATTATATATTATGTTGTATTTATCAGGACGGTTGGGCGTTCGCTCGCAGCGGCTTCAGGCTGCCTGCACGCGGGCCCGGCCCCGCGGCCTCGCCCGACCCCAACAGTTACGACTCCATATAACAACAGCGCGACGACCCGCTGCTCGGCGGACAACTCGTCTTCATCGATTAGCACTGGTACTGGTATGGTTGAAATTCTTTTTGTTGAACGTATTTGTATTAAAAACTTATTGGATTTTGAACCTTATTGTTTGAACAGTAAAGTAGCTTTTTGAAGGAATTGCTTTGGAGCAATTCGTTCAACTGTAATGATTCTAAGTATACTATTCTTTATCCCAGGGGTCGGCAACCTTTTAGCACCCAAGGGCTACATAGTAGCTGAGAAATTTGTCGCGGGCCGCGCGTCTTAGTAATTTGTGGCCCTACCAGGCAAAAAGCAAAAGATAACACATTTGTGGGTTGTCAATAAGGAGGCTTGCGGGCCGCCCGTTGCCGACCGCTGCTTTAACCTCTCGAGCGACTTACAGATGTATTGCAAAATGATTTTCTTTCGGGAAAACTCTGATCTCAATCGGAATACGAAGCCACCTGAACTGTCAATCAATGATTGTATTAAATGAGTGACGTTTTCATGTCCATTATTTATGGAACTTTCTTGTTTAGTGTCAAATGTCAAAGTGAAAAATGTCAAAGTGTCAAAGTTACCCTTACGGCTGTAAGATGGGTACTGAAGCTAATTGAGAGAGCACGATAAATACGAACTTTTCCGATAAAGGAAAATCATTTTGCACTACATCTGTACGGTGGGTTGCACCAAACCGTTTGTAATCGTAACTGGTGTTCGTTAATATCTGTGGGGCTAGCACAACTGCCGCTGAGACGCGAGATAAAAATCTACCTGCCTCTTTCTAATCCGCGCAGTTCCAGCGAGACAGGAATGCGCCCGCATCGTGCGATAGAGTCGTATGCGAGTTTCATTACATTGCGGGTTACCGAGGTATAAATAATTCAATCGATCTATCAAACCGCGCGATGTAGTGAAAATCGCATGCGAGTCTCGCACGTGTGTAAATAAGGCCTAAGCGCTTCAGGGGCATCATTAACCACCCCTTAAATCAAATGACACAATAATAGCCTTGATTAATTCCTTTTTTTAATTCCTTACATCCTTAACTAGGTTTAAACGTTTTGCTTTTTTTGGTACTTCTTTCTCGTTTATGAAGTAATAGCAAATAACTAGGAGGAAGTTTTCGAGTCAAAAACACAAATCTTTAGGGGTCCAAATTTTTAATTATATACAATTTTTCCAAAAAAAACAAAACGTACACACTTGGTATTTAATAATATCTACAACATTTCCAAAAATCATGCAAATAGGTTCAGGATTAGGGGGTGGAAAACGTTGCGACTTTATGTATGGAAAAAATCTGCTACACAATCCTCTTAAATGGTATTTCTTTTCTCAACAGGTATGGAACCTTACAAGTTTTAAACGGAGAAAGCTACATTTCCGCAACTTAAACTGAAAATACATATAGCCAACAGACCAATACACACAACCATCACTCGCACGTGTATCCATGGGTAATTCAAGTGTTGTTGCAAAAATGAACTGCTGGTTTGTCAGATTTTGTAAACTACATTAGAATCCGCTTATAACGATTCCGCATATACCATTTTGCCGCTTTTAACGACTTCGAAATCGCCTCACGAAAGGTTTCATACCAAACGTTTTCAAAGAAAATCAGTCCGTTTTGTGCGACGTTCTGTTAGTGCGACGTAATATCACTGGACCCTTGCCTGTCGTATCCGGATTCTACTGTACTTCAGTAATGTTATTAAACTTGATCAAAAATTGTAGTAATTTAATTTTATATATGAATCTTTTGTCGTTTTTTGTGAACTCATTCTGTTAATGCCATTTATTTATGTAGATGTTTTCATTGTAATATAATATATGGAATATGTTTACGATGTGTATGTAAGAATTAACAAGGCTGATATTTAGGCATCTGAGTTGATTTGACCTTAATTGCTATTTCGGGATCTATGCAAGACGTGTATTAATTGTATTCATTTAATCCATATGAAGTGGGTCAATCAACTTTTTCTTGTTGTTATTTTGTGTCGTCAGCGAGGAAACAACAGTAACCGAGTTTCTTTGAAAAATGTTTAAGATATGGTTTTTAAACATGTTCAAAACATGACCCATGTCCAAATGGATTTATACTCATCGCTAAAATCCATGTTTCGTAGATCTAAACCCTGTAAAATCACAGTTTTAGAGTAACCCAGGAGACGTAACCATGGTAACGAGCAATAAGAAATGGTTGATCCACCCAAGTAACGAAAGATACCGTGTAATACAAGTTTGGATTGCTTCTGAAATGGGCTGAGGCGCAATTAGAGATTTATTTTTCACAGCTTTCGTCACAATCAACTTTTAATAACTTAGATAGTTTGACGAATTTAAAATTAAACAAATCGTCAGTGACACCGCTACTTTGGCGACATTATCGCGAGATGTGATTAAAATAAGTTGAATTGGGCCTCTGGTTTTATCTTCATCGCCAACTGCCTTTTATGACAGATTTATCCGATGTCGAAATGTTGCATTAAATAAACAATTGAAAAAATTACTTAAAAAATATGGTGTTATTATCGATTTGCACAAATGTGCATAACACACGTAATATAATAAATAAGTGCCAATATAAATTAGATATTTACGCTTCTGTAAATTTATAAGTATCAAGTAAAAATATTGTATTATGCTGCCTGTAGTTAAATCCTTTAAAGTGATGATATTAAAATGTAGTAAGATAATATAATATTCGGAACAATCTACTTATTCTGAACTTTTTACCTATTTTATGATATTGTATTACACTACGTACTATTTTCATATCTGTATACAAAATAAGTCTTAGCATTCTTCAATACTTTTTCCCTTGAATAGTCTTGGACCAATTAACAAGTTATTTGGATTTTATGAAACTATAATTACCTGCATGTTTTTACGTCTGTTTATTTGCATACAAATCTCCTGAAATAATAGGACAAGATTAGGTACACAAAAATAACTGATACAACTCTGAGCCGTTTGGGCGTTTTAGATAGGTTTTAAGCTGCCTACTCAAAGCCCTGCCTGCAGGGCCCTGCTTGCAGTGCCACTGCCAAATCGTATTGTGTGTATGCATGCAGGGCCGATTTAACAGATAAAAAAATCGGCCCTGCAGGCAGGGCTTTGAGTAGGCAGCTTTAACGGATTACTATATTTCGTGCACAACTGTAAAGCCCAGTGCTGTCAAATTAACGCAAGCAAAAATCTTCCTAACAGTCAGAGCTCTAAGTCGAGTTTTGCTTGCGTTCGTTTGACAGAATTTGGCCTTAGAGTTTTGTACGAACTATACTAACGGATACTACTTACTACATCAATAATCGACCGCAATAGGTTTAGGAATAGAACAGCTGTCAATTCAAATACACCTTGAATATTCCCAAACCTATCACGGTCAAATATAGATTTATATACCTACTGATTACTGAATTATTTTTATATGATCGTATTATTTCATAATTATTTTGTTGTAACTGACTGAAGTCGATTTCACAAAAATATTATATATTTTTTCTACGTAGGTACGTTTCAGCGTTTCTATAAAGTTGCATACCTGTAGATATCACTTCGATTGTACGAATAGTAAAAAAAAAAAAACAAATATATATATTATAATTATAATGTATGTACACAAACTCTTCACTCCATTTATAATTTACACACAACAATGTACAAATATTATAAAAAGAAGCATCACTGTTTGAAATCTCACCTAAATTGTTTTATATTGCACGAGTTAAGTCTCATCAAACTTCTTGTACGTATCTAAAGTTGTTTTTAAAGATACGTTTATTTTGTATTTCTACACTAAATCACTTTTGAGCATGTATAACTCATTCCTTCTCGGCTTTCAAATGAGACCCTATACAATCGCAGCTCAGAATCTACTGGTTCACTGAATCGTAATGTCGTTAAGCTTAGACCTGTGCTTAGGAGCTTATAAATATGTGTACATATTGAGTTGTGAGAGTCACGTCCCTTATTAGCTGTTAGTAATTTAGTTGTTAAAAAATAGTTTTATATTTTCCGAATTGTTTTCATTGTGTGAGACAAATTGAGTAGATATGTGTTTTTATTAGGTTGTATTTTGATACCGGCAAGAAGTTTGTTACGTCTTATAGACCCACTTTCACTAGTCACCTGATCATCTCACATGATTTGTTAAGTTTTGTTTGTATAATATCAAATGCATGAATTCTTTGTCACTCGGCGTGTTGTACTCGATGCGTTATAAGTCTTAGGGTACCCAATACAGAAAAAACTTAAGTAATAACTAAATGTGAATATTACTCTCCATTGATTTCACGAGTTTTTATGACCCCTGTGTGTCAATTAACAGAACATAAAGATGTAATACCTCGAAGTATATTATGTGACACACCTTAGGTACACAAGACCTAACACTTTAAGACCAGAGAATTGCGGCTTGAGTGACAAAGTTTTCGGTGTTAATTTCACGTGCATAATACGTATAAAGTTAGTGCGTGTGAATTCAAAAAGGCCATGGATTACATAGCCAAGTAAGTACTGTAATTTGTAAATAACTGGACGTCTCATTTCTGTGTTAGTGAGGGACAGCTCAGTTATGGCCTTTCTGAGTTCTACACGGTATATGTAGGTGTTGTAGGTATACGGAGTTGGAGTTACCCATACATACATACATAATGTAAAAGCACCAAGCATCTGATGTCTTAGGAACGCTCACTCACTTTGTTTAAACATTTAGTTCATCTCGAAATCAAGCTTTCAACCACGTATTTTGTTGTTTCTTATGTAATGCTGAACACACTTTTGGAATCATTTTAATTGATGTTCATTTCTTTCTGAAAAATATACTTAAAATGTGAAGAAAATGAAACTGTCAGTGAGCGGCATTGGCCATGTGACAATTTAGCTTAGCTTAGCTTTAGTTTTTTCTTTTTTTTTGGATGTTCCTAAGCATCTACCATATCACCAGCTTGGTAGCTTTGTCATGTAGGTATAGGTACTGGTATTTTATCTCTAGTAAAGAATAAGTGTTTCATAAACAATGTACCTACGTATTATTGTAATATAACAATAAAAGTTAATACAGTATAGGTACACTTCCAATGGGTTTTATTACAACTACAGCCTTATATAATTGTTTTAATACGTCCCTTATACTTATATTCTTTCGCACCTATCACTTATTGAAGAAAAAATCCATAGTCATAGTTTATTAAATGCTTAAGTGTCGGTAGGTACAAAGTTGCATGTCGCTGATGTATCATTACCTACCGTAATTACTTAATGGACGTCTGCTTCGATGAAAAAAATAATGCGCTCGCGCGGGTTCCTTTAGTGTCAGACTTTACATTAAAAATCCTGTTTTTATTAATTCTAAATTTTTAATAGATTAAACATGGCACTGCAGGGGGCTACATCTCAGTGGCGGCGCGTCAAAAATATTCTTAGGGAAGCCGGAAATAATTTGCCTTTCCTATTCTTCATGAGCCATAGTAAAATAACTGGACTGGTTGAAAATTAGGCAAGCCGGTGGGAATCGAGTTGTATGGACGCTCCGCCACTGCTACATCTACGTACAGTCAAGGGCACCAATATGTATTGAAATAAGGTCCAAAAATGTATACATATTTATGCCCTCGACTGTACATCTCCAGTCAGTGATTAGAATAACGACAGAGAATGCGAAATAGTACAGAGAAAAAAAAATCTTTCTATAAAAATGCCATATCGTTATTAACGTTATTTGCGTTACAACGCAGCTTACATTTTATTTATTGGACATTAACTAATAATTTAAAAATTTTGATTTAATATCTTTGCATAGCGATTCTTTTGTGAATTAAATTAGTTTTATAAATTTAAAACACTAGGTTCTAAAGTTTTAAATACATGTATAGGTATCTAAGTATTGGTAACTAATAAATTGTAACACACAGTGTAATGTAACACACATATAGGTACCTCACAGTATAACTTTAGTGCCAAATCCAGTTGCATTATATTTATATCCGAAGGATCCGCTAGCTTCCTAAGTAAAGTGTGATATTCAAAGGTTTACAGAGAATGATCAGGTAATTGAAAAAAGATGGAGCTTTCTCATAGTTATTTATTTCTTTCGAGCTTTATCATATTAACAAATTTATTTTCACCAATGTAACTATGTAAGTACTGTACTATGTGGAGCTTGACAAACATACGCCTTATATATTGAAACCATGCTGAAAAAAAAGATTAGGTATGAGAGGCTTTTCACTTGAACGCAAGACCGGGTCCGTATTATGGTCGCGCGATAGCGTGATAAACGACAAGATAAAGCATCTGAAACTTTCTATCGAGTCAGAAAGTGACAGTTGATTTATCCTGTCATTTATCACGCGACCATTAAAAACCCCCAGGGTAGAGCGGATGACGCGGCCGCTCTAGGTGCCAGGTGCCTAAGAGCGCCTAAATATCGAATGAAAAAAGAAAAGGGAAAGTCAAACTAATGTAGGTGCCTTTTCAGCCCACCGCTACACCCTGATCTAGGGCGAACCGTTGCTTGAACGTTCACGGAGGGATTATTCCCGCTGGCATAGAATAATTAATAGTACGTAGGTGACACCACCAGTAAAGGACAAAGTCTAATGATGCACATTAACTCTTATGTAAAAGAAAATAAGAGTTAATATTAATTTTTTAGACAACGGCCAATTTAAAACCGTGTAGTTATGATCTTTGAATTAGGAATGAAGTGTCCATTGCTGGTGGTTTCCTACGTAAAAGGATTTCTTCTAACATAACCGCTGTATTGTTCAATTCAACTTTATAGTTGAAAAGTGGCGTAACTTGTATTCCTCGACTTGGTACCTTGTCTACTTAACGCCTTGTGTTTCTAATAAGGTCGAGACTTTAAGAACAAAATGTTACCTTAATTTGATCAGTTATGGAATTGGTAACAATAACAAAACATATGAACCAGTATAAGTACAAGAATATAATAAGAATTAGAATTCTTAATCAAAACTGCAAGAACTCATGTCAACTTATTCAGTAAAGTTGATCCAAGCTGTTCTCAATTGGTTACGGATTTATTTACATTAAAATACTCAGATATTTGTAACTGAATGATCATTATAATTATCATTACCTTAGCAGCGTTTTCAGTCAGGCATTTGAACAAGAAAACTGCCCTTTCGCATCCCTTTTCGCCATCCTTTACGGTTTCATCGTTTACTGAAACAAATTACCAACATTATGTATAGGTTTTGTGGCTATTCTCAAAGTGTGTTATTCCGCCCAGAGATCCAGGCCTCTTAAAGAATGAACGAAGTAACACAGGCAAATACAAATCTTATGCCAATGTCTTAAGAACTTTAACATGTGGTACTTAGCTCTTTTTACAAGCTTTTATTTAACTTGCAATGTAGGTAAGTATGTTTGTCCTGGTGGAATCTTGCAACTAAATTTTCAATCGCTTGCCGGCATCCGATTGAGCTGAAATTTGGCATATTTATGTATGTTTGGTGACAATGCAATATTATGGTACCATCGAGCTGATCTGATGATAGAGACAGAAGGAGGCCAATAGCAACTTCTAAACTACACAAGATAAACCCATCGTGTTTGGGCTCATTGGAATCGTCTCCACGAGTAGTTGATGACTGTGAAAAAAAAGTACAGTCGGCATTAAAAGCTTGTAATTAATTTTTTTTTTGTCAGAAACTCATTTCAGTTTATCCTGTTCCTTGCAGCGATACCTACCCCGAACCAGGTGGTCACGAATCATTATGAAATCAGCTTTCCCTTGACCCTATTTTATAATATAGGAAAGTATTATCGCGCCACGTCTTCGAGTGATATTGTGACACATCCGAAACGCCGTAATGAAATATTTTTAAATGCCCAATAAGTCCCGTTTATTAAGTTTTAATAAAACCATACAAGAATTAATCTACCTATCTCTAGATAATTCCATACTGTTATGACGTTGAACCTTAGAAGTTCTTATTCCTGTTTGGTAAAATCTAACCTAAAAATAACGTTTTATCATCATATCATTACACTACCCTAACCTATTCTTTTGTTTTGGAGCTTTATACCTTAAGTATTACTCGGAAAGGCCATGGAAACAGTTTTACCTTACAGGATATGAAACTGACCTGACTTGCATTGATCGAATAACTTCTTGGAACTTTCAACCATTGTTTTTTCGTCCCCGTGATCTTTTTCAGCCATTGTTACAGCAGCAGCAACATCGAACATGCCTTTGCTATCCATCTGTAACGATTCGAACACTGTTTGCTTAGAACCTCATGATTTAAAGGATTGCTTGCTTCTCCGGAGTAAAAGTGTAGATCGGCTAGCTCAAAGGGACGATGCTTTAAGATACCTAAACCGTAGATCACTCTTGCATAAGTCTAGCTCAACACAGAGTTAAGTGGATACTGCGGTCGTATCAGGGGCGACTCACTCGCGTGACGTCATCGCGCCGCTCAAAGGTAACCCTTGGGGTGACTGTCAATGCGATAGAAAAGTGATGTAGCGAGTGATGCGCGTGCGATAGAAGGAGATGGCCAAGCGTAGTTAGGCACGTTGGCTTGCCTCGCGGGGATTTGTTAATAGTGAGGCTTCTGTACGTAGTAGGTACTACTCGTATTACTTATTCTGTGGTCGCATCGCATTCAATTACAGTACCTACAGGCTACGATGGTGCGCTACACGCCGCACGACCATTCAGGCAACTATATGGCTTGTGGGCAGCGGAGTTGGGAAACCTCCCCAGGTTTCCCAACTCCGCTTCCCACCAGCCATAGTGGCCCCCGCCTATGATGATCGCGTCATAGCATAATAAACGACAAGATAAAGCATCTATCGCTTTCTGATACCACTCGCTAGAAAGTGACAGGTGACAGTGACAGGTCACGCGACCATCAATTACCATCATGAAACTGCATGCGGCGTAAGAGAGACCTATGCTCGGCATATAGACGTAGGTTAATATAATACCTCTTTAACGTACCCAAGTCGCCTTCCTATAAACGCAAGCCATCAAGCACCTCGCATTCTCACTGTCTGGCATCTTATGTTGATGCAGCATTATCATCTCTTCCGACGTGACTGGATGGTCCTTGCTACATTGCACACCCAGTTTCATGAAGTACTTCTTCACATCGGCCTCGGACTTGCTCTGAAATGAGAGTTACAGGGTGACTGCGCTTACGCTCTTCGTTTTTATACTACGATGGTGGCAATTAGTGACAAACAAGCATACGACCCGTCATATGGACGAACAATATCTCTGGAAGAGGTTGCCGAGCCGAGCCGTGCGAGAGTTCAGGGGTTCTTTGTATCTGTACCTAATAGATAATTTTGCAAATTTTTAAAGAGAATGTCCCTGTTTCGGTATAGTAAGACCGTGGCAAAGAAAGTAAACCAATGTATATTATTAATTATAATTAGACTGCTTACTTACATAGGATAGCCCCACTACGCAGCAACATAATATAAACTGAAACAACTTTGACATTTTACTGAACAATGTAAACCTGCTATGGCATTTGTTTTTGGGATCAAGTGGTATTTAAATGTACCGGACCGGATGTATCTACTAATACATCCGGTTATTTATGGAAACAGATAACATTTTTTGAATGAAATAATTGTTATTTAGTTGATATCATCGTATTCACCGCACTTTTTCCGCTAAGTACCTAATGGATTTTTTTGGCAAATTTCAATATAGTCCTAATTTCAATCTATTTTTTATTTTTTTTTAATTTTTTAAAATGGGATTGCTCTTAATTAGGAAGTTATATTTATAATTCCATCTATAGGTATGAGATTTTAGGATTAGGTAAAAATACAATAATTTTATTAGGCTTTTAAGTATTGTTTGATTAGGCTGTGTTGAAAATGGAAAATAAATAGGTACTCATCAATTTCTTTTGTTGAAAAAATGACAAGTAGATAATTAAGAAAGAAGAACGAAGAGTTTTTGAGTAAGGATAGTAGGAGAGAAAAGTTGTTTATTGAAGACAATTAGAAATAGAAGAGGCATGATGATGGGAGACCTGATACGGCACGACAGCTTCTTAGAGGGCAAAATTGAAGGCAGGTGAGGAAGAGGAAGACCTAGACTGCCTTACTTTTAACCAAGTGAGGGAGAGAGTTTCTGTCGGGTCGTTTGGGGAAGTCAAGAACTGGTAAATAACAGATTTATTTATCGTGTGGCAATTATTTCGAACCGTGAGATCTTCAGGAAGACAGTACGGGGTGCCAGACTGCCAGATAAGAGTGGCGGTTACTCCAGAGTCCATTGACTTAGTTAGAGCTCTTAAGTTTTGATGATAATGAGGTATATATTAAATAAATAAATAAATAAATAAATATTTGTGGACAATCTTACACAAATCAACCTAGTCCCAAACTAAGCAAAGCTTGTATGAGGTATATATTATATTTTGATACGGACAAACGAGTCGAGCGACATATGATCGAGGCGAATCTGCGCGAACTCCGAATCGGCAATAATTGGCAAGAGAGCGCAGAATCGTAAAAAGTGTTGAACTCTCGTGTCCTGCGCCCGTAGCACATGTTGCGCTCGAGATTATCTCGACTTATCTCGAGCTACGCGTCTTTTTCTGATTTGCGCTGTTAGAAAGTGACGGATAGCTCGAGATACGCCGACATACTATCGAGCGCAACACGTGCTAGGCCTACTGGGCTAAGATTCTTTTGGGTCGCTGTGTCAACGGATTAAGTAACTAAGTAAATAACAATATCCCAGAGTAATTACTTATTAAGTACTTAAGTTCACCGAACATGGAAGCACCACACACACACACGCACATATCCGACGACGGAAGTGGTCAGTTAATGAGCCAAATTCAATTCATGTCATAAAAAAATGTAAAAACATTGTGACGTAAACTTATTGACGGCAATTGTACAGTCTGTTACCAAAACTCCATTAACCTTCATCTCTACATTGTTGTGTAGGTTAGTTCCGAATCGTTAGCTTTGTGCAGGTAATTTTTCTAATGACGGGGTACCTAAGTATTGTTGATGTGCGTATCTATTTCCTATGACCTTCTGGGAGCCGATTTTTGAGTGTCGAACGCTCGACTTTTCACTCGTTAAGTATCTGTCAAAAAACTATGATGATTTGACAGATGTAGAGTGAAAAGTCGAGCGTTCGAAACTCAAATATCAGCCCCCTGGTTCCCATTTTATTTTATTTTATTTACCTAACTAGAATTTATTCTATTAAACAATACAAAACGAAATAACATTAAAATGGCACTTAAAACCAAGACTAAAAACGCTACCCCAACTAAAATTAAAATTGAGCTAAGAACGAATCTAAAAACGGCTCCTGTATATTGTGCCGAAGATGCTGGCAGCATTATTTCGCTGAATAGCTATTATGTAGGTACTTATTCACTGTGTGAGGTAGCTGCCAGCTCTTCGGCCACCAGTATGGCTAGCACATGATGGCATTGAGAGTATCTCGGCTTATCTCGAGCTATGCGTGTTTTTTTTGATAGGTGCTGTTAGAAAGTGACGGATAGCTCGAGATAGCCGACAAACTGACGTTGCCATCATGTGCTAGCCATAGAGGTGGACGTGCTTATAGATGCGCCTCTTAGAGAGGCTCTGAGGCCTCACGGTTCACGGGTCTCAACACCGAAAGGAAAAATAATTTTTGGAGCCGAGCCCACTATATATTTTACCACTTTATACTTTCCTACCTTTCCATACAGGTAACAAATGAGAATACTTAACTGTTATTAATTAATTGATACCTTTTTTTTTTTTTTTTTGTACGGGGGGAAAATCCGTTATGGATACCTCCGCACCGCGGGGGCAGCGCGCAGGTTATGTCGGACTTGCACCGACTAAAAACCCCCCGATTGTCCTCCTCGACCCATTTCGGACGGCTCCGGGATCTCCTATGGAACGCTCCAGTGAATTAATTGATACCTATGAACACTTGTGTGTCGGAGGCCAAGACTCATTTTGGGTCGTCGTGCCAGCCCAGTTAGTTATGAACACTTAACTAATGTTTTTTTGCTGCCGCTGGACACGGAAATACTCTAACAGTCAAAAGGACCGTCCCGGATCGTAGCCGGCCCAAATGTCCCAAAGGTCATGTCAAATACTTAGAGTGCTTATATTTATTTCGATGTTTCTGCCAGATAAGAACGGAGAAAAATAAAACGCAATCATCAGTACTTACAATAATCTTTATTATTAAGGGAAGTAAAATATTTCAGGGTTCTGGTTGTAGATGCATTTGGTTACATAAAATGAGGCTTCGCAAATATCTTTGTAGGCGTCCGCTGGAATGAAAATGGGATTTTACAGAAATCAAAAGAGTGGTAGGGTTCGGTTTCTACAGTCCCCAACTCCCCAGTAGGGTAGTTAATTGCACAATGTTTTTTTTAAGGTAAGAAGAAAATATAGAACAAGTTATCACTACTGTGGCTTTAAAGGCCGGCCATAAAATCGATGATAGAACCGGGAAAATCCAGGGAAAACCTCCGACACGACCACGGGGCCAATAATAAGTAAAATAAAAATTGGCGCTCCAGTGAGATTGTTTGAGCCGTTTCAACCGGCTAACCGACACAATAAATTTTAAAGTAATCATTGTGATGATACATATAAATATTGGAAGAGTCTAATAGATACTCACGAACTTTTTTGCAGGCAGTTAGAGCAGCTTTCGCGGGTTCTTTGATCTCCTCAGGTAAAAGCATGTCTGACTGCTTCATCGCGGCGTCGTAGCTCAATTTTCCATTTTTAACCTGTATCAGCAGTCTTTTCTATAGTGTCCGCAAGATATACTACTATAAATAGTAATAATTTCTATGTCAAATGGAGTAAAATGGGACATTGAAGGGTTACTTGAGACAGTTGAGACACCTGTTTTTACCAGGTCCTTTAGGCCCGGTTTTATAAAGATCCGTTAGACCTCATGTCGGTATGTAATGTCAAAAAATGTACCTTCAGTAACTCATTACTGAAATTTGATCTGACATTTGGTCTAACGGATCTTTATAAAACCCGGCCTTATAATACCATTTCCTAGTTAACTTACTGTTCCAGCCATTTTCATGACGCAAGCCATGTAACACATGACTTCTTTTTCCGCGATAAACTCGCCTTTGGCTATAGGATCAATTTTATCTGGAAAATATAAAATTAAGTTATTCAATTATTTGTTATTTTTACTGAAGCAGGTATTCTACCTAACGGAATTATATTTCACGTGAATGATCACGTTAATGGACCTAGAAATAGGATGCAAGACCACGCCACACACTGAGCGAAAAAAATACTAATTATTAGTAAGTTTTAGTGAATCCCAAGACAAGGAGATTATATACTAACGGCTACAAAACAGTTTGATAGTAATTAGTAGTTACAAGGACAAATTTTTTGGTATTAGTAAATAACTACTATTATCAAAAACTGTTTTGTAACCGTTAGTATATAATCACCTTGTCCTGGGATTCACTAAAACTTACTAATAATTAGTATTTTTTTTCGCTCAGTGCAGTGACACCGGAGGTAGGTCAACTCAAGAGGAAACCTTGCAACTTTTACTGAGGTCATGTTAGGCTGGTTATGTTCCTCTTGAGTTGACCTACCTTCGGTGTCAGTGTGGCGTGGTAGATATGGGACTGTATAAGTTCTCTCTTGTATACTCGTTTGCGAATTCAATGGCTTTTGAGTCTATTAAAGGCCCCAGGCAATTTATGTGCGAGGAATGAGTCTTTCCCATCACGTGGTTAAACCCAACCAACATTATAAATATTCTCCTGTGTATACCTCGAAGCTTTATTTTACGAGTAGAGGAGAATCATTCTTGTGGATTCTCGACCAACTTTATGCCGTGGGCCCGTTTCATTTTCCCTGTCTTACTGCCACCATATTGTTGAGCCGTTGCCAAAAATATTACACCGCTTTAGGTGCACTAATGTATAAAAAATTGATTCATATTGGGTATGCAGTGCTTCCTTATTCTTTGGTTGTCCAATTTGCATACGTGGATACTTGTAATGCTTTTTGTAGAACGAATTATCCTTCTCTTTGTGCCTTCTAAACAAAAGCACTTGTCTTTCATTGTTAAGCGTAATCACTAATTGATACTGTAAACTAAACGAAGTAAACGTTAACACTTTCAGCCAAAAGACGGCTTTACGTACAAGGAAAAAAACCGGCCAAGTGCGTGTCGGGCCACGCGCAAGGTAGGGTTCCGTAGTCGTCCACCCGTTACATTATTTGGACTAAAAAGTTTGCAAACTTATATTTACTATGTTTTTGAAAGAATTAACAACATTATCTAAGGTATCAATGGAAATTGTACGAAAGTTTGCTTTTGCAAAGTACATTTCTGAAGTTCGACTATTACTCGTTAACTAGTAATGTCTACTTAGCTATGATAGTTTTCCTTTTAAATTCATCGTATATACTACTACCATGATTTTTTTCACATGCCTAGTAGCCACCGTTTAGCTGGCAGGGGGGGGAGACACTTGACCATAGCAAAAATTATCACTTCAAAGCTTAATATCACGCTAACCAATTCTTTAATCAAAAAATGCTTTTAGAAACCTTATAATATTTTTAAAAGAGCTATCCAACGATACCCCACACGATGGGGTTTGGCAGAAAAAAAAATTGCACCACCACTTTACATGTAGGGGAGGTACCCTAAAAAAATTTTTTTTTCAAGATTTTATTCTACCGTTTTGTCGGCGTCATTGATATGTATACTCATGCCAAATTACAGCTTTCTAGCATTAACGGTTACTGAGAAAAACGGGGGTCGGACGGACGGACGGACGGACGGACGGACGGACGGACGGACGGACATGGCGAAACTATAAGGGTTCCTTGTTTACTACGGAACCCTAAAAAGGTTCACATATAAAAAATACGACCTATCAGTGTTGACCTTCATCTGTTATTACTGTACCTACACAATACTTAGTGTTAGGTACTTAAAAACTTAAATAATTATCCCTATCTACACTGCTTAATGTACTCACCATCTGCAACATTATTTTTTGGTTGGCAAGTTTTACGTATCGTTTTTCCGGTAGCTCTCATCTGCTTCATGGTCATCTGTTGGGAAAAATAAACATAAGGCATAATTTATTTGTAATTACACATTACAAATAAAAATATTCCATAAATTATTTCATCATAAATTATTCATAGGTTCCATATTTAGCTTACTTACTAAAAAAATAAATTAAATTGTTTACCTAAGTGTTCAAATAAGCAGATGATGATGCCAATGCTAATAAGGATGAAAATGCAGTGTATAACGTGAGTGTTGTGATGTTTGAAAATAATTTAGGTAGTAGTAGTAGTAGGAGGTAATTTTCTTCCTTTGAATTCGTTGTTAGAATCAAAAGTATACTGACGAGCAAAAATAACGGGTATACTTTCTATGGAACTTCCATACAAAGTGTACCCGTTATTTTTGCTCGTCAGTATAGTATACAAATACATGTAGGTACCTACTTGTAGCACTTATGGACAAATTCACGATTATTAAAAATAGATCTCTACTTACTTACTATAAGATACTTAATACTCGTAAGTACCTATTACATACAAATGGGTTAAAATGGGACACGCAGTTTGTACTGTAGATACTTATATCTGCCTATACCTAATTTAACACGCAAGTTGAATGTGGGACTATTCTTACAGACAAACACGTACTAATTCCTGGTCAGGTGTCTCAAGTATCCCTTGCATACCCCAATTGACCATAATGTAGGTACTTAGTTATATACTAGTGCAGTTAGGATGCGAATGATCTTGTTATCAACGAATAACATATAAATTAATTAATATTCTCACCGCATCACAAAACGCCAATAAAAAAAGAAATTTGACGATTAAAACTAGCATCATAGTTCGTTTCTGGGAACTCGGCTCGAAACTGGCATGACGACTTTCTGTGGAAACTTAGATTGACGCTGCCCGCTTTATAATGACTTTTGTTAATTGTACAGTGATGCCTATACGACGATACTTGACACTTAATCAAGTTGTGGCCATGATTTAACAAAAACTTGGGACAATATTGAAAAAGTATATACATATATGTAATATGAGCTCGCTTCACCGTCGGCCTCATCTTTGCCCCCTGGCCAGCATCCTGAGCAATTATTAGCATAAGTAGGTACCTATGTTTGCATTTTTTCCGTATGTTCCAATAGGGTTGTTGACTCCAAATTTATACTTCAAAATAAATAAGTTATTTTTTTTTAAATCGTGAAAATTCTATTTAAATATGTCAATAAATAACAAAGCTACAACGGTTTCAATATTGCTAGTAAGAGAGAGAAAGCGCTCGAGGTCAGTGACGTCACGGACCTCGAGCGCCATGTAAATGACGATCGTTACAATACAAAGGTACGTTTTTCGGAAAAGGGACAGAAAATGTTCGCTTCTTTTCGCCATTTGATAAAGAATTTCATCCTTATTCGAGAAAATTTTAATTGATTTATTTTCTTACTTGCTATTTATGTATTGGACATTAATTTAAGCACATTCAATTTGATTTAAACCTTAATTTTAAGGTATTATAAGTAAATATTAAGGTTGAAATTTTAACTACACGCATGTGGTCGACAAAACGTACTATGCCTGGAAAAATCGATGTGTGATGTTGAGTATGAGATCCTGGAGTCCCGCGCATGAGAGCGTACGAGTAGAGTGGAGTTTTTAGTCGATAGAAATACCACATATTATAACCCAGTCGTTCCCCGACGTCTGGATACCTGGTCCGCAGATTTCTCAGCGTATAAAAAATCGGAATCGATTCAACCCATTGCAATCGTTACGCGTCAGTCGAGACATTGTCTCTGTCGATCTGATATCCTCTCATCAAGGTGTTTTTTAATTATAAAATTGGGATTGCTCTTGGCCAGCATCAATCATCTGGTTTATCTAGATGAATTTTTGCCATTTCTCATGACAAAAAGAATCCTCCTCATAGAATTTTTTAGAATTTTTTGGTCATTCCTTGGAACTCTTTTGTTTTTATCTCGACTAGGTATAGGTACTCAACGAATAGATATCATCGCACCTAACATTGTCTCTGATGTAAGGTGCTAGTTTTGTCATCCTATTCGCACTGTTAACGAAACCAATGGTTAAGTAATTAAGAAGATACCGTGCGCTTCCCTATTCGTTGTTTCTCATCATTACCCTAACACCCTACGCATTTAAGTGCCTTCCATTTATAGTAGACAAAATATAATTTGCATCGATTCTCTTCACCTTCACCGATAATCTTTGTAAGTATCCTCATAAGTATCATAATTATAATGTTGTAGAATTCATTTACACGTAGTAATTTTTATTATTGCTAAAAAAGGGCAAAATGTGCATCGTGTATTCATACGGGTCCTAAAACGGCTTTGCCTTAACGATTTCGTTGAGAACAAAATCAACAGATACAAATGGTGTCGTTGAGATACAAATATCACGTCACCTAGGTATAATAATATGAATGTTAATATGAATGTGTTTAGTAGCTGAAATAATCCTTTGATTGACCGAGTAAAACGAGGTCTCTGTTTTAGCTTCGACAAAAATGCTTTCGTATGTCCGGCCGGATTTTTGTATGTCCTCCTCTACAGGTCGCATTTATCAACCGATTTTCGTGAAATTTTGTGAGCAGGTTCGGTAACTACATAGAATTTTTTTTGTCGAGTCACTTTTTGGAAATTCAAAAAAACAAACATTGTATCAATGATTTCGTGTTTTTCTGCGGTCGTTTTTTCCTCTACAGGTCGCATTTCTCAACCGATTCTCGTGAAATTTTGTGAGCAGGTTCCATGACTACATATAATTTATTTGTAGAGTAAATTTTTGTAAATTAAAAAAAATAATTTTTTACGTCGTTGGCTGATCTCCTCTACAGGTCGCATTTATCAACCGATTTTCGTGAAATTTTGCGAGCAGGTTTGATAACTATATAGAATTTTTTTGTCGAGTCACTTTTTTGAAATTCGAAAAAACAAACTTTGTATCAATGATTTCGTATTTTTCTGCGGCCGTTTTTTCCTCTACAGGTCGCATTTCTCAACCGATTCTCGTGAAGTTTTGTGAACAGGTTTTATGATTACATAGAATTTTTTAGGCAAGTAAATTTTTGTAATTTTTTTATTTTTTTTATTTTATTCATTGGTTTGTTCTCCTCTACAGGTCGCATTTATCAACCGATTTTCGTGAAATTTTGTGAGCAGGTGCGGTAATTCAATAGAATTTTTTTATCGAGTCACTTTTTCAAAATTAAAAAAAAAAATTTTTATCAATTATTTTGTGTTTCTGCGGCCGAATTTCGATGTGTTCACCTCTAAGGGTCGCATTTCACAACAGATTCTCGTGAAGTATTGTGAGCACGTTCTTTGATTACATCGAATATTTTTGTCGAGTAATCTATAAAAAATTCTATGGTTTGTCCTCCTCTACAGCAGCGGCAACAGGCGGCCCGCGAGCCTCCCTGGCTTTATTGTTTGTAAAGGTAAAATTTGAAATTCTCAACATCGTGAAAGCGTCTGTATCGCCAACCACGAATATTTTCACAGTTGGTCAGGACGAGATATGTATTGTAAGTATATATTTTACAATTAAATCTATCTAAATTTTTTTCAAAAATTTCGCGCTCGCCGTGTTTGCGTTAGACAGTACCTATGAAGTATTTTCCACACCTGCATCTTAATGTTCAAAAAATTTCGCGCTCGCTGCGCTCGCGTTTGCGTCTACATGACTTGATGTGTATGAAGTATTTTCCAGACCTGCATAATAATATTCGCAAAATTTCGCGCTCGCTACGCTCGCGTTTTCAACGAGATTTGTTATGACTTGATGCGTATGAAGTATTTGCCGCATTTGAATCCGTGTTCGAAAAATTTCGCGCTCGCGTTTACATCTACATAACTTGATGCGTATGCGTATGAAGTTTTTTCCGCACCTGCATCATAATGTTCGAAAAATTTCGCGCTGGCTACGCTCGCATTTTCATCTAGATGTGTTATGACTTGATGCGTATGAAGTATTTGCCGCATTTGCATCAGTGTTCGAAAAATTTCGCGCTCGCGTTTTCATCTAGGTGTGTTATGACTTTATGACCCGTCCCCCCCTTAAAGTTTCTATATCTGCTATTCTATATGCTTGCATTTATCGAATGAATCGCGAAATTACGATGCGGTTGAAATGCGAATTATCTGGGTTTGGTAAGGAAACTAGCTGGTTTATCTGTGAAAAGTCGGTTTTTTCGTCTTTCTCGTTTTTCACGTAAAAAGGGGTGCGAATTTTTACTACGTTACTGTCGCGTACGGCGTACCAATTTGTTTCGAGTTGATATCAACAGACAGTGATCATTATTATCATCTGCGGCCCGCGAAGATTTTTTAGCTACTATGTGGCCCGTGGGTGCTAAAAGGTTGCCGACCCCTGCTCTACAGGTTCGATATCTAACATAGTTTTGGAAATAAAAAAAAACATACACGAGGTCTACAGCTCACAGAGCCACTAGTAGTCATGGGGGGTCACAGGGTAAAAGTTTAGTCTTTGTTACTAGGTTAAGTGGGATAGGTACAAGTACATGTATGAGACAGGGGTAGATATAGGAGGCCCGTCTACTACAGGAAAGTTGGTACCCAAGCGCTGTAAATGACAGACCAACTATTGGTTGCCGTAAAACCTTAACGCATTCACTGCCACCAACGCATATATGCGTTTCCGTTACTTTCACCCAGTGCCTTGAACGCACAGACGCGTTCTTAATATTTAGTGACTTTCACCCTGTGCCTTAGACTTAGAATAGTCGGTTGAACTCACATACTGTGCGTTTGGGACACACAGCAAAGTGCGGCACCTGCCGAATATCCAGGAAAAGATGGTGGCAGTGAATACGTTAATGTGGCACAAGTGGTGCATTATAGCAGGCATATACGCTTATGGTATGACGTGGTCTTGATTCTCTAAGTAGTACTTGTAGTTCAATGAGACCCCTCCCCTGTTATCACTGTCATATAACATGTCAGACAACGCGAACATCCTCTATATAAATAGCAGCAATGCATATTTTTCTCAAGGATTGTGTATTCAAAATGAATAGGCAAGCATTCGAGTTGTTGAGTTTTTTTACATGTTTTTTGCTCTTCAATGTTACTTATGCGGTAAGCTATTGGGAATATAAATGACTATTAAGTACTTAGTTTTTTTGTGGGTCTGCCTTTGTAAGTATAGATAGGTACAGTCAACTAATTAGATTTCTGGGCCACTTCGTACCTCAGTGGCGGCGAGTCAAAAATATTGTTAGGGAAGCCGGAAATAATTTGCCTTTCTTATTCTTCATGAGCCGTAGTAAAAGAACTGGACTGGCTGAAGATTAGGCAAGCCAGTGGGAATCGAGTTGTATGGACGCACCGCCACTGGTACCTTGTCAGAGTGACATTTTAATATAAGATCTCTAGCGGACACCCAGATATCAAATTGGTTGACCGTACCCATGCCGTAGACGTTCTACTTAGAGCGTAAAAGTAGATCTTTTGAGGTATGTTTTTTCAACTCATTTTTTATTATGTGACTAAACTGCCAACGTACGTGTGTGTACAACGCAAATAATTCTAAATAATGTTTTTTATTAATTTTTACCTCTTATGATGTGGTGCTCGATAACTCGGCATTTTTGGCCCAGGAAAGCAGTATCGATCGCATCACATTTATCAATTATCAATGTACTTACCTACGGTAAACGAAACAGAAACATGCACGTGGGTGTTTTTTTATTCCTTATTGTCATGGAGTCAAGATCGAGATCTAAGTTTAAATTAAATGAAATTCAAAGTTTAAACTTCTTTAATGAATTTCATTTCTCTGAGATTTAAATGTGGATCGGTTGTCCTCATAGATAGGCCACATGGGTATTCAGTTTCAATCAATTTGATGAAACATAAACCCATTCACAAAAACTGGTCCAAGTCACATAAAGCTTCGCAATATAAAAACAATATTAGGTAACTAGTTAGGTAGGTACCGTTTTTTATCTAATATTACATAGCAATAAGGCCCTCTTATGTTGATGACCTTTTTTGTAATGATAAGCAATCATTCATCAGCCGTATTTATAATGGCAACCGTAATTATTTAACTGACAATTTATTTTGTAGAACGAGAGTCATATTAATTAGGTAATCCGTCGACTGGTGAGACGTTCGCTTTTGAAATTTTCATTTCATTTTATATTCATTCGGACCGTGATGACCCAGTTTCGCCAGCCGAAGCCATGGACGGCATTAGCTGATTATTGTTTACCGAAATGGATCAAGTTACCTTCAGAAATATACATATTTAAAAGTAGGTATATAAAAATAACCACTTTTTAGGGCACAGTAACAATATACAAAGATCTTGGAGGTTGGTTCGGAACCCTAAATGTGCGAATTCTGACTCGCACTTGGCCGGTTTTATTTTCAGTACCTAGGTAACCTCGTGGTCGATGCTAAATAGATACGTAACTATACCTATGACTTTTTTTATGGTTGTACCGGAAATGGCAGTTGCTTTATTTAAAGTACTAGCTTTTGCCCGCGACTTCGTCTGCGTAGAACTCGGTCATCACGTTAGAATGTTATTTCCCTGGCTAGATGCTGGCCAAGAGCAATCCCATTATTAATAAAAAAAAAATTCTTCTATTTCTTGCGCTTACCTAGTTATCTCTCTTCCATTCTAACTTAAACCCCGTTAAGGGATGATTTCCGGGATAAAAGTATCCTATGTCCTTCCCTAGGACTCAAACTATATCCATACCAAATTTCATCTAAGACAGAGTTACTTTCGCATGTATAACCCGCCCCGGTTTCGCACGGGTAGTCCAGTTTTAAACAACAACAAATAACAACAAATACCTACTCTTTATTGCACACCTCAATTAAAGGACACAGATCAGGATCACAGGGAGAGGATTTTTTATGATTTAAATTTATTTATCTAAGCTTTTTCCCGCGACTTCATTCGCGTGAATATCCATATCAACTTCTACACCGGCTGTCTCGCCAAACATTGCGCACGCCGGCTCAATGCGCCCACATGAAACACATGACAGAGGACAAAATATATATTAAGAAGGAAGTAGATGAATTTTTCGGATATTCTGATACGGGCGTGGAAAATACTTCATACGAATTAAGTAATGAAGATGAAAACGCGAGCGCAGCGAGCGCGAATTCTTTCAAACATTACGATGCAGGTGTGCAAAAGACTTCATACGCACCAAGTAATGTAGATGAAAACGCGAGCGTAGCGAGCGCAAAATGAAAAAAAAAGAACATTGTGATGCAGGTGCGGAAAATACTTCATACGCATCAAGTAATGAAGATAAAATCGCAAGCGTAGTGAGTGCGAAATGTTTCGAACATTATGATGCAGGCACGGAAAAGATTTCACACGCATCAACTAATGTAGATGAAAACGCGAGCGTGGGGCGCGCGAAAATTTTCGAACATTATGATGTAGGTGCGGAAAATACTTTATACTCATCAAGTAATGTAGTTGAAAACGCGAGCGCAGCGAGCGCAAAATTTTTGAACATTAATATGCAGGTGCGGAAAATACTTCATACGCATCAAGAAATGAAGAAAATCGCGAGCGTAGTGAGCGCGAAATGTTTTGATGCAGGTGAGGAAAATACTTCATACGCATCAACTATAATGTCGATGAAAACGCGAGCGTAGGGCGCGCGAAAATTATCGAACATTATGACGTAGGTGCGGAAAATACTCATCAAGTAATGTAGATGAAAACGCGAGCGCAGCGAGCGCGAAATTTTTCGAACATTCTGATGCAGGTGCCGAAAAGACTTCATACGCATCAACTATAATGTAGATGAAAACGCGAGCGTACGGCGCGCGAAAATTTTCGAACATTATGATGTAGGTGCGGAAAATGCTCATCAAGTAATGTAGAAGAAAACGCGAGCGCAGCGAGCGCGTAATTTTTCGAACATTATGATGCAGGTGCGGGAAATACTTCATACTCATCAAGTAATGTGTATGAAAACGCGAGCGTAGCGAGCGCGAAATATTTCGAACATTATGATGCCGGTGCGGAAAATAATTCATACGCATCAAGTCATGCAGATGAAAACGCGAGCGTAGCGAACGCGAAATTTTTACGAACATTATGATGCAGGTGCGGAAAAGACTTCAAACGCATCAAGTAATGTAGATGAAAAAGCGAGCGTAGCGTGCGCTAAAGTTTTTGAACATTATGATGTAGGTGCGGAAAATGCTCATCAAGTAATGTAGAAGAAAACGCGAACGCAGCGAGCGCGAAATTTTTCGAACATTATGATGCAATTGCGGAAAATACTTCATACTCATCAAGTAATGTGTATGAAAACGCGAGCGTAGTGAGCGCGAAATGTTTCGAACATTATGATGCAGGTGCGGGAAATACTTCATACTCATCAAGTAATGTGTATGAAAACGCGAGCGTAGCGAGCGCGAAATATTTCGAACATTATGATGCCGGTGCGGAAAATAATTCATACGCATCAAGTCATGCAGATGAAAACGCGAGCGTAGCGAACGCGAAATTTTTACGAACATTATGATGCAGGTGCGGAAAAGACTTCAAACGCATCAAGTAATGTAGATGAAAAAGCGAGCGTAGCGTGCGCTAAAGTTTTTGAACATTATGATGTAGGTGCGGAAAATGCTCATCAAGTAATGTAGAAGAAAACGCGAACGCAGCGAGCGCGAAATTTTTCGAACATTATGATGCAGGTGCGGAAAATACTTCACACTCATCAAGTCATGCAGATGAAAACGCGAGCGTAGCGAACGCGAAATTTCTACGAACATTATGATGCAGGTGCGGAAAAGACTTCAAACGCATCTGTAATTTAGATGAAAAAGCGAGCGTAGCGGGCGCTAAAATTTTCTGACATTATGGTGCAGGTGCGGAAAATACTTCATTCTCATGAAGTTATGCACATGAAAACGCGAGCCCAGCGAGCGCGAAATTTTTCGAACATTATGATGCAGTTACGGAAAATAATTCCTACGCGTCAAGTAATGTAGATAAAAAATCGATTGCGAAATAATTCGATCATTATGATGCAGGTACGGAAAATACTTCATACGCATCAAGCAATGTAGATGAAAACGCGAGCGCAGCGAGCGCGAAATATTGAACAAAAAAAATTTGTTGACCTATCAAGTGGCTTTGTAAAGAGGTAGTTGAATAGATATTTTTTTGTTCATTAATTATTGGAATAACTTTCAAAGTTCAAAGTGCTTTATTGTAAAACATAGGTATAACTGAATACCTACTTTCTTTCGAAGATTGAGTAGAGGCCTAGGTTGATAGCGCACCCACCCTGGTTGTTTCTGAGAGGTATGTGATTTTCTGAGAGTTGTTTTTAGGGTTCCGAACCCGAAGGGTCCAAACGGAACCCTATTGGTGACGCCCAGATGTCCGTCCGTCGTCTGTCGCACAGGTTTTACAGCCAAACTGTTGGAGCTACAGGTTTCAAATTTACACAGTATAAGCATCTTGTTGGCCCAAAGCAAAAATTTTAATGTTTTTAAGGGGAGCTTCCATACAGCCAAAGGGGGGCGCGAAATTTTTTTTTATCCTACCCTATCGAGTGGGGTATCGTTGTTTAGAACTCATTGAGTAGATACTTACTACATTTTTATTGAAAAAAATATTGGAAAACAAAGGAATGAGAAGCCAACAAAGTCAGCTTTTTTTACGAAATTTTGTTCCGATTAATTTTTTAACTTCTCAAACACCTAAAAACTTAAAATTTGGTAATAATGATTGTTATTACGTATATTTTACCAACAAATACTAATATATTGATAAATTAGTTTTTTTTCTTTGAAATTTCCTTATTTTTCCTATAAAAACCAACTTAACTTTGCGGTCGGTTCGGAATCCTAAATGTGCGAAGTCCGACTCGCATTTGGCCGGTTTTTTTGCTTCGAATCCGCCTGTGACTTTCGAATTTGGTCATACTTGATGTTTATTTTTACGTAGGTTATGTATGTTTTAATAACGAATACCAATATACCCTAAATTTATGTCTGTTACGCGCTGAACGTATTTTATACATTTTGCTGACGGGAAACGCAACTAATCGGCACCTCGAAGAACCTCAAAGATGACACCCATATCGATTATTAAGAAAAAGTAAATAAGTAAATGTCCGCCATCTTCGATTTGAAAATGGATAAGTACTATCATTCTTGTAATGAGCACTTCAAAAAACAATATTCTATACAAAATTCGCATACTTAATATATAGGTAGTACATGTCGCAAGTGCTACCATGCAACCGAGAGCCCGCCGCTCTGCGTAGGTAAGGTACCCTCCATCGAAAACAAAAAAAAACCGAGGTTGCGTAGTAAGGTTGTGAATATTGATAGCGACTGACTGACCAACATAATTAGATCTCTCATTTCAAACAGTTAATATGGTTTGAGGGACTTTTGTATTTTCGTCTATAGCCTTGAGAGGCAGAGGTATTGTTATTTCACCCCCCATTTTTTCAAATACTATCTGTATATTATACAATGTTTGAATGAGGTTCTATTTACTTTGCGTCCATGTATATACTTACCAACTTTCAAGCCTGTAAATCATGAACTGAAAGACTTCTCATACAAAGTTTAACCCCTCTTTTCACCCCCTTTCATCCCTAACCTATATGATTTTTATAGCCTATAACCTGGCCGAAGATCCAATAAACATATTAGTGAAGGCTGTATTAAAATCCATTCGCTAGTTTTCGCGTGATAGTTAGACAAATAAACAGACAGACAAACAGACAAACAGACACGAATTCTAAAAACAGTTGAAACGTGTTCTGTTATCGATTCTTAGACCCCTCCATCGATTTTTTTACTAATATCTTCAATGTACAGATTTTCGACCCTCTTCTGCTTTATTATATGTATAGAAGATAATAAAAAAAACTTCTACGCTTACCTAGTTATCTCTCTTCCATTCTAACTTAAACCCCGTTAAGGGATGATTTCCGGGATAAAAGTATCCTATGTCCTTCCCTAGGACTCATACTATATCCATACCAAATTTCATCATCATTGAGCATTTTAATGGGAAACAGGCAGACAGAGTTACTTTCGCATGTATAACCCGCCCCGGTTTCGCACGGGTAGTCCAGTTTTAAACAACAACAAATACCTACTCTTTATTGCACACCTCAATTAAAGGACACAGATCAGGATCACAGGGAGAGGATTTTTTATGATTTAAATTTATTTATCTAAGCTTTTTCCCGCGAATTCATTCGCGTGAATATCCATATCAACTTTTACACCGGCTGTCTCGCCAAACATTGCGTACTCCGGCTCAATGCGCCCACATGCAACTCATGACAGAGGACAAAATATATATTAAGAAGGAAGTAGATGAAAATTTTTTTCGGATATTCTGATACGGATGTGGAAAATACTTCATACGCATCAAGTAATGAAGATGAAAACGCGGGCGCAGCGAGCGCGATTTCTTTCAAACATTACGATGCAGGTGTATAAAAGACTTCATACGCACCAAGTAATGTGATGAAAACGCGAGCGTAGCGAGCGCAAAATGAAAAAAAAGAACATTGTGATGCAGGTGCGGAAAATACTTCATACGCATCAAGTAATGAAGATAAAAACGCAAGCGTAGTGAGTGCGAAATGTTTCGAACATTATGATGCAGGCACGGAAAAGATTTCACACGCATCAACTAATGTAGATGAAAAAGCGAGCGTAGGGCGCGCGAAAATTTTCGAACATTATGATGTAGGTGCGGAAAATACTTTATACTCATCAAGTAATGTAGTTGAAAACGCGAGCGCAGCGAGCGCAAAATTTTTGAACATTAATATGCAGGTGCGGAAAATACTTCATACGCATCAAGAAATGAACAAAATCGCGAGCGTAGTCAGCGCGAAATGTTTTGATGCAGGTGAGGAAAATACTTCATACGCATCAACTATAATGTCGATGAAAACGCGAGCGTAGGGCGCGCGAAAATTATCGAACATTATGACGTAGGTGCAGAAAATACTCATCAAGCAACGTAGATGAAAACGCGAGCGCAGCGAGCGCGAAATTTTTCGAACATTCTTATGCAGGTGCCGAAAAGACTTCATACGCATCAACTATAATGTAGATGAAAACGCGAGCGTACGGCCCGCGAAATTTTTCGAACATTATGATGCAGGTGCGGGAAATACTTCATACTCATCAAGTAATGTGTATGAAAACGCGAGCGTATCGAGCGCGAAATATTTCGAACATTATGATGCCGGTGCGGAAAATAATTCATACGCATCAAGTCATGCATATGAAAACGCGAGCGAAGCGAACGCGAAATTTATACGAACATTATGATGCAGGTGCGGAAAAGACTTCAAACGCATCAAGTAATGTAGATGAAAAAGCGAGCGTAGCGCGCGCTAAAGTTTTTGAACATTATGATGTAGGTGCGGAAAATGCTCATCAAGTAATGTAGAAGAAAACGCGAACGCAGCGAGCGCGAAATTTTTCGAACATTATGATGCAGGTGCGGAAAATATTTCATAGGCATCAACTATAATGTAGATGAAAAGAAGAACACGCGAGCGCAGCGAGCGCGAAATTTTTCGAACATTATGATGCAGGTGCGGAAAATACTTCATACTCATCAAGTAATGTGTATGAAAACGCGAGCGTAGCGAGCGCGAAATTTCGAACATTATGATGCCGGTGCGGAAAATAATTCATACGCATCAAGTCATGCAGATGAAAACGCGAGCGTAGCGAACGCGAAATTTTTACAAACATGATGCAGGTGCGGAAAAGACTTCAAACGCATCAAATAATGTAGATGAAAAAGCGAGCGTAGCGCGCGCTAACGTTTTTGAACATTATGATGCAGGTGCGGAAAATAATTCCTACGCGTCAAGTAATGTAGATAAAAAAGCGAGTGCGAAATGATTCGAACATTATGATGCAGGTACGGAAAATACTTCATACGCATCAAGCAATGTAGATGATTGAACAAAAACAAATTGTTGACCTATCAAATGGCTTTGTAAAGAGGTGGTTGAATAGATATTTTTTGTTCATAAATTAGTGGAATACCTTTCAAAGTTCAAAGTGCTTTATTGTAAAACATAGGTATAACTGAATACCTACTTTGGTCTGTTCTTTCACTTTCGAAGATGGAGTAGAGGCCTTGGTTGATAGCGCACCCACCCTGGTTGCTTCTAAGAGTTATGTGATTTTCTGAGAATTGTTTTTTTTTGCTTCCTATCCGCCTATAACTTTCGAATTTGGTCATACTTGATGTTTATTGTTACGTAGGTATATTTTACTCACGAATACCAATATACCCTAAATTTATGTCTGTTACGCGCTGAACGTATTTTATACATTTTGCTGACGGAAAACGCAACTAATCGGCACCTCGAAGAACCTCAATGACACCCATATCGATTATTAAGAAAAGTAAATAAGTAAATGTCCGCCATCTTCGATTTGAAAATGGATATCATTCTTGTAATGAGCACCTCAAAAAACAATATTTTATACAAAAATGCGCATACCTAATATATAGGTACATGTCGCAAGTACTACCATGCAACCGAGAGCCCGCCGCTCTGCGTAGGTACCCTCCATCGAAAACAAAAAAAACCGAGGTTTCGTAGTAAGGTTTGTGAATATTGATAGCGACTGACTGACCAACATAATTAGATCTCTCATTTCAAACAGTTAATATGGTTTGAGGGACTTTTGTATTTTTGTCTTTAGCCCTGAGAGGCAGAGGTATTGTTATTTCACCCCCCATTTTTTCAAATACTATCTGTTTATTATAAAATATTTGAATGGGGTTCTATTTACTTTGCGTCCATGTATATACTTACCAATTTTCAAGCCTGTAAATCATGAACTGAAAGACTTCTCATACAAAGTTTAACCCCTCTTTTCACCCCCTTTCATCCCTAACCTATATGATTTTTATAGCCTATAACCTGGCCGAAGATCCAATAAACATATTAGTGAAGGCTGTATTAAAATCCAATCGCTAGTTTTCGCGTGATAGTTAGACATATAAACAGACAGACAAACAGACAAACAGACAAACAGACACGAATTCTAAAAACAGTTGAAACGTGTTCTGTTATCGATTCTTAGACCCCTCCATCGACTTTTTTACTAATATCTTCAATGTACAGATTTTCGACCCTCTTCTGCTTTATTATATGTATAGATTATTGTATACTGTACCCTGCGCTATCTATCGGTCATTTAAATATGAGTTAGTAAAACTGGCATAAACTGTGTATTTATTTGCATTTCAGATGACAAGACAACAGCTAAAAAACTCAGGAAAAATGATGAAAAAATCGTGCATACCGAAAAACGACGTTACTGAAGGTATAGCTACCTATATACAATTTGCTTTTTTTACTATATTTTTTTTTTTAATATTTTTTGTGGACAATCTTACACAAATCAACCTAGTCCCAAACTAAGCAAAGCTTGTACTATGGGTACTAAGCGACGATATACATACTTATATAGATAAATAAATACTTAAATACATAGAAAACATCCAAGACCCAAGAACAAATATTCGTGCTCATCACACAAATAAATGCCCCGGCCGGGATTCGAACCCGGGACCTCCAGCTTCGAGGGCAGGGTCACTACCAACTAAGCTAAAGCGGTCGTCAGTCATATATACCTATGTATTCATTGTAATGATAATTAACGGACTGTACTAAACTACAACCAAATTATTTACTGATTCTAGAGCAAGTTGGTTCTATAGAGCAAGGCAAATTTATAGAAGAGAGGAATGTAATGTGTTATATTGCGTGCATCTATACCATGACACAAGTGGTGAGTACATTAATAGTAGATTGTGTCACAAGGGAGCAAAATGACATGACATATTTACGGCGTGGGCGTAACTTGAATCCTGAACGAAGAGAAGGATTATATAATAGAATCCTGAGCGTAGCGAGGGATTCTAAAATAGAATCCTGAGCGTAGTGAGGGATTCAAGAATTAACGCCCAAGGTGGAAATAATTTTGCTTCCATGTGGCACATACTGCTTTTCACATCACCTATTGAGGATAATGAAAGATCTGAAATAACAATGGTTGTGCATTTATTTTATCAAAATCGATACTAATAACTTATTACTCGTTACAGAAAAGTGCCACTTTGATCCCTCCTAGCAGGGAAGAAAAGTGCCATTTTAATCCCTCCTAGCAGGGAAGAAAAAGCCCTTATCCGAATAGGTGATGTGAAAACATTATTATTTGATATTTTCTACTCTGGCTAGTTTAATTTTAAGCTCTTCTAACTCTGACGACACCTCAAGTACTAATCATGAGTTGTTTTGTGCCAACGGCTCCCACAAAGCCTAATTATTATTAGGTACTATAATTAGCATTAACAATGTCAAAAGTTGAACGTGATCAAAACGTGATCAATAAAATAAACTTTATTGACAACGCTTCATTTTATATCAAAGTCGCATCAATCATATATTACTTATATCATCATCAACATCTTCAGCCCGTAATACAAATAAATCGTAAGAAGAAATTTCATTAAGAATATACATGACTTTATGTTATATAAGTACGACAGTGAAAATATGGACACTGGTGTCACGGTATACTAAACAAAATTTAGGACTCAGTCAAATGAAATATTGACAAGTGTCAGGGTTGCCTATGATCGCTCAGATAAATCTACTAATGTATATTAGAAGATTAGAACGCCATTAAAAATAAAGTATAGCGTGTTCGTGATTTTCAATTGTTCTAGATAAAAAACAACAAGATAAACCACGAGGCAGTGATCAAGCAGATAGACGTGATGTTCCCCGCAGACATGCGAGACGCGCTGAAGGCAGCGGCTGAAAAATGCAAGGATATCTGTGAGTACCCCTGTTTCTTGAGGACGGTGCCAGCCCAGCTGGCGCTGGCAGCGAGCTCGTGCTCATGCAGGGCTGGCACTACTTGCACTAGCTTTAGCTTGATTATATGACAGACACGGAAAGATTATAGTTGTTGGACCCCATAATAAATCGTTTATATTGTAACAGTGACAAAATAAAACATTGGGCTATTTATACTTTGCTTGATGAAAAGTGCTATTATTGTTTATCATCTATCATAAAGTGACATCAATACGATTATGTTTTTGTGTCGGACATATAGAATTAGGTAGTCCCTCTCACACTTACATACTTGCTAGGAAGGGACGAATGTTATATGGCCGACATGGACGCGATCCTCCTAGCTAGGCAGGTCTCGTAAGCTGTAAGTAAATTAGGCGTAGTACTGGGTCTGTATCATCACTCATCAGCATTGTGGATATAATTAATTCTAAAGCTCAACGTTCATAACTATTGAATAAAAAGTAGTGTTTACAGCAGCATGCAAGGCCAGTTATTAATGTTAGGTATTATAAAATGATCTCTATATTCCCTATAATAAAATTATATACCTAACCGATTTCGTGAACAGTAAACATTTGTCGTATGAAGGAAAACTTTAAGATAGTGTTTTTTTTAATATTGTCGTCATAAAGTTAACCTGGCTGTTTAACATAAACCTATTTAGAAACTTAAGTGTTTTACCACTGTATTGAGGAAAACGGGGAATGACAAAACACAAGTGATTATCTAGACTTTGTGTTTTGTTATACGACAAAGGTAATAAGGTTATTATTGTTTATTATTTTATACACTCGATTCGGGTTACTTTGACACCGGGTCGAGCTAATTAATTTAATTTTTAATTACATACTGTCGTAGCACCCCGTCGGTGACAATGAGGCATAGAAGCACTTAGCACATGTATAAAAGAAAAACACTAAAAAGTAACAACTAAGTTTTTGGACTCAGTTATATATTTTTTTAACTTTTATAATGAATCGTTGCCAGAGTGCATCTCATAACGATTGAAATGAGCTCAAACACGGCTACGCTACATTGTTTTATTACGGAGTTCCGTTGCCTACCTTCGGGATTCAGTACCCTGACCAGGTTGATGGTAACATTACATGAGGACCGTTTCAATTTGCTCCGTCATAGTAGTATCTTGATAGAAATATCTTAGTGCCACTGCTACCTATGAAACACTATTAATTTTGGATAATTAACCGAGGTCTTCTTCATTAGTTCCCGTTCTTGATTTCTTACTGAAAATACTAAAACGGGTACGAATATGTTTCCCTTCAATATTTAAGGAGTTCCCTCAATTCCTCATGGATCCCATCATCAGAATCCGATTCTGGTAACAACGGGACGAATCTTGAAGTATACTTATGCTTTCAAACAAAACAATAATTTTCCAAATCTGTTTATAAATTACGAAGTTCTGAGGTAACATACAAAAAAAGAACATACAACCGAATTGAGAACCTCCTCCTTTTTTTAGTCGGTTAATAATAATAAAGAACAATCAAATTACTTCCCGGCGATATTTTTTTAATATTTTCTTTTGTTTCAGCTAAGAAGTATAAAGATATATGCGAAATTTCGTATTGGAACGCAAAATGCATGTATGAGGCTGATCCAGCTAACTTCTTTTTCCCTTAAGTTACTTAAAATTGTATAAATGATATATTTATTGTTTATTACATGCATTGCCTTTCAAACGTTTTCTTTTCTTGCTATAGTAAGAAGGAAATAAACAAAAAAATTGTAAGGTATAGTATGTACGTACCCCAATAATATGGTTATACTATGTAATTTTAGAAACATTGCGGGAAGCATTGCGAACTCATAAATACTAATTACAACTTTGTATAAACGGTAATACAGTAAACGTTAAACGCCCAGTTACAATTACAACGGTTATCAAACCTGTAATTTTCTTTTTTCAATTACCGGACTCTTCAATTTTGGCATGTACCATGCTATTTAATTTTTGGATATAAACCATGTAAGATTTTTGTTGCGCATTTTAATTTCGCATTCTTAGAGCCAGTACTAGTGAATTTGGTGCTGTTTATTGATGTTCAAAATGAATTTATTTTTGTTTAGCTTAGTATTCCTTTTAATTTGTTCAGATACAACATTTGGGGTAAGTAATTGCCACATTAAATATAATATTTTGTATCTACGTCTAGATTTGGTAGCGAAGTGTATTTTGGGGAGAAATTACATGTCAAGTTACAGTTTAGTTGGAAAAAAATATAGCCATTCATTATTATTTTTTAATTCTTATAACGTCCTTATGGCGTATTGAAGGAGTATGTGGTTACATATTACCTATATACCTAGAATACATTATAGATTAAAGGATCCTTTCTCGCAAAAAGGTCCTAATAGTTGAAGTTATATGATAAACAAACATTAAGAGGATTGTAGGAGGAAGATCTCCTCATATCCTCTTGCTAATAATAAGATAGAATAAATAACAGAGTTATACCTAAACTTATTTATATGAATCTAAATCTGATTATTGACTGAGATAACAAAATTTTCCGGACAGCTCAGATTAAATCTACGACCTTGGTGCTCACCTATCATGCATGGGTAGGTAATAATAAAGACGTAGGTAGATCAAAATGAAATTATACTTGATTAAAAACTTGTTATCTTAGATTTGGTAGGTATTGGTTTAGATTAGGTAATAGTGGTGCTCTTCTTAAGTACATTGTTTTTAAGACATCAATTTCCAGATGACTCGAGAACAGCTCAAGAAAACTTTAACGATGACGAAGAAACAATGTTTGCCGAAAACTGGAGCAAAAGAAGGTGAATAAAGTAAACAGCACATTTTTTTTAGTATAGGAAATATCGAATGACATGACTTTAATAATTAAATTTTAAACTCCGGTGGTGGTAAATCGTCTTGGCATATTTTTTTACCAGTTATGTTATACTAATGATTTAAAAAGTATCATAATAATCCCATCTTCCCTAATGCCACCCCAGTCTATGTTACCGATACCAATATAGTTAGGTATATCTATACGTTTATCCCCGCATCTCGCAAGCCCGGATATACTCGAAGAATATATCTATTCATAATCATGTAAGTCGCATTTCATTAGGCTAAAGATGTTTACATTTCCATGGCTATAAATATATATGAAATCGCAATGTATGTGAAAAACACCAATTTTCTAATTTTAGCTTATTCGGGGGCTATTTATAGCCCCTGTAAAACGTTATGGTAATTAGTTAAGGCTCCCTCCGGGGGCCGACTTAAAAAACTATGTTGAAAAAAAAAACTAATTTTAGCTGTGCTCGCCGATGTAATAAAATATACATATGTACCAAAACTATAAAAACGGCTTATCTCTCGAAAAGTGTGTTCGGAATGACACTAATGATTGTAAGCCCTATTTTAAACCTATGTTTACAAATAAATATCTGATTCTGATCCGTTTGGCTGTAAAATATGTGTGATAGACAATGGATAGACGGAGATGCGCAGTACGTACTTGGAGAGGTGGTAATAGGGCTCCGTTTGGGCCCGGGGTGGCTCGGGTATATACGGAACTCTGAAAAAAAATGACCGTGGTACAAGACGGCTTATGGCAATGTCAAGACTTGAACATTACAGCAGTGATGTTGTTTCCTAAACTAATTGAGGAAAAACTTGGTAGGTAATTTATCCATATCAAACATTAGAATTTAAGTTCCTAGTAGTTCTTCCTGCCAAATCTTATCTTTGATCTTTTTCCAAGCACTAACATAGTTTTAATATTTTTTCCAGAAAAAGTGGCTCGTATCGAGCAAGGTGTATTCATTGAAGAAAAAAATGTTATGTGCTTCGTCACTTGCATCTACAAGTCCATTCAAGTGGTAAAAGTAGACGATTTATTAATTCACTTTAATAATTTTATTTTGTTAGTTGTTTTAGAAGTTGATAACGCACAACGTGGATATAGTTCAGTCACCTATAATAATAACTAATATCAGGTCTTGTGCAGGCGAAGTCGCGGGCAAAAGCTAATGTACCTAATGTAAAGAATTAAGTTGAACTTGGTATCTATTTTAAAGTGTTAGCAATAGACACACCTACCTACCTACATTCGTTACGTTTTTTTCGATCCAAGTTTTTGCGTCAACGGTTCAACTTTGGACTTTGAATGGAAGCCGCCGTTTGGAGCTTTATTTTGAATTTAATTTTCCACAGTATGTGTCATGGTTTATAAACTCGCGCGAGAATTAGTTACGCTTAAAAAAGTTGAGAATGTATAATGAATTAAGAAGTAGTTAACATATTCTATTGGAGGGTCAATCTAATAATATTGTACAAAAGCAAAACAATCTTTGCGAAAAAGAACACTGTAGGTAACCGACTACGCGTACCAATGTACGCGCAATCCGTACGCAGTTTGACAAGTTTCTATGGAATGACAGCTGCTGGCGCCATATTTGACGATGACCGCTTTGGTGCAACTGGCACATAGTGTCGGCACATATTCAAATCAAGTATAATTTAGAGTCTGAGCTTCTGTTACGCGTAGATTTTAGGAGTCTCGAGGTCAAGATATGTATGCCTACCTGGGAGCAATAGTGAATTGAAAAGATACCATTTTGAATCGCGTAAACTCTTGAAAGCTTCGCGACTGTTTCGTACTTATCAATCTTATTTTTTTGTGTCTGTGACAGGTAAAGAACGAGAAACTGAATAAAGAGATGGTGGCGAAACAAATCGATATCCTGTATCCCCCGGATATGAGGGCGGGCGCAAAGAAGTCTGTGGCAAAATGTATTGACGTTCGTAAGTATCAATTTCTTTTGTTGTTGTGTTTATTTTAGTCATACCTTCTTGCTGGGGGCCGATTTTTGAGTGTCGAAAGAAAGCTCGAATTTTCACTCGAGATCTGTCAAAAAACTATGAGCTATGCTCTTGTCGGTGGAGAGATTTTCCCGGTTCTCTGCCAGTTTTTTAGCGTCCTGATTTTCTCCAGGAGAAAATTGGTGCCGCTTTGGTATATTATGTGAAATTAAAATACAACTGTCAGCGTAACAGTTGAGACAAGACAAGAGAGGTAAGGCACAGCAAAATGTCATCTCTTGCTCAAGTCAATTTGGAGTAGCCCAACTGGGGAAGTACTCCGCCTTGCAGTAAAACACAGCCCTAATGACATTATTTACTAGGTATACAAGTATGTAGTATGTAGTATGTAGAAAATTGCAATTTGATATAGGTATTAAACATCATTTAATCTATTCAATTTATAGTTTGAAATCACGAAAAGTCTTTGGACCAAATTTTCTGCCGGTGAGTGTATCTACCTCACAAACACATAAATAATAAAAAACATTACAGTTACATGCATACTAAATACTAATCTAACACAACACAAGTTCCTGGAGGTGGGCAAGGTTGCCAGAGCTCCCGAGGATGCACCGTGTTAGGAGCGAAGAACTTTCTGTCCCTTCTGCCGTCAACACAGTGAATCCTCAAATTTTATAAAGGGTAGGCAACGCGCACGTGACTCTTTTGGAGTTGAGAGCGTCTATAGGCTACGGTATCCGCTTACCAACAGGTGGACTGTACGCTTGTTTTCCAAAAGAACAGATGTACTTAGATTAGTATTTAGTATGCATGTAACTGTAATGTTTTTATTCTTTATGTGTTGTGAGGTAGATACACTCACCGGCAGAAAATTTGGTCCAAAGACTTTTCGTGATTTCAAACTATAAATTGAATAGATTAAATGATGTTTAATACCTATATCAAATTGCATTTTTCTAATTTGGGCCAAATTTTCTGCCGATGAGTATATTAATCCTGCTACTTCTAGATTTAATTTGTTTTCGTCCATGATTCAACAATACCTAATTTGTTTTTGACGACCGGTCTTTATGAAATGTGAATTTTGCTAAGCATAGATTCAAAATGTTTTTGTTAAACCGATATTAGTAAACCTACTAGACAAACAAACCTTTCAACAAATTTAAGTTGCGCAGAATTTTCTGTTAATAGATATATTTTTTAACCACGGAGGTTCGCAATTGTAACCTAAACCCACTTTTCTGGTGGACTTTTCTGGAGAAAGGTTTTTACGTAATGATCCTTTAGTTTTGACTAAAAAATTAACGGTTTGTGAAAAAAAATCTATGTAGATAATTCTGCGAAACAATAACTACATTATATGAAACGTTTGTCGACGACATAAGGGGATACAAGGGCGCCGACAGGTCCCTTGGACGGAGCGACCTTGGTCCGCAACGACCGGATTTCAAAGGAAATCTTGCTGGTACTAACTGTCTACACGGTCCGTGCGGACCAAGGTCACTCGGTTTTGGGGCTTATTTTCAACTGTATGGCACGGCCTTTATTGAGCTCACTATGATGCTACTTCGATTTGTGTGAGCATGTTCTAGTTATTCTCTTTATTTTCGTTTTTCAGAGGAAAAATACAACACGGAGTGTGAGCGAGTGTTCTATGCCGCAAAATGTATGTATGAGGATGACCCACCAAATTTCATATTCCCATAAACTATTATACTTATCTAAGAAATATTAATTGAGTAAGATTCAATAAGTAATGTAAATACTGAATAAACCAGTTGCATTTTTTATTGCTGTTTTGAGAAATCTATCTTATCCCTCCCTTATGCCTTATTTAGGTAATGAACTGTTTTTTTCTTCTTGTTGTGCGAATCTGCAAAAGGAACTAATTTGATCTTCTTCCATTCCACAAGAAAGTCGGCTCTCTTAGGTACATAAGAATTTTCTAGGGAGCCGATTTTTTGTCTGATCATATTTTAAGGCTTCCTAAAGATTGACAGTGTATTCTCGACCTTTATTAATTTTTCTGATCTATCTGCCATACAATTTACGCGCCCTACGTAAGTGTCAGACCCGTGGAAAGCCGCTACATGACCTAAGAATCCGTATGTACCTACAAAAATGTATTAATGTACAACAAACAATAAAAAGCGAGAAGTAAAAATATTGTCTACCTTAGGTAGATACATCCACACCGGCAGTGTGCACGCATGCAGTTCCAACATCTCTGCGTGGATTCACGCAGCCGATGTGCCAAAGCGATATCAGTGTTGCCAACTTAGCATATTTTCTGCTAAATTTATTATTTAGAAGTAAAATTTTACATTTAGCATATTTTTAAGCACATTTTTCTCAGGTCATGAATCTGGTGCCGGTCCCAGGCCTCCCCGGGGGTGTAGGGACGCCAGTGAGGGAAAGCACACTGTCCATGCTGCAGTGTGCTTTTTCAGAGAGGGTTCGCCCAAGGGCGAAGGTGCCGGTGATGTTGTGGTTGAATGCTCGCGATCCCACGGCATCACCACTAAGGCACACGAGGGCAGCATCCCAGACTTTTAGTGGGTAGGCTAGTCCCTTCTGGACTGGAGGGCCCCACATAACCAATACGTAATTTCTGGTTTTCCCTCGGAGCCTTAGGTTACGTAGTGGTATGCAGTTTCATGCATTTCTCTGGGTCAAAAAAAAAGGTCATGAATCTGTTCAAAAATATATGCTACTCAGTATCTTCGAAAATCCAGCCCAGAGTCGATTTTTAGTATGCATTATGTAATGGAAATTGATGTCTTATTAGCACAGGCAAAAGTAATCTGAAAATTGAGAATTTTTTAGCAAAGGATTGTAGATAATATGGATGATTAAAAAATTTAACAGATTTTAACAGATTTTAGCAGATGTTTGTACATATTTTTAGCACTAAACAAAATTTCGAGTTGGCAAGATTGAGCTTGTATAGTAAATACTTCCTATATAAACGCTAGGTGTGAATAAAAGGTGTAAGTGATGGTTTTCATTAAATTACCGACTATTGTATCAAAACAATCATATACTTAGTTCGTTCCAACATCATTGTAGATATATGCAATTAAGCATTTAAATGTCTTTATAAAATAGCATTACATCGTTAGGGCAGGACTCTTCATAACTCAGTACGGTACGGTTTAGACGAAAATACGTTTGCTTAATGAGAATGCTCTCTCTGCGGATTTTTCTGATAATTTTTGTTACAACATTATGTGTAAGGGATACTTTTGCTGTAAGTGCCAATCATTCGATATTAGTACATTACTTACCAAGGGCGATAAAACAAAGAATGTCTCAGATCGCAGGTATTTTACGCCCGAGCCGAAGGCAAGGGCGATAAATATGCGATCTGAGGCTTTCTTTATTATCGCCCGTGGTAAGTACAAAATTTTATGTCACCCCCTGACCAGGAAGTGGGTGTTTTCGCGCGCAGAGCGTGCGATAATGGCCAATTTATGGCCAGGTGTGACATAAATATATTTTATTTCTTCAAAATATTGTTTGATTTTATAAAGGAAATACCTAGTTGAATATTTTTGTATTCTAACGTGATAAATTTATCGATATATGCAACATTTTTTATAGATGACTAGGGCACAATTGAAAAACTCAGGAAAACTAATGAAGAAGACCTGTATGCCTAAACACGATGTTACAGAGGGTAAATCTATTATCAAATTATAATAATCCACGCTAAAAATACTTTGCTTTAAAAAAAAAATATAACACTTTTTTCCTCCTCAATTAATGTCAGGATAACAAATGTTTGCAGAACAAGTTGGAAAAATAGAGCAAGGAAAGTTTCTTGAAGAGAAAAACGTTATGTGCTACATAGCTTGCGTTTACACAGTCGGTGGTGTGGTAAGTAAACATAAGTAACATATTTTCTCTGGAAAAATGACGACCGGTTTAGCATAGTTGGTACTGTTGGTACTTGGTAGTGAGCAGCCTGCCTACGAATGTCTCGGCTTCGAATCCCGGAGTCAGGGCATTTATTTGTGTGATGAGCACGAATATTTGTTCCCGAGTCTTGGATGTTTACTATGTATTTATGTGCTATATTTATTAATATATATCGCTTAGAGTCTTAGAGCAAAGACTGCTCTAAGAGATATCGTCACCTAGTTCTCATAGTAAAAGCTTTGCTTAGTTTGGGACTAGATCGATTGGTGTAATATTGTCCAAAATATTTATTTACTACTACTACTACTCCGCTGGTACAGCGATTTATTGATATTATACACTAGACTAGAATGTCTCGGAGTGTGAGGCCTATACAAGCCGCCAACAATGAGGTACCTACTTTAAAATGAGTTTGATTCACTCAGTGTGTTATGAGTAAATAAGGTATAAATATAGGTACATAATATTTTAGGTTAAGAACAACAAAATAGGGCTGGAGGCGATGTTGAAACAAGTCGATATGATGTTCCCGATTGAAATGAGAGACCCAGTAAAAGCGGCAGTTGAAAATTGTAAAGGAGTTGGTAAGTACAGTTTAATTAAATGAGTTGTACTTATCCGTGTTTATAGAGATTTTGCTGTAAGAAGTCATTTTTGACACATGCCAGCACCCGTATAGGTACCGTACCTACTTAAAACTATTTGTAAATCATAAATACATACATACCAATTACATGAAGTTTATTTTTTTCGCATATTATTGTAAATATAATAAAATAAATCTAATAAAAACACGAAACACAAACGTTACATACTACGTCTTTAAAAACTAGTGCGGTTTTTTTTTTAAACATATGAACTGGTAATTTATAATTTTTTATAAGTAGGTGAAATCGATAGAGGACCAAAAACAGCTATTGACATATTTTTATTTAATTTTTGAAGTCCCGTTCCGGGAGACAAATACTTTTTAATTTTGAAATTGACTTAAGTATTCCGCGGTTGTTGTTTTAAGTCTGTGTAAAATATCATGGTTATTAGATGATTTTCTTCTTTTAAATGCTATCAATAATCATCAAAGTAAAATTAAGATCACTGAATAGTGATTACGTACTACCTATACACAAGACCGGGGGCCGATTTTTGAGTGTCGAACGCTCGACTTTTCATTCGGGAACTGTCAAAAAACTATGATGTTTTGACAGATGCCGAGTGAAAAGTCGAGCGTTCGACACTCAAAAATCGGCCCCCAGGACTTTAATTAGTATATGTATACTTATACTAATTAAATAATACAGTTATTTTAGGGGTTAGCTAGTTAGTTACCTCGGAATGAGAGATAACCAGCTGGAAACTTGTATACACCTTCATTTTGGCGTTCTATAAGCTGCCTCAAAAGTCACCGCAAATTTCATGTACATAGTACAAGTTATTCAAGGTCAAAAAAACATGTTCTATACCAAATCAGTTATAAATTTAGTGCTCTACAATTTGGCAATACACGTTAACATTGTCGGAGTTATAGAAATCGAGATAATCGCGAAAAACCGAAGTCTGTCACCTTTGACCTTGAATAACTTCCAAAGCGTTCATGCAGCAGAACGCCAAAATGAAGGTGTATACAAGTTTCCAGCATTCCGAGGTTGACCCCTCTTATCTGCTTAGCTCTATTAAAAGGTCTAAATCGGTAATACCGATAAGCTAATGTTAAATCTTTTTATTATTTTCAGCCAAGAAATACAAGGACATTTGCGAAGCCAGTTTTTATACCGCAAAATGTCTCTACGACACTGATCCTGCTAACTTCGTTTTTCCCTAATTAACATCTGAAAATGTAGTTGATGAAATCAATAAAAATTAATGAATGCACTGTTAAATTTGAGTGAACATTCACTGAAATAATTATCCGGAACATGTTCATCATTCCTACCCACAGAAACAAAATTATACGACAATGTCCGAAGATTCAAAAACATCATTCAGCTTGCTATTAATATACCTAGGTATTTAGATTAAAAGCCGTCTACATTCCATCAATTTGTTACAGAAATCGCCTTGCGCTTGAGTGAAGTGAATTAATTGAAGGCGTGCATATAATTAGCTTATAGTCGTCCCTATTTTAGATTGATGGTGACAAATTGACAGGTGTGTAGAATGCTTCATTGAACTTGGGTGCATTTGTTTGCTTGATCTTGAGGTGCGACACTGGATTAGCAAAGGAAAATGCAATACTCCGCAAAGGGCAGGAAATACTTTTGAATCTAGAATGAATCTGAGGGACCAACAAATACCGAGCGTAGCGAGTCATTCAATGAAGTTATCTTATCTTATCTTATTAATACGAGGGCCCTTGCGGATGCACCTCGACCCAGTGGGATCTTTTGTGCAATTGCCCCCTCCTTTATACCTACTCCAAGCTGGGGCCCGATTTTTGAGTGTCGAACGCTCGACTTCTCACTCGACATCTGTCAAAATACTATGATGATTTGACAGATGTCTAGTGGAAAATCGAGCATTCGACACTCAAAAATCGGCCCCCTGCTCTCCAACATTTCCACAAACCGGATGATGGAGTTCAGCGGGAGTACTCTGAATTCCTTTCCATTCAATGAAGTTAATTTAACTCCTGTGTCGACATATGAAAAAAAAATTGCTGTAGCGCACGACTGTTCATAAGATATTAATTGGTTGATATGAATTCTGCATAATTGACACTTAATATGCTCGTTTTAAGAAGTGTAAATACAGACTCTGCCCTTTTGATTGCCAACAATTAGTGCAATAATTAACGTGTCATCCGTAACTGCATCTTGAATAAACACCTGGTTTGTTCTAATCAAGGGAAGTTGACTTCCTTTATATGGTTTGAAGAAAACGACAATCGTTTTGTTGCGCCATTGTGCCACTGAAGATTAGTCATGGAACGACAAAGATGGGTTTTTCTTATGGTGTTAGTTTTTTTTGCGGATGGGTCTAATGCCGTAAGTTTGTTGATATAATTACTATCGTAAGTACAAAGTCTATCAGGATGTAGGTACCTATTCAAAGTTCAAACCCATTTTTGCTTACAAACGTACATTGTAATAAAAAATGTGTGGTGGGTTATGAACTCCTAATTATTTTACTAGATACCTGCTTTGTGCAATTAAAGCTGACTCCATCGAGTAGGTAGGTACCTACACATTATCACCTGCGTTTACAATAAGGGGGCGAACACATATAGCGATCTTAACAGGTCCGTTATTTGATGGCGTATGTAGATGTAGTTGTATGAGCCAGTTCACAGACAAAACAGTATTCCGGATCCAGTAGCGCTATCCGTTAAAACGGATCCTGTAAAAACGGACGTTCTATGTGTACGCGCCTTAACATGCAACAAACACTGTAGGAATAATATGATTTCAGCTAACCAGAGCTCAACTGAAAAAATCAGCGCAAGTTTTCAAAAAGAAGTGCATGGCCAAAGAAAATGTCACTGAAGGTAAAGGATTCTGTTCGATCAAAACCTAAAGCTTAAATTTCACATTACTTCTATTGGTCGCTCGCTACCTTTATGATAATAAGAACTACAGTACCGGCCAATAACGTATTGTTTTAGTTACTATATCCTGTAAAAAAATACATATTACCTACTGAATACATCAGTTCATAACATGGCTAACCAAATAATCCCATGCTTTTTATGTCTGAGGTTTCCATTATAATTTTATAATTGACCGAGTGAAACGAAGGTCTCTGCTTCAGGTCCGACAAAAATGCTTTCGTATGTAATTCCGTGTGTTCTCCTCTACAGGTTGCATTTCTCAAACGATTCACGTGAAATTTTGTGAGCTGGGAGTTTTGAGTGTCGAGATCATAGTTATTTGACAGTTCTCGAAACATCATTATTTGACAGATCTCGAGTGAAAAGTCGAGCGTTCGACACTCAAAAATCGGCCCCCAGGTTCGAAAATTAAAAGAAAATAGATTGCCCCTTTTTTAGTTTTTTTTATTAGAAAAATAAAACAATTTTTTTATCAATGATTTTCTACGGCCGAATTTCGGTTTGTTCTCTACAGGTCGCATTTTTCAACCGAAACTCGTGAAATTTTGTGAGCAGATTTTATGATCACATAGAATTTTTTTGTCGAGTAATTTTTTGGATATTCAATAATAAAATGTTCATTGGTTTGTTTTCCTTTACTGGTCGCATTCTCAACGGATTTTCGTGAAGTTTTGTAAAATAAAAAAAACTCACGGAGGTCTAGCTCACAGATCCACTGATGACCGCTTTAGCTTAGTTGGTAGTGACCCTGCCTACGAAGCTGGAGGTCCCGGGTTTGAATCCCGGCCGGGCATTTATTTGTGTAATGAACACGAATATTTGTTTTTTGGGTCTTGGATGTCTTCTATTCTATGTATTTAAGTATTAATTACCTATATAATTATGTATATCGTCGCTTAGTACCCATAGTACAAGTTTAGCTTAGTTTGGAACTAGGTTGATTTGTGTAAGGTTGTCCACAAATATTTATTTATTTACTAGTTCAAATACCTATATAACTATTAGCCTTAAAATCAAGCTAGATGGATATTTTCGATCTTGACTAGATATTCCGAATAATAATACTTGTGATCTGTGTCAAAGCAAGACAGTTGACTTTGTGAAACTGAGTAATTTTCTCAATTTTATTTCCAAATTAGGTTTTTTTTTAAAACTGACTCTGGCTTTATATGGCCCAATAAAGCGATAGGAGTGCGCGGTTGGAAAGTGGCCTGGGGAAAATCCAGGGGAAGAGTTTGCGCTCCAGTTAGATTGGGTCCATATTTCGTGTTTTACTCTTATTGTCGAGGGAAGAAATGTAGGTAGTAAAGTAATAATTACTTTCCCCCAACAGACATGATCGGAGAAATTGAAAACGGAAAGTTTCTAGAAGAGAGAGCTGTTATGTGTTATATTGCGTGCTTTTACCAAATGGCTCAAATTGTAAGTACCTACATGTTTCCTGACTTGGCCCATTTCTTACTCTAATGAGTCAGACATTTCATACTAGCCAGTTCCCTGTAATATTATATCTACATCCATAATATCCATATCATATATAGGTACCTATCCATATCCTCTATAACGTGTTCAGGTACGATTAGCAAATGAACAGCATTACAACACTAAATACATAATTTCATCATGCGATGTCAAAATTAAACTACCTGTACTTTAATGTCGACATTAAGATACCGGCTTATGCTTACGAGCTCACGAACTTGAGCTCTGAACTTGAAACGCAATGGTTCCTGAACACATGATAGAAGATTTATGGATATGCATGTAGTACATAATTAGGCCTTAAAACACTCGTGTTTTAAAAACTCTCATTATGTAACAGTTGCAATTTTGCTGTGTTTTTGCATTATAATCTCTGTCTGTAATTTTGCATTATAATAACTAGAGATTTCCAATTTAAGTGCAAGATTAATGTTTACTGATGTTATGTACAGTCAAGGGCGCCAATATGTATACCTACATTTTTTCATCCTATTCCACTGTATTTAAATTTCAAAATTGTATAGGTACATATTTATGCCCTCGACTGTACAAGTCACGTTTAACCTGTCCGCTTTGTTGAAAAACGCATGTTTGTCATAAAAATCAAAAAGGAACATATTTTAATGAAATTGTCCAACTGAAACGTTAAGTTTGAATTTCGATTATGGGCTTTTACAAGTTTTAAACTACGAACCTGTACCCTTACCATGAGTTTCCAATATATGCATTACCGTACTCGCTAGCGACTGCGTAAAGGATTTAGTACTGTTTAGTATGGACGAAAGTGGGTACAGCGCCTCTGGCGGTTACGCATTAGAACTAAGAATCGCCATACTAAATCGTTTACGTAGTCGCTAGCGAGTACGGTAAGTACGTAATGCAAACATTGCAAACTCATGGTAAGGGTACTAATCTACATTAGGTAAAGGTAAATGGAATGTGTAATTCAAACCAACGTTATTTCGACACTCGAAATCCAATTTCCGGCGGCCAACTACAATTTAGTAATATTTTTCAGGTAAAAAATAACAAAATAAACATTGAAGCTACTATGAAACAAATTGATATAATGTATCCACCAGAAATGAAAGAAGCTGTTAAAAAGAATGCAGAAAGCTGTAAAGATGTAGGTTAGTATTCAAAGTAATAATATAAGTAGGTAATTAGTAATAAGATTTAAAAAAAAATCCTCAATAAAATATTACATTAATAGTTAATTTAATTTGCACTGTTATATACACAAGTATAAACATATATAAATTATCATATATATAAGTATGTACATACGACCGCTTTAGCCTAGTTGGTGTTGGTAGTGACACTGCCTACGAATCTGGAGGTCCCGAGTTCGAATCCCGGTCACTCCGGTCAGGGAATTTATTTGTATGATGACTACAATTCAGGGCATTTATGTGAGTACCTATTTGCTCATGGGTCTTAGATTTTTAGGGTTCCGTAGTAAACAAGGAACCCTTATAGTTTCGCCATGTCCGTCCGTCCGTCCGTCCGTCTGTCCCCAGCTTTGCTCAGTAACCGTTAGTAGTTAGTTAGGAAGCTGTAATTTTGCATGAGTATACATATCAATAACGCCGACAAAACGGTAGAATAAAATCTTGAAAAAAAAATTTTTTTTAGGGTAGCTCCCCTACATGTAACATGATGTTGCAATTTTTTTTTCTTCCATACCCCATCGTGTGGGTTGTCGTTGGATAGTTCTTTCAAAAATATTATAAGGTTTCTAAAAGCATTTTTTGATTTAAGAGTGGCCCCACCCCCTGCCGGCTAAACGGTGGCTACTAGGCATGTGAAAAAAATAATGGAAGTAGTATGTACCTATGATGAATTTAAAAGGAAAACTATTACAGTTAAGTAGACATTATTAGTTAACGAGTAATAGTCGAACTTGAGAAATGTACTTTGCAAAAGCAAACTTTTGTACAATTTCCATTGATACCTGAGATAAAGTTGTTAATTCTGTCACAAACATAGTAAATATAAGGTTGCAAACTTTTTAGTCCACATTATGTAACGGGTGGACAACTACGGAACCCTACCTTGCGCGTGGCCCGACACGCACTTGACCGGTATTTTAAATGTTAAATACATCTATTTATCTCTATAAGTACCTATGTATATACTTACAAGCTTTGCTTAGTTTGGGACTAAGTCGATTTGTGTTAGATTGTCGACATTTTTTTTATAGAATGAGATTTGAGTTTTTGTTTACAGCGAAGAAATATAAGGACTTGTGCGAAGCCTCGTATTGGACGGCAAAGTGTATGTATGAAATCGACCCGAAAAACTTCGTATTTGCCTAGTAGGATGCATAAATTGTTTAATAAAACATACTGTTTAGGCATGTGACGTGTTTGATATTTACCTCAGACCCCAATCTAGTACCTACCTGCTCTTTACGCATACATTACACAAGAGCACTTAGAGGACAAAGACTAGGTATATCAATTCAGTTGGGATTATGCTTTTGTCAAATGACTGATCAACTTGATTATTACAGATGTTTTCAAGCCATCCCGGCTTGAAAACATCGGGTAACTCAGTCGTAGATATAAAATAGGATTAAAGAAGTCCTTCTAAAACACAGAACCTATAAAAACAAAAGCAATATTTAACGCGACACATATATATGGTCATAAAGTTTGTCACCCGATTTACACATTCGCAATTTTACTGAAAACATACCAGTGCAAATGTAGGTACCTAGTCTATAAAGATTTCTCTGGGCGTTTGGTGGACGCCACGCCACGCTGACCAAAATGCTGACCTTTATTTGGCACAGAGATTATAGTGGCCGACCTGTATTATGGGAACGTTACGTGTTGGTAGTACCTCTAGTTTATTAAATTTGGCTTTTAGAGAAGATTGTTTAGGATAATTATATTATTATGGTTTTTAGAATTAACAGTATTATTACTTTAGTCATTGTTTGAGTTTGTCAGAAATAAAACTATAAACAGTGCAAAACACTGAAAATATTAAACAATTTCATTGATAGACAATTGCCCGTCATGGGGATTCACAAGTCATATAATTTAATTACATAGGAAGCGGAACTACGAGTACCTAGTTACCTAATCTTAAGTAGAATTGCCGCTAACAATCATGCATCGGTTAATTACACACAATGCATTTTCTTAGATGTGTGTGTTAAACATGTTATTAGCTACGGGAATAATGGCGCAATAAAACCATAGACAAGTAGTTATTTCAGTATTAGTTGACTATTATGGACCTGCCATAGTAAATGAATAGTAGGTATTCATATATCGGTCATGTAGGGGGTCTTACAATATCACACAATAATAAAGAGTTACCTGTTAATAATTGTTTTTTTTTCCTAATACCTATACCTAAAAAGCTACGTTAGCCCAGTGGTTCAAGCATGCGGCTGTCAAGCGGCGGTCGTGGGTTCGAATCCCAGCTCGTACCAATGAGTTTTTCGGAACTTATGTACGGAATATCATTTGATATTTACCGTTAGCTTTTCGGTGAAGGAAAACATCGTGAGGAAACTTGCATACATCCGCGAAGAAATTCAAAGATGTATGTGAAGTCCCCAACCCGCTCCGGGCCAGCGTGGGGACTACTGCCCAATCCCTCTCATCTATGAGAGGAGGCCTGTGCCCAGCAGTGGGACGTATATAGGCTGATGATGATGATGAATACCTATACCTCAATGGAAACTGTATGGTACTTACTATTTTCGTTCCCTGCCTTATGGTCCAAAATGCTCCTTGTATCTACTTACATAATTTGCGAAACATACACGAGCGTTTTAGTGGTTGTTAATAAGCATTATTATTTTGAACCGAAAACTGATGGTAAGCGATATTGCGGTCTACGGCTTGAATACCTACAATAAGGTTGTATGGACTAGTACTTGATACAAGTGACCAACTGTTTGAAGGTCCGACGCACTTTTGAAAGGACGCCGAAAAATTGAGTTGGTCGGTGATCGAGAAAGTAGGGTCACACGCCTAACCTAACCAGATTGGCATCGCCCTAATCGGAGAATGCCTCTACCAGCAGAAAACACAATAGTTTCCCTGTGAGAGTCGATTTGGGCCGCGCTTGCTCGCAGAGAGGCCATGTAGCTCTTTGAGTACCCAAAGATACCCTGCGTTTGTTTAGCAGATCGTAGTCCGTGCCAACCAAAGCAAAAATAATCCTAATGAGAAAGAAAAAACAATCTACTTTCCAAACCCTCCCTCGTGACTCTTACCTACTTACTTCATTAATTAAGAGGATTGTGTAGCAATTTTTTTCCATATACAAAAACGTGCTTCGGGCGCCAACGTTTTAATTCCACCTCCTAAACCTGAACCGATTTGCGTGTTTTTTGGAAATTATGTAAGTATCATTAAATAATAGGTTTATACGTCTTGATTTTTTGGAAATATTGCATATTCGATTTTTTGACACGAAAACTTCGTCCTGCGTTTTTGTTATTATTTTATAAACTAGATAGAATTACGGAAAAAGCAAAACGTAGGTATATAAACCTAGTTAAGGATGTGAGGAATCGATCAAGGCCAAAATTGTCTCATTTGATAAAGGTTTAAGGGGTGGAAAACGTTGGCGCCCGAAGCACTAATTCTGCTTGAAATTGCTACTGTCTCTATCGCACGCAATAATATTCCGGAATGCCTGTTCTCGCTCGCACGATAGGTACACAATAGTCTTAATAGCCCTCCATCGGATCTACTTAACTAGGTATGGTTAAATTCTTTTTGTTGAACGTATTTATATTAAAATGTTATTGGATTTTGAACCCTTATTGTTTGAAGAGTAAAGTAGCTTTTTGAAGGAATTGCTTTGAAGCAATTCGTTCAACTGTAATGATTTTTATGTCACACCTAGCCATAAAGTGGCCATTATCGCACGCTCCGCGCGCGAAACAACCCACTTCCTGGCCAGGGGGTGACATAAAATTTTGTACTTACCACGGGCGATAATAAAGAAAGCCTCAGATCGCATATTTATCGCCCTTGCCTTCGGCTCGGGCGTAAAATACCTGCGATCTGAGACATTCTTTGTTTTATCGCCCTTGGTAAGTAATGTACTATAACTACATATATATGTTTTTATACGACTGCCCAAAAAAAGGAGTGTAATGTTTTCAGGTTTCATGTATGTATGTATGTATGTACATATGAATGTATGTATGTGAATTATTTTTGTTCCCCCAGAACTTCTCAAGCCTTAAACGATTTAGATGAGTGAGGTATCGTTGGAATCCTTACGCCAAAATGAAGCATTTGAAGAGACGATTCCAAAAATATATATAATGTATGTGTTTCAAGCAAAAAAAGTTCGAAATAAAATAATAATTATAAAAATTAAAAACACGACTGCATTAAAAAGATAAAAAAAAGTTTTCTAATAAAGACCTCAAGGAAATATACCTATTTTGTTTGCAGTCGGGGGACCTACTACTTACAAGTAAAACCAAAACATTACGTCAATCCCGCTGTAAAAAATGGAGTCTGTAGGTACCTAAATACTAATGGCTTCGTAGATTGGGCATGGCTATTTTCCTTGTTGGCACACGTTGTACAGGTGTTTACACAAAAAACGCCGCACAGGATTATACGTATATATAAAGGACGGACGCTGTGGACGAAACACAACCCGCTCATCTCTCGAGTAGAGTGCCAAATTTTGGATAGAATTGTTTATATTATAAAAAAAATGGCTTCCCATTTTTACACCTTGCTTGTTGTGGCGATTGTTGCTGTTTGTGTGAACAACTGTTCTGTAAGTACTTACTAAAAAAAATTAAAAGGTAGTCACCTAAGTATACAATTTTGGACTTTTTTCAATGGAACTAGATTAAAAACTGCATACAAATTGACGGTGCCCTTGACTGTATCTATAAAGTTGAAATTATTTTAACTGAGGTTAAAATAATTTCAACTTTATAGATACTCGAAAACAAGTCAAGTAAACAAAAACATTGTTTTGTTGTGTTTTTTTCGCCGTCAACCCACAGGTAACTAGTTTATAATATTAGTATGGATTGGTTTGTAACAAAACCTTACTATGTTAATAAGTAGGTTTAGATTGTTTATGGCTTGGTTTGAAATTCTACGATCATTTCAAAAATGTATTCCTAAGGTAAACGTCCCAACACTCGACGCCTAGTGCATATTCCCAATTCTCGATACCTATTAATCACCTCTGTCATCATGACATAAGGTTTAAAGGGGTTAGTATCACTTCGTCTAAAACGCAACTGGTAGAAATAGCAAGTCGTCTATAAAACGCAGCTGGTCACTGCATCAAAACGCAGCTAAATAAAAGTCGCCTGATGAAAAGCAAATTGTCTTAAATACATTTACGACATGTATTTTAGACAATTTGCTTTTCAGGCGAAGTCACCAAAAACTCAAACGGAAAATTTAGTGAAATAAACTAATGGGGATGCTTAAAGCGGATATTACACTGTCCTGAATTTAGGACACTTAGAAGGGTTCCGACCTATACGTTAGGGCGAGATGCTTCAACTCCCCTCCACTAGTTAGGACGCCTGATTCAGGACAGTGTAATACCCGCTTGCGGAAAGAGAAGGCGCGAATGGTCCTAGGAGAGCTTAACCTTTTCACCGCCATTGACTTGATATAAAGTCAGGACATTAGTTGCCCCACACGCCAATGACTTCATATCGAGTCGATCAAGTCGATGTATCAAACTAAGGTTCATTTTCAATCTTTTGCTACGATGACTTTGGCGTGTGAGGCACAACTTCCAGAATCTACTGTGGCGGTGAATACGTTAAAAAGCACAGGTTATTCCCGTGTTGCTTATGTAGTTAAGATGTGACATTCTTTGAGTATATTGTGGTATCTTGAGAAATGTACGAGTACATGACAGGCGTAACTCTGAAAACTCTTTTTTAATAAATGTCTCTTACCTTAGGCAATAACAGAGGAACAGAAGGAATTCATCAGGGAAAAACTAAAAGCCAATGCCATTGAGTGTGGCAAAGAGCACGGCGTCACCCTTGAACAGGTGAAGCAGTGGAAGGATGAGAAGAAGACCCCCGACGACTCCAACAAGTGCTTCTACGCTTGCATGTTCAGGAAGAGTGGAGTGGTCAGTAAATAAAAATAAATGTATAAAGTTAGTGTGGGGAATATTTTATTGACCATAATGTCTGCCTATAGTACACGGGGGTGACACGGGAAGGAAAGTAAGCGATGTGGGTATGTGTGCGTGCGCTGTCGGTACACGCGTCAATTGTATGCGGACGAATCGCGAGACGCGACGGTAACCCGGCCTGTCAGGGACGAGGTAACTGACCTCGGTGCGGGGGGTTCGTGTCCGTTCTGTATGTAATACTATTATACTATTCTGTGCACCTATAATTTAAAGGAATAAGACCTCTTCTTTTGTTATCGTATACCTATAGCTAAAGACTATAACAGAAGCATTATGGCCAATAAAATATTCCTTTAATTAAACGAATAAGTACACATGCTGCTTTGTGGTTCTTCAGGTTCTTGCTATTTGATTTTCTATCGAACGATCCCATTTTGTAGTTTAGCTAGTTCGGAACTTCAACTATGTAGGTAGCAAAATTACCTAAGATAGGTACCTAAACTTACCCGATTACATGAAGTCTAGAAGTGAGAAATGTTTTATTTTTTCGTTGCTCACACGACTATCATAGATCCCTTGGTCATATTTTGACTTGAATATACTTAGAAATAATGACCGGTTCGAAAGACATACACTGCTACATACTTTTTGTATTATATTTAACGTAACGTTTGAACACAATCATGAGAAACTTTTTTGATTGCATGTCGACAATCACGACATTGAATTAGAATAAAAAAATACATTTCCGCTCACAAAGTGGCAGCATGAATCATCTGGCAAGTTGTATAAGATCATATGATATATTTCTAGCTGAATGACCAAGGCCTGGTCGATGAGAACGGAGCTCTCGAAAAACTGAAGCCTTACCTGTCTGACGATAAGAAAGATGCGGTGCTCGCGTCAGTGAAGACGTGTGCAGCTGGTAAGTAAACACAGCATTGCAGTTGCAAATGGTTCACGCTCAGTTTTGGAATTATCAAGCGGACTCCAGAATCCAGGGATAACGCTAAGATGAGAAGGATGAGTTACTCTGAATAAACAAAGTCACAGTGGGTATGGCCGCGGAGTTTTCAAACACCTCTTCCCGTGCGTTACGATTACAAATGCATCAAAATTTAACGGGATCAACTACGGCATGTTTGCACGTTACCTGCATTCACAAAAGTAAACATGTTGTCATAGTTAACCAAAAATAATTCGTGATGCACGGCAAGGGCCAGTTGAAACGCTCCGTAGCCACGTATACTTCGTACTCACACCGCTCAATAAAGCATAATACCAGTAAGGGCTAGCCGCTAGTTAATCCTATTTGGGTTACTATAATTCAATAGTAATTGAATTAGTAGGAAAGAATTAATTTAATTTCAAAAGTCCAACTCACGCCCAACACTGGTAACAACACGCTAACCTACCTTATAAATAATGTCTTCGAGCCTTGTCAGGATAACGCTAGGGCGGATTTTGTGCGGATTTTTTTGAAATTTCTTTCACTATCCAACCTTTTTCAGCGAACGACAAACCCGTGGGCGACGGCGCTGCTGGTTGCGATCGTGCTGTGCTGCTCCTCGATTGCATCCGTGAGCAGAAGGAATTGGTACGTGTGCACTTACCCATCGTATACCGGAAAAATATCGTACAATACCTACAATCGTACATATATATGTACAATACAACTTTTCCGGCATTGAGGCGGGGATGGAATTGAATATGCACAATATTTGAAGGGATACTTACAAAAACAATATAACTGACTAGACTGGTCGACATCTGCTGCCATTTCAATTGTTCTTGACAGAGTGTCAATCAGTCTAAGCATTTATGTTGTGTTTGTAAACATGCCTTCAATTGGTGAAAAAAAATCAGTTTTAGCGCCGGTTGTGTGAAATTTCTTTTCGGCTCGTCAGGATCATATCAGGCTTCACAGCGAGCAAAATACATAATAATATATAAATAGCACTCTGACTGAGCTGTGGTCGAATCCAATATCCGTTTCAGGATTTAAACTCATCTGGGAAAATATTTGTGGACAATCATTACACGAATCTACCTAGTCTCAAATTAAGCAAAGATGCGATGATATGACATAGGTACTTATATAGATAGATAAATACTTAAGGGGCTACCCGGCGAAATTAACCGATTTTGTGATGAACCGATGTTTTTTTTTAAATAGAATAATTTGAGAAATTAGTTTGTGTTTTGTATGGAAAGCGTCCCACCCTTATAGAAAGTTTTATCGTGTAATCCATTGGCCGAAATTAAAAAAAAAAGTAAAACCCGGTTAATTTAAGAATGCTCCATATTCTTATTTACACCTCGTTGCGATGTACAAACGTATCTTAATCGGGATATAAATATTATAGCACAAGTTTCGTAATAGCACGCGTGTGTAATATCCTTGATTATGAGCCTAAAAGCGACGTAATAAGAGCCACTTTACGAGCAAATGGGTTAAATAATGTATTTCTTTGCGCTTCCCCGCATAATATTAGGTACTACAGCGAAAATGTATTAGGTACTGGCAGTACACCGCCAAGTCAGGCGCAAAGACATAAGAATCTTGGACTTTTAGATATAGACTTATAGATATTAAATATATGCCTATATATTTACCTTAACCATGTAATGTAATGTTTATTTATGTATTGTTTCAGCTCGGAATCACTGTGGGGTAAGCTGTTCAATCGAAGGCGAATCGGAAAGTAATTTCGTATTTTTCAAAAGTTGTTACTTAAATATATCTACTACTTACTTGCTTAAATATACCTAGTATTACTAGATCAATAAAAAGATTGTGATATGAACAAACCAGTATTTTAATTGTTTCCTGTTGAATACTTAGTACCTTTTCCGATTTTACGATATACTTAAGTTACTTGTCAAATGTATGTGAACGTAAATGTATGTGTTTTTATGTCACACCTGGCCATAAAGTGGCCATTATCGCACGCTCCGCGCGCGAAAAAACCCACTTCTTGGCCAGGGGGTGACATAAAATTTTGTACTTACCTCGGGCGATAATAAAGAAAGCCTCAGATCGCATATTTATCGCCCTTGCCTTCGGCTCGGGCGTAAAATACCTGCGATCTGAGACATTCTTTGTTTTATCGCCCTTGGTAAATAATGTACTATTTTGTATGAACAATACTAAAGGCTCCGAGCAGAATTTTTCCTTTATTTAAAAATGTTTAGTTTGCGTTAGCATCGTTACTGCAAGCCGTCCTCTCCCGGTGATGGGGATCCCCGACCACATAACAAAACAATGTTTTGTTTTTGAATTTAAACTCTCGTGAGACATGTTATAATTTTATTTTACTAAACGGTTAAAACTCACGTATTAATTGTCACTTCGGGCGACATGTTTTAAACTCTTCGGGAGTTCTTCCTCAGGATGAGTGCGTCTGCGACCCGCGCCAATTGCACCTCCTAAGTGAGTGGTCCGGTGTTAACCGTTTAGTAAAATAAAATGTTTTATTTTGTTTTTTTTTCGCTGGGAGAGGACGGGTGGCGCTTCGTAACTGATAATTTCTAAAGATAATTTAAGACGTTACTGCCGTTCAGAGGCCTGCGTCTTCTAGGTAGATGTCGCTACACGCCTCCATAAGGCGTTTGTATACCTAAGGGAACGGTTGAAGAATTAGGGGGCCGAGTTCGATTGCTCCCGTAGCTCAGTGGCTAGACCAACTGACCGCGAATGCCAGAAGGTCGCAGGTTCGAATCCTGCTTGGAGCCAAAAATTTTCCTTTATTTAGAAATTTGTAGTTAGTAGCGTTACTGCTTAATACAAAATTAACTATCTTCCTACATTTCAGTTTTTCACTTATACAAATTGACAACATTTCATATTTTTAACTACTTGGGTCAAGGAACCAAAAGATGAACACATCCCAATAGTTGAACATTCGACCGAAAAATTGAAATAAAAAAATCGTGATATATTTTACCCTTTCGGAATATTTTTTTTCTAACGCGGCAATCCTTTGTCGAGGCTGGTAATTAAACTCCCAGGCTGTAACCGTCCACACGTGGCTATAAGCCGCTGTTGAATCCAGGCCTCGCGCCAAAAACTCCGTTTGTATAGAGATCTTACTAAGGATAGCGCTCTCAAATTTAAGCATTAAATTACGTATAAAATTGAATATAACATATACTTACAAGGTTTTGAGTAAAATAGATTTTTGATTAATGCCTTTACATTTTTATATATTAGATAAAAAAAATTTTTAATAATTAGGGAGATATTTGCTGTTCAATTTATGGTTCCAATTTTGTGTACCTGAGCTAATAGTTGAACGGCGTTCAACTTTCGGGCAGGGTGTCGTTTTTTCAAACATTGATTTAAATTCCTACTGAAAAGATAATAAGAACCTCTATAGCTTAAATTAATCGTTTCTTTGTCGTTGATTTTTCAACCAAAAGTTGAACGCAACTTTCTATTGACAAAACGTTTATTTTGGAGTTTGTTTTACTATGAAAAATACCATTGTTCAACATAGAACCTGAGGCCAGAACTTGAACGAATAAAATTAACTAGTTCAACTTCTGGCTACTATTCCAATATGTGAACATTTTGTTGATTTTGGTTCGTTCATTTCACAGCTATCGTGTCCAAAACTTGAACTAACATAATTTAGTCGTTCATGATTTAGGCAGTGGTTAGTAAATGAACGTCTTTACTCCAAAGTTACTAATTAGCATAAAACCTGGCAACTTTACCCATCCTTAGCTTTCATGTTCTCTAGTTTACTGTATTATTTTGGTAAATATTATTTATAGTATTATGTAAGTTCGCACATTATTTTTTTTGCTTATAAATGCCCGGACAATGCATAAATAAATATGTTTGCTCATTTTACACTAATATTTCATTCATCTTTATTAACATACACCGGTATCAATGCAGTAATTTGGTGCGAAAGTGTTCGTTCATCTAATGGTGTCAAAGTGTTCAGAATTAGGGCACACTGTTCAACTTCTGGGCAAATTGGCATACTTTTGCTTAGATTATTTTTAAAAAAATACTCTATTATAATAGGATGATTTAAAATATTGGAATTCAATCTCGATTATATACCGATTCATATAAAAAATGAAACCTGGGGACCGATTTTTGAGTTTCGAACGGTCGACTTTTCACTCGAGATCTGTCAAAAAACGATGACATGCTATTTTTGACATTCGACCGATAGAAAATTCGAAGTCGAGTGGTACTGACCACTCGTATTCAATTCTATCAGTAGAATTTAGTACCCACTAAGTAATTCATCCCGAATATATTTACTTTCTACTTGAATTTAATATTACGCTAATAATATAACTTTTCTCAAACATGCTCGGACATGTATGTGTGTGTTAATGGCACGAAATGAAGAAATGAAGTTTCTTGCGAATGGCGCCCTACCTACACTGCCTATGAAAACCCTAAGAAAAAAGATTATTGGCCGCTACTCTAACTTTTTAAATTTGCTTACATTATTAAACTGACAAAGGAAAAATTACATACTGCCATACTTGCACATTTAAAAAAAAAATCTACCATGTCTGTCTAGTAGGTATATTTATGTGCGGCTATACATGGCTTGTTCAAATGGCATGTTTAAAAAAAAGCGGCCAATCAAATTTTTTTTGCGAAATTTCGTCATTATACTCCATTTCAACTAATTCAGGGATTGTAATTCAAAATAAATATAAAATTTGAAAACGTTATCCCTGAATTAGTCGAAATTGAGTATAATGATGATGATGATGATGATGAGTATAATGACGGTTTTCGAAAAAAAAATTTGATTGGCCGCTTTTTTTTAAACATGCCATTTGAAAAAAAAAAAAAAACAATTTTACAGTGCAATTAAATATTAAAACTATTACTGCTCTTTTTTGTACCGGTAACAATATGCAAAATATCGATAGTCAAGCTTTTGGAGTGGTGACTCTCAAAAATAGCTCTTATTAGGTTCATGTGACAATAATCGTAACAATTTGCCGGGTGCGACTATTTTCTACCGCTCGCTTTTGAATTCGACCGTTCGAAACTCAAAAATCGGCCCCCTGTATATAGTAGGTTACAACACCCCGAAAAAAATTCCTAAAGTTGGGTTAGTCGCTTAAGTGTTCATCTTTTGGTTCCTTGACCTTTATTTTAAGAACTAGGGTCAAGGAACCAAAAGATGAACACACCCCAATAGTTGAACATTCGACCGAAAAATTGAAATAAAAAAATCGTGACATATTTTACCCTATCGGAATATTTTTTTTCTAACGCGGCAATCCTTTGTCGAGGCTGGTTATTAAACTCTCAGGCTGTAACCGTACACACGTGGCTATAAGCCGCTGTTGAATCCAGGCCAAGCGCCAAAAGCTCCGTTTGTATGGAGATCTTACTAAGGGTAGCGCTCTCAAATTTAAGCATTAAATTACGTATAAAATTGAATTTAACGTATACTTACAAGGTTTTGAGTGAAATAGATTCTTAATTAATGCCTTTACATTTTTGTATATTAGTAAAATATTTTTTTTTAATAATTTGGGAGATATTTGCTGTTCAAGTTATGGTTCTAATTTTGTGTGCCTGAGCTAATAGTTGAACGGCGTTCAACTTTCGGGCATGGTGTCGTTTTTTCAAACCTTGATTTAAATTCCTACTGAAAAGATAATAAGAACCTCTATAGCTTAAATTAATCGTTTCTTTGTCGTTGATTTTTCAACCAAAAGTTGAACGCAACTTTCTATTGACAAAACGTTTATTTTGGAGTTTGTTTTACTATGAAAAATACCAGTGTTCAACATAGAACCTGAGGCCAGAACTTGAACGAATAAAATTTACTAGTTCAACTTTTAGCAACTATTCCAATATGTGAACACTTTGTTGATTTTGGTTCGTTCATTTCACAGCTATCGTGTCCAAAACTTGAACTAACATAATTTAGTCGTTCATGATTTAGGCAGTGGTTAGAAAATGAACGTCTTTACTCCAAAGTTACTAATTAGCATAAAACCTGGCAACTTTACCCATCCTCAGCTTTCATGTTCTCTAGTTTACTGTATTATTTTGGTAAATATTATTTATAGTAGTTATTTTACACTAATATTTCATTCATCTTTGTTAACATACACCGTTATCAATGGAGTAAATTAGTGCGAAAGTGTTCGTTCATCTAATGGTGTCAAAGTGTTCAGAATTAGGGCACACTGTTCAACTTCTGGGCAAATTGGCATACTTTTGCTTAGATTATTTAAAAAAAATACTCTATTATAATAGGATGATTTAAAATATTGGAATTCAATCTCGATTATATACCGATTCATATAAAAAAATTAAACCTGTATATAGAAGGTTACAACACCCCGAAAAAAAATCCTAAAGTTGGGTTAGTCGCTTAAGTGCTCATCTTTTGGTTCCTTGACCCTATTTAGAAAATAGGTTAAAATTTAAGCCACCCGTATTTTTTCTTTTACAATTTAACTCATTATTTCATACAAAAAAAAACACGTTGAAAAGTAAGTCATTCCAAAAGGGCGTAAGTAAAATATGACGTCCTCTTCCCAACAAGAATCCAGAGCCACTCCAGAGCAGCGATTGTCTGTACTCTGTACTAAGGGGAAGCGAGGAAGATGACGTCAACTTTCGGTTTACAGTAATTTGCGATTTTTTCCAAAATTAACGGAGAAAAAAACCTAAAAAAATGTTTTTTGTGTACTTCACACGTTTTTACCGAAATTGTTTTCGAATTAAGACTTTTGGAAATTATGAAATATTGTCAATTGAAACGAAGTGCAACAAATACAAATTGAATTTCAATACAATATGGTTTTCTAAACAGACCGTAGAAACATATTAAATTTTAACGATAAGTAACGCAATAGGTAATCTATAACTATAACCGGCGCGTTTATCACATTTACTTTATGGTATAAAGTTTATACCGAGTAACGGCAGGGGCCTAAAACTTAAAATGGCCGCATATATTTATTCAGTGCTGGTATTGTTCTTAGTTGCTGTTTTGCTGAATTATTGTGCTGCGGTTGGTATTACCTACTTGAGGTTAAGCCAGTGTAATTTTCAGTTAGGCTGGTATAATTTGAATTTGGAAGTGAATAAAAACCAAAAGGCGGTCTCAGTGCGATTAAAGTAATTGTCCTTATTGACCCACTGTTCTTCATGCCATGACCCATTAGTTGGCACTTTCAATAGCGTGTAGGTAGTGTCATGACAATCAGCGTATAAGGACCAAATTGGGACTTTTACTACTACAACTAATCTGGTTTCATTTTTGACGCTGTAGACTAGGTGCTTTTGACTGCTGACATCCTAATAGGTACTATTTCCCATCTTAGTGCGACATCGACCTTTCGAAAGAGACTCAGCTAATTTCGGCTTTTGTGTAGCGTTGTCTCACACGAGCACACGATCAGAAACTATCAAGGGAAACTATAGATTCCAAAGTTTACAAGCCATCGATTTGACTAATTAAGTCCATAAAGTGCACTACTGCCATAGCAAAATATATGGCGCGTTCATTTGTTTCTTGCCAATTCTTGCATAGAACTTGTAATTAGGATAGTACCGTAAAATGGGGAAAGTAGGGATTGCGAATTGCGAGGACAGTTGGGTTATGAATGGGGAGATTAGGGATGGCAGAGGGGTGAGCTGATTTTTATAGGCTACTGCTACGTAACATATAAATTCTAATTACAAATCATGCTATTATAATATGTATAATCCCAAAGTGTCGATCCTACAATTTCCCAAACTCGCCTTAGTATGAAATCCCACCTAACCCCAACCTACTAGGCCTACGAGGTGAGGCGGGGTTTCCAACTTTTTGTGTTTATCGTTAAAGTTATGAACACAAAATCATAAAAAAACTAAAATACAAACATCCGGGACACTTTTTTTGCAAATAAATCAATGCGCCACAAACAAAATTAAACTTGTATCCGGGTTTGAACTTCGGTTTTGTGCCAACTCACCCCATTTTACGGTACTTTATAGATAAAAAACGAGTATTTTTCGATTTGTGTTGATCTCAAAATGTATGAAAGTGGTATGAAAACGTGAACAGCGCCTCTGGTGGTCACTAGTGGAAACTAAAACAGCGAGTATAACATTTGTTGCTAACCGATGAACGCGCGTTTTTCGAACTCGGTGAGAGCGTTTTCATACATTTTGAGACAAAACGCAAACGCGTTCGTATTAGCAAATGTTTCGAAAAAACTTATACTAGAGCCACAGCGCGTACTTTTCGTAAATATTGATGTTTATTCTAAACGTTTACCTGTAGGTAAGGATAATCTTTTTTCTCAGGTCTGAGAACTTATCATTGTACAACTATTAAATCAAGAATCATTGTTAATGTTTGAAAAATAAAAGTATGGAGATATTCTAGTAGATTGTTAACCAAGGGCTGAAATGGGTGGTTTCGCCCGAGTTAAACACTCTGCTTTTCATTTCGAATACGAGGAACGTAAAATATTTAAAAATAAATAAATATTTGTGGACAAACTTACACTAAAATCGACCTAGTCCCAAACCAAGCAAAGTTTGTACTAACGCGACGATATACATACATGGATAAATGCATACTTGAATACATAGAAAACATCCACAACAATTTATATCTACGTGTTCATTACACAAATAAATGCCCCGAGCGGGAATCGAACCCGGGACCTCCAGCTTCGTAGACAAAAAAAAATCAAATATGCACGTTTTCGTTTCATTTTTCACAAAAGACAAGATGTAAAACAATAAACAATATTGACATGATCTAAAAATTAGGAACTGTGTTATTTGCAACGCGAAATACCTACTTGTTAAATTCAATAACAATATGCACAATACATTTTCTGAATCAGTGAAAGAAACATTTTGGCGGGAACTGTTGACTAACGTTAATGGTGTTTGTGTATGGGCCATTTTATTCCATTTATTTTTAATAAAAAAATAATCGGCTTACGCTCAGACTAATTAGACTCGACATCAAATAAATTATACCTACTGAACGAGATGGTCATAATATACAACTTTATATAAGAGCGACAGAGAGAGACATATGATTTGTTGTCCTTGTCATAGTTTCCCTTTTTTTATCTGTCACAAAGTATTGATATTACTTTCGACTGAGGCAAAAAAAAAACAAACAAATTAAGGAGGTTGTTTATGGTAAGCAGTCAGGCATTTGAACAAGTATAGGATCTCTGTAGAATCTGTACATGTGGCTGTAGCTGTTAGTGCCGTTGCCCAATTTAACTGCGATTCACCATACAATTTTTTTTAATACTTTTCTGCTCTAGAGCAGAAATGGACCACTTTCAGCACGCTACTTAGATGAACAATGACCCACTTTCAGAGTATGAGTAATGAAAAAACTTTTGCAAGTCGTGTTTTCACTTTTAGCAGACTGGAGGAAAATAGTTCAAGATCAATATACTGAAAGGAGAGATTTTTAATCACTATAGATATAGATGTTGAGATCTATGTCGATAAACATTGGCAAATTTGCATATGTGGGCTCTTAAAGTACCTACGTTTTCATTCAGTTAAATGCTTAATACAATGTTAATAGGCACAGGACGAAGTTAATACTGAATTCACATCACGCATGATGAAGACGATGGAAGAGTGCGGAGCACAGCATAAGACCAACAAGAAGGAACTGATGGATGCCGCAATGCACCCGGCAGACTTTCCTGCAGACGCGTATAAGTGCGCTTGGGCTTGCATTTTCAAAAAATTGGGGCTGGTAAGTGGTAAAATGTATAGGCACTAGGGAACTAGTTCCCCATTCTTCTAGCTTCTACTTTATACGTAAGTAAACAAAGTTACCTATAATTTTATTTAAAGGAAACTAAACCCCATGTTTAAATAGCAAAACCCCTTACTTCCAATAGAATGTCAGTGTGTCAAGAGCGATTGACTATGATAATACCTTTTTAAATTTATATACATTTTACTAACATATACCTATATATATATATATATATGAAAGGGTCCTCACAGAACGCTTTTTTCCCGGCCGGTTTTCTGTGCGGACCCTTTCATATTAGTTCGAATATTACAACCGGTACCGCCTCCGCACCGTGACGCCCCGCCCGCTACCGCTGTCAGTGCAATCCTCCAAACTTTCAGATTGACAGCAAAGGAATGTACCTCCATGACGCAACAATTGAAATTCTTAAGAAAAATTCTAAAGGCCAGAAACTCGAAGAAGGACTGGCGGCAGCTAACAGATGCATCTCTGGTATGTAAAACATTTTTCTGACATGTAACGTAGATACAGTCAAGGGCACCAATATGTATACACTTTTGCACCTTATTCCATTGAAATAAGTTCCAAGAATGTATACATATTTATGCCCTCGACTGTACCTAGATATATTTTTAATGTCACAAGGTATAGTCCATCCGCTGGTCTAAGGCCGAACAGCCATAAAAATAAGCTACTTAGTTAGTACCTATATTCAATATTTCAAAAGATCGATCTTACACATAGCAAAAAGCTAACGTAATAGTTTGCACTAAAGTTCAATGTCAAATGATAGTAGGTACCAATAAAAATTGTAAAGCAAGCGACAAAATATGTTTGACGGTAGTTGTTGATATAATCTCTGTTTACGGAACGCAAGGCCTTTAATAGTAGTTTATGCAACTGGTACATAATGAGGGGCATTGAAACAAGAGTGTTTTAATGCCTAATTATGTACAGTTGCATACACTACTTTATCTACATCCATATATTAAATCCTCTTTCAAGTGGGCACTTCTCGCCGGCGTGCGCCATGTTTGCCTCGACAGGCCGGCCAGCTGTGTCCTTAAGTTGTACGTGATCTCATAAGACTATTGTAATTGGTGATCTTATAGGGGACGCGCGCAACAGCCGCACAGTATATTATAAAGCGGGGTCTTTTATACGGTTTTTGAACTTATTAAAGAGGATTTACTATATGGCTGTAGATAAGTTGCTGTTCAAAAGTTCGTGCTACGACTTGTAATCATTCGAAAAAGGAAGTGTTATTGTTTCTCAATTAATTTTATTGCTGTAAGTTTTATGACTGGCCTTAGAACACCGAATGAACTATACCTTTGGATGCGCGCTACGGATGCGTGAGCGCTTCCCCCCTCACCCCGCGTCTGCTGTCGATACATCGCATAGCTCGAGCTGCGCATCTTCCTCGCGGCTGCGCATCTTCATAGCGCATCTACCTCGCACAGCTACATAGCGTAGCTTTAGTGGAAACGGTCGCATAGCTCGTAGCGCATCCTCGCAGCATTGCTGCGTAGCATAGCTCTAGTGGAAAACCAGCCTAAGGATACTGCCCCGGATGGACAAAGGCGCAAGTTCATTTTGCTAAAATTATTTATTTATTTTGGATTTCTGTGATATTTTACGGGCCTAATTTGTTGCAGTGAATGATCAATCCGTGGGCGATGGTGCGGAGGGCTGCGACCGCGCCAAGCTTCTGTTGGACTGTATTTTGAAGGACATGCTTAAGGCGTAACTTGCCGTTACTTAATTAGTCAGAAAATTATAATAAAATGCCGCATTTGTGCGTTTTTAAATTATTACTAGCTGTATGTACATGTTTGGTCGTTTCGGGCAAATACCGTTTTTGTCGGTTGTCAAACTAGTTGTCAATAACAAGTCAATAAGGCGCTAATATCATTGAAATTAAAATCGTATTTACGATAACGATCTGACGATATCTTTTCACGGGGACACCGACAGAGTAAGCAGCGATTTAAAACTGGCTGGAAATAATAACGTCTCGGCCTGGAGTGATTCTTAGTCTTCTTCGCATATTTAGTAGGTACAGTCAAGGGCATAAATATGTATACACATTTGGACCTTATTTCAATGGAATAAGGTGAAAAAGTGTATACATATTGGTGCCCTTGACTGTACTACACTGGGTAGTTAAGACTACTTTCTATAGTGCGTGTCATCCACGAAGGCGCGCCCCTCCACAGCAAATCTCATACAAATATGTTTAATTAAACTAAACTAAATTCCTTACCTATACTTATGTATTTGAACTCTACTTACTATACTAACTTCATTTAATTTCTCCTTATGTTATGTTACGCTATTTTGTTTGTATTAACTTGTATGTTTTTTCCCCCCTGCTGGCCCTTCAGGCCGCAGGGAGAGGTATCCCTACCTATATCTGTCACTGGCCGCTTTGCAGGCCAAAACAGGAGCACACCTATACAAAAAAAAAAAAAACTAATCCATGCGCAAATGTACGTAGTTAAGTAAAGTAAATAAATAAATAAATAAATTAATAGTAGTTATAGTAGTTATTGGGCTCCGTGGATGACACGCACTATACTACACTATACTATACAGTTAAAAATCGAGGCTATAAGAAAAACATAAAAAAGAGAATACGTTGGAATAGTTTATTTCCAGACTAATCATGATACATGATATGAGGAACTTACAAAATTATAAATACTATGGGCTATCTGCTATCACATAACGAGCTATAATAAAATATGTAGGAAATTAATAATAAATATCAAATAACTAAAGAATAATGAAAACAAAATAAATTCAAAATATACCTACACTTATGTAAAATGAGTTCGCTTATATTGTTCTTATTTATATTACGAGTACTTCTTTACATATAAATACTTTATTAACAAACCTACCGTTAGGTTCCAATTCAAACATATAATTCGGCCAAGAAGCCCAGACAACGTATGTACCCAGGTATATTTGGTATACATGTAGATATGTGGGTTATTTATTGCGTTTACTTGCTTATACAAACGCCTTAAAATCATAAATACCTAAAGTACATTTGAGCAAACGGTCCTAAGTGCTTTGAGAATGCGATACCCCCAGGACCCACACGTAAGAAGGTCCATTCGAAATTCCATTTCGTAAAATAGATTCGGAAATTTCAAGGGCAGCTTTTATTTTCTACCTCAAACGCGGAGTAATCTGGTTTTTTTTGTAATCCGGAAGTTTAAGGAAAAATACAGCCGACCGTCGAATTCCGAATGAATGGTCCGTAAATTGAATTCCGGATATTATATAAAGCTACCTTTATGTTCAACCAGCAACACCCATCACTGGTCATTAGTAGACAGTACTTCATTTGACGATGTCGGTGAAGATATACTACATAGCTTAAACAGAGTATCTAAGAGAGCCCTCAAACGAAAAGAAAGCAAATGGACACATGGTCAAAATTTATAATAGAAACCTAACAATAAGTATTAGTGGAGTGAAAATTGTTCCAAATAATGGCGGCATGGCGTAATACTATTTATAGTGCTTTGAATACTGAAATGATAGCATTTTACCGCATCATAGTTGGCGGTACTTGGAAACAGCAATTTCGAGGCTACGAATTCTTACTAAGCATTTTCCAGGCCGCACCAACCTATTGGAAACCCAACCCAAAATTATTGGAAATTAATATAAGCGCAAGTAACTATTCGCCGAAATTCAATTCAGAGTAAACCTTAACTTTGGGTATTAAGGTTGAAATTTTAACTATACATGCATGTGGTAATTATAGGTACTATGCCTTGAAAAGGGTTAGACACGGTTATTGAGAAAACAGCCCCAATTTTGACAATTTGGAAGGTACGTTATAAATTTCAATGAGTGAACTAAATACTGATGTTAGAGTTTAAGTGGACTGTAACATTTAACATAATAATATAATTACTGTCAATATATTACAAAAAATACCTATAGCAAGAACATAAAAAAAAGAGATACCTTATACTCTGCTCTTACTGTTATTACGCCTTACTTTTCTGCTTATTGCCACTGAATAAGTGCAAAATATTACATTCAATGACACTACAAAGTTCGCCCTTAAAGCTATACTAAATATATAAGTACAATACACTTCAGTAATTAAATACTAGGTTTTAAAATATTAGACCACATTAATCACTTGAGCACTTGGAAAAACTTAATGATAATATTATGCATTTAGATTCAAAAAATGGTAATGAAACTATCGATTGCTCTGAGTCTATTACAAAAAACGTCGAAGTCAAATATACGTAACATACATTGTTCGTTCTATCACAATGGTATTAGGTGTATACCTATATCTTTGACGCCGGCGTTACGCTACGATATCGGATGGACAAAATTCATTACACAATTCAGGAAAAACAAATTACTCCTATTATAAGGTAAGGTAAGACTTGTTAGCAACAATAAAAAATAAATTACACACAGTAGACTCTTACCATTTTTTGATTGTTCTCAATAAAATACAAAGATATGTAATTAAGACTAGTAGGTACACTTAAAAAAATAAGTTTCGCATACTTGATCACTATTATTACTAATGATATAAATATACATTACACGATTAAATAATTTAACAATAGGCCTGATTAGTATTAAGTTAAGTATTACATTAAATTACAATGTTGTTCTATTTTGTTTTTGTTAAATATTGTACAGTCAAGGGCATAAAAAAACAGAGCTGTTTTGTATTACGGCGGGTCAACGACTAGACAGATTGAATATGGCTGATTGAAAATCCGCCAAAATGTGTTCGGCGCTTTGCATTCTTCAATTTGCCTAGTCGTAATGTAAAAAAGCGGTTCAGTCAGATTGTATAATTCGCCGTAATACATTACGGCTAGCCTTTTCACAAAATAGCGTCGTTTTAGCTGTCACCTGTTTGACAGCTTGTAGTTCCCATTTCACTCGCAGCGCTGTTTAACAATGACAATCCAGCCATTTTGTAAAACGGCTAGCCGTAATGTAAAACGGCGGACTATGCAATCCGGCAAGTACAATCCGGCAAAACGTGAGCCGCCATATTGTAGAACGTATTGTAATGACGATCCGGCTAATCGTTAACCCGCCGTATTACAAAATGGCTCTGTTATGTAAAACGGCTAGCCGTAATGTAAAACGGCGGTTTATACAATCTGGCTGCGACATATACATATTGGTGCCATAGACTGTACAGTACTTTTATCTTACAAACGCGGGTAAACCATGGTTGTGTGTTGACATTTATACATGCACATTGTCTACGTGTGCGTCAGCGTAGGAGCTGTGTTCACATTTTCTATGTGTTCGGATGTATCACAACTACAACTACCCGTGTTCGTGAGATAAAGGCACTGTGACTTAAAGTAGCTAAAAAAGTAGAACTAGGCTAGGGTAGGTAGATAAACAATATAACTAGAAAAGTATTATCATCTCTACTTGTCTATTTTAAGCCTGTAAATGTTGTTCAAAATAGACAGAAGAGAGAAATAGATAGAAGAATGAGTAACTGAAATTACTTTTTGCTCGCATTGAATAACTGACATCCAGAGAACGTTGTAATCTATGGACGACATGAACGTTTGCAATACACGTGGGGCTAGCATAACATGCATCTCGTCTCTACTCGCGCGCGAGATAGGCTACCTGTCACTGTCTGATTAATGCTGTCAAAAAGTGACAGGTAGCTTATCTCGCGCGCGAGTAGACACGGAATGCATGTTGTGCTAGAGGGGAGTTTCAATGGATATTGTCGTCCTTTTAAAGACAATTTAAGGTAAGTAATGTACTATTAATACTATTATATACCAAAATATACATATATTACTGCTTCGTCTGTAACGGCCTTTACCCGCTTAGTAAAATATAGTTATAACATGACTCGGGAAAGTTTAAATTAAAGATACAGTCCCTCGGAAAAAGTTCTCAATGGAGCTGACATTGCACTACCGCACACAAACTGCCGTTCACTACAACTATGACGATATACGAGTACATCAGGCCCCGTACTATGGTTACAGTTATCGCGTGATAACGACAAGTGTCTGTCACTGTCACTTTCTATCGAATGTACTCAGAAAGTTTCAGATGCTTTATGTTATCATCTATCATGCGATAAGCGTGACCATCTTAGACTCCCAGATAAGTTAAGTCGGGGTCTTGTGGACATTGTGTTGAAACATGTACGAGACAATGAATATCATAACATTCATAACTCAATCTTAACGTCATGGTATTACAAACCTCTTTGTAAAAAAATAAACGTTGTTTTGTGTACGATACTAGAAAGTTTTTTAAATGATAAGTATAATGTCAAATAATTACAAATATAAGGTTCGTCCACATAGAATGTAAGAATATTTGTTTTTAAATAATTACCTATTTGTTTCACCTTTGATGTTGCTAGTCTAGCAACATCTTGGGCCGATTAATATAAAATAAATTTGTAAAAAATTTAACAGACATTGCAATGCATATTAAATAGCGGATCCCTTCTATAAACTATGTCCCCAACATCACCTTCTATATCCATAATTTCATTTGCCATTAAATGTATTTTTTCTGAAACCGTAACATATTCAAGATAATTCAAATACACTATGTATAGAGCCTTGTAGGTTAGGTTAGGTTTGTTGTATAACAATCCTAAAAAGTTAAAAGTTCCAGTTTACGATTTAGGGCAAAGGATGGTTATGTCAAGCGTTACATTTATGGCAACTAAAATTATGGATTTCATTAGTAACCCATAAAATAGACCAGTATGCTTACTGGCCAAATATCTTCTTCATAAATATCGCAATACTCACGTACAAACCGCTAGCTTTCCTAAATTAACGTAAATGTTAAAATACGTATTGTACAAAGGGCACAGACGAGGAATTACTTTATTAATACTGAAAACATTGGGAAAGAGAACTTAATTTTATCTTTATCAATATTGATTATATGTATTACATACAATACTATACCATCGGTTATATTATACCTATACAATAACATACCATCGGCGGCGTTTAAAAATTGGGGTTATTATGACGCTGATATCTATATTTTTGTGTCATTTCTTATAGTACTAACGAAAAGCGACGATTCTTCTAATATATTTAACTAATGAATTATTGAGTATTTTTGCTATAAATACGGGGTATATTTTTGAATTAAATTACAAGTATATTGCACATTACGTATTCATTATACCCGATAAAGAAAAGACTTCTTACCAGCTAAAGAGATAGTTACTCTATCCACCACGCCACCCTCGAAAGACATTTTAGCAATTTATAAGCCTTTAGTATACTGAGAATCAAGTCTGGAGGAAAAAAAAACCGATGTAGCTATAAAATAGTTTTCATAAACACATGACAAGAAGGAAAGTTACCTGCGTTCAAACTGCAATCCCGACTGAGAATTCATTTATTTCGAGTATGAAGGTGAGTTCTATAAGGCGCTCGGTTTTTTTATGCGTCAAACGCATGCGTTTCCATATAAATCCATTCAACGCAATGCGTTTGACGCAACGTATTTATATGGAAAGCATGCGTTTGACGCATAAAACAACCAAGCGCCTAAGTATCACCAAATATGTCTAGACCTATTTTAGTTTAGTTAAATAGACGCGATTTGTTTGTAACATGGTTGGGTATATTACGATTATAACAATTTACTATTATATTTCACTGTGAGTCCATATGAAAACAGGTACTTTATTAGGCATTCACGAGACAATACTGATTATTATGGAATATGCATTGCTAATTATATAAACAGGTACTTTCTGTCTGGTGCATCAGATACGAAACATCCGGTGATATGAATGACGAATAAAATTATAATGAAATGCACATACCAAAGTAAATCAGAGTTGGCAGCGCGCGCCCTGCCAATATTTGATTGGTTAGTTAATTTTAGTACAAGGAATGCGAAAATTTAGGAATTGATACAGTAAAATTTAAATAAACCAGCACCTTAATTCACTCACTTAGCATAGTCCCCAACAAATTGAATGTAGTTAATATACCATTACAAACATTTTCGTTTCCGACATTATGACGTATAACATAAATTTACTTTAAATTTTCCGCAAGAAAATATAATTATCGCACATGGAAGGAGCACAGCTCTTCAAACAATAGTACAAAACCCCTCATTAAGGGACGTTTGAATCAGCGTTCAACGCTTCTGATAAAACCGGTGTGATAGGCTTACCGGTCACATTTCAGACCTCGATATGGTCGTCAGGAATTGGTCTTTTCTTTTTCGGGTTGAGAATAGCAGGTTTCTGGGTACGGGTGTGCCATACGTACACCTTGGTGCAGTTATCGGCTAGTGGCTCGAGCTCCTTTTGAGTTACCACGTATTTCAAAATCTCACTTTCCTGAAATAGAGAAAGATGCGCAGGTAAGCGTTTGGATTCTTAGTTTGTATCAGTACTTACTCTGCATATGAGTATGATAAATGGAACAATTATTGTATTGATCCGTTAAATTACGAATCAATTGCGGTTAAACCAAATATCAAATAACATTTTCGTAATTCAGTCCATTCGAATCTATATAGAACCGAGCCTAAGTATACAAGAGTACATTTATTCCCTATATATTTAATCTCAGCGTTACTTATTAAATAGTAATTATTCTTTTCAAGTATGTACTTACAGGCCCAATCTCTCTTTAAACAATTTGTGTATCGAAAAACACATGATTGAGACACATTAAAGTAGTTTGCCGCGGTCCGATAAAAAATGGCACCTTAGGCTGTTGGTAATTCAATGTACCTAGTACCTACTCGTAGAAAAGCATTTATTTTTACAACTAATATGTGAAGTAGAAGTATTGATTGAGGGCGTTTAAGGGCTTCAGATTCAAGGTCAAACAATTTGGTTGCATAGCCTCATAGTTTTACTAAATAAGTTTTTAGTGTTCAAGGCCTTTGTTAATACAAATTTAAGCTAATAATGCGCTGTTAATCACAAATAACGGTCATGGGCAACAAAGCTTACTCTGCCTGATTAGTAAGTAGGTATATATATATATATCGATACCCTAATTCACAATCGTACTAATTACGGGGAAAATGTTTTCAACTTATTCCATTGAAATAATGTTCAAAAATCCCGTCACCGGTAGATAACGGCCTTATAGTGGCATCTGTACGGAACAAGAAAAGGGAAAATACGGCGTTTAATGAACAAAAGATTTCCTTTGGCAGGATTGATATCTATAGTCTAAAGATGCATTTACGAAGTAGAGCCCCCCGGATTTTTCACGGGGTAAGAAATGGGGGGGGGTCCAAACATAGCAGCCGACCTGTACATTTCAAACTAAGCTGACTCCTTTCTAATATCTACTAAGGCAAGTTTGGTATCGTTTTCGTATAAAAGGAATACACCGACATCATTTCTGATCGTACATTTTACTATTTTGGAACAATTTTCTGACTAAAATCGCAAATTTATACATTTTTAATTTTTAATTTTTGATTCAGCGCTCTGATATTGGATGTAAAAAGTTGATTTAAATAATAAAATAAATACTATAAGAAAGCTCGTTTTATGCAGATTCTAAATATATAAATATCAATATAGCTCTGCCTACAAAATTATGACAGAAAAAAACATCATGGGTCGCAAGACGGCTGCGCGGGCGGGTCGGTAAGTACCGAAATACGTTACTAGCTACTGGGTACAGTCACCGAATTGAAATGTTTTCCACTTTTAAGAGTAAAAATAACTAATAGAGAATCTTACCTGACTATACCGACGTGTCTGACTAATAACAATGATAGTTCCTCCAAGTTATTTTCAGGTTTTAAAACGATGACTGTGATAAAAATTACACTGTAATATTTTATGGATTTTAGTTTCAGTATGCATGCGCTTAGGGCAGCCTATCAAGCAGGTTACTTACAGGTTACAGGCACTTGTGGAGACAAACTTTAAATGACACACAATATATACCCTCCCTAACAGACGAGTGGATAAAAGGAGGAACAGTGGCAGCCCGTATGGACAATCCAACACAGAATCTGGAATGCGGCACGAGAACTTAGCTGCAAGAACAGCTGCAGAGGCCACTGTCCTTGAAAGCGAGAATGAATGCCATGCACGCTGCTTCAAGACCTGTGGGTAGTCGCAAATGCGATTACTGATGGTTTTAAATGTGTGTCCAGTGTGGACCAGGGGTTTCAGCAAAGATGACGTCGAGGAGGCCGAAGAAGGAGAGTACAACATCTTTATCAGTTTATACTGGTCCTGGGTTTAAAAAATCATAACTAACTTCAAAAAAGATGAGGTCCTGTGTTCGACTGTAAATATTTTTTAGATATGTTCACAAATATCTTTGCTAGTTTAAGACCGATTTCGCGTTTTTTTTTTTGGTTTGGAATGGGCTGCCTCAATGATGTTTTCTTTTAAATTTGGTCAAGATCTGATAATGGGATCCATGAGAAAATGGACACTCTTCAATTTACAAAGGTATCTCCGCGGTATATGAATGCTAATTATTACTTACAAGGTGGACCAATATCATTTTTTTTATTATTATTAATAAGGCTGTACTTTTAGGGTGATCCAATATTATTTTGGACAGGATCCGTTAATGTTAGTTGGCATTTTTTTTAAATTTAGCCGTTATCCATATAATTCATGGAGTTCGAATTTGTACTATCGTTTATAGGGGCCTATCTTTAGAAGTAATCAAACGATTTTAAAAATTCTTTCTGTAATAGAAACCTACATTAGTCCTTAATAACATAAGCTAAGACTTTTTGTAAATCGTTAACTCGTACGAAGCAGGGCGGCTCTCTAAAATTTGATAAATTTTTACGAGATATTTTAGGGCGAAATTGATATATTTCATTGTTTTTTTAATATTTTAAGACGTATATTGGCATGAAATATGTTTTTATTGAGTTAATAAACCCACCACTACGATTCCAAGATCACAAACTATGTTTTTTAATTAATTAGATTTTTTGTTCTATCTTTTAATTTTTAATTTTTTTAATACTTCCACAGTAGGTATGTTTTTGAAATATATATTTTTGAATATGATATTAACAGGGTTTTCTGAAGACCTATTTTTTTTCCAAAATGTGTAGGTGTTTTTTAAAGTTACGGCCATTTTTCTGTTTTCAGTATGAATGAAAAATTACCTAATTTTTGTTATTTTTCGAAAATTTTGTATGGAATGGTACAAAAATAATTCCAGAAATGAGTTTAGCATCCTTGATTTACTCGAAATTGACACCCAACTTGACCCAGTAGCTTAACTGGAGCAGATATCAAGATTAACGTGGACACACCCCCCCCTCAAAAATTTGACATAAAAAATTTCGAGGGCTCTACTTCGAAAATCCATCTCTGGGTCCTAAAGGACCTACCCTGATACAGGAAATCTTTTGTTCACGAAATGCCGTATAAGTCCTCTTACCGAGGCCACTATTAGCGGTTTTCCTTAAAAAACCGCGATTAGACTGGTTAATATAACAAATAATAATATGCTTTTTTTTTATGTACCACAGGCTTACAATTAAAGAGTAAAAAATTAGCAAATTTACTTATTTTTTTAACCTCAAAATGCAAGAATATTTTTCACAATTGGGATGTTGACAATAATAAAAATAAATAAGTCTTACAATACCAATGAACCAAAGTCACGAAAACACTCGCAAAACTGCAGGCTACAATTTTTTTCTCCTATTATAAACATTTTTGAATGTGTACATACAATAAAAACATATAAATGATGCTTGACCATAGAAAAGTCGTGACGTCACAGTGCCCTTACCATGAGTTAACTACGTACTCGCTAGCGACTGCGTAAACGATTTAGTATGCCGATTCTTAGTTCTATTGCATAACCGCCAGAGGCGCTGTACTTTTGTCCATACTAAGTTACTAAGTCGTTTACGCAGTTGCTAGCGAGTACGGTCATGCAAACATTGCAAAGTCGTGGTAAGGGCACTGGTTCCGATTTCCCTACAAACTTCATACAAACCGAGCGTTTTTGACGTTTCATCTAAAATGCTGATTTTACAATCAATTGACATGGATTTGGCTCATCATAAATTTGATGGAAAGCCATTTAAAAAAAAAGTGAAGTGAATCAATTGACATCCCTATTACTAAGATCGGGAGGATTTCGTTTTTAAATATGAAAGTTCAAATAACTTGAACACCACAGATACAACTGGTTGACTAATTAAAAATCATTGCAAATTAGCTTTAGTGCCTATAAGTCTCTTCAATGAAATGGTGGAGTTACCGATCAACCTGTATGCTCGGCCCCGAGAGGAAGCATTGATAACACATTGAAAATGCAGTCAGTGTAGATAACTGGGTATCTCTCGCCCGTATACTCTTATCATTGCGAATATCATGCTTTGCAAAATACAGACTTAAGGCCAATCAGTTGAATCGACAGTGGCGTGACATTTTAATTCATACGCGAAATTAAAATGCGACCTACTTCACAGATTGAATTTTCGCGAAACCATACATGTTACACGAGATATTTTTAAATTTGCTTTGTTATTCCAGGATGTAACGATCAAAACTTCTTTGAAGACTGATACAGTAAACAAACATTGTTTTGTTACAAGAGGCGTTTCAGACTTGCTGACGTGATAAAACATTTTAAGACTCGGTTAATTTTATATCGCATCAAACATTATTAATTTAATTACCTACTTAGGTACGGTCAACCAATTTGATTTTTGGGCCACTTTGTACCTTGTCACAGTGAAAAACAATATGAAAGCCGCTAGAGATCTCACATCAATGTCACGGTGACAAGGTACGAAATGGCTCAGAAATCAAATTGGTTGACTGTACTTATTTGGCTTTATTTGCCGACATTATAGGCATAAAAAATATTCATAAAACTGTAGACCCAGGGCTCATAATGTCAGAGTTGATAATGAAGAACAATAAATCCTTTATTTACATAAGATTCTAACGTTGGACTTGCTCGTCGCTGTGTTGGTGAACACACATGCTCGGCGCGACGACGAGCAGAATCCACTACCGAACAAAACCAGTTGCCTACTGTCATGGCGTCGTTACCGAACAACGTCTTTGAACAAGTATTGATTGGCGAAATCATCATCAATTTGATGGAAAGCCTTTTTTAAAAAGAAGAAGGTTCTAACGTCTTAAAAATAGTTGAACTACCTATAGTTTCACACTGCTTCATCCGTCAACTTGTTTGCCAAAATTCAACTCACAGTCGGTCGTTCCTTATTCATCGTTTAACAGCCAAACCATACACAAGACACAACCATGAAAAGTACCAATGCAAAAAAAATGCAATGAAAATGATGATCGAATTACGGGAAAATTAGATTAGTAGGGTATTTTCCAAATTTTTGAAAACTGCTTATATTTAAAGATTGGGATGGGATGAACGATTTAGTTACACAAAGTTGACGTCACACAGTAGATGTCATCGAACCGAGCGTTATGGCGGTAAATTTAAAACCATTTTAAACAATTTTGACTTTAATTGGTTTAATGGTGAAATAGACATTATTATTTTTTTCTGTTAAATCGTTCGTCCCAATCTAAATATACGTATAAGCAGTTTTCAAAAATTTGGAAATACCCTATGGCATCAGTAGTGTAGTACCAGTAGTGAGTGTCATCCTTTCAATCTAAATTTCGTCGCGACTCTCACTTCTAAATGGTATACATTATATTGTAGGTAATAAATTAATGCTCATAGTTCTAAACTGGTCAAATTGATTTAGGAGCTAAATTGCAGTTCTAAATTTGAAAACCGACCCTAATAAAAAAGAGGAAATAAACGACCTAATATGACAAAATACTGACCTGGAAACCAGACTGCACTGTCCTCGAAAACTTCGCCTCTGGAAACTCCAAGAACAGCGTGGCGTTGATAGCAAACCCGGCCATATCGATGGGAAATGGCCGGTACGGTTTCCACACGGCATTGTACCCGGAGACCTTGCCGTCGGTCACTAGCGGCATCTCCACCCGCATCCCACCTACAATGCCAACGGGCCAAACACCGACTTTCTTGATCTTTCTCATCTGAAAAGAGGATGGTGAAGATTTGTTATAGGCTAACCGTGTATTTAACTATACTTGTAATCCTTTTTGTAGAACGAATTATCCATCTCTTTGTGCCTTCTAAACAAAAGCACTGTCTTTCATTGTTAAGCGTAACCACTAATTGATACAGTAAACTAACCAGTGGGTTGACGGCGAAAAAAACACAACAAAACAATGTTTTTGTTTACTTGATTTGTAATCGCGTCACCGGTATGTGATAGGCAGACGCTCTGGTATGCACGAAGTGCATATCAAGAGATTATAATAATTAAATCAGATAAATGGCGTCTTAAACGATAAGGGTTTACCTCTCGGAACACGTAGGTTATAGTAATATATAATAGCTAGTTGTAATATAGAGTTTAGAGTAATCCTGGACTTGGAGTAAACCATGTCGTAACAACACAGTGTTTCTCTCCTACGACCACCCTCCGGGCCCTCTCGAGTGACGCTACGCTGCGCGTACCACAGGTAGACATGAGGTAAACGAAGCAAACGTTAACACTTTCAGCCAAAAGACGGCTTTACGTACAAGGAAAGAAGGTCCACATTGAAAAAATACGACTTATCAGTGTTGACCTTTTGTATTTAAAACAGCAGCCTTTTCATTTCGAAGCATTTATGGTACGTGGCTAAACAATGGCATTGTTGGACCGATGGGTCCTTAAGGCGCAGGGTAGGGCAAGGCCTTCCCCATACAAACTTTGTGCAGGTTTTATTCGTCGGTTTTGGCACTAACAAATATAATATTTTTTTAGGTTGTAAATAATAGACATGCGAAGATCGTGATGTGAAAATTTTCAAATATTTCAAAAAAAATCAAAAAAAAAAAAAAATAAAAATAAAAAAATTACATCACGAAATAGCTATGAGAAAAATAAGCATACTGACCAAAAATCATACTTTAATGCAAACACAAACGAAGTAAATCCTGCACAAAGTTTGTATGGAGAGAGCTTGCCCTACCCCTCTTCTTAAGATAAGACCCATTCTACAAAAAGGATTACAAGTATATTTAGCTCCTTTGCTACTAAGACCTAATCATACGTAATAGTACATTACTTAACAAGGGCGGTAAAACAAAGAATGTCTCAGATCGCAGGTATTTGACGCCCGAGCCGAAGGCAAGGGCGATAAATATGTGATCTGAGGCTTTCTTTATTACCGCCCGCGTTAAGTACAAAATTTTATGTCACCCCCTGGCCAGGAAGTGGGATTTCCCGCGCGCGGAGCGTGCGGTAATTGCCGCTTTATGGCCAGGTGTGACATAATAGTATTTTTGGTGTCATGTCACATGTCGTCAAAATGAATTGAATGTTTTAGTAAATAAAGTATTCTTTACGAATTAAATTAAGCATTAAGCTTAAGCCACTCAGAGAGCGGGCGGGCGGTAGCGGCGCGGGGAGCGGCACGGGAGGCGCCCGGGAGCAGGCGGGAGCCACGCGGGAGCTACCGCCCGCTCCCGCCCGCTCCCGCGCGCCTCCCGCGCCGCTCCCGTGCCGCTCCCCGCGCCGCTACCGCCCGCTCCCGCGCCGCTACCGCCCGCTCCCGCGCCGCTACCGCCCGCTCCCGCGCCGCTACCGCCCGCTCCCGCGCCGCTACCGCCCGCTCCCGCGCCGCTACCGCCCGCTCCCGCGCCGCTACCGCCCGCCCGCTCTCTGTGTGGCTTAAGCTTTAACTCCGGACCGGAACCAGATAATTTGGACTAATAAAACCACCGAGTTACACATTTAGGTAAACAGCAGAGGTAAAACATGTAATTTGCTGCTTATAATAACAACGATAGTTACACTGCATCAATAATTATTTACGGTTCTGGTATCATAATAGCAACAAGAATTTTTGTTTATAAATAAACAGATAAGGTAGAATATTTCTAACGCAAACCAAGATTTATTCAAGATGATGTTACACTAGTAAACGTGATATTTAAGCGCGTCACAGACAAATCTATAATATATATTATAGCACGGTATCTTACGATATATTTTGCCTACTACTTTCCGGAGCCCTCAGACTGAGCTATAATATACATATATTAAAACATACGTACAGCTGTGTGTGGGGACTCTGTCAACTAGTACGCAACTCTGTCTAAAAGTAGTAGCTGGAAAATGTTCTAGGTGACAGAGCTGTCCATCCGAGATACTTACTAAGAATCCTACTCACCATTCCCGAAGAAAAATCTTCGACGCGGACTTTTCTACAGGACTATAGCCAGGTAATACTGACTATGTAAGTCAAGCGGTACACTTACGAGCTATGAGCAATATCAATGTAAGTTACCTCATCGAACACCTTCAAGGAATAAGTGTTGTCGTCGTCCATAAAGAACACAACCCCTGGCGTGCCCTCCGAAGACCTCAGGTGTCCACGCAGCCAGTCCAGGGCTTTGTTTCGCTGTTCCACTCCACTTGCCTGCAAAACGACGCAGCATTACACAGATATGCTCGACTATAATCATTATCACTAAACTACCTGCACGGGTAATTCCGAAAATGACATTATATCCGTCTAACAGTGCAATATTGTTTATTCTAGTACCATGCACATATCGTTAAACAGAAACATTGACAAAAATAATTATGGACATATTACCATGTTTGGTATGATTAATTAGTAATTTTCAGAATTACCCGACATTCGGATTTACCCGAATGCACCTTACTCTAATCTAATGTATACCTAAGTCAGTAATACTTTCTAGTCTATCCAGTACGAGGACCATAGCGAACAATATTCGTTACCAACTGAATCAAAATTTGACAGTCAACTACTCAATTTCGATACATGTTAACAAAACGTGTTACAATCAGCTACAAAGATATGTTAAAAGATAATATATGGAGTTTACTAGGCCCATAGCTACACTGACATGAGAGTTACAGTATAGTATACTTAGGCTGCGTTTCCACCAGAGATGTGCGAGGATGTGTTTTAATATATTTGACACCTCGCTAGGCGCGTTGCGAGGTGTCAAATGTATGAAAATGAAAACGCATCCTCGCACATCTCTGGTGGAAACGCAGCCTTATAGTAGCCGACTATTTAAGCGCGAGGTTGTTTTATGTGGCTCAGCACAGCGTATTAAAATACTCGAGATGCATAGTTTAAACTAGATAAAATGTCTTCGCCCCATCTTCCCGCTGGTGTAAAGACCACGGCCTTACGCTGCGACCACACCTGCATATATATAACGCTAAAATAATTCTAAATATGTAATTATTAAAATGTATTTTTATCTAAAATGTGCGTCAAACGGATTGTTTTTAGCTTCATTAAACAACAGCGCGCTTAAATAGGATGCACATTGCACAAAATTATAAACGCACCCGCAGAGTATTTTTTATTTACACAGTACACACCTGTAGAAAAATAGAAAAATTAGGTATTATTTTAGTTACGAAGCACTTTTGCGTCAAAGTTCGATGAACAATATTTTATTGTAATTAACGCAACATAATTTGACCAAAGTGATGAACGCGGTAAGTTCATTAGGTTCGTCAAATCAATTAGTGATTGATAGCAGCTAGTGTGAATCGTGTTCAATGCTTATTCAATGTTAAACCTACACAAACGGACTAAACAAATTGTATGTGGCAATATACTTGAAGGGAGTAACAGACCTCATGCTAAAGTGGGAATTCCGCTATCTCGACGACGCATTGGTACTTATACTTATCTAATAAAAAGAACATCGTGTTAATTCCTATTCACACAATTCTCGGTAGTAACATTTTAGATAAGGATTTGGGAAGTTTCACTAGTTTATATCCTAAATATAGGCTATATTTAGGATAAAAATTAAAGATAGAAGACATATTTGCAGAGTTAAGTCGCTTCAGCGGATACTCGTAATATGGTGACTTCAGTCCTTTGACCGCGTACGCAACCGTCCTAAAGTCTAAAGTACGTGACAGACTGGCGAGTATACGAACTTAAGTGGGTGACAGACGAGTTGATGGACGGAAATTCACGAAATTTGCTCGGAATCGACATCGAGAGAGACATACGAGCTATAACGTATGATTTTATAATTAAACATAATTGGTTACGTAAGCGGCTAAAGGGAAGGCGTATTTATGCTCTTGACAGCAGGTTACTAATATAAAAGAAATAAGAAAAACACACTTTATATACCTACCGGAAGCTGTTTAGTAAAAAGGACACACCAATAGGTATTTAAAAAAAGTTAATTTAAGAGTATTAATTCAATTCAAACTTGGTTAGCTAAAAATATTTTTAAAAACTCCTACGTACACAATACCAACTTGTGTTGAACCTTGCATTCTTGAAAAAACAAATATTGACATCAAATACCTGAAATATAATAGGTACTTATTAAGCCATTACTGAAACCACACTAAGTAATAGTATGTATATCCTCCCATATTTATGTTATAAGCGCTTTATAGTGCAAACCTCTGTTCAGTGATATTGTAGATCACAAAATTTGCTACCACTTTTGCATTGAATTATTTTTTCCACGACGACGTCTTCGCATGGCATCAAGTATGTGCGGCGTCTACACAATAAACGTCATGACGTACGATATCAGGTACATTTTCTGTTTCCACTAACTTATTGAAAAATATGTATGTGTCAAAATACTTTTGATCGCTACTGTATGTTATTAATTACTATTTTTTTTATTAAAAATGGGATCACTCTTGGCCGGCATCTAGCCAGGGGGCAAAGATGAGACCGACGATGAAGCGAGCTCACCCAGAAGATGCTATACTATACTGGTTTAATTACAAAATTTATATATTTCCCATGGGTTGAAGGTTGAAAACAGTTGTTGTTGTTGTTGTCATCCTATGGCACCCCGGAGGTGCAGAGGGCCTCCGTCAGATCGCGCCACGCCTTCCTATCTTCAGCCACGCTTCTAGCTTCGCTCCAGCTCAGTCCGACGGCTCGCAGCTCTCTCTCGACGGTCCGCCGCCACGTGTGCACCGGACGACCGCGGTTTCGCCTACCGCCCGGCGGCTGCCACTCGAAAGCAATGCTGGCGTTGTTAGCTCCCCCCCTCCGAATAGTGTGGCCAATCCATTTCCACTTGCGTGTCGCGATCTCTACGCTAATAGGGGATTGATGGCATATGCTCCAGAGGTCTTCGTTTCGAATCTTTCTTGGCCAGAACACGCGGAGGATCGACCTCAGGGACTTATTGACGAAGACCTGTAGCTTGTTCGTCAGGCCCTTTGTCACTCTCCACGTTTCACAGCCAAAAAGCAGTACCGACTTCACTAACGATTCGAAGAGGGATATCTTGACGCGCCGTGTGAGCACATTGGACTCCCATACCATTTTGAGTTGGGCGAACGCAGCTTTTTTCTTCTTATTATTCTTCAAATATGCTCAGTCCGAAGTGCCTTCTGGGCTGGTTTTAATACAAATATGACATGATAGAGTATCTTCCAAAATAATTTTAGGTATCTCATACAATAACATCTCTGTATCAACACAACACCCTTAGAAAAATGTATTTTATTAACAAGAAAAACCTAAACAAAATAAAAAATACTTAAAGAAGAGAAAGAATTTGAAAAGCAAGGAAAGTTTTTTCCTTATATTTCACTCATTTATTTATATATCTATGACATTTTAGTACTCAACATAGAAAGAAAAAAAGATTATGATTGGAGATTTTTTATTTTTCCACTATTACCACTAGTTGTCTGGAAGATTACGCTCTTTAGCGCTAAGACCGCCAATTTTGTGTGTTCAATGTGGTGAACAATAAAGAATATTTTTTACATAGGAAAGACAATTTAAAATTCAGCAAAAAAGTAGTGTACTTGAGTAGTAATAATATATATATTTAGTTTTATTATAAAACGAGGTTAGACTTACTTACTACCAGGATGCTGAAAACAGGATGATTATATTACTTAAATTATATTACTGACCTGTGTACTAATTTGGAATAATACGGTATTAAACTCATAGTCAAATCAGCAACTTTTTATTAAATGTCAAAAACGAATTTTTAATATGAAGTTTGTAGGGAAATACTGTCTTAGTGACGTCACTAAGACAGTGTGAATTGGTTTGTACAAATCACCGACCTTTTTAAATCTTTATGCTTATAAAATCTTTCAATTAGCTAAAATAAATTAATAATTGATGTTTTTCGAATATTTTCGTTAGATCTTTAATTAGTCAAGTAAAAAATAATTTATTTTTACCTTAGTTTAATACCCTATTAAAATTGCGCATTATTACAATAAAGTGGGTGTAGAATTAGTAATTGTAAATGTTCTATCAATACATGCCATTTTGTTATATTTACGGTAACACAACACATAACTACAAAATGCTGCAATAAATAATAATTTCTATGCCACTTGCCACTATGAACAATATATCCTACCTAAGTTTTGGTAACAAAGTGAATGAATATAAAAAAATCATCTAATAATGACTAACTATTTTCCATTATCTATGCGAAATGCAGTAAAGCCTGCCAGTCAACAAGTTGACTATATTTAATCCTGCGGGTAATATGCAATATCCTCACTGCATATTATTGCCTTAGTGGCAATCAGTATGGATCAGAAACGATAATAGCATGGCATGAATCACTAAGTACTATCAGAATAAAAATAACATACATATACTTCATAAATTATGATAGCAGTCACTATAAGACATATCATCTGAGCATTCCAATTTGTCTCGCTAGGCCAATTTTGTTCTTATAGAATCAGAATAATTTATTGTCACACTCATACATAACAAAATTGTATAGTTACAATGATGCTAAATATAAGATAGAGCATGCCTCGTCTAGCAGGTTCAGAATACATGAAATAGTTATTAACTAATCACTAATCAAAATGTACAATATATGCCATTTGTTGCTAAGAAAGTCTAATTGAGTTACTTTGTATGCAGGAGGACTTAGAAAATAAAGTATTGGTGACAAGAAAGCTTAAATATATAACAGAAATGAACTAGAAATACTATTTAATTAGTTCTTTACTTACCGAGGACATTTTGGGCTTGTTAGTTTTTGCATTCAGATGTGTGTATTTTAAATTTGATTCCTTGAGCAAGTTTTCCACCAACTTGGTCTTTGTATCAGAATCCTCTATGACAATCCAATGAAAATTCTTCACTAGCATCAGTGTTTGAGATAACCTGTTCAGAATTGGAGATATAAAAGTTAAACCACAGTCACTTTTCTATGAATTAGCTTCATGGGCACTGTAGTAAGTTAAAGTACCTTGGATCACTACTCTTTAAAGAAATAGAACATCCTAAGAGAAGACAACCAATATTTTAAGAGGAACTCCTGTATCATCGCCCACTCAAAAAACTGTCAAATTGAAATAGGTAGGTACTCTCAAGTGCAAAAATAGAAAGAGGAATAATGGGTAGTCCCTTTATGGAAATTCAGTACAAAGTTATGACATTCATTTGCTTCTGTGTCGGTGAGTCTTTGTATAATTTGTTCCTTTAAATACACATCAAATCTCTTCTTGGAATGAAACATCACAGGTATAAATAATCAAGGAAACATGGCTACTAAAATCCGTTTAGGAGATTAAGACATCTAAATTAAAATTAGATGATGAGGCAAGTGTGAGTAAGGTACAGTCTATACAGTCCTCTTACTGTTTTTTATTTTCCAAGAGTAATATTTAAGATGGCATAAAAAACTGTTTTTTGAAGTTTTTAGTATAAGGTTTACAAAAACATTTCCCAACCGCTTAAAGTAGGACATCTACGTCTAGAATTTAATAAAGGTATAAAGCCAATTACTTTAATTTATTAATAGTCAGAGTCATTGCCAAATGCGTTAGGCAAATAAACGCGGTAGCGTTAATCAAGGGCAAATACAACACGCAAGATGAACTTGTATAGATGATCACATACCTCGTCAAGTCAGCCTTCTGTGCCAGTCTCGAATACGTAGGAGTTATCCCGTAAATAGTCGGCAAGTACGCCGGCGGATCCGGGGTTAACTGACACTGAAACGCAGGCTTCGAATTAAACAAAAATAATACTACGAAAACCAACATCCCGATTGCTAAGTATTGCTTCTTGATAATCTTGAGATTGAATAAATGCATTGTATTGTCACGAAATGCGAGCGATATGCCGCCACGTTCGGGAGCTCGACTTCCAAAGTGGATTATGCGATATTATTGTTATAAATTCCACATGATAATTGTAAACGTCGCCGATGAGCAATCGACTCACTGCAGACGCGGTGCAGTGCAAAATAGTTTATTCTACTGTCAATGTCAACGTCATAAACGTCATCGTGTTGCGTCAACACTAAATGACAGATGCTGCGTTGCCAGGATTAAAAACACAACTTCCCGGAAATCTTGCCGAAAATTAAAGTGGAGCTTCAATTTGATGGTCAATAAAATATGGGAAAAATTTAAACAGATAGCAAATCAGAGGTCCTGCCGCGAATCAAAATCCTGATCTCCTTCTTGGCCGCTCGAATGCATAAGTAACATAACGAGGCAGATTTTTCGTTTTCGATGCACAGCATGCTACAACTTTTCAAGATCTAAAACGTTCGGTTGATTATGAAGGTTTTGTAGCGAAATATGATTAATGATATCAATGTCTTTTATAATCATTATATATTTTAAATTCTATTTTATTTTAAAATCTAGGAGCGCTCGTGGCTCAGCGGCGCCTGCGTACCGCTTGCGGTATCTAAGGTTAAGCAACGTGGGCAGCGGTCAGGACTTGGATGGGTGACCGCTTTGAGTGGTTACTAACTGAGCGCTCCCATGCTTTGGAAGGCACGTTAAGCCGTTGATCCCGGTTGCTGTCTATGACAACAGTCGTTAAGCCAAGTTGGAGGCCTTCGGGCAGTTTGAGAACTTCTAACAGTCAAGTTGCCCACTCACTTCACAAAGCCTAATCCCAATAAATTCTAGTTTCCCCTCGGGGTTGAAAGGTCAGATGGCAGTCGCTTTCGTAAAAACTAGTGCCTACGCCAAATCTTGGGATTAGGTAGCGGACCCCGGGCCTCCTTCAGGATGCAACTGTACTGGGCTAACGCTAGGAGGATGATGATGATATATTTTAAAATCTATAGGTAGAACAGCATAAATAGTTTGAAGCTTTGTGTTTTCCAAGTATTTTTAACTGACTTCAATAAAGGAGGTTGTCAGTTTGACCTGTATGTTTGTATGTCTGTATGTTTGTTTAAGATTATCTCGCGTTTGGCTGAACCGATTTTGATGCGGATTTCAGAAAACAATTTGTTATATTCTGTAGAAGGTTATCAAAAATCAATCGTGTAGCCACTAGCCAGGATATAGCAACAAAACACCGCCTAAGATGATATGGTGTCGCGACGCCCGCCATACGGCCAAATTAAAGTAACTCTAGTGGTAGCAGTATCCAAGCAAGTATGGCAGACGACGCGATGTGAATAAGACCAAGCTGTATGAACCTTACCTTAGTCTTATCTATGTCTGCTGGCCCGTTACTCCCGCTACTTCTCTTCTCGCCTCGCACCCCGCCTGACCTGCACTCGAGGCAGTCAGCGCCGTCTGCGAGGCCCCCTCGTACCGCCTGTAGTTGTTAAAGGTATTCTATGACATCACCATTGCCACCAAGCATCCCAAACACCCAGAAGGCCACGCCATAGGCCACCGTTAAGGAATCTCAAGGGAAAGTTACTATAAGTATCAATGAAGGTAAAGTCAGTCTGTGCAGTGAAAGTTCCCCCCTTAGCCTGTATCCCTCTCATCTGTCCACGAGTCCACCGGTGCCATCACGTTGGCTACCGATGGATCCGAGTTGTCTTCCCCAGTGAAGACAAGGAGACCGGTCATCCCTATGTACTAGGTACTCTCGGTGGCGTGGGCGACCGGAGTAACGTAACGGGTTTCCTAAGCGCTAGAGTCCAGAGCTGACCGTTATACAGATGAAGCAACTAACGCAGCCGAAGCGACAGCTTGACGGCTTGACGGCTTTGGGTTTGTGCTAGTTTCCCTCTGACCGCCCCACAGAGGGAAGCGACCATTCGCTCACTCACTAGCACGGGCAAGCGCACCCTCCACGCGCCGCAGCCGTGGAGGCAAGCCCCAGTGGTCGCATCCTCAGATGCTTCCGCGCTCAAACCTCCCCAGGCTCTAGATCCCAGGAAACAACATGCCACTCAAAGATAGGGAGGAAGGATATTATAGATCGTTAACAACGGATTACTCGTTAATGCAACTATCTTGGTCAGTAGTATAAAAGGTTAATCATAGGGTAGATGACATTTAACACGTGAAACACAAAGGGCTGAGACTCAGATGTTGAAGTACTTAGATAGTGAGATCTAGATATTTGAGACACTTAGCTTCAGGGAAACCAGCTCTCGTGGTTTCCTGCCATCCATGAGATGAGGCTCGGTGCTCACGAACACCACTCACTTAATCACATGTAAAGGCGGCAAAGTCACAATTGAAAATGGCTGCCGCCGGGAAGCACAGAGTGAACGGCAAGGCGCATACCATAGAGTATAATCATGGCCAAAACAATTCACTCACCATAGAGAATCTACCATTCGGTTAGGGCTGCCAGTGGAATGGATGTCGTACGTCATCGTGATGGTCCGGCATTCACGACACTCCCGACGGCCGGCAGAAGTGACATAAGGGAGCGCGTCCACTGAAGAATCTTCTCCCTGGCTCTGACGGCTGCATCCCTGGTCTGCCGCGGTCGAGGAGAGGCGCCAATAGTGTCATCAGCATTTTTACCATCTGTGTCAATGTTATTAGGCGAGGTTGCTCCCTCTGGAGTAATCTCTTCAAGGATACTTTCCGTATCGTAAAAAGGATTCTGTTCCCCATCATTATGTAAAGGCACATCGCTTATTTCTTCAACCTCCATGTCGATGTTTAAATCCTGTGGATCTTCAAAGGCTCCTCTTGAGTCTTCCTTATTCACAGGCGATGAAGTAGTTTCTTCACCTCCCACGTCTTCCACTTCCAGTGGATAAAGTTGTGCTATTGATCGAGTAAATACCTTATTACCTACTTTAACTTGAGCAACACGACACATATCGTCGGCTCCCCTTTTAAGTGATATGATTTTACCTACTTTCCAATCTTCCCTATTCTTATTATCTCCTTTGATCTGCACCACTTGTCCTTCAGACGGTTCTAGTTTAGACGTACACCTCGGTTGTTTGTGAGAGTGCGAGTACCTTTCCCTTAAACTCAATAGGTATCGATTTATGAACATCTTCTTAAATTCTTCCAGTATGGTGATACCTTTCTTCCAACTCTTCACTAGGTCGCACTTTGCCTGTGTTCCTACAGGTAAGGGTCCGTCATCCTTGGCCTCTATGGCTATGGTTCTGCCCATAGCAATGAAGTCTGAAGGTCTCAGAATGTGGTCCATCTCATCGTCGACGTAGGTTAAAGGTCGAGAGTTTATAACCGCTTCAATCTCTTTGACAATAGTACTCAGCTGGTTGTCCGTCAATAAATGCTTCTGTAAGGTCGTCCTCATGCACACCTTGACCATACCCACGAGTCTCTCATAAAATCCTCCAAACCACGGTGCGAGTTGGGGTATGAAACGCCACTTAATCTTCTTGTCGATACAATAAGGTTGTGTCATGATTTCCGACATCAACTTCAGATTAGTGGCATTGTCAGATGTTATTACCGTAGGTACATTCCTGGTAGCTATAAATCTCCTTAAAGCCAGAAGTCCTTCTTCTGCGGTCAAGTCGCGCACGATTTCCAAGTGTACTGCACGTACAGCTAAGCACGTAAATAGACAAATCCATCTCTTCTCTGTACCTGTTTTCGTGTTGACTAATACAGGTCCAAGGTAATCTACTCCTGTGAAAGTATAAGGGTCTGTATAATTAACCCGTTCAGGTGGTAATGCCGGTGTAGGCGGTAACCTAAAAGGTCCACCTCGTTGTTTAACGCATTGAGCGCAATTGCTAATGACATGAAGTACTCGTTTTCTTCCTTGGGGTATCCAAAAGTTCTGGCGAATGATACTGAGAGTATGACTAGCCCCTACATGATAGTTGTCCGTATGAGTTTTCATAATGATCCGATCTGTATATGGGCTATCATGAGGTATCAATATTGGATATCGTTTGTCATACGTCCAATTAGCGTATTGAAATCTTCCCTTGCTTCTCAGTATCCCGTCCTCATCTATAAAAAGGCCTAGATTCCTTTTTAAGCTAGTTTCTTTCCCTGCCAGTTCCTCAGGAAAGTGTTCCGCTTGAATCTCCTTTATTTCGGATACTTTCGTATACACGATACCAATGTCCTCTTGCGTTACTTCCTTTGGTTCAATACCTAAGCTGTTGGTTTCATCCTGATGTCCTCTGTCGATCATGTCTTCAACTTCATCCATCGGAGTATTCGACAGACCCTCCCCGGCCAAAAGAGAACTGTTACTTGGTGGACTGACAGGCCACTCTGCTGAATCTTTTGATAAGAATTCGGGTCCTGTCAACCATTTCTCCTTTTCTTCTTTTGGCTGAGCGGGCCTAGTGGCAACATCCGCCGGATTCAAATCCGTTGGAACGTATCGTACCTTTAGTTCTTTGTTTTTTTTCATTTCTTGGATTCGTCTCGATACGAAAGGTGTCAGAAGTTTATCAGAGTGGTACCAACTAATCACAATCTGACTATCCGACCAGAGAATTTGTTCTGTTATGTTGCCTTGTAGAAACTTCTTGATGTATTGAATCAGGCGGCAGCCTATAAGTGCCGCTATCAGCTCTAATCTCGGGATCTTTAAGTCGTCCTGGTCCTTGATTGGAACTAAGCGTGACTTTCCTATAATAAAGCTCCTTGTGTTATCCTGTACTATGTAGACTACCGCTGCGTACGCTTTGGTTGATGAATCAGTAAAGCAATGGATGGAATAACTTTTACACCTCAAGTTTTCCACACAGCATCGGGAAACATAGGTTTCCTTCATGGTCTTGAGTTCTTTCTGGACTTCTTTCCATCTGTCCGCTAAGTCTTCAGACAGAGGAGAGTCCCATTTCACTTTCAACTTCCACAGGTCCTGAAGAAGAAGTTTTGCCGCCAATATAGAAGGTGCCACGTACCCACAAGGGTCGTACACTGATGCGATGCACCGCAGAACTCCTCTCTTGGTGCTTGAGTACTCACGATCCTTCTGTCTTAAGTGAAGTGTATCCGTCTCTAAGTTCCAGTCCAACCCGAGTACTTTGACTACCTTGTCCGGACAGCTGTCTGGAACTTGTCTCAGGAAGTCACGTGAGTTTGAACTCCATTCTCTCAGGTTCATCGACATCTGTTGGAATTCTTGCTTCGTATTGGTATATAGTTCGACGGCTTCCTCTACAGTATCTGTCCCGGTGACCAGGTTATCCACATATATATCTTGCGATAGTCTCCGCACGCTTTCCAGGCTGGATTTCGACAAATGATATTTTATTGTAGCGTTTAGCAGGAATGGGCTGCTTATTACTCCAAAGGGTACTCTACAGAACCTTAGATGTAATAGGTTATCCTTGGTGACTGGTTTCTCTGTATCCTTGATCCACAAGAATCTAGTGACATCACGGTCCTTATGTTGCAAACCAATTTGTAGAAAGGCCTTTTCAACATCTGCGCAGATGCCTATACTATGAGACCTGAATTTTAGCAAAATTCCCGTTAATTCTTCCAACATTAAGGGTCCACTATATAGACACTGGTTTAAGCTCTTGCTATCTTTTAACTTTGAAGAGGCGTCGTAGACAATTCTAAGAGGTTTGTCCTTTGCCTTAACAAAATGATGAGGAAGATACGATACAGGGTGATTAGAGTTGTCAATCTCATCGTTCGGTACTACTTCTACAATACCTAAGTTCCTTTGTTCCTTAATCAACTGGTCATAAGCAGTCAGCGTATCAGACTCTAGTCGTTTCATTAAACCTACCAAACGTCCTAGAGCCAAACCAAAGTTAGAATCTATCTCTGGAGGGTATTCTATCCATGGCCACGATACCTGATATCTTCCATCCTCAAATCGAGTCGTTTCGTTGAAGTGGCGTATGGCCTCTTCTTCTCGGCTTTCTTTAGGGGAATCTGTTATACCTAAAGATTCGAGTTCCCATAGTTCTTTGATGTTGACTCCATTTAAGGGTAAGTCCGGCTGGGTTAGTCCGACGTCCAAGCTGGTCTGGAAATATGTGACCACTTCCAGTTGATTGGCAGGCTTCAGGTTCGCCATCCCGCTGATAATCCATCCTAGTTCAGATTTAATCATAAACAGATTCTCTTGGATCTCGATCTTCTCTGGTAGAAGGATCCCGAAGTAGTAATCGTTACCTATGAGGATATCTATCTTGTCGCCTAAAGATCCATCGTCCGCTAGTTCAAACTTAGACTTCCAAGATTCCCGGTCAGGTCCTGTATAAGGCACACCCTGAGTTATCATAGGAACTACATTTGCCATAACTGTAATCACCTTCCCTGATCGTGTCACAATCTGGAAACTGACTCTTGGACTATCAATTTCCTGTGGTACCTTAGAACCGAAAGTGAATATTGTCAGCCGACTCTCTTCAATGGTCGCAAGTCCAAGTTCCTTAGCCAAGCTTTGGGTAATGTAGGTCCGCATGCTCCCAGAGTCAAGTAATGCTCTTCCTTTGAGTTGGTCACAGTCATTGTCACTCCTTAAGTTAATGACAGCTGTTTGGAGTATAGTGAATCCTAAGTCATTCACATGACATTGTACAGTAGGTTCAATCTGCTCATCCTTCCTTTCCTCTCTGCCATTCCTAGGAGGATTTGATGAGTCCGTGGACTTCTTTGGATTTACTTTCGGACACAAAGCCGTATGGTGACTAGGATTCCTGCATGACGCACAAACAATGTTTCCTCGGCATCTGGACGCTAAGTGACCCTTCTTAAGACATCTATAACATCGATCTCTCACTCGTTCCTTCCTCTGGTTCACTGATGTGTATCGATTACATTCTTGAGACGGGTGATCCCCATGGCAGAACACACACGCATGTGAAATCTTGCGTTTTTTCCCAAATGGCTCCACTGGGAATCTTCTGTTGCTACTGTCGTGACGGCGATCCTCCTGAAAACGATTGAACTTCCTCTTGAATTCTTGGTTCCTTGAAGTTGAGGTAGAAGCATATGAATTCCTTCTATTATTGGCTCTATAGTTACTTGGTCCTCTCTCGGATCTAAATATTTTGGGTCTTTCATTAATATGTAGAGCCTCGGTAGTATAGTTGTCTGCGGTACTCTCCTTTAAAAGAGATTTAAATCTAATAGAGTCTTCCTTCGCAGCTATCAAAGCTTCCAGTTCGTCACGAAGCTCCTGTACGGATCCATTTCTTACAGTCTTCCTCAGCTCGTAGAGTATGTCTGATGGGAACTTTTCCAATATTTGAAACCGAATGTAATTTTGTGATGTATCCTCGCCCAAGGAACTCAATACCTTCAGATGTGTCTCGATCTCATTCAGGACGTCACGGCAACTATTAATCGAGTCCTCTGCCGGCCTTAGTTTACTCAAAGCAGAGTAGTGGGCGTCCGTCACTAGCTCGACCCGACCATACCTTGCCTTAAGAGCAGTAACAGCAATACTATAATTGGCATTGGTTGCTTCTAATCCTGCGATCAGCTTCTTGGCTTCGCCCCTCAAGGCTGAACTCAAGTACAAAAACTTGTCGACTTCGCTCAATCTTCGGCTATCCACGAGAGACTGGTATCGGTCCCAAAATTGGTTCCACTGCAAGACGTCACCGTGAAATTCGGGCAGGCTTAACTTAGGTAGTTTCCCCGAGGCTGGTAAAACACTGTCCCTCGATGACGTAGTCCTAGCTCGTTTAAGTCGAACTTGCAGCTCACACAAATTTTCTTCAGCTTCAAGTTGAACGGTAGCTATTCTGGATACTTCGTCGACTGCTGGATCATTGACGAATCGAAAGTAGTTGTTGAGGTCAGACTTGAGTCGATTCAAACCGCTTTCCAATTTGGAAATACAAATTTCCATCTCATGAATTACCGCGTCGCTTGGGGTATCAGGTAAATTAATAATCTCCCTCGCCTTAACAATTAAACTTTCCAGATGGGTGGAAACAATTCCAAGACTGGCCATTAAACTTTCTTCCATATTGATAGGTTAGGTGATTGACCTGCAATAGACACACACAAAAAATAGTACCAGTGTACACTCCCTTGTGTGCACTATACCGCATAAAGCATTCAAAGAAATAAGAATTGAAAGCACTAGCATAGTTTTATATTGTCTGGCCACATGTGTTTCGTAATATATTAGGCGAACATGATTTGTAAAACTTCATAAACATTGCTATAACAAAGGCACATGCACCAAAGAATAGCTTTATGAATTAATCCCGCAAGCGTCAGGAAGATCCATCATAACTTGAACCTTCAAGTCAATCAATCGCATAGCATATAGGGTTCAATATTAAATTGGTCGAAAGTGGATCCTTGTTGCTGGTGAACAACCAACCATGGCATCGTATAATTGTAAATCTTTAGTAAGCTTGTATGATATTGAATGCAACAATGAATAGATGTGACAAGTTATTATTGTAATGTAAGCAAATAATCAAAACAATAGGTATTGTTCATATTAGCTAACTGTACAGTTAAATTACCTATGTCCATTTGAGTGAATGTGTCTTTATTATACCACTAATCATTAGACAATGAATGTATCTAAATACTTTCCTATATTGAAAAGTAAAAATAATAATAGAAAGTAGGTAGTTTCTTTAATGAAGTTTCACTTTAACCTATAATCCATGTACCTTTATAACTTATTGAATGAATGAATTTAATTTAATTAAATGTGTATAACCACTTTGTCTGTATTCATCCTGACGGCAAAAAGGTTAAATGCTTAAATCAAAGTTAGGTAACTTTATTCAAAGTAAGTTTAAAATACAAAGGATAAACTTCTCATAAGTAAATATGTAAGGAATAAGTTCATTTCAAAGGAGTTGAACGATTACTTGTTTATGTGAATGCATCCGTTACTAAAATAGGTGTAAGAAATTCAATCTCATTAAATTTATATCAGCGCTCCAATAATTATGAAAGTATACTAATAATCCATCCGTGTAAAAATCTCCGTGTTGGTGAAATCCGAAATTTAAGTAAGTGTGATAATTAGTAACTTTGTTTTAATAACACTTCAATTTGGTTTTGCATATGACCAGACGGTACAATAACACAAATAAAGTATCAACATTTCACACAATCACGAACAAACACTATTAGAAATCAGTTATAATGTAAAATAAACATCACAAAATAAATCACACATCCTGTAAAGATCTTATTGATAGGTATAGTTATCATTAATTTTACTTACAATCCATGTAAGCGAGAACACAGGTATAAACAAAGGAAATGTATCGAGAAGATGTAATAAATCAGTATTAAATGATATTTCATTTCAGTTCATTTCAAGAAAAAAAAAAAATATTTGAATGCCTACTCATAATCAGTGTTTTGTCAAAGAAATGTTATAACTCATCAACTAAATAATAGAGAGATCATAGTCATAAATGCAATAGTTACCAAGATAATTTTGCTTTACTATTTTCCAATTTATTTATGATAGGTATACCGCACCACTAACTTAACGCAAACGCTGCCAAAAGGAAACCAAATTATCTAACCCTTTTAACACCTGGGCAAAGTCGTAGGTAACCGACTACCACTATAACTTTAAATTAATTACAATTTATATTTATACTATCAATTATGAAACCAATATAAATCATGTTCATACTGGTCGGTGGTCTCGGAGTAACTTAGAGATTCATATTTCAATCACTTATATTCTAACTGATCCTAAAGTATGTAGTTATCTAGTCGAACCTTTTGTAAATTTTAACTAGGCAATTATAAGATCAGACGCACAATCAAAAGGTAAAGAAAATATGTACTCGACCTAAATTATGCACTATGAGAATAAATCATTCCAAATTTATTATTCATATCTCCGGTCTATCATACCAAATTATCAAGTCATAATGAAAGGTAAACTCTTGGTTCATAATGAAATCCTTTAAAATGTGTATATACTCCCTGATGATCTCATTTGATATGATTACTTATGATAAAAGTTTTATGTTGCTCAGCAATTATTACCCTTTACTTTTTTCATACATAACTAGGAATGAAGATGACATAAGCCTTAAAAAGAATAAGCAGAGACAAGGCTTCAGGCAGAATATGCAGCGTAGGTTCGCAAAAGAAAGAGTAAGCATTATCCAGAACATGGGTTCAACCACGGTTCAACGCATACAGTACCAACCCGCTATCATTGTGTTCACGAAATTAGATAATGAATGCGCTAATCCGCTAGACTTTAAATCCGTCCAAGTAAGGTCGTACTTACAATTAGCAGATGGTATTTCGCCTCTGACACTATCGGGCCGACGTACTGGCAGAAGACTTCAAGTGGTAGATCTCATATGGCGGCTAGGGGTCTAGACAAGAGACACAGAACGTTAAAACAAGAATACATCCAGGCCAAACGTAGAAAAGTACACGTACGTATGTACGTAAGGAACTCGGTGTAATACTGCAACTCGTTAAAATATGTTCCAACTAAAGAAGAAGTGAATTTTGAAAATGGAACTAGTCGGCACGCTACACTTTCAATGGCGTCATTAGCTCTTTCTACTTTGAAACAAATTCTAGTACGATCCTCTCACAAATATTAATTGATTTTACTCCTGTACCTATGGGACATTACTAAAAACCTCTAGAACTAGTCTAAATCACTTACCTCGCAGCAAAAACGATTTTGTTTCTTAGAACAGTGGTTGAAACGAAACGATGGCCGGCGGCTTGACTTTCATTCATTCCAATATACCGGAAAAAACAAGTGGCGGAAACCAAACGTGACAGTTCGCCGACATCCTACACGACATTGTAAACTAAACCTTAACTCAATACTAATACAATTGATGCCCTACGAATAGAATTATTCTTGAAGATAAAATAAATTAAATATCTAGTTGAAACGGAAGAATCCAGATGATTAATTTATTTATTAATTAATGACGATAAATAAGATAATAATTATAATTGTTTATTTATAACACAACAATTAAAAGTCATTGTATTTACTTCGTAAAACAGATATATCGATACGCCATGATTGACAAATCACATATCGCTTAGGGCACGCACTCAGAAACCCGCGAGATTTCAACTTATGTACTAAATTATAAAATTAACTTAACTAACACATAGTATCATAAGTTCTACTTATAATTAACTTTAATCCAACGCGTAAGACTCCATATATTGCATAATTCGTAAATAAACATCCTTTTAGTGAAGCTGAAAAATATTTGTCTTGATTGTAAACTGCTTCCGAACGCCATCTATCGGCAGACTTACGTACTATTGATTAGTCTGTTTGAAGGATGTGGTAATAGATGGTGCTCTCAGCTCGATCCGTTCCGTGCTGTAAAATTAAAATCTAACTTCGCCTGACGTGGCGTTAATTTTAAGTTAGATGGCTATAATGATGGGTTTACAACCTCGCCCTTGACTTCAATTTTCTTCTCAATGAAATTAATGTCTCTTCCGAACGACACCACTCAAATGTCTTAGTATCTGAGGCAACCTTGTATTTCTTATATGATATTGCAATTTCCTAGAATTCTGTTTGAGATATAAGACACTCTTTTCTCCTATATTTGTATGACCTATTAGGCGTTACATAGTGCTTCGCAATCGCTGAATTAGGCACAGATTCACACATCCAAGCCAATCTCCACCATGTCGCGACGCCCGCCATACGGCCAAATTAAAGTAACTCTAGTGGTAGCAGTATCCAAGCAAGTATGGCAGACGACGCGATGTGAATAAGACCAAGCTGTATGAACCTTACCTTAGTCTTATCTATGTCTGCTGGCCCGTTACTCCCGCTACTTCTCTTCTCGCCTCGCACCCCGCCTGACCTGCACTCGAGGCAGTCAGCGCCGTCTGCGAGGCCCCCTCGTACCGCCTGTAGTTGTTAAAGGTATTCTATGACATCACCATTGCCACCAAGCATCCCAAACACCCAGAAGGCCACGCCATAGGCCACCGTTAAGGAATCTCAAGGGAAAGTTACTATAAGTATCAATGAAGGTAAAGTCAGTCTGTGCAGTGAAAGTTCCCCCCTTAGCCTGTATCCCTCTCATCTGTCCACGAGTCCACCGGTGCCATCACGTTGGCTACCGATGGATCCGAGTTGTCTTCCCCAGTGAAGACAAGGAGACCGGTCATCCCTATGTACTAGGTACTCTCGGTGGCGTGGGCGACCGGAGTAACGTAACGGGTTTCCTAAGCGCTAGAGTCCAGAGCTGACCGTTATACAGATGAAGCAACTAACGCAGCCGAAGCGACAGCTTGACGGCTTGACGGCTTTGGGTTTGTGCTAGTTTCCCTCTGACCGCCCCACAGAGGGAAGCGACCATTCGCTCACTCACTAGCACGGGCAAGCGCACCCTCCACGCGCCGCAGCCGTGGAGGCAAGCCCCAGTGGTCGCATCCTCAGATGCTTCCGCGCTCAAACCTCCCCAGGCTCTAGATCCCAGGAAACAACATGCCACTCAAAGATAGGGAGGAAGGATATTATAGATCGTTAACAACGGATTACTCGTTAATGCAACTATCTTGGTCAGTAGTATAAAAGGTTAATCATAGGGTAGATGACATTTAACACGTGAAACACAAAGGGCTGAGACTCAGATGTTGAAGTACTTAGATAGTGAGATCTAGATATTTGAGACACTTAGCTTCAGGGAAACCAGCTCTCGTGGTTTCCTGCCATCCATGAGATGAGGCTCGGTGCTCACGAACACCACTCACTTAATCACATGTAAAGGCGGCAAAGTCACAATTGAAAATGGCTGCCGCCGGGAAGCACAGAGTGAACGGCAAGGCGCATACCATAGAGTATAATCATGGCCAAAACAATTCACTCACCATAGAGAATCTACCATTCGGTTAGGGCTGCCAGTGGAATGGATGTCGTACGTCATCGTGATGGTCCGGCATTCACGACATATGGTGTGGAAATGTCAGTTTTAGACCGTTTAGCGGAGTGTAAAGCCCGTGTCAGACGGTCGAAGGCAAGGCCCGGACCGCGCGGCCTTGGTTTGTGGCTCTTCGTGAAGGCTGTCCGAGGGTTCTGGCTAGACGATCGGCCGACCACGCTACAGCGTCATTAATTCCGCGATAAAATCGCGTTCACTCTGAGTCGCCATCGCTGAACTGACTGATATGCGTAGTAGCATTCCGTACGCGACGCTTCCTCCGAGCGCACTGGCCTTGCGCGGTCGGAGACAGGCGGCCATACGGTTCAAAACCAGGAGCTCGGATCGTGGACCGTAGTCCCTAGCGCACGCTCGAAGACCAAGGGCGTGTGAAGGTCAAACGAAATTTTGCGTCTACACGGTCTGTGCGGACCAAGGTCGCCCGGTTTCTGGGCATGTTTACCGTCCGACCGTCTGGCACGGGTTTAAGTCTAAAGCGTGGTATAGCGTAGCCAAGAACTTGCGTGCAAGTTTCAGTGAATTTTCATTATATTGCGGGGTTTGATCGTATTCATTTTACCTCAGTAGCCCGCAGCCCCGAAAAGTTAAGAAAATTGCGTGCAAGTTCTTGCTAATTTAAATACCCCTAAAAATGTAATAATGTTTTTACTGGCAACACCGACTAAATTTCCTTGGTTTGGTGCCAGAAGTTTAAGCCGGCTACACAAAGCCCTGCCTGCAGGGCCCTGCTTGCAGTGCCACTGCCAAATCGTATTGTGTGTAGGCATGCAGGGCCGATTTTTTTATCTGTTAAATCGGCCCTGGGCTGCTACCGCGAACGGCATTCGAAATTGTCCCTCTCTGTCGCACTTATCTGCAAACTAGTAAGTGCGACAGAGAGGGAAAATTTCGAAAGCCGTTCGCGGTAGCAGCCCTGCACGCCTACACACAATACGATTTGGCAGTGGCACTGCAAGCAGGGCCCTGCAGGCAGGGCTTTGTGTAGCCGGCTTTAGACAGGTACATCGAACATTCGTTTAGAAGCCAGCAGCAGAAAATATGGCCTTGAATGACGTCACGTTATATTGCAAATATCTCTCATTACAGCGAGATAGTTTAACTCCCCTCTACCAGTTAGTGCACAAAATAGCCAGGTGTAATCGCCGCTATAACAGTATATATACCTATAACAGTGACGTCGTTCAAGGCCATATTATTATTTTCTAACTTCAAACGAATGTTCGGCACGCAACCTTCAGTATGTAAACCTTTTTGGTTTGGTGTTTGGCACAGAATAAGTAATATAAGTAATAGTACAAGTACAGAAGTTTCTCTGTTAACAAATCCCCCGTTTAGGTATGCCAAACGTGCCTAAACGTGGCCATCTCTTTCTATCGCACGCAACGTGCTCTTTCGAGGCCCCGCCCTCAGCGCTAGGGCTATCACCAGCGAGAACTTATTTTAATATATGTACTTTATTAGTATTAGTAGTGTTGTTTACAATACAATTACGAATAGTACTTTTAAGGTTTCGTAGCCAAAATGGTGAAAACGGAACCCGTCCGTCCGTCTTTTCGTCTGTATGTGACAGCCGACGTACGTGGAGACTATAAGCACTACAAATACAATTAAAACATTTAGCAGGAAAGGAAGGTGTGTTCTACTCGTATGAACCGCTACGTAAAAGTGATGTGAAATAACGAAAAAATATTAAAGTAGGGGGAGGGGGGCACTCCATACATGTAACCAGGGGATACAAAGCGAAACGATTTATTATGATCGTACAGCGGTACAGCAGCGCGTGCGCGTGCGATGTAACGCTGCGCCGGCGCCGCAACCATTGAATAGTCACACGACGTGTGAGCCGGCGGCCGCATGTAGACTTTGCGCGGCGCGATGACGTCAAGGTAGTAAACCACTCGGTTTGGTCTGCAATACCACGGGTTTTTTTAATGATAATATTGATAATGACGTTATTGTTGTTTATTAAATTACCTATTTTGTTTTGGGTTTGGCTAGATTTCTCTACGAAAATAAAATAAATTCAATTGGAAACAAAGCGTCATGTCATAGTTCATTTGTGGTTCATGCATGGCTCCAACCAAAGACATCTTAGCCCGCCAAGAAACGAAACGAAATAGGTACCTAACTTTTTTGTGAACACCTAAAACTCTCCTTTGTTCTGAGAATCCGGAAAGGACACGGTTGGTAAGTGCTTAACTGCTAAGAGCATTCCTTTTTCGGATCATGCAAATCGGTTCAGGATTAGGGAGTGGAAAACGTTGCTGCTTTATGTACCTAATGGAAACATTCTGCTACACGGGGGCGTATTTAGAAATTTGGTTTGGCGCCCCGAGCCAATAAGTTTCGCCGCCCCAGAAGTCAAGAAAAGGCGCCCAAAAAAATGCTGTGAAGGTGCTGCGAAGGGCGGCGCCCCTGTCAGCCTGCTGCCCTGGGCCGTGGCCCCCTTGGCCCTAGGGTAAATACGCCTCTGGCTACACAATCCTCTTCCTTGTAAGAAGTAGTTGATTGGCAACAGAACCGAATTAATTTATAACCGACTTCAAGATTTCAAAAGTGGAGGTTCTCAAATGTTTACATAAGGCAAAGCGCCTGAAATGAAAGAAAAGAAAAGCAATTAAATTCTAACGCGGTGAACGAGTTCTACGCGGACGCAGTCGCGGGAAAAAGCTAGTTTTAGATAGTTATGTGATGTAAGTATATTCGAACATGTCACAATCACAACTAGGTACTATCAAGAGGAGCCTGACTCAAGTTTTTTACCTTTAAATAGATCCTATAGCTCTGTTGAATAATGATCCAACCATTATTGTATTTGACTAGCGACGAAGCCACTTCAAACTTACAAATACCTCAATCTGATTCAGGTTTACATAAGGCAATTTAAACAGTCTAAGCTCTTTCGAATGACTTAATTTTAAGTAACGCGAAATTGTAATTAAGTCACAGAATATACCTATATCTACAAAGTCTGAAGGAGGTCTCCACTTGCAAGTAAAATTTAAATTAAATTCGAAATGACATAGAATATTAGAATCATATCTCACATATTTCGTATAAATTTACAGTACGATTACTGAAACTTTGATATTAACGGGTGATGTTTGATGTTAAATTTATAATAACGTGTTTTATCTACACACATATCATAAATCCTCTAATATGCGTTCGGAAACCGTAGAAAATGACTCTCATTTCAACATTCAATGAATTTATGGCAATTTTCTTATCTGTGGCTAAGGCTACAGCAGTAATATAATTTTTAATTTTAATCTCATATATGATGTTAAAATATAAAAACGTCAAACAAAACTGTCAAAATTTAAATGTCAAAGTTGGCATGTCCCTATTCTAGTATCACTGAAAATACAAATTCAGTCGATGCGAAATGTCAGCTCGATGTTTTTTTAGTATATATCGCACGAAATTTGAGCTAGAACGACATGATCACATCAGAATAGGGACTCTTTACTTTTTAAAATAACATTCAGGTATCGGTTGCCACTGTTGCCAGTTCTGATTTCGATATTTCCGCAATCGTGCAAAAAAGGTTGTATTAACACAATTATTGTATTTATTTACAACGGTTTCTGAACCCATCTTAGAGTAGTTATAATATGTGTGTAGATAAAGTAATGTATGCAACTGTACATAATTAGGCATAATGCCCCTCATTATGTACCAGTTGCATAAACTACTATTATAGAAACATCCCATTTTTAGAGTGTGTACTAATGTAATTAGAAACTGTACATCAAAGTATGTGTTAAATTAGAATATCCAATAGAATAGGAGCACATACCGTCAGTTACGAGTGATTTGTATTTATTTAGCGTACAATAACATATACAAGAAAAACCTAAATCAAATAAAAAATTAACTAAAATATATTTAATTAAAATTAAAGGTAACCTACAAACTAAAATCTAATTTAAAACTAAAAATTTAAATAAACTATACTAAACTGAAACATTAAAAAATTGGGTCCCCGAGGCATAGTCCCTAAGATGTTGGCAGCATTTCCTCGCTGAATCGCTATGCTGATCCGTTGAGCGAGGAAGCTGCCAGCTCTACGGTCCCCAGTCGAGTCTCTCAGCCTTTTCGCCAGCTCCTTAAAAAGTTGCCGTGCACTGGGACCCCACATTTACGAGTATTTATGTGCATGTTTAGCGCGCTCGTTCATTTTAGTTCAGTGCACGTGAAAGCGAAAATTACACCTCTTGTAGACAAAATGACATTCGTAGTAATGGAACAGAGCACGTGTCACGGGTTTGTAAGAGAGTAGATCATCACAGACTTCTAGACTCGCACCTGCATACATAATTCGCCATTTGACTAATTATATTTTGATTCGCTTTTAAGGTGCCATTCGAACCAAATTTTAGAGACGATCAAATGTTTGTATGGGACCAACTACAAATTAGAGCAACACAAAAGACGATTGAGAGGCAAAGTTTTCGAGCACTGAAAATGCTCTATACTGATTGACAATGACTATGAAATGTGATGTCACAGTTCAATGCCAATGTTCTTGAGACTTGGTGCTGGTTAGAACAAATCTAGCCAGTACAGCGTTTTAAAAATAGAAGGCATTTGTTCGATATACTCGTACAGTTATTTGTATTCTATTATGGACTAGACACATTATAGTAAGAACAAACTGGGTAACTCATTATCGTACAGCTTTAAGCGTATCTTTGCAGCAATCGAAAAGTAGTCATTTTTACTTAATGTAATTAATCTACGGTCGGTTTTTAATTCCATTCCAATTTGATTAGAGTCTATTTTCATAAAATTAATCTTCAATCGTTCCTTCGCACCGTGGATTTCTTACGACAGGAAATTGAAGATAAAGGCTTGCGTCTGGTTTATTAAAAGTAGAAAGGAGAGTTCAGTAAAGGTCTAAATCGGGATACAACATTATATACATATCAAAAACGGTAGGTGTTGTGGTACACCCCAACCCTATTGAAATAGTTGAATTTGCCACAATTCAGCAGAATACCTGCTTACTTTCATCGAGGGCGGTATATTGAAACTAGAGCGTAATGAAGGATTTAAGTATTTTCAGAGTCGGAACTAATTTTGCTACCGAATGGCACATACTCCCTTTAACACGTCATATTAAGAAAGAGAGTCATTGTTGAGCTCATATAGGGTATTTTTTTCATACAATGACGGTGACAAACTAGCCTACGGTCTGCTTGATGGTAAGTGGACACCGCAGCCTATACACGCACGCAACTCCAAAGCAGTCAGTGCGCGCGGTGCCGATTGAAAGCAGTCAGTGCGCGCGGTGATGATTGAAATTTGAGGACTTACTGTGTTGACAGCAGAAGGGACAATACCTCTCACCTCCAGGAACACGAGTACCTACAAAATAGTACAACTTTGATCGTATGTTTGATGGCAACAATGCCTCTTTTCTAAATAGTTTTGAAAAGACAAACCGAAGGACCGACTACAATGAAATACACGTTTTTGTTTGTTGTGTCCTGCTCTTAACATAATTGAACATATGAAGTGTGAGCGAGACTGTATTTCCAATACAAAATCGTTTTGAAATAAAGCCATTGATTGCTCGTAGCGCTGTTACGAATTTCGTAGATACACCTGTCCGTAGCAGATACACGTAGCTCGTAGCGCTTTGAGGCTGGATTTCCTATCTCTGTAGCAATAATTAACTGCCGTAGCTTCAGTAAACATTGCCTTAGCCCGTTATTGATTTAAGCAGTGGTACAAAGGGTATGCATGAAATTATTTGATGTGGCCAGGTAATTAAATAGCCCGTTCATATTTCGATTTAATGGGCAAGTCTTGAAGGTTCAATTTTCAGTACCTGTTTCTATAAATTGTTAGACCCCAAAAGTACAAATTCCTAGGATGGGGTGCAAACCTACCAGTAAAGTTTAAAATGTTAAATTTTATAATAAATTAATATTGCTCCTAACGCTCTAAATATCGCCTTGAATAATTAACTAGTCGCGCCGGCGAGTGGGCAAAGTTCCAAGCATAACATTAGTATAATTATAATAATTTATTAATTATTATATAAAATGAGTCTTCATAATGTCAAATATTCTCATTTTAATTGGATATTAAATAAATAAAGACACCCTTTGTCGTCGCTACTTTAATGGCAATTAAACCGGAGTATTAACGGTCTATAATTCATAACATGAAAAGATTAAACAGATATATTCAGTTATCTCATACTGCCTGCCTGCACGGATGTTTCCGTTCATTAGCCCTACCTTATTTCATTAGGCACATAAACCTCGTTGACGGGCTCGCAATATGGTAATTAACTCGCTAAACAAGCCAATTTAATATAATATTATTTCCTCGTCACGTGAACTATGCGTGAAATTCACGAACTGAACAAATACAGAGACGGGGTAAGGTATGCGAAACTTCGCAGGCACTCCACAAGTGCCCGGCATGTCGACCTTTTTAGAAGAACGATCGCTACTAAATACCTATAAATGGGTAGGTATTGCAGCGAGCGAACAAAGCGAACAGCGCTCGGCCGACCAACGTCATACATGACCAGCCTTTATAATAACTTATTACATTATTCATCTGAAAGTACGACATGCGTCGGCTAATGTACCACGCAGCTAGTTGATGTATTACATCTAGCCTGTTTCATTGTAAGCGGGGTATAGATAGGGACGAGCTCTGCTGGGGTCGGCCCGGGCCTCACCTGTTCAGACCCGAAGGCGCGTCACGCCGCACAACCAAGCCCGGCCGTGTCTGTACAGGGTGCTCACGCATACATATGCAGGTTCAACAATGAAGGCTGTACGCCGGGAAGGCACACAGGCGCAGTAGCCGGCGAGGGATGCCAGCTCGGGACATTGGCGGGCGAGCGTTCCCGCCGCGAGGTTGCGACGACCCGCGCCATTCGCTCTCGCAAACCACTTGTTGAATCACTCTAAGACGTTCCTTTCCTACATCACTAGAGTCGCGAAAGTCGCGCGCTCGCACCATTTGTTAGTTTTTTTCTCGTTTATTTTTTGTGACCTTGGGTAAGACTGTACCTGTGATGTCTTGGCTCCTCTGCCTTCTTCAGTTCCTGCCTCCTGAATACGCTTCTTTTCGTCTTCCTGTCGTGTCGGTGCGGTGTTGTTGTTGTTGAAACCGATTGTTGCACAATTACTCTTTTAAAGTATTCGTCATTAACTTGTTGTAACTTTTGAAATATTTAAAACTGTTATCGACTCGTATCTGTTATCTGTTGACTACTACTTATAGATAAATGTATTCAATTCTTAATTAAATAATATTTTACGTCGCTGTAAAACAAGTTATAACTCGTTACAATGTGAAACGCTCCTGAACTCTGGTAAGTCACTTTGCGTTATATGTGAACTATGATTATTAATTATTTATTAATTTAATCTATCCTTCATCACTAATTTCGCATTTGATATGTATATTTAAATGGCTAGTTGAAGTACTAGTCATTTTTAAGGATCATACGTCAAAATGGACCAAACACCAACACTCAACAGAGTTGAAAGGTCTGCTTATCTACTTTGTTTCGTTCTATGGGCACAAAGTTGAATTCCATTGTTTAACTGTATTATAATGAATTGAAGGCACGAAGAAACGTATGTAATGACAATAATCACAGAAAACTCCTGTAATTGACGAGGTCGATAAAAACCTACATTGTAAAGGCATATTTGATGACATAAATCTCAGCTCTGTTGGTTTTTGGTCTACTCGTACTTTCCATAGAAAGTTGCCCATGATTGTTTCATGTTTATAATTCATCTGTTCAATTATTATTCGTCAATGTCCGGATCCGAAAAGTAGGTACAGGTAAATTTTGCTGCAAAAGAATACGAAGGTATTCGAAAAAGGTCCAAGTACATACATAACTATACCATTACTATTTTCTGATTACGTGCATATATTTAAGTACCTACGCACCACGTTATTTATGTTAAGTAAGTCAGTAATTTAAACACTGCTTTAAACTAAGTACTTTCCGACCCACATTCGTTTCCCGCACGCAACCTACTTTGCTGCGTTGTCACCAACTTTGTGCCGACGGGAAAAACCTACTTGTTACATACTATACGTAAAAACATAAAACACTTACACGTTAAAAGGAAAACATGTTTTTTCCAAGTTTTTTGTACAATATCCTTTTGCTGTTCCGTTAAAAACATTCAGGTCTATAAGTGCAGATTATTAGATATATTTATTTGTATAATGTCACAACCACTACCAATAGTAAAAATATCGCGAAATTCCGCAAAGAAACGCCCGGTTCAATCAATATATTTGATAAAAAAATATATATAACTGAGCAGCGATTGGCCTTAGTCATTTCTGTTTTAATATGACCAAAACTATAACACATTATTTCAAATTTAAATATAATTTTTAGACACTTTTTTTCACAAAATATAATATCTAGACAAAAATTCGGCGTCATGGAGGGCAACAAATTCAATGAGAAATAAAAATATGATTAAATAAGGGAAGCATGGCCGACGGGATGGCGGTAGCGCCAACGCTTTTAACTTATGAATAAAATTATAACTGAGTTGTTATACTTAAACAACTTAAACAAACAAAGGCGTTAAGTAGAGGTAAAAATAATACCTAATGTAAATAAAATATAACCACCTTACATTATAAAGCCCATCACAGAGCTATAATATAATTATATTATAGCTCCGTAAAGCAGGGTATCTTACGATATGTTTTGCCTACTTAAACGACAGAGTCCACACACACAGCTTATATATTTTGTATATTAATATATCTGGATGTCCGACGGAAGAAGGGGGAAGGCGGTATGAGCTCATGGAGCTCCTGAGCACACTCACCAAAGTACAATTTGTAGAAGACGCATAGGCACGCTACTTTGCGTCTATGTGCTAGGCTCTGCAGCTTAGATCCTACTTCCGTACTGCCGCCAATGAGCCTCCTGGCTCTGCGATCCACCGAGTCGAGTGCAGCAAGTTGGTACTTAGCTGAGCCATCCCAAAGGTGACTACAATATTCCATGCAGGATCGGACTTAGGCTTTATATAAAGTAAGAATATTACTGTATTCAATCATGAAAATTTCATTTGTTATTGAAATATATCCCCGACTATCCATTACTGGCATACCCAAAAATTTGCTACATACGCAGAAAGAAAAGCATTTTTGCTACCAATCTTACAATTAAATTAAAGTAGAGAAAATAATTGCATTAGTAAAACAACTAGCGTTTTGTTAAGGTTCCTGTGGTTCCCAAAGTTTTATACTGCTCGCTTGCTAATAGTAGCAACTTGCGAAATTTGAATATAATTAATTTATGGTCAAAAAATAATGTTTATGTCACACCTGGCCATAAAGCGGCAATTACCGCACGCTCCGCGCGCGGGAAATCCCACTTCCTGGCCAGGGGGTGACATAAAATTTTGTACTTAACACGGGCGGTAATAAAGAAAGCCTCAGATCGCATATTTCTCTTTACCCGCGATCTGAGACATTCTTTGTTTTACCGCCCTTGTTAAGTAATGTACTATTTCACCTCAAGCGCTCGGAAAGGCTTTCTTTATCGTTTCAAATCTGCGTGCAAAAGTCCACTTTACCCGCTAGCGTGGAAATGATTTTGAAATTCGAACTTTACGCAGTTCCATGAGTTCCAACTTTTTTCTAGAAAGTGAAATGAGAGGTCATTCCTAAGCGTTTAGAAATAAGGTGCAGCGGGGCAATCTAGACTGCGGGAAATTAAAACTAATCGAAATATTTTCGGTGTTTTACATCATTTCCTAGAGTGTCATCTTGGTGAAACTGTAGAAGTGCTTTTTCACTATCCGGGCATAGATAGCACTCTAGTAAATGATGTTTAACACGGGAGATATTTTCGAGTAGTTTTCATTTCCCGCAGTCTAGATTACCTTATACATATCATGTACCTGAAGGTGCAGTTTATTATTGTTTTGTTTTTTTACAATGAAATTAATAATACTTTTTCTAGCTTAATTTGATAATATTAAATAATAATTTAGTTTTATTTATAAATAAATAATATGAAGAAACATATTTGAAATGTTTTTCTGTTTCAAAATTTTACGCTCCGTGTAATTCGGACGCACGGTTTAAAAAGATAGTTTTTAAGAAAAAACTCGATGCGTTTAGATATTTATATGGTTTTGTTTTTGAGCTGGATTAATATCAAAATAATGAAGTTGATATTAATTTTGGAATTCGGGCAAAAAGATTTCGATAGGTATATATCGATAGGTTAGCATGATACGTTTAGGCTTTAAGCTCACATGGTCATTTACATTAGAATTACGATTAATAACGGGATATTTACCATGTATATTTGTATATGTGACAGGCACTGTGTAATGAAATCTATGTTTAAACAATATGCCACCATTGCCACCGTGTTCGGTAACTGTAAGGCGACTTCCTGATTTGTCGGTGCGGAGGCAGTACGATATGAGAAAAGTGTGAAATGTCAGTGTCAGCTGTCAGTCGCCTTGGTACCTGGACTGGCGCGGGATGCGCGGTAGTGATAGCGGGACGATGCGCAAAAGTAATACTGACAGTAATACTGATGTCAAGTGAGAATCTTTGCGACGTCAGTAAGTTTACGTCAAAGAAGAAAATGTCACATATCGATCCCGCCCCGCCAAGTCAGGAAGTCGCCTTATTCTATATATTTACAGATTTTTTGGCAAAAAATTAACTATATACGTATATCCGAAAGCCGCAGCTGGAACTTTCTAACTTTTTGATAATCATTATTTACTATGCCTCCAACGACATATCACTAAAAGAACAAACTGTAATATTACCGAAACCAATTTTTATTTAACGATTGCTCTACTACGTATTGGTTACAATTTATGGCTATATCTAAAATACACCCTTATAAACTGATCATGTTTATAGGTACACTTTACTCAATGAATATCAAGCTCTTGCTTAGGTGAATAACACGCAATTTCCATTTACTTGTATATAGATACTACATCGAAACAAAGGAATCTACATAATAGTATGTAAATGTGGATGGATTTCGTACCGATACAGCCTATCCGGCCTGTTACAGAATGCTCGCCAACATAATTTAATAACATGAGCATTCTGCTTGAAAGAATTTTCTGCTTTATCTCAGACCAGCAAAAAGGTTATGAATGCCAAAGACAAAATTTGAAATAAGTGGGGAATTTCTTTTATGTGCAAGGCAAGCTGACTCACTTAGCTGACTTAGCCTTCTCCATACAAACTGTGCAAGTTTTATTCGTCGGTTTTGGCACTCCCGTATATATATTTTTTGCTGGTTAATATTGGACATACGAAGAATGTCAAGAAAAAAAATTAAAAATTTCAAAAAAATAAAATTGAAAAATACAAAAAATAAAAATAAAATCTTGAGATTCTGGCTAACAGAAAAATAATCATACTGACCAAAAGTCATAAGTGTAATGCATATTACAAGCAAAGAAAAACTTGCACCAAAGTATGGAGAGTGCATGCCTCTACAGACGCCTTAAGACGACGAATTGAAAATATTGTTTGCAAGGATTTCCATTTTTCTCAGCAACCAAGCAACTGATTAAAGCAAAATTGACTCACATGATCAATCATACCTTTAGCTTTAATTTGCCCATTGCTTTATGCGATTGGATAACTTTTCTAACAGACTTTTCTTCGTCGAAAACACCTTTCTGTTTAATTTAAACAGAGTTTCGCATTTTACAGACAAACGGTACTTGTTAAACCCTGATAGTTTTCAATATAAGTAGGTTCATCTAAAAAACACTTCAAAATGTCCATTGGATTTTATAAAAATTAATAATTTAAAAAAATAGAAAACCGACTTCAATTGTTACTCAAATGTACAAATTTTAACTAAAAAGTAGAAAATAATATATTTTAGTAACTTCAAAGCAAAGAGCTTACAGGACAATAAATTAATGTAATTAGTTAGTTACTTATTTATATACATATTCACAATATATAATCAGTTATTTTTGGAGTCGGTGCCAGCTCAGGAGGATAAGTACCTAGTTTCCTGCTTTGCCACAAACTTTCGACACTACGGCTGGCACCGACTCCAAAAATACGTGATTATATATTGTGAATATTTATATAAATAAGTAACTAACTAATTACATTAATTTATTGTCCTGTAAGCTCTTTGCTTTGAAGTTACTAAAATATATTATTTTCTACTTTTTAGTTAAAATTTGTACATTTGAGTAACAATTGAAGTCGGTTTTCTATTTTTTTAAATTATTTTTTAATTTTGAGTGGAAGGTACCTAACTAAGTGTAATTCGTTTTTGTTTTGCACTTTTTGTTTGAAATGCGTCTGCTGCACTGTGAGTAAGTCAGCCGTTTGGCGGGTTTTGTGACGTCAGCGGTCAATAGCGCGAAATATCGTTCTTCAGGTACACAAGCCGAGGTCTAAACCCTTGTAACCGTTTATGTGTATTTTTTTTTGTTAGTTAAATGTATATGGGACAACCAACCGATTTGATCTCGTAACAAATATACAACAAAAAATACGTAGGTACCGTAGAATTGAGGACCTCATCCATTTTTTTGTTGTTACTTATTTCACACTTCTTAGTGATATATTTCCAAAGTGCATCTCATGGCAATTCCAATAAGCCCAAACACGGCTAAGTTCCATTGTTTTATTACGAAATTCCGTTGCCTACACCTTCCGGGTTCAATCATCAGATTCATGTTTATGGTAACATTACATGAAGACCATTTAAAATGGCTACGTGATATTATAAAATCGCTAAAATATGTTTCTCTTGAAATTTTGAGGATTTCCCTCAATTCCTCATGGCTTCCATCATCAGAAGTGAACTGTGGTAACAACACAACCTACCTGGAAGCATATGCTTTCAAATAAATAGTTTTCCAAATCTGTTTATAAATGGCGGGGTTCCGTTGCCAACCTTCCGGCTTCAATTACCAGATCAGGTAGATGGACATTACATCATGACAATCTTAATTGGCTTCGTCATAGTCGCTTCATTATCTTGATCGAAATATCTTAGCGCCACCCATGAATCAGTCGGAGTTTTGGATGATCATCAGTGGTCTTCTTCATCAGTTCCGGTTTACCAAATGTTCTGAATGCAAATGCTTGATTTATGCCGAAAATACTAAAATCGTTATATGTTTCCCTTGAAATTTTGAAGAGTTCCCTCAATTCCTCATAGATTCCATCATCAGAAGTGAACTTTGAGAACAACGGGACCAATCCGAAAGAATATTATTATTATTATTTATTTATTTATATTCAAAAACAAACTTAGGTGGTAGGTATACATTAAATTTCGCCAAACTGAGGCTTGATGCTTTCAAACAAAGAAATAATTTTCCAAATCTGTTCATAAATGGCGGAGTAATCGCGTAACAAACATACAACAAAAAAAAAAAACAAAAAAAAACAACATACAGGCGAATTGAGAACCTCCTCCTTTTTTTGAAGTCGGTTAAAAATAGCTTAGAATTCTTATTTGAACCGGTAAATACGATTTCGTCGTATACGACCTTATAGTTTTAGGCTAGCGCGCGCCGTGTTTTCTATACAAGAAGACGACAAGACGTCTCTCCTCAGTCAAGTCAATCGGCCGAGGGCCGCTGTCAGCGTCGGGTCAGTGCTAAAATATGTATATTTAAAATGTTATTTTTTTCGCGTAAAAAAAAAACGTGTAAAAAGATGGTTATAAAAGGTAAGTAAAAACGCAAATAGATTTATTTACTCCGGATTTAATTTAAACAAGTATGTTTTAACCCTTTACCGCATATCGTGACAAATTCGGAACACTCGACATTTTTGCCTACCACTATTTAAGTAGTACCGCCATTTCTGTGTGCCGCTTTGCACCTTTTTACTTGGTAGAGATGTACATTACCATGCAGGGTAGTTCTGTTTTGGTAGCGAGAATCTTTCTTGACACTACAAAAAGTGAGGTTAAAAAAACAGTTGCGGCGAGTTTGTGACAAAGCACGGGTCACGTTTTTCGGTGGGAGATTTTACTGAACTTAAATCAAAGTTTTGAAGAAGTTATTGTTGTTATGTACAGTTAAATATATAAACAACATATTTACGGCAATTAACCTAAGTAAAAAGATTTGCATTACAGTTATTTCTTGGTTTAAAGTTTGTACCATATTCGGAACACTATGCAATAACGACTGTTTGGACGGTACAACATGCATTTTGGTTAAATAGTGTCGATATTCATATTTGGAACTACATGCACTATGAATACTATGACGTATTTCAATATTTTGTTGTTTTAACAATTGGCCAGAATGGATCTCAGGTCGCCAAATTAGTAAGTTGGTTGACTGTATACAAGTAAATATGGTAAAAGTGCAAAGGTTTTTATGTCTAAATAAGGATCTTAATTGTTTCAAGGAATTTCATTAAAACGATAAATGTTTGCAGTATGTTCATAAGTATTGTTCTTCGACCAAAGTAATTAAATATAAAAGGGCAAAGTTAATTTTACTTTTAATTACTGTCATATTGCTTAGCCAAAAATGTTAGTTAGGTACTTAATAACTGTACTTCATATTGTTCCAAATTTGGCAACTACGACATTCTAGCCCGCAGTGCATGTTGCTCCAGATTTGTCTGTTATTGTTTTTCTAAAATATATTATTTAAAAACCTAAAAATTTTATTTTTTATTTTTCATGATTATTACCCATTTCAAATTACATATATTTTTTTCAAAGTCTTTAAAAATTCCATGCGGTAAAGGGTTAAGTAAATCTTTACAAAGATTAGTATTTGAGACGAAGTAGGTACTTTTAAAATGTTTTAATGGTATTTATGTCACACCTGGCCATAAAGTGGCAATTACCACACGTTCGGCGCACGGGAAATCCCACTTCCTGGCCAGGGGGTGACATAAAATTTTGTACTTAACACGGGCGGAAATAAAGAAAGCCTCAGATCGCATATTTATTGTCCTTGCCTTCGGCTCGGGCGTCAAATACCTGCGATCTGAGACATTCTTTGTTTTACCGCCCTTGTTAAGTAATGTACTATTTTAACCGACTTCAAAAAGGAAGAGGGTCTTACATCTGTAGGTATTATTTTCTAAATATCGTTTTAATTTTCATAATTAATTGTATATTTTGTTCTACACGAGAAATGTTGCCGAAGTATACAAACTTACAAAATGTGTTGCCAATGTAGGGTTTCATAATAAATTAATCAGAAGTTAAAATATCTATCTCAAGTCCTGTGGTGCTCCCAAATTTTAGTCTTGCTCACTCGCTATAATACAAGATAGATACTGAAATTATGCCAAGTTACTCAAGTATTCTATTTGTAGCTATACTTCTACGACTCATTAGGTATGTCAGGTACATGAGGTGATTCATCCGAGACGTATCCGAAGACCCTTTCAAATTTGTGTAATACCATAACAATTTTTCATGCGTGTTATTCATGAGAAATTCATGTACCAGTATACGGCCTTTTGGGATTCCAACATCCGGGATCTTTATCGCTGAAACATGTAACTTGTGTCGCCCAAACTAACAGCACATAGATACATTTGAGTTAGTTCAGAAAGTTTAGAAAACTCAACACTTCTTGACTTCGCCACGATAGCATTTTTACGCCCAAGTACGAAAATAGTTTTAATACGAACATATTCCGTTTTCATACGAGACTATACTTTGTTTGTTTCTTTTTTTATTTAACACTAGTTATTGCCCGCGACTTCGTCCGCGTGGAACTTATTCATCGCGATAGAATTTAAGTAATTGCTATTTACTTATATCAGGCACTTACCTAGTTCATACAAACTTCCACCCCCTTAAGGGATGATTTCCGGTATAAACAGTATCCTATGTCCTTCCCCGGGACTTAATCTATCTCCATACCAAATTTCACGTAAACCGGTTCAGCGGTTTAATCGTGAAGAGGTGACAGACAGACATACACACTTTCGCATTTATAATATTATGGGTAAGACACATTTTTTCTACTATATTTGATCGATTCCGGGTTTACAATTTGATTTGTTTTTATGAGCGGAAGCAAAACGCCGTTATTACACATGATTTTAAGTTTCAAATTAGTTTGTAAAGGTCCTATTATTCACTTAAAAATACGATTGCATGATATTACGATACAAGTAACACAAATATTCTTTCAAAGCCAAATTAACACCGTCTGCAACCTTCGTCAAATCTCTACCTAACTTTCGACACATGATACTTTACCGACAATTGATTCAAGTTTTTGTTCAGAGTTACAATCGTCTTTGTAACGTTCATTATTTAGTATTCTTATATATCTAGAGCTTCAGCCAAAACTTTCCGAAACCCTCGGTACAATGTTTATACAGCTCGTCTAAGTTTTTGTTTAACCCGAAATATAGTTTCGTTACCTTTGATGATCCGTCGTGAAAAGGAGTACTTTGGCAGTTAAGTACATACTTAAATAATATAAAGCACTGGCTAGTTGGCTCATTACAGCTAAGTTATTTGCCATCTCAAAAGGAATTTTAATTTTACTTTGAATCAACTAAAACTTAATTCCCTCATGGCAGCAAAATGAACTCATTGCAATAAGACTTAGAGAACTGGAGAAATAATTGAATTTTGCATCTATTTTGCGAATTATCTGCTATTTATGGCACAATTGAAGACAAGATATGTATTCAAACTGAGAACCTACAAAACATTTAATTAGGAAAAGAGATATCTAATCATTCATAACTTTCATGACTTACGTTTGTCGTTTATGGTACTAGACACGTCGCGAATAGAGGGACGAATCAAGCTCATATTTTAGAATAGCTACGTCACAAATCCTAGCAGGGTGCCAGGATAATATGCCATCTCCAGTAGTATTACGATATATTATGGGATATTAGCGACAAATGACAAATATAAGAATCATTTTTCAAGTTCATAGGTCAATGGCAAGTTAAAAAATTCTTCGAAACAAAAAATTTTGTGTCATACGACGGAAATTAGGGTTCCGTTTAGACACTTTAGACTATTCGGGCACGGAACCCTAAAAACCGGCCAAGTGCGAGTTTGACTCGCGCACGAAGGGTTCCGTTGCATTTTCTATAAAAAACGGCAAAAAAAATAATTTTTGTGTACCTATTGGGAGCCCCTTTAAATATTTATTGTATCCTGTTTTTTTAGTATTTGTTGTTATAGCGGCAACCGAAATACATCATCTGTGAAAATTTCAGCTGTCTATCACGGTTCATGAGTTACAGCCCGGTGACAGACGGACGGACGGACAGGAACGGAACGGACCGCTAAAAATGAAAATCACAATAGCCGCATGTCGATTATTGTGATTATAATTTTATAGTGGATAGAGGATCATCATGCTCCTAGCGTTATCCCAGTACACTTGCATCCTGAAGGCAGCCCAGGGTCCGCCATCTTATAATCCCGAGATTTTAAATAGAAAACTTCCGTGAGTCTCACACATATTGAAATATAATAAACGGTTCACTCACGTCTTTATCGCCGAATATCGCTCGACATGTTTCGGGCCAATACGTGGTCCTTAATCATGAGTGGTCGCGGCGGCCTCGCATTTAACACTGCGCGCGAGCGCGCGGCACGCGCGGCTGCTCGGTGTTGGTTGCGTCGGTGGGGCGAGAGCGGGAGGCGAGAATCCACCCTCATTTTCGTCACTATTGTTCAATGTTGGGTTACACACAACACTCACAACCACTCATAATTAAGGACCACGTATTGGCCCGAAACATGTCGAGCGATATTCGACAATAAAGACGTGAATGACCCGTTTATAAAAAATCCAAGATTTGTCCAAGCTCTAGTTTTTACGGAAGCGAATGCCATCTGAGCTTACTGGGATTTAAAGGCTTGTCAAGCGAATGGGATGATCGTTTATAATTCTCGTCGCGTGTACTGATCGTGGTCTTGATGGATGCGATAAACAATGAAGACAGTCAATTGTAGCAGATGAACTGGGGGTCTATTTGGATAAACGTACTGAATTTGGAAGCGATTTATTATTATAAGATTTCAAGCTCACATGGTCATTTACATTACAATTACGATTAATATCGGAAGCTCAATACCAGAAATATACATGGTAAATATCCCGTTTTTAATCGCTTATTGTAGTCTCGACTAAATTCGAATAAATGCAGACAAGACAGCGAAGTCGTGCCAGAACGAGCTTGAGGCAAGGCGCCTCTAAGTTCAGAAGAAAAAAATCTGACAAGCTATAGAAGCTAAGGAATAGGTAGTTGCATTTCCATGACTTATGCAATCTAAGGTTCTATAATAGTGTTTTTCGAATGACACAACAAAAATAATGGCCATGGCGAAGTTTGGGGGAAAAGTGAGTAGAAAAAGACAGACTTGTTCCAAAAATTGGCACTTGCAGATCTTACGACCAATACCAATCTGATCCTAATTCGATACTTTGTCGAATAGAGTCTTGTGTGATGTATGAGTTTTGGTGCTATTTGTTTGCCAATAGCAATCTAATATAGGTAGGGTAGGTTGGTACGGATTGTAGCGAAATGATTTATCGTTTGAGCTTCGATAGTGGCGTAAAGGTCCTAAAGGATTAGGTATTGTTTATTCCGGAATATTTATTACTAACCAGGGTTTATTAATTACATGACTGATTTTTTTTAAATTTAGAAATAAGGGAAAAGTTGAATAATTTAGGCACCGAGCAGGATTCGGATCGGACCTACGACCCCCTGGCATTCGCGGGCAGTCGCTCTAGCCAACTGAACTATAGGCAGGAGCGACTCACTCGCGTGACGTCATCGCGCCGCTCAAAGGGCCCACGTCGGGTGACTTTCAATGCGAGAGAAAGTGATGTAGCGAGTGATGCGCGTGCGATAGAAGGAGATGGCGAAGAATCGGCACGTTTGGCTTGCCTCGCGCGGATTTGTTAACAGTGAAACTTCTGAGTACTATTACTTATTCTGTGCTATAGATGCAACCCACACCCGGCCTCCAAATTCTTCAACCGTTCCTTCATTTATACAAACGCCTTAAGACCCAGGCTTCATTAACGGCACTTACTTCTCAAATTATGTTGGCGTTTGTATAAATGAAGGAACGGTTGAAGATTTTGGGGGCCGAGTGTGGGTTGCACCTATAGCTCAGTTGGCTAAAGCGACTGGCCGCGAATACCAGGAGGTCGCTGGTTAGAATCCTTCCCGGTGACTAAATTTTTCCTTTATTTCTAAAATTTGTAGTTTGCAAAATTAATTTATATGAACGATAATAATTTATCAAGTAAGTACCTGGCACACGAGGTAGCCGCAAAGTGGGATATTAATTCGACGATCATTGTCCTTGTTGCCTGAAATAAATCATTAAATAAATAAATAAATTGTCCCGATAATCGTCTGCGAACTGTCAGTTGAGTCCCGACTAACACCTCAAGAGACTGCTGGATCAATGGTCAGATACGAAAGGACCCCGGACTCCCGGACTCAGTGCGGATAGTCAGGAGGTTCCTCTCTCTGACGCCCTAACCATCGATAGCTTAGGCCTCGCCTCGCTGCCAGTGGTACACTAGGTTAAGTTTTTATAATGGTTTTATGTTTTGTAGCGGATTATTGTTCTATATTTAACTTTTATAAAAATATTGTAAAAATTTTACCTACTGAAATAAAGAGTAAAAAAATTAACAAGGCTTATCTTGCTTCTGAGGACACATTCATTCCAGGGATGATAGGCAAGACATACTGGTCAAAGATTCTTGATAGCTACTGCGGAATATTTGACGCAAAGGTGTGCCGTAGCTGTCCGAAACTTGCCTATCTAGAGTCGGATTCGACCATTAACGTCTTTTTCGTAGTTGGGCCTAGCTAACTAGAAAGTCATAATCGTCTACGCCAAGCGTCTCTATGCAGATTTGTCCTATTATGTTAAGAGTTGGAGCTACATGGACATTTATAATATTCGTCCTATCCAAGTTCGTTATGCTGGGAGTTTCCTGTGTCATGATGATAGCAACAGAAATGAGGCTATAACTCGCAGCAGAACGAAAGTAACCGATATATCCTCCTTATCACTAAACTTAACTGGCAGCGGTGTAGCATATTGCACGTAGAAATTATGGCCGTTGGAGGGGAAAGGTTCCCAAGTGGCGACCACGTACTGGACGGCGCAGCGTGGGTTTTGGTATGTCCCCCTTGGAAGGGAATGATACCTGGTAAAGGTCGCGGGGGTCCGCTGAATGCAGGCAGATATGATAATATAGCGATGAAGGTTAAAGTTTGTTTTAACTAATTAAAATTTTTGTGGCAATGTCAAATTTTCCCATTTGAAAGGTATTATCGTATCTCCATGCAATAATTGATTACCTATACGGAAAATATACATAATATTTTTAAATTCTATTTTTCTTTCATTAAACAAAATGAGCTTAAAACACATATCTACTAATGTGGCTCGGTACAATAAGTATACATTTAACCACCCGTGAACTTCAAACAGGATTTCATGAGCGAGTGGAAATAGTTTAACAACAGAAAACCCGTTTTCCAGTGAGCGGACTTTCCTTCACAAAGCCACCTACTTAATTGTAATTACACATTTAAATCACCACAAGCTGTGTAAACCGCCTATCAGAAGAAACAAGAGTACATTTAAACTAAAGTTTATTTTGTAACGCGAGGTAGGGAAATTTGAAACTATATAAAAACATTTTGAAAGAGCTTATAACTTAGAGGTCCAGGGATACATAGAGATAAAGGGAATCTGTATAGTGAAATGCGAGTTTCAAAATACGAGTAGGTTTGAGATAGCAGTTTTTGTGTACTGGAAAATAAAATATACCAACTCTTACTTTAACAGGATAAAACGTAGATCTCTTATCATTCATGTATGAAATATGCTTTCGTCAAAAATTATATTTTTGGTAGGGCGCGTGCGGTATGCGAGGTTAAGCAACGTCAACGTCAATTCATGGATGTGTGAGCGCTTTGATTGGTCGCAGTCTTTAAGCCAAGTTAGATAACGTCGGACGGCTCTAGAATTTCAACTCCTTAAAATCCTTATCTTACCCAGAATTTAAAACTAAATTATATAACCTATTGTATGATCACAGTTTTTATAGTGTCAAAGAATTTCTTGCACATAAATTCTAATGGACATATTATTATTTTGATTTCTGTTGTAACATTTTTATATAATTTTATTTCAATTGACATATGTTCCTGTCAAACATTTATTTCAAGTATCATAGACCTTTTAAAAAACCTGTGTACAGTAATGAACTTACGTAGATCAAAATAAATTTATACAATGTTTCTCGTTTTTCATTTCAGCAGCGACCATTTTAGTTGCTCCTTAGCTGATTGTAAAACTTTTGCTGCTCTGGCGTTGGCGTTTAGATTGACATATGTTCTGATTGTACAAGTAATTGACTATGATTGACTATGAATGTTTTAATAATGTGATTATTAAAAAAAAAAATTTGAATCGCAATGTCTTTACCTAATTTATGCTAATTCTCTCCTATGACTTCACAATAACTATAATGTATGATGATTTTTAACATAACAATTTTCACATGCCTGTGTTGGCTACACATATTTTGGGACACAATATTGACTGTAACACCTGTGCATGTGTACCATATGATTTTGATAAACTTCTTCATTCATTCATTCTCAAATACTAACCATATAACCTAGACCTTTTTAAGGCACGAGTGAATAGGCATCTTCTGGGTGAGCTCGCTTCATCGTCGGCCTCATCTTTGCCCCCTGGCTAGATGCTGGCCAAGAGCGATCCCATTTTTAATAAAAAAAAAAAAAATCTCAAATACCTAAAAACATTGTTTATAGCGAATATATGGATTCTCAGTGTTTTACAGAGTTTCAAATTAAATACTCTAAACACTTAGATTTTGTACAAAAATGTACTTAGTAATGTAAAGAAATATTAAAAGATGTTGTGGCTGCCTCTCGCATATGGTGACAGAAAAACTACATTACTTTATTTTATTTATGAAACAAACAGTCATACGAAGTTTTTGCTACAAGTTATTTTTATAATATATAGTTCTATAGTTTCCAGTACAAATTTTAACATAATAAACATGGTTGCTTAAATAATAGTTGCTTTAGTACATTAGTTCTAGACTATAAGTGAACTTATCAACACTTTATGAGATTTCAAGCGCAGCTGGTCATTTATTTACAATACATACATTTACAATACATTTATTTACACATTAGAATTACTTACGATTAGGTACCACACTAAAATACAATGTTGATGTTACCTAAATATCCCGTTACCAATCGTAATTCTTAAAAACAGTACTGATTTTTTTATTGGTAATTACTACTACTTAAAATTACTACTGAAAATTACTGATTACTAACGTTAATTATTGAACCAATGTTATTTCAATATTGAACAAATGAATACAATTACAAGTCTCCCGGGATCGGCAACGCACTTGACATTATCAATTTAATTATCGTGTCCCAGTTTCCCCATGATTATTTTTACACAAATATATATTCAGGCAGTTGCTGGTACAATTAATCTTAATTCCGGAAAAATATTGTTGTGTTTCCAGTAGAAAGTGGTCTTCACTTTGACGGCCATTAAAGTAAAGTGAATCATTAATACCAATTAGGGATTAGCGATCCAGCCATGCTCGGTTTATATGTATTTGGCACAGTCACTCGATTATTGATAGTGTTAGCTGAGCTAATAATTCGTATTACGATTAAAGCTGACTACTACTAATTAACGTATTTGAAACACTGTAAATTTACGCCTTATGCTGATGTTTCATATTTAAAAATCATGCTGAGTTAGCAAAATCCATATACGTATGTCAACCAAAATGTTAAACGGAAAAACAAGTACAAATATTATTATTAAGTTTGTTACCAACTATGTACTTGATTTGTGTAATAAAGTGTTTACTACTAGGTACTATTATTATGTAATATGTAGGTACAAGTCATGATAATTACGTAGGTACAAGAAAATGGTCTACAATATTAGAAATCAATCAGAAATTATTTATTACCACAATTTAACATTCAAACTAATGAAAAACAATGATAAATTTAACTTGAGTGTGCTGGGCAGAAAAAATGCCTTGCGCTGGTTTTTAGACCGAGCCCTAGAGTTGTCGGTAGCAATTTCTAGAACAATTATTATGGGGTTTGTGTGCTCTACATGAGCTGTATAAGTTTTACAATTAAGGTAAACAATTAATAATACAATAATAATTAATAAGAAACAAATAATCAAATTCAAATTAATATATGAAGAACAAACAAAGATTATATTATTTAAATTATATTAATAGACTAGATTGCCGCAGCCAAATAAGTTTTTTTATTAAATTTTCAAAGAATTTTTCAACTTCGCATTCACTTGTAAACTGGAAATTTGGTGATAATTATCACGTAGATTTTACCAACAAATACCAATAAATTGATAAATCATCTTTTTTCTTTTCTATTCCCGCATTTTTCCTATGTAAGCAATTTAATTTTGCGGTCGGTACGGAACCCTAAATGTGCGAAGTCCAACACGCGCTTGGTTAGTTTTTTTTAATAAATAACTTTTAATTTTACTAATACCTAAACTTACAGAGACATAAGCAGAACGAAAGACATTGACATTGTAAAAAATATTAGCAAGAAATAAAAGGCTTTTTTATTTTATTTATTTATGCAGAACGAAACAGTCGAGGGCCGGACCTCGAAGAAACCGACCCGTTTTTTCCCCCGATTTTTTTGCAATAATTTTTTTAGAAATAACTATACGTGGGTAAATTTTGTACAGAATTTCTTTACTGAGTATATATTTGTTAAGGATCTGTTTGGATCTCAGTCAGAATTTAATTAAAGCGTTTGGGTATTACAAAAGAATTTCATTTTTATTGGGTTCATATGAAAGTGCGCTCCCTTTTTTGGCTATTTTTATTACTTGACTTTTTACCATTGAAAATGGTTATCAGATGCAAATCGCCTGAGACGTATTTTTGGCCATAGCTTCGAGGATTTTGGGAGGATCAAGATGCGAATATTACGATGAGTTGAGGAATGTAACGAGACACGTGTGAGCGTTTGAATTTGGAAAATCGGAAGGTAACTTTTTTGGAATTTTTAGTAATGTAAAAAAAGTCGGGTTTTTGAGGGGTGTTTGTTTATTAAATTGTAAATATTTCGAAAACAAAACCGGCTTAAGAAAAAATTAAAAAAATATCCTAGGGTATTAGTTTAGCTACAGAACAGTGAAATTTAAATAATGCAAACATTGGAAACTCATGGTGAGGGTACAGGGTAGCTTTCCTGACATTCTAAAGAAATCGGTTGTTAAACCCCTATATACAAAAAGGGCGGCGATAGAACTGAAATGGGCAACTATAGACCAGTAACAATCAATGCCATTTTCTCCAAAATATACGAAAAAGTCATATTTAACAGATTTGTAAAGATTTTAGATTTTTTTAATTTAATAAATGATCAGCAGCACGGATTTCGGAAATCTAAATAGCAACGTTCAAACTGGTAAATAGTGTATTAAATGATATCGATTGATTATCCCAGTAACAGTTCTCTTCATGGACACGAGTAAGGCGTTTAATTTTGTAGTGACAAGAGGTTTTTAACAAAATTATATAGACATGGTATACGCGGTCCGGCTCTTGACTGGATTAAATCCTACCTCAATGATCGAATCCAACTTAAGTATTGTCCTAAATCCAAATATTTGGTGTCGTATAGATTTAGGTATGATAATAACAGTTATGGGGTATCACAGGGTAGCATATTGGGAGCTTTAAATGAAATGATTTACCAGACACTTGGTCCAATAGGGTATTTAATTCGCATCTAATTTTAATAATTATATCAATATGACATTGGCAAAATCAATTGAATGGTTTAATATTAATAATTTAAATGTAAATGTAAGACTAATTATATCTAATTTCATACGAGCCGAAGTACCTCACAAAATCTTAACATTAATTATGAGAATAAACCGATTGAAGAAGTCCAGCATACAATGTTCTTAGGCATACTACTCGACTGTAACTACAGCTGGCAGAAGCAGCTGAAGAGGTGTTAAATAAATCATGTCATTTCATTTCATTTTTTTACGTATATAGTGTAGAATTTTATCACGCGTGATCTCTTACTGAGGCATACATATACAAGTATTTTTCAGTGAAACGTCTTAATCTTTTCTATTATAGGAGCGTAGGAGGCATTCATATTATGTTACCCATTCATCCCAAGTAAATTTTGCCCAACCTTGCATATGATGCCGACTGCCGACCCTTCTATTGTTACATGTAATAAGTTGTGCAGAAGAGGAGGTTTTGTAATGTCCTACATTTGTTCCACGCCCTGTGACTACATTAGGATTAGGGTACGGTACGTATACGGTGAAACACGAACGTATAATATTAAAAATTACGAGTATGAAATCATACAGCTTTCCCAATTATTTAATAAAATAGGACACACACATAAATCATTGTTCTTGAAATGAACCTTTTGATGAAAGCTAAGACTTATTGTTTTAAAATCGCCTGTTTGAAGAAAACTTCGATTATATTCCTTTTTGTAAAATTATCTAAGTACCCTTTATTGTCCATGTTGTAGGTTATGGAGAAAATATTCAAATGTGGTCATAGCCCATATAACAGCGTGGATTTTCTTTTTGGGTCAGTGAGGGCAGTAATCAGATCCCGTGCTGCTACGCGTAAATGGTCTTCGATCTCAAACAAATGAAGGTTGGCGCTTACAGATTTTGGAAAAAACATACAAGGTGCGAGAAACATTTAATTAAAAAAAAAATTATGTCAATCGATCCCATTCCTATCCAGGATCAAAAACTTCTTTGGGAGCCAAAAAATCCGGTTATAACTCGAGCCACAATTCGAGAAAAACTTTTCCCATCCCAATATGTATGAAAATGAAAACTTATTGTTATCATGCTATCTTGATGCCAATCGATTCCATTTCTATATCCAGAATCAGTAGTTTCCTAGGGGTCGACTTACGGTAATGTACTAAAAAGTCACAAATTAATCAACAACTGTTCTTGTATTGTGGTGTTTGCTCATGTACAATAAATAATTTTACATACATACATACATTAATGAAAACTTTTGCATACATTTACTATGGAGAAAAAGTAAAGTTTTATTCACATTCAAATCCCGTTTTTTGTTATTTTGAATGTTGTTAGTGTAAAGTTTTGATACAGAATTATGGTCTTTAAACGTTACAAGACTGATTGACGAGATAGAAAATGTAAAAAAATATAAAAATTATTGCTAGGTAAATGAAATATTTTTAATCCCTAAAATAAAAAAATGAATAAAATGAACTTTATTCTGTAAGTAGGCCGCAATGGCACTTTTACAAGTCAAACCCTACTAGCGTTTCACAGAGGCCACTGCCGAGAAGAAACGCCGAAAGAAACTCGACAGTCAGCCATTTTCTCACAAAAATATGCTTATTACAATGATAAATGATAATACTTAACCTACTTAAGATCAAGAAATCTAAGTATCTATATAAAGCAACACAAAAACAAAGAATAAAATGAGGAAAAAAACCAGTTATGACAGTGTGTAATTCTGCAAGAAAACATTTCGAAACTGTATACCTTAGCATTATCAAATTCTATTTAGGAAAAAAAAATTGAATCCTTTAGACTATAAATTTAGTTATAAATCTTTTGATATGTTTTCTTGCAAGAACTGCGTCAACTAGATAAAATTAAAAAATACACAATATATGAATCTTTACTCTATTTAAGTATCTGGTTTGGGCCATGCTTTTCTGTCTGTTAGATAGTCCTCAACCTTGTAATAAGCCTTCGACATCAATGATTTTTTCAAGTACTTTTTAAGAGCTGGAAAAGGTAAATTCAAAACTTCATCAGGTAACTTATTATAAAAACGGACACATTGACCTACAAAAGATTTGTATACTTTACGGACACGAAATTTTTTAGTGGCAATTTTATTTTTATTTCTAGTATTAAAATTATGTATATCAGAATTTTTACAGAAGGAGTCTATGTTCTTAAGGACATAAACAATATTCTCATAGATGTACTGGGACGCTACAGTTAAAATGTTGATTTCTTTAAAGAGTTCTCTTAAAGATTCACGTGAGCCTAGGTTATATATGGAGCGAATGGCTCTTTTTTGTAACACAAAAATTGTCTGTATGTCAGCTGCTTTACCCCAAACCAGGATACCATACGACATAACACTATGAAAATAGCTATGATAAACTAGGCGAGCTGTTTCTACATTGGTAAGTTGCCTGATTTTTCTGATAGCATATGCGGCTGAACTTAATTTACGCGCCATAACGGCTATGTGGGGACTCCATTGTAGATTTTTGTCTAATGTTATACCTAAGAATATTGCTTTATCTACTATTTCTAAGCACTCGTTATTTAAGAGTATACTAGTTTCCACCGGTCTAACATTAGGCAAAGAAAATCTGACACATTTAGTTTTCTTAGCATTAAGTAACAGATTGTTAACGGTAAACCAGTCAAGTACTTTGTCCAGTGTGCCATTAACTCTACTATAGTCAAATGATTTTCGGTCAACCTTAAAGATTAAAGATGTATCATCCGCGAATAAAACTATATCACAAAGATTACTTACTATAGACGGCAAGTCATTTATATAAACCAAAAATAAAAATGGACCTAAGATAGAGCCCTGAGGCACTCCTAACGTTACTATTGCCCCACTAGACTGGGTTCCATTTACAACAACTGCTAACCCTTATCTAAAAATACCGAGTGCACATCAAAAAATACTGTTATCATAGAGCTAAACCACGTTTTGATGTGTAATTAGTATCTTAGCTGTGCGAATCAGCAGTTTAAGGTTGTTAGGTTTTTTTTATGTAGATTTAAAAATAGCCGTATTTTTTACACGTATAAAAATCTTTAAAAACACGTTCTGCACATTCAATTAGTGATTTATAAGACTTACTAGTGAACGGCATTTGTAAAAGGCCAAAGTTTAGTCCAAATTGTTTCAATCGCCTTTTCTTACTGAAAATCTTAACATCTTTATCGTACTTATAAAATACTTCAAATATTTGTTTGTTTACCTACCTACCGCGTTTTAATCATGTTCCAAGTTTGTTATTTTTTGCCTTGACTCACCACAGATTTTTATTGAGCGCACTCAACCCTTGCACGGCTAATTTAAGCCTAGTAATAAATATTCCGTCGTTCCAACTAAGCTTATGAATACACATCAAAGTCTTTGCTCTGGGTTACCCGAGAATTACCATAATAAATCGGTGAATGAAAGCGTATTAGCTACCGCCACTCTACGTTATGCTTAATTAGACACGTAAAGGTGTATTTGTTAGAAAAAAACTAAGAAGCATTTCTTATAAATATTAAGTTTAACATATGATGTCGCGACGTAGGTATGAATAGCTGATTTTTCTTTGTAGTTTCGGAAATTTATGTAAGTCGCCCTGTAACGTTGATTATGCGAATATGAATATGAACATGAGTATGAATACGGATACCGATACCGATACGGATATGAATATCTTTGTTATTTATTTTCTTTATTGAGTTTTCACTTCTGCCGGCACTCCAGGAGTGCAACCCGTTTTTTAGCTTGTTAGTATTGGATATACGAAGAAAGCCAACAAAAAAAAATAAGAATATTTCTCCAGGCTATGGCTAACAGAAAAATAAGCATACTGACGAAAAATCAGTGAAGTGCAAACACAAGCGAAGAAAAATTTGTACAAAGTTTGTATGGAGAGAGTTTGCCCACCCGCCCCTACGCCTACGCCTCCGCCTTAATTGGTGAGGCAATCCTCTTCGTTTCCACCCTTTCTAGTTATTATTAATAATGCGCGATTATATTTCAACAAGTTTTTCTTATATAGGTACATCTTACTGCTTGTGGCAGTTGTACAGCCCTCCAAATGCAAGAAAACACGAGAAATAAATAAGCCTCAACTTTCTTGACGGTAGTTTTACTTTATTCAAGCATGCCAATTTAGAAAATACAGCAATAACGTGTACTAGACAAAGAAAATTCTAGCTAGACTAAAGAGCCCGTAAACGTCCCAGAGCCGGAGCCCTAATTGAAACGAGACCCGACTTATAATAATGCGATGGCAAGCCTCGCGACGCATGCTAGCTAATTTTCCTCTCGTAAGAAATCCGACCCTGTTTCTACAATGGGGAATTTCGTATTATAGTGCACATTGCTTTATCAGAGTAGTATCCTGTCCAAGTGTGTTATTAAGAAGCAACCTTGTGTAGTTGAACATGAGGTTCACATTGAAAAACAGACCGAAAGGAAGATACAGTGACAGTAAGATAATAAGATGGCGTATCGTACAGACAGGTGGGTACGTTTAGCTAACAACAATGTAGCATTTTTGTGTTTTGATATGGATCTGATGTCAATGTCAAAAGTATAGTTTCCTTCATCATGATCAGCCGACAGACGTCTACTGCTGGGCATAGACATCCTCCAAAGAATGCCACAATTGTTTCCTTATTTTATTCAATTACTGTAATTCTTATGTGACTATAATAGTATATTATTGCCGTGGCCGGGAAGGAGGCAATTTCAGGCTGAGCATTTGTTTAAACGGACGAGCTTGTGAGTCAATTTAATTATAATACGAAGCCTGCAATTGCCATTCCGGCCGAGGTTAACAGGTATCCATCCGTGCTCACTAAGTTTTTACCTTATAATTAAGTTAGTATGTTAATCTCTAGTTAAGTCAAATGTAAATAAAATTCTTTAACCACAATATAGTGATTTTGTCAAAAATGGCGGAATTAAGATTAAATTTGAATTAAAATTTGATAGAAATAACATTAAAACGCCAAAAACTTCATGCTCTCCCACCGTTTATTCTTTAAACAGCATCGCAAGTGTATTTTTCCATTTAAAAACGTAAATTCTTTGAGACACGTACAAAAAGTACAAAAACTTCGCATGTCCAACAGAAAAATACGAGTTTGAATTGTCTGATTAAATTTGACGTGACCTTAAACTATACCCTTTACCTCATAATACGTAGCGAGTAATATTCACTTAATAGGGCGTACTTCCATTGCAAAAGTTGCGCTCAAAGACGCGTGAGTTTGCAATTAACTATCCCGCTCTCTACGTAACCTCAGCGCGTACTTATCGTAAATATTGATGTTTATTCTAAACGTGTACATTTTTAAGGATATTTTTTTCTCAGGTTTGAGAACTTATCATTGTACAACTATTAAACCAAACATCATTGAAGGGTTTTAAAGATCCAACCAAAAACATTGAAAAGAAGGGTTATGTTTGAAAAATAAAACTATCGATTTTTTTTTGCTGCAAATCGTGTTTTCACTTATAGCAGACTGGAAGAAAATAGTTCAAGATTAATACTCTGAAAGGACAGATATTTAATCACTATAGATGTTGAGATCTATGTTGGTAAACATTGGCAAATTTCAATATGTGGGCCCTTAATAAAACAAACAACTTTAATCCACTACTTGGCTATGGTCTAGTAGGAAAGTCTGCGTATGCAGATTTTATTTCCGGTAAAGGTGAGGAAGAGTCGTAGTAGGTACTTAAGGCGCCTGTAGAGGCAAGCACTCTCCATACAAACTTTGTGCAAGTTCTTTGCTTGTGTTTGTATTACACTTATGATTTTTGGTCAGTATGTTTATTTTTCTGTTAGTCAGAACCAAAAGAGAATATTTTTTTTTTTTTTTTGGAAATTTGTTTTTTTTTTCTTGACATTCTTCGTATATCCAATAATAAGCAAATATATATATATATATATATATATATGCGGGAGTGCCAAAACCGACTAATAAAACTTAACAGAGTTTGTACGGAGAAGACCTTGCCTCTACACTCTACAGGCGCCTTAAGTATTTTAGACTCGGGTGGACAATCGTCACCTGGTAAATTTTCCAGCTATGATGTCTAATAGACCCGATCTCGTAAGTAATGACTTACGAGAACAAAAACGTCACAACTAAATTCAGCAGTGACAAAAATATCTGTACCTACGTCCTTACGCCCTTTGCAGCGATTTTTGTATATAGCCCAGAAATCTTTCATGAACTTCAAGACTTTCTTTCATGAATTTGAATTCATCATGAATATCATTATTCATTATATCAAAGTTTGAAATAGATTTAGTAATAATCCGTGGTAAGCGCCCCCATTTACTACCCAAAAAGTTATAAACTCTCTCAAAGTTTGGGGTACAAATAAACAAAATACGCGAAGGGTAATTTAAGGGTTTAGCCTATTAAAAACAATTTAATTAAATGTTTATATTAGGTATTTTCAAATTACGCAATGAGGACATTTTAAGTTTCCTTGGAAACGTACGTAATATGTAGAGCAGATGATAAATAATTGAGTGTTTTCCTTTTTACGGTTCCGTAGTAAACAAGGAACCCCTATAGCTTAGCCACGTCTGCCCGTCCGACCGTCAGTTCGCGACTTAGCTCAGCAACTGATAATATTAGAAAGCTGTAATTTGGCATGAGTATACATATTGAACAGAATGGTAGAATAAAATCTTGAAAAGAAAAATTGTTTTAGGCGGTGCAATTTTTTTACCCCATTGTGTGGGATAACGTTGAATAGCTCGTTTAAAAATATTGTAGGGTTTCAAACCATTTTGGGCGTGTGGGGACACGACCATAACAAAAATTATCACATTATGTATGTACATTACATACGTAGGTACGTATGTATGTAAGCACTCGTGCCGCTAAACCTGGCTAAACGGTGGCGACTAGGCATGTGAAAAATATCATATTAGTAGTATATATACAATGAATTTAAAAGGAAGCTTATCACAGCTACGTAGATATTACTCGTTAACGAGTAATAACCGAACTTATTAAATGTACTTTGAAAAGCAATCTGTCGTACAATTTCCATTGATACAATACAATAAAATACAAATACTCTTTATTGCACATCTCAAAAAGTACATAAACAGTAATATAGAACAATATTAGGCTTAGATACTGTTGTTAGTTGTATCGAAAACATCGTATATAGAACATTGCGAACATTTAAGTACCCAAAACGCGTGGACAACTACGGAACCCTACATTGCGCGTGGCCCGACACACACTTGGCCGGTTTTTAACCTTGAACTTAACCAAGAGGGTAACTCTATCATTCATAAAACTTAAACAGCCTGAAATGAGAAATTATATGTTAAATGCCGATTATTAAGAGGAGAGGTAGGGCAAGCTCTCTCCATACAAACTTTGTGCAGGATTTACTTCGTTTGTGTTTGCATTAAGGTTATGATTTTTGGTCACTATGCTTATTTTTCTGATAGCTATTTCGTGATGTAATTTTTCTTTTATTTATTTTTTTTTAATTTTTTAATTTTTGTTTTTTTTTTTGAAATATTTGAAAATTTTCACATCACGATCTTCGCATATCTAATATTTACAACCAAAAAAAATATTATATTTGTTAGTGCCAAAACCGACGAATAAAACGTGCACAAGGTTTGTATGGGGAAGGCCTTGCCCTACCCTGCGCCTTAAAATGAATATCCAAAATTTTCTCAGCAAGTCGAGAAGAATTCAAAATATTTTTTCGAAAGTTATGTTTATAAAGTCTGTTTTTTAACCTTATGAAAATAAAGAACCAAAGGGCGTACAGAAAATATGGAAAATCTGCAAAGAATATAATGTTTTAATTAAGCTTACCCCAGAGAAAGGTTTTAATTAATTCTCCAACCTCCCGATTAATACACACATAGCTCGAATAAGACTGTTTTTATTTAAGATTCCGCTCAAATACTCCACTAAATTTCAGATTGAAAACGTTTTTTGTCTTGGAAATTAATATGTAAGTATGTATTTACATAAATAAACGATTTTTCTTAACCTAACTATGCGCATTATAAAATCCAAATTTGGACTTCACTTAATTTCCAACAAAATTTAAAGAGCCAGCATTACAAAGCAAATTGAAATTGCAGTACAAATTACAGCTCTTAATGTTCTGTTTATTACGAGTTCATCTTAAGGCTTTCTTATTGCAGTGAAACTACAAACGCGACACAAAAAATCCGCTAGGCGGCGCAACATTATCGTAATTCTCCCCAGTAACAAACACAATTACATTTTACACACACTATCTCACTTTACTGTGACAGGTCACTGACCTTCGTTTTTTTAATGATTGCTGTAACTTAGAATTTGAATATGTGACAGACCTTCTTTGTCAAATTAACCAGAATAAGCCAGAGTGGCGCACGTGATAATTAGGTTGTCAACATTTAAATTTAGAACAGATTGTTATGACATTCACGCAAAAGAGTGTAGACTTGTCATTGCATATCTCTGTCTCTGTTGCACAGTTTTGACAGATTTCACTTAACAAAATAAGGGCTAAATTTTATCACGACTCGACACAAAAAGTCAAAGTTGCAAGCCACAAATAAGTAGCTTAATTTCAACCACTAAGCCAAGTACATTGTGGTGTAATTAGTAATCGCTTGCTCTCTAAAGCACAGGTCACAGGTTCGAATCTCAGGCAAGAGCAAGTTTATTTTTTTGTGTTTTATTTAAACAACCGTAATTTTTAGAGCATAAATAATTATTGAGCGTTATTTTGGTAAATAAATATTTTGTACTTTTTTTATTTATTTAGAAAAAGATTCAACATAAATATTTTGCCCTGCTAATAAAAGCTTACAACTTTATTTATTAGTTCTTTATTATTCTTTATTTATCGTATGGCCTTTATTTCGAACCGTGAGATCTTCGAGAAGACAGTACGGTTCATAAATCCATCTTAAATAAAATTCAAGATTTATTATATAATTTATTATAAACATAAAACATAAGACTGAGGGATTATAATGCGTGCAACCACAGTGCGTCTATAACAGTTTGTAGCCTGTCTCTCAATAAGCTGAGAAGACGTTGATAATTATGTCAGTTCCCCGCATTTCCTCCCATATTTCATTGCAGTATCTATTGCTTGAATTGCTTCTTTGGTTCTTTCATGGCGATGATCCCACTGTTGAACCATTAAACCCCAAAGATTCTCAATCGGGTTCGAATTTCAGGCGATGGCATTACATCATTACATTTATGCCTGGATGTAGCTGTAGAGTAAACCATTCCCAAGTGACCCGTGCTGTATGGGGCAATTATCTTGAATAAAGTCAGGAAAGTCAGTAGAACAATTTGCAGCATCACTTCGTCTAGTAAATTCACGTAAACATTTGCGCATGATGTGGCTATGAAGTGAAGTTCACCGAAGCCGCTGATCATAGATCTGAGACCGCGACGCCGTCACCAGATATCCTCCCCCACATACTAGCCGTAAGCGGCCAGAATTCCTCAGAGCTTTGGGCCCTTTCTATTTCAGATATTATCCGAGGCATCGTTTACGTTGATATATTGGAATAATTACACAATGCAATAATATCACTTTCATCGTAATACTGATGTCATTCTGCTTTACATTGAACTGCAGAGCAAATTGAAGTCGAATAGCGTCAAAACTTTGGCAGGATTACGGTCCGTTTGGGCATATTTATTTTGTTACAATACGAAGCTCAATATATTTAATAATTTAAAATATTGTATTTGAAATACCAAGCTTGAATTTAATTTGCTAATGATAGGTGTCAAACTATGTGTCAGGCGCTATGAATATACTCACACATAGACATAAAATATACAATATGCTATATGAAGGAGTGTGACCCGTATAATGGAAAAAAATTCCACATTCTAAAAATACTCAATGAAACCTTTTGTAATAAGAGAGGGTTTAAAAAGGAAAAAAATGATATAATGATAAGCTTTATTAGCCTCATTTTATGTTTTCCACTATCTCGAATTGTAAAAGTACCAGGAAAACTATTTTAAATGTTTATTCGTCGATATGACTCACCAGTAATTTACCCTGAAAATGTTAATATCATCTAGTTACTGGTATTAAATATGCGATTTTTATAAATGTCAAACTGCAAAAAGTGCGACAGACGTCCGTCCAGCTCGAGGCCCAACGGCCATCTGTCTACTAAAATGAAGCGCGCAGTTTGCTTTTCTGATATTTTTGAGTTTTGTTAAATATAAAAACATTTAAAAAAAAATTAGCCGTAAAATACACTTCTTCACATCGTTTCCTATCTATTGATATATTTTACTCGAGTCTGAGTTGGATATATTTTATATACGACTCACAATAAGATCAAAATTTACCTGGTTTTGCGATGTGAGATCATCGAGCGAAGTTTCAAATATCGTGTTTTCAGCCTTAAAATACACTAGACCGACTCTTAAACTATAACATATCTAAATATCCCATCAATAAAGTGAGTATTTAATGGTTTAAAATTGAATGAAAAATACTATGATTTCGAATAACGTGGTCTTATAGTACATTGAAGGTGCGGAGTTAGGAAAAATAATTTTGCAAGTAGGTACGGTCACGTGCATTAATTTAGGACCCATTTCGCAAACTTTTTCTTTGAATTTCTATACTGTTTGACAGTACTGCCAACCTTAAGGGGGTCCCAAATTAAAATTCGTGACTGTACCTATGTTGCAAATATATTTTTAATTACTGAAATATTACAAAACAACAAAAATATATTTTTTCCTTACCTTTCACTACTTCTACTTACATATTTTGGGACTAATGCAGACTGAAGTAATGATGCATATACCTGTGGTGCTATACCAGATAATTGCGTACCAGTCTGAATTTACTGGGATAGCAGTGAAGCAAAAAAAATCGTTTGGTGCGCACCAGTCTATTTTGACTTGTGCACACCTAACCTTTTTAGTAACTATGTAGATCTTAAAGTAACAAGTCGAAATCTATAATTATCTCCTTTATACGCCTAAGATTTTATATAGAAATCGCCCCCGCACCAGGGGAAATTCCGTGATAAGATACGCCCGGTGCAAGGGAAAGCCACGTCAGCACTTAACATGTTATGTTAAAAGATTGTCCCGTACTAGTAGGCAGAGCGGCTCGTCCTATTGCCGCTATAAATCATATCAGACATGCAAAGTGTAACAATATTCGAACGGCAATAAATATACTCGCTACTCAACAGAATGACGTCACAAAAACGCTACAAACATTTAATAGCACTCGGACCCTTCGTCCTAATAATGGACTACAAAAGTGAAGTGCAAATCCTGCGGGAAGCATAGATTCAATCATATATTTCGAAAGGGCCATTAGGGAAACGGCGTAGGGCGACGTGGGACAAATCGTGACCAAAATAACAATGCCCTTAAGCCTCTAAGCACATATTAGTGGAACGCGATGCTTTGTTCTAAATTGCTGTGTTATTACAAATGTAGTGTCTTGTGACGCGACACATAGCCAAGAAGCATTTAGTTAATGCGTCGCCTGCCTCGACAAATGGTCAACAGTTTGTTCTGGTTCCGTCTTGTAGGGGTACGCTTACAAGTAATTTTCTACTTCCATATTCAAATTAGTGAAGTAATCGGAGAATTAATTTAAGGTCAAACAACATGTCGTTAGTATTTTAGACCCACATCGCTATAACAAACAAGTTTACCTTTACTTTATGTCTAATGTTCTGTACTGTGTTTTTTGAGGTGTGCACTGTGCAATAAAGAGTACCTATTTGTATTGGATTTTATTGTTTTTAAATATAATTACATTTTATGCAATATTGTATAAGAAGGGTGTTAAAAGTAAAACGCGAGTGGCGTGGGCTCCGATTGCGATTCGAGCTTTGGGGGGCATCGCAATGCATCGAGCGTTTGCACGTCACTTTTGGACTGTATTTAGATAGAATCTATTGAATGACAAACATTCAGTTTTCTTAACTGTACCGAATTTTACCAGGCGACATTGGGGATCAAAGCTAGTATAAAATAAAACAAACAGCGTAAGATGGATGTTGCCATAAAACGAGTTCACCCAGCGAAACGAACAACATGGGGTTGGTATAGAATTTGCGCGCCGCTCACAATGGTCGGGCGACGGGTAAATTGGGAAATCGTGTAATTTTCACCTGATTCACACAGAAAATAGATGACTGACGTTAACGTAGGCCTAACAAGAGTTTTATATATTTATTTGATTTTTATTTCACAAAAGAAGAACTTATCGCACAAGAACTTGAAGCCATAAGCGTTATCTATCAGTCAGCCCTGGTATATGGGGCAAAATCAGGTTATGGAATCGAAGCGAAGGTTATCGAATCAGTTTTAAGGTTTTGACCATAAATTAAGTTTTTATTAAAATAAAAAAAAAATGAATAAAATGAACTTTATTCTGTAAGTAGGCCGCAATGGCACTTTTACAAGTCAAACCCTACTAGCGTTTCACAGAGGCCACTGCCGAGAAGAAACGCCGAAAGAAACTCGACAGTCAGCCATTTTCTCACAAAAATATGCTTATTACAATGATAAATGATAATACTTAACCTACTTAAGATCAAGAAATCTAAGTATCTATATAAAGCAACACAAAAACAAAGAATAAAATGAGGAAAAAAACCAGTTATGTACAGTGTGTAATTCTGCAAGAAAACATTTCGAAACTGTATACCTTAGCATTATCAAATTCTATTTAGGAAAAAAAAAAAAAAATTGAATCCTTTAGACTATAAATTTAGTTATAAATCTTTTGATATGTTTTCTTGCAAGAACTGCGTCAACTAGATAAAATTAAAAAATACACAATATATGAATCTTTACTCTATTTAAGTATCTGGTTTGGGCCATGCTTTTCTGTCTGTTAGATAGTCCTCAACCTTGTAATAAGCCTTCGACATCAATGATTTTTTCAAGTACTTTTTAAGAGCTGGAAAAGGTAAATTCAAAACTTCCTCAGGTAACTTATTATAAAAACGGACACATTGACCTACAAAAGATTTGTATACTTTACGGACACGAAATTTTTTAGTGGCAATTTTATTTTTATTTCTAGTATTAAAATTATGTATATCAGAATTTTTACAGAAGGAGTCTATGTTCTTAAGGACATAAACAATATTCTCATAGATGTACTGGGACGCTACAGTTAAAATGTTGATTTCTTTAAAGAGTTCTCTTAAAGATTCACGTGAGCCTAGGTTATATATGGAGCGAATGGCTCTTTTTTGTAACACAAAAATTGTCTGTATGTCAGCTGCTTTACCCCAAACCAGGATACCATACGACATAACACTATGAAAATAGCTATGATAAACTAGGCGAGCTGTTTCTGCATTGGTAAGTTGCCTGATTTTTCTGATAGCATATGCGGCTGAACTTAATTTACGCGCCATAACGGCTATGTGGGGACTCCATTGTAGATTTTTGTCTAATGCTATACCTAAGAATATTGCTTTATCTACTATTTCTAAGCACTCGTTATTTAAGAGTATACTAGTTTCCACCGGTCTAACATTAGGCAAAGAAAATCTGACACATTTAGTTTTCTTAGCATTAAGTAACAGATTGTTAACGGTAAACCAGTCAAGTACTTTGTCCAGTGTGCCATTAACTCTACTATAATCAACTGATTTTCGGTCAACCTTAAAGATTAAAGATACATGTATCATCCGCGAATAAAACTATATCACAAAGATTACTTACTATAGACGGCAAGTCATTTATATAAACCAAAAATAAAAATAAAAATGGACCTAAGATAGAGCCCTGAGGCACTCCTAACGTTACTATTGCCCCACTAGACTGGGTTCCATTTACAACAACTGCTTGAGTTCTATTGCTGAGATATGAAGACATAAGACTTAACGCATTAGCAGACAAACCATAATGTTTAAGTTTCAAAACGAGCGTCCCATGATCCACGCAATCGAAATCTTTAGAAAGGTCACAAAAAATACCTATCGCATCACAGGAATTCTCCCAAATATCGTAAATATGTTTAATAAGCACAGATGCAGCGTCAGTCGTGGAGCGCCCTCTTGTGAAACCGAACTGTTTACTTGTAAGCAGTTTATTTCTATTAAAGTGCATTAGCATATCGTTTAACATTAATTTTTTTTTTTTTTTTTTTAATGATATGTTCTAATTGTTAAGCAATTTTATATTTTTACTGTTGTTAATAAAATAAATTCAATTTTTCAAAAACCTTACTTAATACAGGTAGTATCGATATGGGACGGAAGTTGGTTAGGTCGTTTAAATCACCCGATTTAAATAGAGGTATGACTTTACTAAACTTCATAAGATCAGGAAAAATACCCTCAGATATGCAGTTATTGTAAATCAAAGCTAATTGGGGCGCAATGACATCTATGATATGATTAATAACTTTTACTGATGTTCCCCATAAATCCTCGGTTTTCTTTAAATTGAGCGATTTAAATGTTTTAACAACCTTGATTGAATCTACTTGACTAAAATTAAACGTTACATCACATTTACTAATGTTAGCACAAAGCAAAGCTTTAGCTTGGGTTTTAGATGACTGCAGACATTTTGTAGTACTACTTGCTATATTTGAAAAATAGTTCTCGAATGCCAAGGCAACATCGTTATTTGACATGACCTGTTGGTCTTCCGTGAGAATGTTGACTTGATAATCGCGAGTTTTAAATTTACCAGATTCTCTATTTATAATATTCCAAACAGTTTTCACCTTGTTGTCAGATACTTTAAGTTTAGAACTAATATAATTTGCTTTAGCAGCAAAACACACTCTCTTGAAGATGTTTGAGTAACTCTTGATATTGAAAAATTATTACTAGATATTGAAAAGCGTAGGTAGGTACGTAAATATATGAGCGTTAAAGTGAGTCATATATGAGTTATACATTTATATGAATATTCGACAGTTTTGATGTTTTTTTTATAATCATTATTCATTGTATAAAATAAACTAATAAGAGGCTTTTTTAAGTACACGCTTACCAATACAATGTACAAACGCCCGTAGGTACATACATAGCCGTAGGCAGTTTATTTTATGCGTCTTTCCTCTAATTTCAATATGCGGAGTGCTCCTTTCTCCCTCACGACCGCAATCGAAAAGTAACTTTTACATATACGACCAACTTATCAAAACATCCATTCCAAGGTTGATTTCAATTCCTAAGGGTTGCGTAGGTCTACGCAACCGCATGATGATGAAATCTCAGGTTTGCCTGTCTACACGCAAATTCATACATATTCTCTGGATATTTTTATGTCTGCTGTATAAACATTTGGAATATGCCATCTTTTTTCGATTAGTACTTTTCAGATCTTATACATTTTGAGACCGAATTATCACGACAGTGAGGTTATATATAAGTAAAGGCACTTCAGCATCCATCTCAGTGTAGGTATAATTATCACGTACTAGTTTTTCCCGCGACTTCATCCGCGTAGAACTCCTTTATATCGCGATAGAATTTATTGCTACTTTTTTATCAGGCGCTTACATGGTTATCACTCTTCCATACAAACTTCCACTCCCTTGGGATGATTTCCGACATAAAAAGTATCCTATGTCCTTCCCCGATGCTCAAAATATCACCATGCCAAATTTCATCTAAATCGGTTCAGCGGTTAAAGCGTGAAGAGGTATTACCTACAGGCAGACATACAGACACACTTTCGCATTTATAATATTAAGTATTGATGTGAATGATCACTATAGGTGAACCTCTTAACTGAGATCACGTGGAAGAGTAGCGGGAAGACCTCTGCCCGCCGCGCCGCTCGCTACCCCCCACTACCCTTTGACGTCTTCCATTTTGCCCCTCTACCGTCACATGCGCGGTCTAAGTTAAAAGGTATAACTATAACTAAAGTGGCACCGTAATATTCTAGCTAACAATATGGCCAACATTTGTCCTCATTATTAATCTCAATCATAGACCGGACAGAGAATATATAATTTCATGTGTTCTCATTTTAACTAAGGTCAACTCGGCGAAGACCGGCATACTTCATTTAAAAACTGACTAAGAAACTGACTAATTTCAAATAGGATTTAGGTCCACCTACACAATACTGTTCCATTAAATAAATGATGGCGCACGATGTTTGTAGTGAGCACACCAATCAATATTGCCATCAAATAGCAAATATAAACTATAGTGTTCGTTTGCCTGTTAGTTTTTTTTTGTACGGAGTAGTATTTACAAATGAGTTTTTACGGAAATAAACCTACTGCTTCTTTATAAGCAGGAAAAAAGTGTATAATGTATGTATCACCTGTGTGATAAGATTTCGTTCGTGAATAATTAGATGTTGCACGACCATCCTACACAAATCGACCTAGCCGCAAAATGAGCAAAGCTTATACTATGTCATTTTAATTTCATTCCTTTAGATTCTAATTATTATAGCGTCACTTCCACACACATTTAGCACGCGTTTACTCAAATACGGTTAACCGAGTAAGTACGTCACATACCTACGTGTTCCGGATTTAGACTTGGAACTATATCTATCCATGTTTCGTATCAATATAATTTCAAACTAATATAAAATCATCCAATCTGAATCCATCAAATGTAATTCTGATTCCAATAGGCCAGTTGTTAGTTTGTTTGTTTCAATATGATGCAAGCAAGTGTCCGAGGTATTAATATTTCATGGGTGGATTTGAGTCGACGCCGCGTCCCGTCCATATTTAATGTTCAAAGTGCTCTTTCGTGTAGGTGTTAAGGCGCTACAATGAGACATTTAGAAACTTTGAAACGCTGTTCTGCCCAGATGAGGAAACAATAGGGACTGATTTTCAGATATATAATTTTTGACTATATGTTGGTGGTACTAACAATAGCCGAAACATTGCTTAAAATTTTCTCGATAGAAAAGAAATCCAAAGTTGAGTCTATATTTTCCTTTTTTTACTCATCCTACTAAAACAACGCATTATTAAAAGACACGATTAATAGTATTTTACCTCATCTAGGTACTGAAAAAAGGAAATTTAATAAATCTGCACATAGTCAGATATTTATCGAGATTTGTCTAAAAAAGCCATTCCCGGAGAGTGTTGCATCCCGTTTTGTCGTGAACGAAAAACATACGCGCGTCTCTTTCAATCAATATATCGCCTTAAGCTTGAACGCAAAATTGGAAGACCTATTTTGGTAGTCCGTTTTATTAGTCTGATGCAGTGGGCGGTTACTACGAAAGGAAATGTTGTGAGAGCAGCCTTGGAAAATTTCGGTGAGAGTGTTGCTCGGCGTAATAATGTTAAAAGCCACGTGCAAACCTTATTGCGAGTATGGGTTACGTACACCGTATGTGTTTGTCTGATTTTGTATCTTATTGTAATGCCCGACTCCCTATACTTAGTTAATAGTTCACATGTTTGCTCCAAGATTACCTGTACAGAAAAGCTTTGCTAAGCTCTGAGCTTCCACGAGAAAGCCCGGACAGCTTGAGAACAAAGGCCTAATATGGCACAAGGGAACGAGAATCGAATGTGTAAGCAACGCAGTGGTGATGTTAAGTAAAATTTCTCAAAATCCCACTTAGGCGACTACCTGACTTGGCGGGGCGGGATCGATATGTGTCGTTTTCTTCTTTGCCCTAAACTTACTGACGTCGCAAAGATTCTCACTTGACAGAATACTGTCAGTATTGCATATGCGCAGTAGTAATATTATGCGCAGAATTGGACCAGTACTGCCTTCGCATCGTCCCGCTTCCGCGCATCCCGCGCCAGTCGGGAAGCTCTCATTTAAATGTAGGGGCGCAGTAAAAAATGGTACTGAGTCGACTGACAGCTGACACTGACATTTGACACTTTTCTCATATCGTACTGCCTCCGCACCGACAAATCAGGAAGTCGTCTTACTGTTCTACTAGAAATAACTTGGAGTATTTAAATCGAAGTAAATTTTGTCTATTTTCAATTAGGAAAAACATAATTGGCGAGATTCTCCCGTTTTAAGCCACTGGTCCCTAACAACACATTCATGTGACAGTGTGTGTGTGTGTGTGTGTGTGTTTGTCACATTACAAAAAATTGTGTTCCGAACATCTGATGCTAAATAACAATTCAATAATGCACGAGTAAATTTATACGTACCCTATTAAGCCTCGCTGGCGGGCATGCCCTTTGGGAGAATTTAAGTAGATCGCTATTCAATTTCCTCTTAGGCGACGTTATGATACGGTGTTTGTGCGTCGTCTAATTTACGAAAACAAGCCAAGATACGTGAGGATTGACGCCAGTCTGTATTTTGTACAATACAAATATATTATATTGTTGCGTGACGCTAGTGGGATTGTGGTTAAGCACAAGATGCGAGGACACGTGCGCTCTGAGAGATTTACGTTTTTCAACCTGAGCAAGTATAGAGATACAATACAATACAATACAAATATTCTTTATTGTTCACCAAAAATTACATAGGAGTTCAGCTTAAAACTAAACATGATGATGGTAGACAACAGGCGGTCTTATCGCTAAAAAGCGATCTCCTCCAGACAACCTTTGGGTGGTGGAGGCACGACAGAAATTTGACATGAGTAGGTGACACAAAGATATTAAGCAGTATAAACAACTGAATCATAAGAAAGATCATACACTAGACATACACTTAGATACATAGATATATAAACCTACATAAACATACAAATACAATCGAGATAACGATTTAACATGTCGTAACAGACATACGGACGACTAAAGATACATCAGCGAACATTTACGGAAGAGATAAATAGTGATCCTTTAATCTACTTTTAAACATGGGAAGAGTTTTAGCGCGTCTAATTTCAACAGGCAGTGAATTCCATAATCGGACAGCTCGGAAAGTAAAAGAGTTGTTATAGAATTTAGAGTTTGAAGTATAGTCATCCTCATATAAATAGCTGGGCACTTTGGCACTTATAATCGCTTCACCCGTTATAAATTTAATAGGTTTGGTAGTGTTAAGATGACGACGATTTTGAATTTGGGTAACTTATTTAAGAGGCTGACAAGTCTGACAACCCCTAGAAAAAGTCCCAATCTAACACGCGTGAGTTTCCAATTAACCATCCCGCTCTTTACGGAAGCTCTGCGCAGTGCGCGTAGAATAGTAAATGAATACCACTACAATAATATTGAAATAAAAAAGTGTGGTTTATTTGTGAAATATGACTCGTTAGCGGTTTAGGTATGAATATGTTGACTTCATGCTTTTAATTGCAGGACCCATACGTAATAAAAATAAAGACATAGAACCGTTTAATGATGATTTTAAGACCAATCTTTGCAATTATTTTCTATCGAGCCGATCTCGTCCAATTATGTATCGAGTCCATACACAGTCTTTGAAATATGATGAATATTAACATATTTTTTTCTGATGTGCTAGAGAAAATAGTTTTTCTTAAAAAAACTGCCTTAATAACATCAATTTCAACAAAATTAGACCTTAACAGCCTCTTAAGTGCAAATTTTTGTTTTTGCTAACCTCTAAACTTATACGCTACTACTTTTTGCTAACCGCTTAACTCATAGTACTTAGTAACTCAATTAATTATGTACCTACTAGTCTGTGTTATCGCTGGACTAAAGAGGACAATTTTAGGGACGCAGCCCAAAAACTGATTACTTTCGACAGTTCCTCGAAGTCAACATAATATTAATTAAGCTTTTAATGAAATTCCTCAAAGATAGGAAGTTAATTCTGTCAACTAATAAGTTCCAAAATACGTTACTTCGCATCGCAAGCTCATGTCGTTATTGGCTTCATCGGAGCGGAACTTTATAGGAATGACAGATTTGATGGTTCGTACAAACTTTACAAATTTATATTTAAGTTTTACTTAAGTTAGAAAGGGAACAAATAAAATGATCACCTAAATAACTTTTGATATCATCAAATTTTCGAACCCTAAAATAAGGTTGAACACTCAAAAAAAATTATCGATCAGCAATTCCAAGTCACCAAAAAAATTCTACCTATTTTTGCAGCACTTGCACCTATTTTACTTATTGCGTTCCTATAAATTTATAATCCCATCAAAAAAATTGTCAAGTACCACCAAAAACACTAAACTACCACCTAATCTCATGCACCTTTTTTCGTTAGAATTACATCCAAATATTATACACATCGCATGCTACATTTTAGTAAACAGTTACAAATTAATTGTTTTTAGCACTATAAATATTTTAGTCATTTCCAAAATGTTATAAATTAGAAAGTAAAATTCTAAATTAATTTAAAAAGCAACGCGCAATGTGGCTGTGTGAAATAATAACACGTATACTGCTATCTCACTCAATCAAATACAAAGAATTGTCTGAAGCATAAAACCTATTGATATGTCGTTAGAGTGAAAGGTACCTATTGCTGTTTCATTCTAACTACCTATTGCTGATGGTTTACAAACTGCAAGAAGTTTTATTATTAATTTTTTAATGCGTTGACGTGAGCGCCTTTGATTGAAAACTTTTATTTGAAAATGAGTTTTGTTGATTTATTAAATTGTTAGTTTGTTATGAAAATGGATAAAGGTCCTCAAATGAGTTTACTTTATTAATTTAGATAGACTTTCATGGAAAAATTAAAGGAAGTTAATAGGTAGAAATAGGTATAGGTAGGTTTAGGTTATGTTAGTTTTGCATCGGCCCGAAGGGCCAAAACAACTCAAAATAGGAGCTCCGCGACAGCAATACTGTTCCAATGTCCACTAGTTTGAAATAAAAATAGATGTCATAGAAAAATACTACTATATATCTAGGCAAATTGACGATTATCAGCGAATAGAGTACAGGCAAAAAGATCTGAGAACAAATAGCTGTATGCGACCAGTAAGGAAAGCACTGTTGAAAATATATTAAATTAAATTATGTTATGTCCGTGTCTGATTAAAAATACAGAAATTTTGAAGCTTCTATAAAATAAAATCATTTAGCGCTGTCTTGCTCGCACGCGGTGCGACGTGCGAGCGAGACGGATCGTATGGAAAACCGCATCAGTGTGCTAGCAATGAGGTTAGACTAGATTGGAACTGCTTTGCGCGTCGGGCGTTAAAAAACAATCGCCGCGTGAAATTTGGTGATCATGTAGTATTTCTGGGTATCGAAAGAATTATTTGGGTGTAAATAATTTTAATAGGATTACGAGCCCTGTAATATTTGGATGTAAATTATATGAAATTTGGTGTTTGAAATTAGGTGATCATTAAGTATTTTTGGGTAGTGACTAATTTATTTGGTAACAATTTAATTTAATAGGTTATCGACATGTTACTTCTTTGAGCTGCACTTTATATTTAAAAGGAGTTGAAAATTTGGTGCGATACTAGTATTTTTGGTAATCAATGTAATTTTTTAGAGCATCATTCGGCAACTAATTTGGTGGTTCGTTAAATGCTACCCAGTTAGAAATATAATAAAATGTTAATATTTCACAATATTTTATTATTCTACAATTACAAACACTAATAAATTCTCCATGATATTCTAGCATGTAGCATTTTGACAGCTAGTTAGTATTGAATAGTGAATTAGTCAGTTATATGAGTTCACAATTTTAGACATAAGTACCTATTTTGTTTACTGTTCGTGAGCTCTTAGAATGACATTCGGGTTGTAGTAAAATACTTCGGGTATCGGCGTTGACAAGAAAATGTGATTGCTGGGGGGCCCCAAAAAGTTTAATTATTTATTTTTTAAGAAAACAGAACTGGGGGGCCCCATTTCTGTTTTCTTAAAAAATAAATAATTAAACTTTTTTTAATATGCCGTAATAAGTTAACTAAAGTACAACCATAAAATAACTCATTGACCGAGTGAAAAGAAGGCCTGTGCTTCAGGTTCGACAAAAAAATCCGTTTGTTCTCCTCTACGAGTCACATTTCACTACGAATTCTCTTGAAATTTTGTGAGCAGGTTCTATGTTTACATAGAATTTTTTGTAGAGTAATTTTTGGAAATTTGGAATTTTTCTATTTTTTTTTTCAATGGGATGTCCTCCTCTACATAGGTATGTATTGCATTTCTCAACCGATTCTTATAAAATTTTATGAGTAGGTTCCATAACTAAAACTTAAAGTTCTAGGAAATTAAAAAAACCGGCCAAGTGCGAGTCGGACTTCGCACATTTAGGGTTCCGATCCGACCGCAAAGTTAAGTTGGTTTTTATAGGGAAAATAAGGAAATTTCAAAGAAAAAATGTAATTTATTAATATATTAGTATTTCTTGGTAAAATATGCGTAATAACAAACATTATTATTAAATTTTAAGTTTATAGGTATATGGGAAGTTAAGAAAAATCTTCGGAACAAAATTTCATAAAAAAGCTGACTTTGGTGGCTTGTTATTCCTTTATTTTCCAATATTTTATTAATTAAAAATATAGTAAGTATCTACTCAATGAGCTCTAAACAACGATACCCCACTCGATAGGGTAGGATAACATTTTTTTTCTCGCGCCCCCCTTTAGTTGTATGGGAGCGCCCTTAAAAACATTTAAAAATAAGTTTTGACTATTTGTATGGCTTCGGGCCAACAGGATGCTTATACTGTGTAAATTTGAAGCCTGTAGCTCCAACCGTTTGGCTGTAAAACCTGTGTGACAGACGACGGACGGACGGACGGACGGACGGACGTCTGGGCGTCACCAATAGGGTTCCGTTTTGACCCTTCGGGTACGGAACCCTAAAAAAACACTCACGAGGTCTACAGCTCACAGAGCCACTAGTAATTTAATGGTATTATGCTAATATTTTGTTGATATCTTTATTGCGATTTGACTTGTTGTCATAACCTAAATGAAACGGAATCAGATTTTTTTAATTCCTTCGACGACAATTTAAGTAAATATATAGAGAATGTCGGACGTTGTTATTTTCTATTACAACATTACGGTCGAATTTGCCAGAACCTCAATGTCGACACAAAAATTACTAAGTGCTCACGGACTGTACCTAGATAAAGTTTATGTGGTGCTGACTGTACAAGTGTACATGCTTCATAAATAGCTGCGTATATGAATGTCCAAAGTTTTTTTATTATAAGGGAACAAGAGTTATTGACCTCATCCTTTGCGCTGTATGCATAGATGTATGCTGACTGTATACAGTACAAAACGTAGGTATATGTAACGTATATGATTCCAAATAATTTTACAAAATGATTAAATGAGACAAGTTACAAATACGTGCCATTTTACAAAAATGAGACGGTCACCGTGATTATCATATAAATGAAGTGTGCCTGCAGACGGGTTTACTTTTTTAATTAGTTTGAAAGTACCTATTATACTTACCGTGACACCATCAAGCCGTGTTAGTTTTTAATTTAGGTAGGCACACAAAAAGAACTCACGATTATGCTAACAAAAAGATCAACAGCGAATCGGCATCAACTAAAAGATTTAATGAATAATTGCTTGGGGTAATTTATTTACAAAAAACCTGATTGAAAAGGCAGCATTAGTAGGTTACGCAAGTGGCTTTTCTCTTACCTATTTCTGTTTTACATCAAACCCTTAATAACTTCATCAACATCGTTCTCTCTCTTTAGTTCGTACGAAACTCTAAGGCCAAATTCTGTCAAACGAACGCACGCAAAACTCGACTTAGAGCTCTGACTGTAAGGTAGATTTTTGCTTGAGTTAATTTGACAGCATTCGGCCTTACAGTTGTGTACGAACTGAACTATACAAGCCACTGAACACGATCCGCGGCTAAACTCACCCAGCTCTTGTCAGCCACCCTGCGAATATCGTCATTACCACCCCCACCACTTCGTAGTATGATTGCGCCCTACACTACGTTGAAATAAAATCTTATCATAATAATATTTACTTACGTAAATGAATAATAAGAACATCATCTTTGACATGTCAATACTGTACTTTTCACATGTCAAATTAAACAGCCCTGAATTCTTCTGAAATGTCTTACAGAGTTGAAAAGCAGCCGTAAATATGATTTATGATCCCTCGTCCATTAGTCTCGTGTGCGGGTAAATAAAATAATATATTATTGGCTTATCATCACGAGCCAATACCATACGATGCGTGATATTGAGCGGAGTAAACCAGGAGGTCTCTTTAACGCGACGTATTATGATATTCGTATGATACCTAGGTATCTTTCGGGCGCGCACTCTTTCTGAGACGGCTGCTTGGTACGCTTGGATGCGAGGCAACTTATGTATTTAAGAGGAGGTATCCCCAACGCAAATGTCCCGCTCTAACACGCGTGAGTTTACAGTTGACCATCCCGCTCTCTACGCAATCTCTGCGCGCAGTTTTGTAAATATTTAGCTATAGTCATTAAGCCAATAATTTTATCAAAGCAAACCCTGCGAATTTGTCTATAACTATTTACGATCTTTAATTGAGTACAAAAATTAAATGTTAAATATCAGTAATATAGCCGTAGTATTGAAAAAACATTCCAAAAAGGGGTAACTACGCGTTTTTTTCTATCGAGTGAAATTCATCAGGTCATGTAACTGACTGCGATTTTGACTAGACAATATCCTTATGTAACACATATATTTTTTTTAGATTTTAAGACACTATATTCTATGTCTCAGATAGTTTTTAAAAACTCAAAAGTGGTAATACACGGCCTTAATAGTACATTACTTACCAAGGGCGATAAAACAAAGAATGTCTCAGATCGCAGGTATTTTACGCCCGAGCCGAAGGCAAGGGCGATAAATATGCGATCTGAGGCTTTCTTTATTATCGCCTGTGGTAAGTACAAAATTTTATGTCACCCCCTGGCCAGGAAGTGGGTTATTTCGCGCGTGGAGCGTGCGATAATGGCCACTTTATGGCTAGGTGTGACATAATAGTACATTACTTACCAAGGGCGATAAAACAAAGAATGTCTCAGATCGCAGGTATTTTACGCCCGAGCCGAAGGCAAGGGCGATAAATATGCGATCTGAGGCTTTCTTTATTATCGCCCGTGGTAAGTACAAAATTTTATGTCACCCCCTGGCCAGGAAGTGGGTTTTTTCGCGCGCGGAGCGTGCGATAATTTCCACTTTATGGCCAGGTGTGACATAAATAATATTATTGACCTTGTGCCCGAACTTAGTGTGACGGATGGGTAGTCTAGCCTAGACAAAATATGTAGTTTGCAAACAATGACGTTCCATGCATAAATAATGAATAACTGAGTTTGATATTATGATATGAAATTAAATATTTTACTATATAGGTACTCGTACATACGTGTTTATGCATGCATTAAGCCACATCTACATATTATAAAGTTTTAATTTAGGTAGCAAAATATGGTAGACGCATTTTGGATAACTGCCTTCTTTGCTAAAAATTGACCATAGTTTAAATCCTTCAATATAATGGACGTAAGTATTGTCTTCATAAGTCTTATGTAGTATCTATTTTGCGATAAGACCGCTCTGTTGTACCTGAAGGTTGTTCTTAAGGTGACGTGAGCTTAGAGAACAGAGTTTTTGAAGCCTTTTAACGCGTTTGTAGATGAAGATATGGTTTTCAAAAAATATGCACAACAATTTTGAGACCTTTCTGTAGTACAAACATCGATTCAAAACATGATTACGCAACTTTCGCTGAATAAAAAAAAATCGCGAACTTGCGTCTAAACCACACCTTTAAATAGTTATAACTATTTTTGCACATTAGCTATCAACATGAAAATTATATCAATAAATGCGTAATGTTCTACTTCATGGAACTCATCGATTACTTTTTGTTAACTAAAATAAATAAAAAAAAATGTAGTAAGATAATACTCATTTCTGCAAACTCGTTCGTACACGACCGGCGCGGCCGCCCGTCCAGTGCTCAGCGAGCTGCGTTCGAGGTAGGATCTGTGCGGCGCGTCAATTCAACGTCACTTGACATTTCAATATTAGAAATGGGTAATTAATAAAAGGAAACCTGCTAGACTTCGTCATCTCGAGATTGTGGGTGCCAATAGAAGGAAAACTGCACAAACTATGGTAAGTGTAATGCAATATCGTATTATAGTGGGTAAAGGTATATCAACCCTTCTTATTGGAACGCTTTGACGCTGCCAAACTAACACAGTCTATGAATAACAGTAGGACAATACTCGTGACACAACGTACAACGTAATACATTTTTTTACTAACGGTGGTATTTATTTTGGCGTGTACGGACAGACAAATAGACACAGTGGACTTTCTTTATATAATACTAGCTTTAGCCCCGCGGCTTCGCTCGCGTATTAAGTGTAAGTTTCGCAATAATTGTTGAATTGTTACACCGGTTTACTACTACTTATATTGATCATCTGATATGTGATAGAGCTACTCCTGAAACGGACTGAAAATATGTCCCAGGTGCCTGAAAACGGCGGCGTCTTGGGTGAAATTTCGATCATATGTGATAGAGCTACTCCTGAAACGGCCTGAAATAACATATCAGCCTGCTAAAACGCTTCTAAGGCACTGAAATTTACGTCTGAAATTTTTGTTTCTTTCCAATGGTGCTTATCTCTGTCACTCTCTTATTTCTCGAATGTTCCGAGTATAGCTACCTCTTTTTACTACTGCTATCTCTGTCACTCTCATTTCGAATGTTCCGAGTATAGATATCTCTTTCTACTACTGCTATCTCTCTCACTCTCTTCTCGAATGTTTCGAGTATAGCTATCTCTCTCTACTACTACTATCTCTGTCACTCTCTTCTCGAATGTTCCGAGTATAGCTATCTCTCTCACTCTCTTCTCGAATGTTTCGAGTATAGCTATCTCTCTCTACTACTGCTATCTCTCTCACTCTCTTCTCGAATGTTCCGAGTATAGCTATCTCTCTCACTCTCTTCTCGAATGTTTCGAGTATAGCTATCTCTCTCTACTACTGCTATCTCTCTCACTCTCTTCTCGAATGTTTCGTATGTTTTGTATAGCTATATCGTTCTACTACTGCTATCTCTGTCCTGCTGTATCCTGCTGGAAATTTCGCCATATACTGATATCAGATATAAGGGATCCTGAAACCGCCTTAAAACGGGTTTTCAAGCTATAGGCATAGGTACCGAAGGTTCTAGAATGTTCGCGATCGAAGTTTCTAGAAAAAAGAAGAAGAAGAAGTCTAGAAAGTCTGTATGGAGTCTTCATCTTCACCCTTCGAGCATGTTCTAGAAGGATTTCGAACGCCCCGGAAAGTTCTGGAAAATATGACGGTCTCGCTCTAACAATGCTGTCCTTGTCGCACTGTTCGAGGGCATTAGCATTATTGGAATGTACTACACATACAGACTCTATCCCTTTCACACTTATCGTCTGTCTCTTTTACTCCTATTTAAAATTTAAAATTTACCCCATTTTTACCACCCACTTCCACCCACCGCCACCAAACTCCCTTACTTGCAAGTGCACACCAAGGGCCTTCTACCACTGCAATGCAACCATGAGAAGGTGGCAGTTGGTGATCATGGAGAAAAGGCCGGACATACCCACTAACACTCTCCTTTTATATATATATATATATATATATATATATATATATATATTGATTTAAATTTTCACGTTTTATATTGTAGAAATTATTAATGTTTTCAATTTTATTAGTGGACTGCTAGGTGTCGGTACGGAACCCTTCGCTGTGCGTGATCCGACACGCACTTGGCCGGTTTTAAAACTGCGTACCAGGCCTCTTTCAAGCGTGTGCGCGCAATAATTCAGTGTTTTGTAAATGTTATTGGTATATATACAGGTTGGATTTTCTTTTTGGGTCAGTGAGGGCAGCTAGTAGCTACCAGATCCCGTGCTGCTACGCGAAAATGGTCTTAGAAGACCTTCCCTCGAATTAAAATTAATGAAAATTGGCGTTTACAGATTTTGGACAAACATACAGGGTACGAGAAAAAGATCATTTTTGATAAACTTTTTTTTTGATGCCAATCGATCCAATTCCTATCCAGGACCCAAAGTTTGTATGGGACCAAAAAAAATCCGACAAGAAAAGCGGCAAATCGAGGAAAACGCCTATTTCAAAATCAAAATCATAATGTTCAGTTGTAGTGACTAAGAGTTGTACTACTGGCTATACACTATACTGTGACATGTCGGTATCGGCAGCGAGCCCGGTGGCAAGCGGCTAACCCCGCGCCTGCTCCCCTCAAGCCACGCACCTCACCCCCTCGAAAGCAGCTAAGCGCTGAGCTCACGTCGCCTTAAACTCTGTATTAGTATTACTTAGTTCAAGGACAATATTAACACTTTTAAAACAAATAGTTATTGTGTAGCCAATAATGCTTTCATTACATTACGTAGCACGACGCTTTACACGACGAGTGATATTACTAGATTCAAACACGACTATTCATTTGAGGTCAGTTGCAACATTAGGTCTATGTTTAGGGAGTAATAAAAGTAATAGCATGTCATTTAATTTCTACTTCAAAACTACTGGTTTCCATTTAGTCCGATATTTCGCATGAATGAAGCGATGTTACGACGATACGACGAATACATTTTAACCATAGTGGAACAAAAAGTGGAAAAGCTGCCATTTAAATGTGAGGTCAAGAAGAATAAAATTCAACGTCGTATCGTATCAGATTGTTAATGAAATTCTCAAGAAAAAGATACCTATATAGGGTAAGTCCGGGGTAGATGGACCATCGAAATATTTCGTAGAAGAGTTGACTAGATGGTGCTCGTTATTTCTCGGTTCGCTTCGCGTCGTGCGTAGGAGCTATAGTAGGTAAGGCGAAACTTTTATTGAAAAAATAATAATATATATATATATAGAAAATCCCTGTGAATTGTTTTGCCTAGTGTCAATATTTTATAAGGTGTTCTTATTTCATGCTGATGTGAAGTTATATTTGTAAGATAATGGTTATTCTTGTATTTATTGCTAAGTATATTAACAACGCATTGTTCTATCGTCAAAATCAAGCGTGTCGTGCCTTTAAATTTTTTTTAGTTTTAGGTATGGTCGTCTCTCCCCGAAAAAAGGAGAGTTTGCCACTTGGAGACCGTCTATACGAAAAGCTACCTAAAAGTAGTGGCGATGATATAGAAATAGTATTCTCGAGTACAAATAAGAAAAAAAATACAGACAAAGAGATCTGCCGCGGATGTAGCGAAAATTACTACGAAAGACTTCCTTCTCAATACGTTCCTTTGAAGTATTGGCTTTGGTGCACAGTGTGTCATGAAAAATATACTGAATTTGTAGACTTGTGTGTTTCAAATGTGGTCTAGAGAGACAAAAACGCATTAAAAAATAGGAAATCAGACCACATAACCATGCTTAAGCTAGAATTAACCTATGGCCATCTTTCTTCCAATGATATGGCCATCTCACCCAGATACAGGGAGAGATGGCCAATTGTGAATTTTTAAAAACAATTATTTAAAGTTTATTTAATGAGAAGATGACACTTTTTTGTTTAATACGTTAAAGTTTAATGTTCAATGTTTAATTACAAGTAACGATTTTTCTAATTATGTAGGTATGAGATAATTTTTTTATAGCGTTTAAGAAAAACTATGGCCATCTACCCCGGACTTACCCTAATAATTGTTCCACCGATAGATAGAATGAATTTGTTGCGCTTGCTTGCTTCCACTCAGAGTGAGCCCATCATATTGAACTAAATCCACCTCCTGACGTGTGTCGCGTTCAACATAATGACTTAGCGATTGTTCTCCTCTGTGGACGTAAATGAACTTCTGAGGTCTGCCCTGGACATAGGATGTTTGAAATTGTTTAAGGTGAAAACTTTAATGAAAATCAAAATTGGTGAGTGCCGATGACCTTGTGTTTTGTACGGATGAAAGGCAGCTTCAGTTAAAACTCCGAATAGTATTTTCACAATTTCATTAAGAATTCACTTAGCAACATAGATTTGCTGGGCTGAAACACCTTGTCTTGTTTTTAGATTTCGGCATAGCGGCAAGGTGTTGAGGTACAACATTTAAGACACACATATCATAGAACAGACTATTTATTTACATTTCAAGCGCTGTGACATACATTCATAAGAAAAAGGGTCTGGCGATATTAACGAAAACAAAAAATTAACTCTAAATGAGGCTTGATGATGGATGGCCATTAATCGACGATCGATGCACAGTGTGTTGAATACCCCTATTTTGTCTCACCTAGCTTTTTTTGAAAATTATCCACCAACAGTCACTAAAAGAACCTGCTCACTGATTTCGTTAAATAATAAGATATTTCAACATAATACTTACATTAGAATGAAAGAAATGCAAGTTAACTGTGACTTCATAGGTAAGTATGTGTCATATTTTCTAGCTTCAAACGAATGTTCGACACGCAACCTCCAGTATGTATCTAAACTTCTTGAACTGTTGTAATGCTCATCATTGCCTACGGTTTCCGAATGAATTTTAGAGGATTTATCATATCTGTGTAGATATCCTACTTAATTACTATGTGATTGTTAGAGTACCGGTATTGTATCATTACACTCTTATCTATGATTGTATCGGAACACTTACTTTTTTCGAAACGTAGGTAAATCATTCCTCGAGAAATGAATATTGCACCTACAAACAATCTAAAAAACAGCAAACCTAAATGAAAATACCCTAATTCGTTACGTTAATATTTTCACATGTGCCGTAATGCAGTAGGTATAATAATAGCAGCTGTCTCGAAAACAGCCGTCAAATTGTCAACATCAATCATTGTACAACTTAATTAGAAGTTAACCGCAACCTAACCTAGCGCGGTTATATAATATATCACTGAAATTGTAACGAATTAAACATAGACATTTGTCTTGGTAAGACACTTACATGTTCAGCTGTTTAGCCGTGAAAGTGTAAGTCAGTAACAACTCTATTTATCACTCATTTAATCAGCACAAATGCCCATAGGATACAAGGTAAAAAAAGTGGATTTTCATAAATTAAGGAAACCATATAAACAGACAGAATTAAAAACCAACAAATATACTGATTGCTAAATACGAGTACACTACTTTACTGAGTAAGTTGCGTAATCTCAAACGTCCCTACAATTCCAATTGAGTTTTAATAATAACTCATTTGTTCCAAATAGCCTAAAGCGTAAACAAAACACTCGAGTCTCTACTCTATAGATGACTCCAGTCTTTATTAAAGACTACAGCAGACTCAAGTCCCCCCAAGTTGAAAAGAACTTGAGCTTCGATTCAATGACTAGAGTCTAAAAAACCGGCCAAGTGCGTGTCGGGCCACGCACAATGTAGGGTTCCGTAGTTGTCCACCCGTTACATTATGTGGACTAAAAAGTTTTCGAACTTATATTTACTATGTTTTCGACAGAATTAACAACATTATCTAAGGTATCAATGGAAATTGTACGAAAGTTTGCTTATTGCAAAGTACATTTCTTAAGCTCGACTATTACTCGTTAACTAGCTATGGCTCGTATGTCTACTTAGCTGTGATAGTATTCCTTTTAAATTCATTGTATATACTACTACCTTGATTTTTTTCACATGCCTAGTAGCCACTAGCCACCGTTTAGCTGGCCGGCGGGGGGGAGGGGGCACTTGACCATAACAAAAATTATCACTTCAAAACTTACGCGAACCAAAAAATGCTCTTAGAAACCTTATAATATTTTTAAAAGAGATATCCAACAATACCCCACACGATGGGGTTTGGAAGAAAAAAAAATTGCACCACCACCTTACATGTAGGGGAGTTACCCTAAAAAAAAATTTTTTCTAAAATTTTATTCTACCGTTTTGTCGGCGTCCATTGGCGGCGACGGCTCCAGGGACTTGTCACTTGAGTCCAACACTAGCGTCTGGTCGACGCAACGCGTGACAAAAATGCTGGTCTTTATTTGGCACAGTGACTGCAATGAGCATTGCCATCCAACGTGGCAATGCGACTAGCATTTTGGGAACGCTACCCTCTGGTAGCGGCCTATTAGATTAGGTTTTTCGATAAGTATGTTTAGGATAATTATTGTTTTGTGATTATTAGTTTTTAGGTGTACTACATAGTTTTTAGGTTTAATATTATCATTAAGGCTGCCTTTCATACAACAGAGCTACGCTATGCAGCTGTGCTACGAGGCATAGCTTTCTGGTTCCACCAGTGCTATGCTGTGGACCAATGAACGTTAGCAGTCCGTTAATATTGTGTAACTATAAACAAATACATTTTATAATATAAGCTATAAATATATATAACTTATGACTTCTTCAATATTCGTAAGATACCTATATTTAGTTAGGTTCTCCCTAAAATACGATAAAGCACGTTAGCCACATGTTAGCCGAGTCCCAAGCCGTTAACAGGCGAGGCGGTAGCTTCGTAATGTAAAGTTGCCTCAGCCAAATGCAGCAAATAACCGAACTGTTGAGTCTATCAATCGACCCCGACCTTACCGATCACTTAGTGGCGGTCACAGCAAATTTAGTGCTAAGTAGTCCCCACCTAGAGTAAACATGGGCGAATTTGTATTTTACCGCCATATAATTCGAATAGCAATTAAGTGTACATTTTATGTACGAGATAATAAACCTTCTTTATAATTTTAAAAAACAGGAGCACAAATCGTCTGTCATTTCCTCTCGCACGAGATCTTGCAACAGTGTTTAAGAGAAATGTATTATTTTATTTTATTTACGCACTTGGAAGGCTGCTGCTGCTCAACCCACATTAAGGATCGCCACAGCTGACGTACACAGAACTTCATAATACAACTCTTTTAGGCACTGCATAAGATTTCGTGCGAGAGGAAATGATTGTCGATTTTGCTCCTGGCTCAGGCGCTACAACGCAAAATGTTTGATGTATGTAAAAATATTTTTATGGCCATTTTTTAAATAACAAAGAAGGTTTAATTATCTGGTACATAAATAGTACATTATAGGTAGGTATATTTTATCACCGTAATCACAGCCTCTTACAATTATGTGGCCGAGCCAGGAAGGTACACACCACAGCAATGCTTAAATCATCTGCAATAAACGTAAAAGCCAATGATGATGAATACTCCTAAGGATGCTGCAGTTGAAACACATTTTAGATGAGTTGTAACCGTCATGACATACTGTAATATGCAAACTGCGAAATGTTTGTTGCCAAACTTTAGTTTTAATATGCCATATATTGCTCGGTCAAATGCATTATTATTTACATACTGTACTGTCTTCTCGAAGATCTCACGGTTCTAAATAATTACCATACGATAAATAAATAATTATTTATAACGTAGGTACATAAAATCAAATATAATATTGTGCATGAACATTAATACCTATGTCTTCTCCACCTACTCTCGTATTTGACCCGCGCTTGAGGGCAACGAGTCCACCGAATTATAAACATTTAACTTCGTAGAGAAGTTACATTCCATTTGCAAAATTAACTCCGGGCGCCGTATTTCTACATGATTTTCTCCGTATTCGATGCTTCTATATTGGAAAAACCGGGCAAGTGCGAGACAGATTCCCGCACGAAGGGTTCCGTACCATTATCTAGTAAAAAAACATGTTTGTTGTATGGGAGCCCCCTTAAATATATATTTTATTCTGTTTTATAGTATTTGTTTTTATAGCGGCAACAGAAATACATCATCTGTGAAATTTTCAATTGTCTATCTATCACGGTTCGTGAGATACAACCTGGCCTGGTGACAGACTGACAGACAGACGAACGGACAGCGGAGTCCTAGTAATAGGGTCCCGTTTTACCCTTTGGGTACGGAACCCTGAAAGTCAACGTTATGTAGAGGCAAAATGTGTTCCTTAATACTGCCTAGTAGGTACTTTTATTTAGTTGGTATTCATATTCAAAAGTGCCTAAATGTAGCTATGTCTTACTTTTTATGGTTCCGTACCCAAAGCGCCCGATCGGAACCCTATTGCTGTCAGTCACGCGTTCGTCCTTCCGTCCGTCCGTCCGTGTCACACAGGCTTTACAGCCAAACGGTTGGAGCTACACAGTCTTCATTTTCACAGTATACTAAAGCATCTAATTGTTGGCCCAAAGGCAAATAGTCAAAATATATTTTCAATGTTTTTAAACTTATTTTGCGGCTGGTTCGGGACTCTAAATGTGCGAAGTCCGACCCGCATTTGGCCGGTTTTTTAGAAGCGTTAGATGTAATGTTGAAACCATTGGCAGTGAAAGGCGCCAAAATATTCTGTAAAACGAGCCCATTGTGCTTTTGGTCTTTAGAACAAAGGTTTTGTTCACACACCCTATAGGTACGTCTATGTATTGTACACAGCAGTCGTACCTAATTAATATTTAGTTTCATCCCTTTGTGCTGAGATGTGGTTGCGAGACTTGTACTCGCACCCACATCTTTCGCAGGTTTCATAATTTTAAGCTTTGTTACTAAAATGTGAACTTTAAAATTAGCTTTCATTAACCTGTAGGTACAAAAACATCTCCCTGTACAATATTTTAACAATGCACGAAACTATATAAAATCTACGTCTTAAGAATATTTCTCACAATTTAAATTTTCTCAGAGTTATTTGTCTGGTCTGCGTCCCAAATTGAGATTTTTGATTGTACACAAAGTCGCTGTAGCTGCCAGTTAGCAGCTACGCTTGTCTTGTAGTTACGGGTAGCTGATGGAGTGCGGTCCACATCTGCCAAGATCGTTGACGTTTATAGAATAGTAGTTTATGCAACTGGCACATAATGAGGGGCATTAAAACCCGAGTGTATTTTATGAAACGAGCCGAAGGCTAAGCTCACACGAGTGTTTTAATGCCTAATTATGTACAGTTGCATACACTACTTTATCTACATCCATATATTAAATCCTCTTTCATGTGTTTCATGAGGGCACTTCTGGCCGGCGTGCGCCATGTTTGCTTCGACAGGCCGGCCCGCGCGCCGCCGCCAGCCCGCAGCTGTGTCCTAATATTGTACGTGATCTCATAAAAGTGTTCTATTTCGTGATCTAATAGGGGACGCGCGCAACAGCCGCACAGTATATTATAAAGCGGGGTCTTATCTACGGTTTTTGAACTTATTAAAGAGGATTTACTGTTTGGGTGTAGATAAATATATTGAAGTAAACGTAAAAATACAGTAAAGTTAATAGTTGATAGCTCTTTCTCTTGATGCGTATATATTTCTCTGTTTTGTAATACACTGTCTTTTTATAACTTAGTAGGTCGCAAGTTAAAACCGTACAGTCGCTTTCTGAAATACATTTAGAGGTAGATGCGCTTTTTTGTTATGTTAAAACCTAATCCTAGTTAAATAAAAATTAACGGGATTCTAATATAATAATATAGTATCCCGTTATGTCTACCTGGGACAGAAAATAACACTGGAGAGAGATCCCTTAGACGCTGAAATTAGTAGACGGATCCAACTGGGATGGGGCGCATTCGGCAAGCTCGACGACGTCTTCAGGTCAAAGATCCCTCAGTCGCTGAAAACTAGGGTCTACAACCAATGTGTTCTCCCAGTGATGACGTACGCTTGCGAAACATGGACGCTGACTGCCGGGAAAGTGCACCGGCTTAAAGTAGCACAGCGAGCTATGGAACGCGCAATGCTCGGAATTTCTTTACGAGATAGAGTGCGAAATGAAGTCATCCGCCAACGCACCAAAGTCACCGACATTGGCAAGAGGGTGGCAAAACTAAAATGGCAATGGGCCGGTCATATTTGCCGAAGAGACGACGACCGATGGAGCCAACGAGTTCTGCCCTGGAGACCTCGAGCGGCTAGCCGTAGCGTAGGAAGGCCGCAAGCCAGATGGTCGGATGACATCAGGAAGACGGCAGGGCCAACCTGGACCAGAACCGCTACGTCCAGAACAAAATGGAAAGACATGGAAGAGGCATATGTCCAGCAGTGGACGCAAATATGCTGAAAGAGAGAAGAGAAAAGAGAGTATCCCGTTAATTTTTATATATTTTGGTATGCACAGAATAATGTATAGCCACGATATCTCGTTACTAATGATGTGTACTATGTGTAATTGTGTGCTTGGAACGTTCATACTTAGTGTCAGCTAATTTTCATCTCATTGTGCGAAGTGCAGCACCGCATAGTGCCTATAACGTTATTACTCCCAGAGACTCGTCGATCATCGGTTTCGAAGAAATTTGCATTTACATGAGATCGTGATTGCTTCAGGCTGGCCTTTTTACCTACCTATTTAAAACTCGTTGACAGAATACAGAGTATTTAATGGATTTAACAAAGTTTCGCATCGCACGTGAATGACAATACTCGTATTGCGTAATGCAATTAATGAGTAAAACTACATTAAACATGAAAATACTTATAAAAAAGTCGTCAAATTCGTAGACAAACAGAAGGTGCAGCAGGTACTTATTTTAAAAATATTGAGTTGCATGGAAAATAGGAATTACAATCATTGTGTCTGAGGACAGTAATAAAAACATCGCAGACAATTTAGCGATGAATTAAGCAGATCACATATAAAGTGTAGAAAAGTAGTGAAATGAAGAATATAGTAGTCAGAAATTTGTGCGTACCGTTCCGAGACATGCATCGTTACAAATTTAATGTTACAATAGGTATACAACGAATATCTTTTTTTATATTTAAATATGAAACAAACGGTCATACAAAAAATATTGTTACAATTTTTACTTTTAATTTAAACCTATAGTTTCCATTTTTATTACACATATCTTTGAACAATATAGCACGAAATATCGTGAACATGAACATGTCTTTATTTGAATAGTATTGTTTAATTTTTTAAATCGAAATATGTACGTTGTGGAATTGGATCAATCTGTAGAGATTTATAACTATTAAGTACTTACAAGTAGTAAATCTAGAACTCCCCATCGGCACACAAACCTCCTCAAGGTTTTGCCTACGATGGGTATAAATATATTATTAAATATTTAATGTAATTTTTTAATCAATAAAAAATATACTTGTTTTATTTGACGATGTCGGTAATGTGTTAATGTTTTCATTCTAATGAGTGAAAATGATTTAGTTGAGAAATAAGCCATCTGAATCTAAATCAGGGGCCGATTTTTAAGTGTCGAACGCTCGACTTTTCACTCGAGACAAAAAATCATAGTTTTTTGACAGATCTCGAGTGAAAAGTCGAGCGTTCGACACTCAAAAATCGATCCCCTGAATCGACATTATTAGCATTAGCATATTAACGCATATTATAAGTAAACATTCCCTTTAACATTGACTGTAGTAGTACCCATCAAAATTTAATCGATTAAACGCCTCATACGTTTACATTCCAACACAAACAACATTAACAAGGACACTAAAGATGTGTTTACTGACATATTATGTAGTTGTGGGTAAAATACTGCGACTGATGTAGTCCCTAGGGTTTGTGCAGACCCAAAACTTTGGCGCGATTAATCCGTCCTTTAGAGACAGTATCCAATTGTGTAGAAAATATTGCTCATTTACATGGAACCATGTGGAACTTTCTAGAGCCGTATGCAAAGCTTTTCAACTATGGTTAAGGCCGGTCGCACATTGGATACGTTTTCGTACGAAATTACTCGTTCGAACCGAACACGCACGAAGCCGCGCGAACGATCCCGACCTTGAAAGTACTATGGGAGCGCGCTCACTGGATTCGCATTTGGAAAGACACGTAATATGGGCTTTTAAAGTTTAAATTCTCATCTACCTATGAGGATGCCGAGATATTTAATCACATCAATACGGTCGATCACTTCGCATGGACAAGATGCATAACAGCTATTGTCACAAGATTTAAACATGTTCGATATTTTTTTTTAGGTAGGTATTCCAGAAATTGGGAGATCCAATGGTATGAAATACGGAGTAAAAGTTGATATGGATGTTCACGCGAACGAAGAATTCGCGGGCAAAAGCTATATTTCTATAAAAAGTAAATAAAAAACACTAACAAAACATAAAAACATTATAAAAACCTAACCTCTATTATTATTAGCCTGTAGTGTTCCGCTGCTGGGCAAAGGCCTCCCCCGACATTTTCCAGTTTTTAACATTATACTGATTGATAAACTTGCAACATACTCACACCCACTCATGAACTGCCATTTATATTTAACTTAAGTTACTTAAGCACTGCACGAAAAGAACAAAGATCTTTTCTATTTCTAGTGGAGTAAATATTTGGTTTAGGAAAGTTGCGTCATTATTTATTCAACTCTCATGTCTTTTACTTCAAATGGAACTTGGAACAAACTTGTAAACTCGCTATCTTGTAAAGTCTTGTGTAGGTACTTATAAAACTAATATAAGTAACCCGACGAAACATCTTATAAACTGATGCCCTTGGTTACGTCTTTTATGAAATACTTTCATATTCAAGTCGTTGTTAAGACGTGCTCTAGCATCACTTCAGAAAGGGCTAACGTAAGCATCCTAAGCTTTGTCATTCATCTAACTTACCCAAGACCCTTAAATGGCATAATGAATTGCCAACATTTTAAAACCTACGCCGACATCGACATGTCTGAGAATGTAGAAATAAATGAGTGGCTATAAAACTAGGTCGAGAAAGACGGTCCGGTCGTTGGTTGTGAGTTTTATAGCCGTTTATCCTAAGGAAATGTCGATTTCACAGCTCTGTAAGATTTCATGCGACGCAGCAACCCCATCGTTATATTTCATAGCTAACTCTTGCTTTATGTATTGATCGGAAAGAGATGGAGACAAGAATGGTACATGTAATACTTGTGTTTTTCTGAGTCGGGTGGGCTAGACGTCACAATCTGTTGCTCCTCGGGTCGGGAGTCGATATTGAGACGGTAATTTCTCCGTTTATTTGCTGCTGCGACGCGACGCCGCGTTACCTATACTTGCTGTTTGTTTTACAATGTCGCCTTATTTAATTGAATTGGTTCGATATTTGGCCGTCCATCTATTACGGAGGTTTGTTTGCTGTAATATCGAAATTGAGATTTGTGAAGTAAATATTATCATGGCTCGAAGGATATTCTTGGTATCCTACAAGTTAATATAGTTATCATAAAAGTGAACGTTTATTGGTCGGCTTGGTTGTTTCATTAGTCTTTTACTCATAAATTACCGCATATATTTTTAAGAGACATAGAGCACAAAAATACAAAATACAGAATTGTACAAACGGCTGGCTTAATGCCAAATGGAATTCTCTACGTGCCATCCATGGGGCTAAACAGAGATTTTATAAAAGGTTATGTAGGTTAGGGTAAGGTTGGTAAGGTAAATATTACGGGGACAATCTTACACAGGTTGACCTTTTAATATATATACATTTCTTTTTCTTTTTGGGGAAAAAATAGCTTAAAGTACGAGTAGTCTATATCCTTAAATTAACTTCCTCTTAAACATGAAGCATATTATAATATATATATAAATACTTAACCTTCTTCTTCTGACCTCTAGGGAGAGGTTAAAGGGACTGTCAGCGCATGTGGCGCTGGTTTTGCTGCGGTTCTGTTTCGCCGTTCCCAGACTCATTTATTTTTTGCGCACCGTACCAGTTTGGCTGCACCCGGCGGGTGTTGACTCCTTTGACAGTGTGTTGAGGGGGACTGTTGAGTCCCTGTTGAATGTCTCCCTCAACACGGAACAGTGGGATTTGGCATCATTGCCCGTTCGGTGCGGTGGATTGGGCGTGCGGCGTGCTGGGGATGTGAGTTTACCGGCATTCCTGGCATCGGCGCATGGGGTTGTGGACCTGGTCACTCAAATTTTACCTTCAGATGATGGTGACAGGGCTACCATACCTTATGCTGCCGATGCTTCGGTGGCTTGGTCGGCTCTCAACCTGGGTGCGCCCGCGCCTGAGAGACTGGACCGTCAGCGCTTGTGGGATGATGTCGGGGTGAAGCGGGTTCTGGACGGCCTGGTGGAGAACGCAAGTGATGTGGACAGGGCCAGGCCTAATGCGGTGTCGAGGCCTGAGTCTGGGGCGTGGCTGCACGCTCTCCCATCTCCGCATTTGGGTACCCTCCTCGATAACGACTCATTGCGGGTGGCCGTGGCTCTCCGCCTGGGCTGCGATGTTTGTGAACCTCATCTATGCATCTGCGGCACTATGGTGGAGAGAAACGGTCATCACGCGTTGGGGTGTTGTCGATGTGCAGGGAGATTCCCCCGCCACCATGCCCTTAACGATATTGTCCGAAGGGCACTTATCTCTGCGGGTATTCCGTGCGTATTGGAGCCTCCAGGTCTTAGCCGGACAGATGGCAAGAGGCCGGATGGCTTAACCCTGATACCCTGGGAAAAAGGCAAGTGCCTATTATGGGATGCCACGTGTGTCAGCACTTTTGCTGCTTCGCACCTTGGCCGTACCGTGCGGGCGGGGGGAGCTGCGGCGGAGCTCGCGGCAGTGCGCAAGCGCGAGAAGTACTCGGCGCTCGCCAACTACTTGTTCGTTCCACTGGCGGTCGAAACGACGGGTTGTTGGTGTGGTGAGGCCAAAACCTTTTTTGCGGACGTGGGGCGCCGTTTAAGGGAGAGGGGTCTGGACCACCGCTCCGGGTCATTCCTGGTGCAAAGGCTGGCGGTCGCCGTTCAACGGGGTAATGCCGCCAGTGTGATGGGCACCTTTGCGCCAGGTGTGGCTCGGGGTGGCTTGTTTGAGTAATATAGTTTTGTTTTAGGGTTAAGTTTAGTTTTAGATTTTATGTGTATTATTTGTGTGTGCGTGTAATTTGTTTGTAATTACTGTATGTTTTGATATGATGTTCATAAAATACTTAAATACATCTACGGAGAACTTATTTTTCCATCATTAAACCACAAAAACATACATGTTTACATACGTGTGCAGCATAATTATGCTAGATATTACGTCCTTGTTCCACCGAAATGTGTTTCTTTTATTTTTTCACACTTCAGGCCCGATCCAACAATTAAAAGTAAAATAATCTATGAAACCATACAGCTGGTTTTTTAGACATTATATAATTTTTGCGAACAAACATTTATCTTGACTGGAATTCGAACCATTTTTTTACTTGCCTATAGGTTAAGCCGATCGTATGTGTAGGAACAATTTTTTTGTGTAATGTGGAAATTTTCATGTTTAAAAAAATGTATAAAAAGTCGTGAGCCGAAACGTTTTAGGTGCTAATTATTTGCTTAACTTGTTTTATGACTTTACAGTGTTAAAATTAGCTTTACACCCGATTTCATTAATAAAATCGCGACTTGTTAATTTGATTAACGCGGTGTTTGCGACTTTCAATGTTTTCGATCCGCAACTTTGTTCAAAGTAAATCAAGTAGGTAGGTACATGAGAGATAATGTTAGCCAAATTTCATAATCATTAATCATCTTATACCTACTGTAGTGAAATCAGGATTATGGTGTCTAGGTACTTGTTGGAATCATATTTTACATTATGTATGGCCATAGAATTCCATTTACCGCACCCTAAGCGTACAATATTGCCCATTTCCTGACACATAGGTATTTATGAGCCTTGCCATCGGCTTGGGCGACTACCTAACTCTGATTATCTGAGATCTGAGTCTTTCTCTTCTACGGGCGAGTTATTTAATATTCGATTGGTTTTCGTATCATTTGTTAATAAGGCTTGCAATGTCTATCCAACAAAATAAGGATACGACTCATTTTATCACCGACGGGGAAAAAGGCTGTCTTAAGGATGATTCACGCTAGACCGTTCGGTGTCCGGGCCGGCCCGTTTTGTAGTACAAGAAATCGACGGACGCGCGACGGCCGTCGATTTCTTGTACTAGAAAACGGAATCATCCTTAAAACTGCTTTTCCATTTCGTGTACAATAGAATTATTAATTAGACCAACTAAACTGATAGATGTCGTGTGAGTATTTCGTAATTTAGACATTATTTTATAAAAAATACATGGCTGGTGATACAAGGGGTAACTTTAATTCATAATGAAGTTTCTGTCAAATAGGTATTTAATTTTTGATACAAGCGTTTATTACAGGCAGACTGTACTTTTTTTTCCACGCTCGTTCAGACGGTTCTAATGAGCCCAACCACGACGAGTGTATCTTGTGTAGTTTAGGAGTTACTATGGCCACCTTCTGTCTCTAGCATCAGATCATCTTGACAGTACCATAATTAATATTGTATTGTCACTGAACTCCCATAATCCATACGTACGTATGGCAGATTTCAGTCGAATTGAATACCGGCAACTAGCTGAATTTTATAAAGGTTGCAAATTTTGTAGACAACGAACATGGCAAGTTAAATAATAGTAGTTTATCTACACACATATCATAAATCCTCTAATATGCGTTCGGAAACCGTAGAAAATGACTCTCATTTCAACATTCAATGAATTTATGGCAATTTTCTTATCTGTGGCTAAGGCTACAGCAGTAATAAAATATTTCATTTTAATCTCATATATGATGTTAAAATATTACGTCAAACAAAACTGTCAAAATTTAAATGTCAAAGTTGACATGTCCCTATTCTAGTATCACTGAAAATTCAAATTCAGTCGATGCGAAATGTCAGCTCGATGTTTTTTTTAGTATATATCGCACAAAATTTGAGCTAGAACGACATGATCACATCAGAATAAGGACTCTTCACTTTTTAAAATAACATTCAGGTATCTGTTGCCAGTTCTGATTTCGATATTTCCGCAACCGTGCAAAAAAGGTTGTATTAACACAATTATTGTATTTATTTACTACGGTTTCTGAACCCATCTTAGAGTAATTATAATATGTGTGTAGATAAAGTAATGTATGCAACTGTACATAATTAGGCATTAAAACACTCGTGTGACCTTATTATGAAACTCGCCTTCGGCTCGTTTCATAAAACACACTCGTGTTTTAATGCCCCTCATTATGTACCAGTTGCATAAACTACTATTATGCAACTGGTACATAATGAGGGGCATCGAAACACGATACATTACTTTATCTACCTACACACATATTATAACTACTCTAAGATGGGTTCAGAAACCGTAGTAAATAAATACAATAATTGTGGTTATACAACCTTTTTTGCACGGTTGCGGAAATATCGAAATCAGAACTGGCAACCGATACCTGAATGTTATTTAAAAAAGTAAAGAGTCCCTATTCTGATGTGATCATGTCGTTCTAGCTCAAATTTCGTGCGATATATACTAAAAAAACATCGAGCTGACATTTCGCATCGACTGAATTTGAATTTTCAGTGATACTAGAATAGGGACATGTCAACTTTGACATTTAAATTTTGACAACTTTGTTTGACGTTTAATATTTTAACATCATATATGAGATTAAAATGAAAATTATATTACTGCTTTAGCGTTAGCCACAGATAAGAAAATTGCCATAAATTCATTGAATGTTGAAATGAGAGTCATTTTCTACGGTTTCCGAACGCATATTAGAGGATTTATGATATGTGTGTAGATAAAAGCTTGTAAATAGTACTGTACTTTAACAATTTTTTTTATGATATACTCGTACCTAGTGCCTAGTGGACAAACGCGCAGACAGATCGCCTGTGAGTGATTACCGTCCCCTATAGACCTTCAACACCAGAGGAGCCTTTCAGAAAGGAGTACGCTCTTTTCTTGATTTGATTATGGAATAATCACGTCCGATGTGCACCTGTTAAGCGTGAGTTTACTTGGTATATATGATTAAAAAATTTACTGTTGTTATGCAGGAGGTCAACCTGACTCGACATATCGCCTACCATAGTGTATCCGGTGATACTACCTATATCCACTAGTTGTACGTCTAACCTACGTAATCTCATAAAAATATTTATTTTGTTGTTTTTAAAAACTCAATACTCAGATTATAATTAGAACCTGCAACCCTCTTATTGAAAAACACACGCTTCCTTTCGGCCGTGTTAGTAAGGTGAAATAATAAATGGTATAAATTTATGTTCCAACTGGCGTACCACGCCGGCCCATTTATTTTCAATCATTTATCCGAATCAAAGTGCTTTGAGCGCGGCTAATCTGAGGAGAGGAGGAAATAAATCAGAATTATATTATTTTTTTTCATTCCGTTTGTGGAAAATCGCATCTTGTATTGATTTTAGCTTTTTTCATATCAGTTTCCCAGCCTAATCGTTAGTTATATTCTATGTCAGCTCATTCAGAAGATTATCGCCGACGTCGGTTAAGGTGCAGGGGTGGGCAAGGCATTCTCCATACAAACTCTGTGCACGTTTTATTTAATCTAATATTTTTTTTGGATGTAAATATTAGATATGCGAAGAAAGTGTTGTGGAAATTTTCAAATATTTCAAAAAAATTAAAAATTAAAAAAATTAAAAATAATATCAATGGAAAAAAATTACATCACGAAATAGCTAACAGAAAAATAAGCATACTGACCAAAAATCATAACTTTAATGCAAACACAAACGAAGAAAATCCTGCACAAAGTTTGTATGGAGAGAGCTTGCCCTACCCCTCCTCTTAAGCGCCACTATAATAAATACTTGTAACAAGCTTAGACGCCTGAAACTAGTCTCACAAAGGTATTAGATGACTGTATATAGGTACAGGATGGAAAAAAAATTTGGGCCTTGGAGGGAAACTGCCTTAAGTTCTTAAGTTAACTCATTTTACTAAACACATTCCGAGGACACGATATCGTTTTCTCCGTTCGTGGGCAGTTTTCACTACAAAAGGCGACTTCCTGATTTGTCGGTGCGGAGGCGGTACGATATGAGAAAACTGTCAAATGTCAGTCAACTCAGTACCACTTTTTACTGCGCCCCTACATTTAAATGAGTGCTTCCTGACTGGTGCGAGTGTCGCGGGATGCGCGGAAGCGGGACGATGCGAAGGCAGTACTGGTTCGCTTCTGCGCATGATAATTATTACTACTGCGCAAATGTAATACTGACAGTATTCCGTCAAGTGGGAATCTTTGCGACGTCAGTAAGTTTACGTCAAAGAAGAAATTGTCACATATCGATCCCGCCCCGCCAAGTCAGGAAGTCGCCTACGAGTGGGAATCGACCCAGCTAACAAATAAAGACTCCTATTTTATTCCACTTGTCGATACAGTGAATGTTGAACATAAAATTTCTCCAAGAACCATCTTACACTTGTCTGTCGTACCCACACGTTATCCATAAAATATAATATGATATATATTTAATTTATTTTATTTGAAATCTGAATTGTCTGTAACTGAACTATGATCCCAGTTGGTCGAAATAAATGAATTTATTCTTATTCTTATAATATTTAGTACCAAAACATCTTTCAAATTTACGAAAATCTTTGAATGTACTTTTTCTTTTTAAAAATAATGCTTACTTTAACTTAAATGATCTAACTTAAATATATAAATAAAACGAATATTTGATCCTGAATCTTGGATGTTTTCTATGTATTTAAGTATCTATTTATCTATATAAGTATGTATATCGTCGCTTAGTACCCATAGTACGAGCTTTGCTTAGCTTGGGACTAGGTTGATTTGTGGAAGATTGTCCACAAATATTTATTTAATTAAATAAAATTAAATGATTTTTTTAATGGACCCTATGTGACAAACCTGGCTTATTTCGACGCCGCGAGACTCTGTCGGCTTTTTCGTCAACATCAAAGGCGTTATCTCACTGTATGAATTTACACTGTGGTAATACTACAGGAATACGGTTGACATCTGTCCAGGCAATTTTGCAGCCCAGTGCTGTGTTGTTTTATTACTTCATTAAAAAAAAATTGTATTATTATATTAACAAAAGTTTACATTAACATTCATTACTTATTAACATAAAACATAACATAATTACTTATTTACCACTTAAATAAGGCTTACGATTTATGTGCATGTAAGTTAGGTTTTTTGCATAGATTTATAAATAATAAAAACTGACACGCTGTTTATGCTGGTTATGCGTCAAACAAAAAATAAGGCTTTCTAGTTTTTTAGATATATCCGCAGGAACGAAAAAGAAGTACACCTACATATGGGTTTCTACCCAAATAGGTACCGAATATGTATTATTCAATGTGGTTCCCCAATCAATAACAATAATTAAGCCTGAGTCTGCGTCGGGACAAACTACCCGAGCAATCTTGAATATTAATAATAACAGCTAGCCATCAATTCTAGGTAAGCCTTCGCCAAGCTTGCGTGCATATTGGATGTAGGCTATAACTCTACCAGAAATATTAGTAGCTCTATTTAGGTGAGAAGCGTCAACGAAATTGTAGAGTCTAAAACTTTTGCAACTTTTGTTTTAAACAGGTTCTGCAGTACCTATACTACAGCCTATAAATTATAATATTTTTATGCGAGTGGGTACACTTCACTACACTGTAGTTATGTTTCATTTAGTTATCATGAGCATCTTGTCAAATGTTTGAGTACTATAGAGAGCTACATATGACACTGGCAGTGACACTTCAGTTATATAACCTTGGAATAGCGTCGCGGTAACATTGAAATATGAATAAGCATCTTTAACTTGTACAACACTGTCAGAAATGTCACTGTATAGGGCTCATGTACCGCCGAGCTTATTTAAACTATAGTCTTCATTTAAACGTCCCATGCGTTCTAGTCTAGTAAATAATGGACAGTCAATATCAAAAATATCTATACGCAATACTGTGACTAAATATGCGAACATGATTATAATGACAAGGGCGTAAGGAGTTGTCGCTTTAGGAACGTACATATATTTTACGCTTTTGACTGGACATATGAATTTCCTTCTTCTTTTTATTTATTAAACCTTATTTGAGTTACATTTTACACAAAGTCTAATTCATTTTAAAGCAACATATCTATTGCAAATGTTAGGTACTATTAGATATTTCAAACTATCGTCCTACGCATATTCATCACAAGTCGAATGTACTCGCAACATTTCAATAATTTCGCTCATAAATAGCTTTCAACTATAAGTACTATAACAGACGTGCAGTACTCGCCCTTACACATACACGGTTACAGAACATCTCGATAGAGCCAGTTCTCGAGAAATACCTACGCAGGCAGAACTAGGCGCCCACGCATAAAACAGCACTATTAAGAGCTCCCAGTTAATAGATTTTCCGGCTCTCGGCAGTAAATTCGAGATTGGTATACTACAGGATTTCAATTGTGTTTTAGGAGATGGCTTTGAATGTTACTATTCCAGATCATTGAATTCGTTGTATTGTGTGTTATTTATACATTTTATGTTAAAAATCAGTGATTATGTCAACTTCTTCTTTTAAAAATGGCTTTCCATCAAATTTATGATGATTTCGCCAATTAATACTTGTTCAGTGACGTTGTTCGGTAACGACGCCATGACAGTAGGCAACAAAAGACAGTGTACGGTAGTGGATTCAGCTCGTCGTCGCTCCGGGCACGTGTATTCACCAACGCGGCGACAAGCGAAATCCAGTGATTATGTTAATATTATTGGAATGTAATTTGTCGAGTCGTTGTTTGATGGGAAACTATGTTTCATATTAGTTTCAACACTACTTCCAAATTAATTCCAAATTCCAGGAACATTTTTGATTACCTATGATATAATAAAAACTTTTTGTGTATCAGAATAACAGAAACTTTAATTATATCTTAAGGATGCCCCCTTTCGTTAATTAAGACTGCGTCGTGCAGGGTAAATTATCAGCGCCTGTCAAATTTCTATTTTTTTAAATTATTTTCCCCAGTAACTCACACATACATATTTCACACACACTACTTCATTTTGTTGGCCCGGGTCATTGACTTACATTCTTTTTAATAGGTATTTTCGGTTGTGTATTGCCACCAGTTAATCAGAGTTAAAAACTCCTTAGAGAAATCGAAATTGTCATAACTTGTCACTGTACAATGACAATGCTCTGTCAATTTCTGTAAGGAATACAAAGTTTTGATTTACAATATTTGATGATTTATTAAGGCATGACAAAAATGTAAAAATAAAAGTCAAGTTCTGATCTGTCACCAAAACCTTACTTCTGAAAATTGGGATTTGATTTTAGTAAAACGCTCCTAATTATTCATATACAAATAGATTAAAAGTGAGAAAAATTATTGCATTATTTGGCTATTTTTTGTATGGTTTTGGTTTGCGCCGGAATTAATATATAAATATATATTAATTAAATAAATATTTGTGGACAATCTTACACAAATCAACCTAGTCCCAACCTAAGCAAAGCTTGTACTACTATGGGTACTAAGCGACAATATACATACTTTATACATACAGATTTAAATAGATACTTAAATACATAGAAAACATCCAAGACCCAAGAACGAATTCGAACCCGTGATCTCCAGCTTCGTAGGCAGGGTCACTACCAACTAAGCTAAAGCGGCTTTTATAGGTAATGCGAGTTTTAAGCGAAGATGCGGTTGTTTTATTTCGATATATATTATGTAATGAAACTTAATGAAAATTAATGGCAATATTTTGAAATAAGTTTGTTAAGTATTCTTAAAACCTAATGATAATGAAATAAGTAGGACAAATATGATCAAGTAGGATTTAGTAAATCATTGTCACTATCTGTAATTGGAACTTGGCCGGCCGGACGCGCTATCGTGTGCATGGTTGAATGTACGAGTCCATAGTTATGTTATGACAAATTAGCTCTCATGTTCCTTCTTATAAGAACGATAATTGAATAGAATAATTAGTGGAGTAAATTTTACTGAACTTTTAACACTACTTGGACAATGGTTGCGTATAGCTAAATCCATGTACATGCTGCATACATGCTGTAATGTAACAGTTATAATACTTATAATATACGCAATTGAAATTGCAATCTTACTATTATTTACTACGTTTACGTAACGTCCAAACAATTATTGCGACGTACTTTTTTTGTTTTTTCAACCTGATTGTGGCCTTATAGGTCGGGCCCAATAAATCGATAGGAGTGCGCGGTTGGAAAGTGGCCTGGGGAAAATCGAGGGGAAACCTCCGACACGACCACGGGGGAGGTTTAAACACTGGGATACTCTAATAGTTGGCGCTCCAGTGAGATTGGTTACGCGGCTTCTACCGAATCTGAGTTGTGAGTGGAATCGAGCTACTTACTGGGAGTTTTGTCGCTGGTTCACTAAACTCTACTAGGCCCGACCTGCGTCGGACTGACTCTACCCGGTGTGACGTACTTACGTATATCCAAAGACTACAATGTATATAATAAAGTACGTATATCCGTATATCCAAAATCAAAGCAGTGAAAGACTACAATGTATATAATAAAGTACGTATATCCGTATATCCAAAATCAAAGCAGTGAACCAAATAATTTCAAACCATAAAAAACAATCAAATAGAAATTAGAAACCGTACTTACAGACCTGCAGAAATAAGTAGGACTACATACATATATTTTGTATAAGACTCAGATTATACGTCGTCGTTAGAGATATAACTAAGATAAAACAAACACATTTATATTTTCATTCTATAATTAGTATGACACTGCAGATTGATAATCCACGATTCCTGAAGTTATATCACGACATCGGAGATATATTTAGCCATTAAATGTATTCCTAGTTGACGAGAAAGCGTGAATATCCACACAAATTTCAATAAGTATTCCAATCCAATCAATCCAATCAGTGGGTTCTTCAATGCTGAGGATCGTGACCGCTATGTCTCTGGCGAGGAATGCAGATGGCTCGCCAGTGGTTCCGATGATGCGCTGCATGCAGCGCCTGGTGTTCTCGGCGTCCGGCGAATTTGGAGATTTTTTCAATCCACCTGGCTGGCCCGAGCTCGTCTATCCTCCACCTTTCCCGTCATCATGAATCATGATGTACTCGAGGCTAATAGGTACGACGCGCGATATGTCCAAAAAATGCCAGTAGATAAGTATGCGTTGTTGGCAAACTGTCGAGAGGCGTGTGTGTATGCGTATTTGGTGTTCGATATCAACATTAGATACGTAAAATTATTGAAATATAAAGAAAGAAAAATGTACACAAATTTTCATTTGAAGTAAGTGACAAATGTCATTACGTTATAAAGATGATCCGTCAGGGTGACCATTCATTGAAATTAATTCCCATTGTAATGAAACGCATCGGCAACCTTTTAGCGTCTAGAATGCGTTTTCGGGAAGGAAAACATTATAATTTGAACGCATAAGTAAACTTTCGGGACCAAACACTGTATGTTCTCTAAAAAATAAAAGGCTTATACCAAAAATTCCATGTTAAAAGGTTCTTAAAACGCCACACGTCAATATTTATTTACCCTACTTCAATTAATACAATCTTTGTGTATGGTATACATATTGTATTCGTATACGGGCAAAATGTCAAAAACAGAGCTGTCAAAGCGAAAAAAGGAGCATGCGTCTGCTCTCACCGAGGGCCAATGCCCATCTGTCGATTTATCGAAAGTATGGTGGCAGGGAAAATGTATGGAAAAGTCACTAAAGCTTAGATTTACGTTTGAAATTCTCATTGGTCTTTGCGAGGAAAAATGTGAAAAGTGTGATAACTTATAGTGAATACTTTTGAGATTTGTTTGAGTGTGATTTTGAAACGAAATAATAGATTTTTCAATTCAATTTTGCCTAAACGCCGACACGCGTTCTTCTCATTTTTAGTGCAACTTTACGGTATTGTATTTATTAAAGTGTAATTTATTATAGATTACTAATAGTGATAACTTGTAAACACACTCTTTGTGATAATAATTACATATATTTTATATATTTTTGTAGAGAATCGTGACCTCCACAGATTGAGAGGTGAAGGCTGTTTTTGCTAAATATGCTCGGCGCCCTCTTAAGGCAAATGGAATAGTAGCCCTTACAGGTATAGAACAGAGGCGATATTATAGAGATGTGTCTTTATATTATTAATAAAGACATTGCCGCCCGGTCCTCATAATTCAAGCAAAATTTTGATAAGCACTCATGGCACTCATGGTTCATTCAGCCAGTTAAAAAATAGGTTTCATATAACAATTTACTGTAATATTTGTTCCATTGGTTTTTTTTATATTCTGTGTACTTTTTTCTTTCATTACTTTTTTTCACTACTTTTTTATTAATCACATTAATTATATATCAAAAAATTATTCAAATTATAACGTGTGTATCAATACAATCCAGAAAACATATGACTTAATTATAAAAAAATAAAAAATAAAAATCTTTTATTTAAAACTAAAAGAACACAACATAAATTAGCCCATGGTCCCACACTAGGCACAGCCTGTATCGTGGTGACCTTTTGAATAAAATTACCAGTACAGAGTTTGTTCGGGTTGATATCCTATATTAATTATTATAAAACAAATAGAAATATACATGTGTTTATGTGCGTGTGTGTGCGTGTGTGTGTGTGTGTGTGTGTATGTATGTATGTGTGTGTGTGTGTGTGTGTGTGTGTGTGTGTGTGTGTGTGTGTGTGTGTGTGTGTGTGTGTGTGTGTGTGTGTGTGTGTGTGTGTGTGTGTGTGTGTGTGTGTGCGTGTGTGTGTGTGTGTGTGTGTGTGCGTGCAGTGAGTGTATGATTGTGCGACCGACAATCAATTAAAGTAAGTCTAAACTACATTTTTAATGACTTGTTCAGTTTCAGAGTAATTAAGGCTATTTAACCAGGTGAATAATTTACGTTTAGCCTCTGGGAGGGATGCAATGAAACTGTTAAACTTAGAATTATTTAAATAGGTATTTTAGCTACCACATAATCTTATCCTGCGACGTGTCACGTGTGGTAGCTGATAGCTAGGTTTATTTATTTTACTGAACAGCAAAATGTAAGCGAGTTCATATTATTATAAAATAAGTTGTGTTTGTCTGTAATTGGGTCGATACTCTGATATATACAGGGTGTCCCAAGACTATGGGACATCAAGGGAAAGTGCCTTAAATATTGTGGATAGGATATTTTGCTAAAAGAAGACATTATTTTAATTAAAAAAACAATTTAAACTGCATTCATAGATTTTTAAATAATTATGTACATGATTGAACCGGGAATCGAACCCGCTGCACGAGATTTTTTTTTACACTTGTACTATTACTTATTCTGTGCCTGTAGCTTTATCATACCGATCGAAAGGCTTCATCATTAGGATTATTTTTTGCTAAATAACATAGTGTCAGAAATAAAAGGAAGACCATGGATTTTAACAAAACATTTTTTTTCTCGTGTAGCGGGTTCGATTCCCGGTTCAACCATGTAATTATTTTAAAATCTATAAATTCAGTTTATATTGTTTATTAAACGATGTCCCATAGTCTTGGGACGCCCTGTATAATTATGTTATGTATACATACATGGTTTTGTTTAATTTTATATTCAATAGTATTGTACCTGTTGGCTAATCTTAATAAATAAAAATAAATATACAATCTACACCATAAGCAATACTTACAACTCGATACCAATCAGGATTAATTCCGGAAATAACGACCAACGTGCGCCCCTAAAATGTTCTTCATTTGTATAAAAGCCGTCTCGACGGTAAAACGCATCTAATGGATTTTTACCAGGACCGACCCTTAGAGCTATCAATCGCCTATAAATATTTAAGATTATTTAAATGTTACAATCGAAATCCAATAGCAATTAGGATCTTTGATCGTTAAGGGATTTGAGGGCAAATACAATTTTTATTTTTATATTTATTTACCTAATTGGGCAACGTTTTGAATGACAGGACTAATCAAAACTGAAAAAATGAATCCACTTAAACTGTTTTCAATCTGTGGTTTGGGTTTGGTTTTTACATGACTGCCCAAAAAACGGAGTGTAATGCTTTTAATATTGCTAGGTATTTGCTATAAGCGAACAAATAGAAACAGTGAATTTTATTACGTGTATCCAAACTTTTGTTTGTCGATTGTACGAGAGTTTTTATGTTGTTTACATACACGAGACTAGCAAAAATCCATGATAAATCGTAGAGAGATAATAAAAGCAGGCATTTTTACTCAAAACCCATGTTCCATTTCATATAATAGATTTACGAAGCTGATGTTACGAGGGTGAAGCTGGTTTTTAGGGTTTGTGTGGCGAATATACACAGACATAAATTGAAGATTACCTATTCAAATGACCTAAATAAATGTGTAGGTCTGAAAATAAACATTGTAATGGAACTTAATTGAACTCCGATTTATTTAGTATTTGCCGGGAAGGTCTAAATGTGTTTGCACTTATCGAAAACGTTTATATTATACGGCTTCAGCCCAGTCACGTACACGCCCGCAGGGAATGGTCCTCGCCCATCGGCGATTACTCCCCTTCTAATTACGCCTCTAATGTACGCGTTTGTAAGAATTAGTAACGAGATGTGCCACTTTGGAGCTGCTCGTAATAATATAATGGACCCTAAATTGTAGTTATTTTCGGTGTAAACGTATTGTCTCATACCATCCAGGGTCCATCCATCCATCTTGGGGGTTAGTATCTACATTATGTCAGTAGGTACCTTTTTTTTCTAGCAAACCGCGTTTTCTCCTCACTTATTGAGATAATAAATAATATTGAACACTTTCATTGCACATGCAAAAAAAAACCGGCCAAGTGCGAGTCGGACTCGCTCACGAAGGGTTCCGTACTATCTATAAAAACGGCAAAAACATCATGTAGGTATTTTGTACGGGAGCCCCCTTAAATATTTAATTCTCTTTTTAAGGTTCCGCAGTAAACAAGGAACCCTTATAGTTTCGCCATGTCCGTCCGTCCGTCCGTCCGTCCGACCCCCGTTTTTCTCAGTAACCGTTAGTACTAGAAAGCTGTAATTTGGCATGAGTATACATATCAATGACGCCGACAAAATGGTAGAATAAAATCTTTAAAAAATATTTTTTTAGGGTATTTCCGCTAAATGTAATGTGGTGGTGAAATTTTTTTTTCGGCCAAACCATCCAACCGTCGTGTGGGGTATCGTTGGATAGCTCTTTAAAAAATATTATAAGGTTTTAAAAAGCATTTTTTGATTAAATAATTGGTTAGCGTGATATTAAGCTTTGAAGTGATAATTTTTGTTATGGTCAAGTGTCCCCCCCCCCCCCCCCCCTGCCAGTTAAACGGTGGCTACTAGGCATGTGAAAAAAATCATGGTAGTAGTATATACGTACGATGAATTTAAAAGGAAAACCATCACAGCTAAGTAGACATTACTAGTTAACGAGTAATAGTCGAACTTGAAATGTACTTTGCATTTGCAAAAGCGAACTTTCGTACAATTTCCATTGATGCCTTAGATAATGTTGTTAATTCTGTCAAAGACATAGTAAATATAAGTTTGCGAACTTTTTATTTAGTCCACATAATGTAACGGGTGGCCCGACACGCAATTGGCCGGTTTTTTAGTATTTGTTGTTATAGTGGCAACAGAAATACATCATCTGTGAAAATTTCAACTGTCTAACTATCACGGTTCATGAGACAGAGCTTGGAGACAGACGGACAGACAGACAGATAGACGGACAGAGGAGTCTTAGTCTTTGATAGGGTCCCGTTTTACCCTCAAAACTAAGAAGATAAGAAGCCGCTGGCTTTCAATACATAAAAATACTAAAAAAATATTTTTAGTTAAAAATGAAATAGATATTCTATTGATAATATTTCGATGTATCCCCTCATTGCGTACTAGGATATGTTTTTCCTAGTATATATTTTGTTTTAGTCTGTTTTGGTTTCCGAAAATAAAATTATTTTAAATTGAATATGAAAAAAATATTCATAAACACAATTAAAGCTAAATATAACTAAAGTCATTACTAAATTAACATTAACTATAAAAAAAAATCCTAAGTACTCTCTCCGCCAAGGTCGCAATCGACGGAAATTACCCCAAGATGCTGGCGGCGTTTACCCGTTGCACAGCAATGCTGAGCCTTTTTCTGAGAAACGCGCCGCAGCTCTGGGATCACCACAACTTCTTATAATTTTTATTATTTTCGCAATATTAACACTGATTTAATCTCTGTGTCACGTGACTTAAAACAAAAATGTGTAGAGTATGGGCCCGGACACATGTCCACGGTACGGCACCGGGCCCCGTCTTCCGCCTCTGTTATTTTGTACGTGGCCGCGTACGGCGCGGCGCCGTACCGTGGACATGTGTCCGGGCTCTATGACGAGTTTAATATGTTGTGTGACATTTCATTACCGGTGTGTCAGTGTCAAACGCTAACGTTATAGCTTTTCTCGTGATCCCTGTGTTAAGACTATGTTTACACCGGATTAACGTCATAATATGGCGGGCAAGGTGGATGTTCGTTTTGGCACCTTATTGATAATGAAATTACAAAAACACATTTTTTTAGTCTTAACTAGGTACTATCATTTGCGGAAATACTATTTTTCATATGTACAGAATATGTACTAGCGAACCAACTGAATCGTGACCCACCGTGGAACCTTATCACAGAAAATGTCATAGTGATATCGTACTGCCTGACAAGGATTGCCTGACATTATGACACTTTCTGTGACAAAGTTCCACGGTGGGTCACGATTCAGTTTGTTTGTTGATACTTCAACGTTATGGTAACGTTGAAGTAACACGAATGTAACGAGTTTATAGCTGTAACTTATTGTTCCTGGCGTGTACGAGTTTGTAACAGTTTCGTAACTACAGTTTTATTTACACAACATAAAACCATCGAAATTATAATACGCTAACTTGCACGATATTGTAGAAATCCTTACAATATTCAACAGTCAACGTTACCGGTAACGTTGAAGTAACGTGGAAGTAACGTTGAAGCGAGGTTTTTCAAGTTATAATTGACCATAAATCGTTAGTTTGACCTAAATTAGACACAAAACACACGTTGTGCATTGCTTATTAACTTATCTATAGTTTTATATGAAATAGGTGTAATAAAAACTGTTATTTACCTTTGTAATCGTCCAAATTCTCTGAAAAATGCTCCAACACAACATATGCGTGCACCTTTGGGCAAATCCACAGACTACAGAATGGCGTCTTTTATATTTTAAACATTGCATTAGATTCTTGGTGTTGCCGGTGATAATATAAAATAGTACCATAAGAGCTTAACATTATTTAGAGGTGGAATTTTGGTAACGTTTGAAAAAAGTAACGTTGAACCGAAACTACTGGAGACAACACATAATTAAAATTGCTATAAATTCATGAAATCAGCTACGAATTAGTTGCATAATTTTGTGTTATTTATGGTAGGTCTGGTGATTTTGACTTTCAATGGGAAAAAATACAAATTTTGTAATTCCGAGTGTTTACGGAAATCAAAAAAACAGCGGTTTTTCTGCTAAATTTGGGGGACTGGAAGAACTAAACTCACTCTAGTTAATAAACCATACTGTGTATTTTAACTTTAACATGAAATTGTATCAAATAGAAAGCTACTAAACATAATAAGAGTTATTGTATTTCAAAATCCTGGTTAGTTTTTTTTTATATCTATTTTGGGGATACATTTTTTTTTCAAAAAGTGGCAAAATCTACGGCCAGTACAGTCAGCATCAAAAGTAGCTTGGCATATGAATACATCAAGTCTTTATTACAAGGTAATAGGAACTCAGATGCCAAGCTACTTTTGATGCTGACTGTACTTGTACCATCATTAAAATTTTATCGATAAGTCTAGTATTATACACGACCTACAGTCGGGGTATAAAAAGGCTCGTCACCTTAAAGTCGTCATTTGCTTGTACAATGGCAATTATTAGTCCTGTCAACGTTTCTTTTCAAACAAAACATTACATTGACGTTTGTAATAGCAGGCAAATTTTCGCTGATGATATAGTTAGCTTCATGACCTGTAATAATTGCAGCTCTTTCATGGATATTCAAATTCCTTACGCATAAATACGACGCAGAGCTATTATAGATTGCAAAAAATACAAGAGAAAATATTAACACTGATAAACAATGAGACAATGACAATTAAATAGAATATTTGATTAGGTCATTAAAAAGGTTTAATGTTGATTGAGGTACTATTTCGACTCTTGTTGTGATATGGTAAGTATAATTTTATATGCACTTGTCTACTTAGTACTTTGGTTTCAAAAGGTACTAAGAGTCAATGACTTTATAAAGGAATGAATTTAATAATTGACGAAGTTTTTCGTATCCCGACTGTACATTATGGTATCTTAATAATTTATTACTTACCTAATTTTAATTAATACCGACATTAATCTATGTAATCCAACTATTTACTTAAAGATTGTGTCATCGTTTTGTAAATATATACAAAAAGTCGTCGATATCGTTATGTATATATATAATTTTATAAAGGGTCGGCAACGCGCACGTGACTCCTTTGGAGGGGGACCGTATGCTTGTTTGCCACCGTCGTAGTATAAAAAAATAAATTGCATATGAAGGGGAAACAGAAAACAATCTAGTTTGTGTGAAAATATCTTATAAATACGATATATATTCTGTCGAGTAGGTGTGCCTAAATATTTTCGTTTCGATTTAAAGTATTACAAAAACGGAAGACGGGACTTTTGTGTAGACGAACAAGGCAATTATTAGAAAGAACTTTTATATTGCAAAGACTGATCTTTCAAGTTGCACTGATTTGATTGATTGAGCGCAGCGCGTCGTATTCAGGTGAAATTTCAACAATTTGAAAGGAACAGTAGGAATACCTGGAAAATATCGGATTCGACGAGCACGGAACCCCCTTTGCATGTGAATTGCAATATCAGGTTAAAATATTTCAATCGTATGTGAACTATTAAAAAAAGATAACCTGATATTGAAATACGCCGCCGTGCTCGCTCGAGCGGGTTTGGTATGGTTTTATTCGAAACTCGAACGCACAAAAAAATAACAATCTTAGGCGACTTCCTGATTTGTCGGTGCGGAGGCAGTACGATATGAGAAAAGTGTCAAATGTCAGTGTCAGCTGTCAGTCGACGCGATACCATTTTTTACTACGCCCCTACATTTAAATGAGTGCTTCCTGACTGGAGCGGGATGCGTGGTAGCGGGACGATGCGAAGGCAGTACTGCTTCGCACCTGCGCATGATATTACTACTGCGCAAACGTAATACTGACAGTATTTTGTCAAGTGAGAATCTTTGCGATGTCAGTAAGTTTACGTCAAAGAAGAAAATGTCACATATCGATCCCGCCCCGCCAAGTCAGGAAGTCGCCTTAGAAATGATATCGGTATAAGAATAAAATATATACCTAACAACAAAATACGAACAAATATTTTTGTATTATGGTTTTGCCGGGCAATGGAACACGATAAAAAGTTGGTATAAAATTAGCTGTTACAATGCATTTATATTCAGAAATTGTTCTTAATAAGGCTAAATTTAACCATAGAAAGTGACACTTTTCCGCACTAGTACGAATTGGTAATGAAAAGCTATGCTGCTATGCTTCTTTCCACACTTGTATCATAAATAAATATTCTAGGTAATAAAAGTTATTTCGCTGAGTGAATCATGAGACGAACATGTTGCTTCGATCATGCTAATGTATCTCCAAACTACGGGTATATTATAAGTGTACCTACAAGATGTCAGGCGAAAAAATGACCACAACTAAAGCAAGGCAATCGAAAACCAACCGAAAGACATGCGTTCTAGGGTATTTATTGCCTAAGTCACAGAATAAGTAATAGTACAAGTACAGAAGTTTATCTGCTAACAAATTCCCCGTTTAGGTACATGCCAAACGTGCCTAAACGTGTCCATCTCTTTCAATCGCACGCAACGCGCTCTTTCGAGGCCCCGCCCTCAGCGCTAGGGTTACCACCAGCGAGAACCTATTTTAATATATGTACTTTATTATTAGTAGTGTTGTTTACAATACAATTACGAATAGTACTTTTAAGGTTCCGTAGCCAAAATGGTGAAAACGGAACCCGTCCGTCCGTCTTTTCGTCTGTATGTGACAGCCGATGTACTCGGAGACTATAAGCACTAAAAATACAATTAAAACATTTAGCAGGAAGGTGTGTTCTACTCGTATGAACCGCTATGTAAAAGTGATGTGAAATGACGAAAAAATATTAAAGTAGGGGGAGGGGGCACTCCATACATGTAACCAGGGGATACAAAGTTTTATATAATTTTTAAAGGCATCACTTTAAAAAATAAAAGAGGTTTCTTAGAACCAACGTTTTCATTTTCGTTTTCTTTTATGTCAACCGTTGGTGAATACCAAACTCAATGACCGTTCTTACGTCTACGTTCTTATTATTATTGGTGCAACCCGCTGCAATACAATAATGCTGTGGTTTTGACATTATTATTTAACACGAAACTACACGAAAAGAATATTTTTTTATGATCGTACAAGCGCGTGCGCGTGCGATCCGTAACGCTGCTCCGCAGCCATTGAATAGTCACACAATGTGTGAGCCGGCGGCCGCATGTACTTTGCGCGGCGCGATGACGTCACGGTAGTAAGCCCCTCCTGCCTAAGTAATAAATGTGCTGCGCGGGAAAAGATGAGTTACCTGGCGATGATGACTGCCTCGATGTTTCACTCGAGTTTTTCGCTTAAGTGTGTCTCTGTCTTTTTCATTCGCTTCATTGCTTCGAAATTGCTTACTTCACAGAAAATGAAATAATAGGTACCTAATACATTATATACAGTCACGAGTTTTTATTTGGGACCCCCTTAAGGTTGACAGTACTGTCAAACAGTATAGAAATTCAAAGAAAAAGTTTGCGAAATGGGTCCTAAATTAATGCACGTGACCGTACAATAACAAAACATGCGGTCTATCCTTTAACTACAATGATTCATATTAAGACGACTTCCATATTCGTTAATATACTCTTCGTAGCATACATTTAAATATTTTAAATAGTTAATATGTTTACGACTAAAAGAAAATTAATTCGCCACCAATTCTATTGCACTCTTTGTTGAAGTCCTATATCCAGGTAAGTAGTGGACGTATTTTGGCTGATATGATTATTTATTTATTTAATAATCAGGGTATAAAAACATAAAATTAACAGTGTCTCACAAAACTGTCGGAACAGTTTGTCTGTGTGATCCAGTAGGGTCGATTCTATAGATACATTTACACTTTTGTATCACGTAAACTATTTGTATCCTATTCCATTGCTATAAGGCGCAAAAGCACAAATGTATCCATGGCGTCGACTGTACAGTAAATAACAACAACAACAACAACAAATACTCTTTATTGCACACCTCACATAAACACAGTGTGTTAACACACATACAAAAGAAAAACAAAGAAACAGGGATACAGAGGTAGAACAAAAGGCGGTCTTATCGCTAAAGAGCGATCTCTTCCAGACAACCTTTAAATACAGAGATGATGATGATTTTTATCGCATATATAATTTTTTGTTGAAATGTGTATTTTTATTTGCACTAAAAACTATATTCTGTAACAAGCTTAAAGCTTCGATCGCGCCTTTAAATTACACATTACTTTTACATAGAGGTTACTAATTTAAATTAATTTAATGGTTCATAAAGTGGGTCGGTGAGCTGTAGACCTAGTGAGTGGTTTTTTTTTAATTTTATTTCCAAAAAATATGTTATATATCAAACCTGCTTACAAAATTTCACGAGAATCGGTTTAGACACGCTGTAGAGAAGGACAAACCATTGATTTTTTTTACATTATTATTATAATCTCTTTATTTATTGTCTTTCTTAGGTTAGATTTTATAATATTTCTATAAAAAGTAAGATCTTGGCCCACAGCTCGCTCGGCATGCGGCAGACATGACCAGCCCAGTCCCACTTCAACTTAGCCGCTTTCCGAGCCCCGTCGAATATTTGGGTCTTAGAGCGCAATGTGGTGTTCCTTAATTTTACACCCAATATGCTGCGGTGCATAGCCCTCTGGCTCACATTACTCGACATAAATATTCTATGCAACCAAACAACCTGCTCACAATAATTCACGAGAATCGGTTGTGAAATGCGACCCTTAGAGGAGAACAAATCGAAATTCGGCCGCAGAAAAACACAAAATCATTGATAAAAAATTTATTTTTTAAATTTCCAAAAACTGAGTCGACAAAAAATCTTTTTATTTTCGAACCCTCATCAAATTTCACGAGAATCTGTTTAAAATGCGACTTGTAGAGGAGGACAACCGGAAATCCGGACATACGAAAGCATTTTTGTCGAAGCTAAAACAGAGACCTTCGTTTCACTCGGTTAATATACAATGTACATACACACAATGTACATAGGTACTTAAAATACGTTATAAAGTACCTGTGTATTTTATATGTATACGTACGAGCAATATTTATGAAAAACCTTGTTGAAATTGAGATCCTTTGAGAACTTGAAACATTATTACGCACCCTTCTCGTTTAAATTGATTTAACGATTGTCAATGTCAGAGGAACTCAGTCGTGGCAAACCACAGGTCTTTGTGGAAAATATATTATTTTACCACTGTAAGAAGGTTTTAGCAAAACCTTGCCTGAGGGACTTATAAGATTTTACAATTTATCATTGCTCCAAACAATTCAATACAGAAGACTGGCGTAGGCCTTTTGTTGTCAGAACTTTTTTGAGAAAATATGAAATATATACCATTATTCGATAACAATAATTGTTCACCCACATGCAATAATGGTGTGCGTTGTGTACATACATTTATTTTTCAATTTAACACATGACTGTTTTGCACACGTCGCTATCTGCGACGCACCAGCCTTTTCCGCCTAGCAGCCCCCGCTTATGTAAAATCTACAAACGATTTCATTTTCGGGAACAAATAAAATAACTTTTGATATCACCAAATTTTCGAATAAGGCTGAACACTCAAAAAAATGTATTGATCAGCAATTCCTGGTCACCAAAAAACTCGTAGCTTTTTGCAGTAACTGCAGCAGTGTTGCGATCCCATACATTTTCATTTTTCATTTATTCATTGTAATGTCATGCATACATAATAAGGTGTTACAATAATAATTATAAGTCATTTCATGACACCCACCGCCACATTTATAAGTATTATTTAGTATTTTTGGGTAGTTAAAAATTTAATTTTGTAGGCTATCGAAATGTTACTTATTTAAGTTGCTACTCTCGGCAGTAGCTACTTGTTTGCGGCGTTTGGGGTTGAGACCCTGGGGCCATGGGGTCCAAGTGCTCGGCGCCTCTATAAGGACATCTCGACGCGCCTTATAGAAACGTCTGGTGACCAGAGGGCAGGCCACTATTTCGCACAACGGATTAGCATTGCTATCCAGCGTGGCAATGCGGCCAGCCTTCTGGGAACCCTACCGTGCACCGAGGACCTGGGGCAAATTTTTTATTTAGTATAAGTTTTCGTTTATATTACTTTCTTCCCTTTTTTATGTTGTTATTAAAATTCACTCTGTTAAATAAAAATAACTTACTACCTTTAAGTTGCACTATAAATTTAAATGGAATTGAAAATTCAGTAGAGATCAGTGGCCAATAAATTCACGGTCACACTACCACGTCCTATTCAAGCGATGTGCCATTAAAAAAAAAAGAAATATTTAATTTTTCCTTCTCACAATCTTGAGCAGGTAGGAAACTTCCATTTTCAAAATTTTTGTTGCCACTGCAATGTACAGTCAAGGGCATAAATATGTATACACTTTTGGACCTCATTTTCAATGGAATAAGGTGAAAAAGTGTATACATACGAAAACCAAGACCACTACTAAAATAAAAGCAAAATACTTTTCTTCGTCGATCAATAAGCATCTGGTCATAGTTCCACTTCATATTATCACCATCTTCTATGACCTGCACGGAACTGCGTAACTTTTCGAATGAGCATTATAAAAGTTACGCGACTACCCTGGACGCTCTGTCCTTGAGGGTTGCTTGGTACCTCTTTGACCGGGTCAAGGAGAGGGTCCAAGGAAGGGTCAAATTGACCCTTCCTTGGACCACAAGACATTAGGGTTAGGGCCGCCATTATGGCGGTATGGCATGATTAATCGAGATGTCCCGCCCAAAGGACGCTAGGTCAAGATTTAATTTTGACCTGAATATTTCCCATAACTAGCTTTAAAAACAATTGAAAGTTTTATCATTACCTACATTAAACTAATCAACCGGTGTCCTAATTACACTAAAATTAATTCAACTTTTTCGCAGCATTTAAAGAATAAGCGGAAAGAAACACGGTTGACGCGATACGCGATCACAATAGTTAATTTGTGTACACACCTACGCGATGTAAGTAGCTAACGATTTTTCGCTAAATCTTTCAAATTTTTGTGAGAATTCGAACTCTGCCACCCACGCATTTCTGTATGAGCATATTGTACATATACCATCTTACGTGTTACGATTATTACATTTTTTTTCCTTTTCCGTGATATTCGTATACAACGCAATACAATCTTAAAAGCTCTTGTATTTTCCTATATAAGCACAATATAATATTGCGCTGAGAGCATCGATACCTCGAGAGCTTTCCGTATATATTCAAAACAATGCGAAAACTCGTCGAGTTTAACCATTGTTGCTTCCATCTCATATCATACCGCCTTCTTTTATGGTATAAATTAATACCTACAATGTAAGTGTAAAGTAGGTATTCACCGTAGTGGATTACAGATATATTTATATATAATCCTCTACGGTGAATACTAGGAATATTGAATGTAGAAATCAATAACATACCAGCACGATAATTGTGTATTCGACCAAGCGAAACAGCATATCTACTTTCATTTTGTGTTTTATCAATTGATATTAACAGTATTGATGTGCGTTCTAAAAGATATGTACGCGATTGCTCTGCCGTATACATCAATATTTTATATGGATACTCAGATTTTTATCTTAAGTACGTTATCATTGTAATAAATAAGCATATTTTTCGGAAAAATGACTGACTTAAAAGGTTTGTTTTAACGGGTCTACCGCGATTGTATATGTATTTACTTTTTTCTCCCGGTGGACCCGTTGAAACAAACCTTAAGTATGTTTACATAGCGCGAGAGTTTAAAAATGGCTGACTGTCGAGTTTCATTCGGCGGTTCTTCTCGGCAGTGGTCTTTGAGAAACGCCAGTAGTTTATGGTTTAGGATATGTGACGTTGCAATAAAAATAATATGGCGGACTGTAGACTCCATTTTGTGTGTACTGTAAAAAAAATAATTCTATCCTAGCAAGTGAGGTATCAAAATGAAGCATTTGAAGAGACGATTCCAAAAATATATTATAATGTATGTATTTCTAGCAAAAAAAAGTTCGAAATAAAATAATAATTATAAGAATTAATAAATCGGGGGACCTACTACATACAAGTAAAACCAAAATATTAAGTCCCCCGACTGCAAACAAAATATATTTCCTTGAGTTCTTTATTAGGAAACTTGTTTTTATCTTTTTAATGCAGTCGTGTTTTTAATTCTTATAATTATTAGTTTTAACTTGTAAAAGTGCCATTGCGGCCTACTTACATAATAATAAGAAATGAAAATGTTACGGGTATGGGGTAATAGGTACCCATAGAATATACTTAGTCAGTGGTTAAGAAAATTACACTACAATCAGTTCTAATTAAAGTATCGTAGTCGAGATAATTGCTTAAGATTACTAACAGTCATATAAACAAATATACTGACTACTCTTAAGTAGGTACCTAATGAAAGTAGTCTAGATACAAATTTAGCTCTCTAAATTTTTTATAGTATTCAATGTTTGATTGATTTCGCACAAATGTTTTTGGTATCATAATATTGAAAAAAATATCATCCAAGAAAACAATACTAAATAATAAATCTAGGTAACTTGTTTTATGTTTACTATTTACCCATGTTCCCTGAATTCCCATTGGCGGAAATATTTGGCAACTAGTATAAATTTGATTAAATTACGATTTCAGTGAACGAAAATATCTTCCTACTTCCTTCCATGTATTGGTAAACATTCTATTTAATTTATTTGTTCCGCGTATTTCATGTTTATCAAATGAAACGATAATTCGGGAATTTCGTCATAAATAAAAACTCACAAGTCTTTGTGGGCGATGGGCTAGCAACCTAACACTATAATGTCACATTGTCTCCTGAAATTTTGCTTAAAGTGGCATATGAATTCATGTGCTCTGCCTTTTGGGAATACAGTCGTGAGTTAACTAGGTAAGTATGTATGTGTGTATTTCAATTTCATCACCTTGAGGGATGATTATCGGAATAAAAAGTATTCTATTATGTCAATCTAGGCTATACTGAGGCAAACAATTGGTTAGGTAAGTAGGATTCAGTTTCTTAAATTCCGAACAGATCACCCTGAAAGATATTTATATCTATTAACACACTTTTGGGTTGATATCGGTTATCAACTTGCGGTCCTCGGGCATCCGATAAGATGCAACTAACTCGAGGAGGATAATGAGGATGGTCGGTTATATCGGTCTGATAAAAAAAACATGCAACACAGGGAATGACGTTTATTATGCCCCCGGTCATCATCCTCCTAGCGTTATCCCAGTACAGTTGCATCCTGAGGGATGCCCGGGGTCCGCTACCTAAGCCCATGATTTGGCGTAGGCGTTAGCTTTTACGGAAGCGACTGTCATCTTCCATCCAACCCAAGGTGACACTAGACCTTATTGGAATTAGGCTTGTCAAGTGAGTTTGCAATCGAAGCCTCAAGCCGCCTGAAGGCCTCTAATTTGGCTTAACGACTACTCTAATCATAGACAGCAGCAGTGACCAACGGCTTAACGTGCCATCCAAAGCACGAGAGCGCTCAGTTAATAACCACTCAAAGCGGTCACCCATCCAAGAACCTCATTTTGGTCCCCGGCAGGTAAATAAAATGGGTTGAGTTGGTACTTTATGGTTGACGAAATATAAGCTGCACCGATTCGCCATACAAGTTGTTCGAGAAATCGGTGCAGCTTATATTTCTTCAACTATACCTAGTTAGCCATTGAATATGATTTTATGTTCTCTTGATAGGTAGAAGGTACAATACAATACAATTACTATTTATTGCATAACCTCAACAAAAATAACAGAGCACAGTACATCATAAAAATGAGCAGAGGCAACACAACAGGCGGTCTTATTGTTAAAGAGCGACTTCCAGACAACCTTAGGTCTTAGTCTTACGGTAGGTACAAACGTTACGAAACCTCAGATTCTAGAAAGGATTTTTTTATGTTCTAAGCGTATAACAAACAGCACTTGGGTATGTCGGGTGTATCATAATATAAGCCTGGGATGGCGTGGGTCGTACATTTGCCGTAAGAGGATTAGTTCTCTCCTTCAAAAGTGACGTAAGTAAAGTCTAAAGAGTGCCCCCGCTCGCGCGAGCTATCTCACCGCGAGATAGACTATCCGTCTCTTTTATATAAGTACACGCAGAAAAAGACGGATCGTCTGTCTCGTGGCGAATTAGCTCACGCGCCATCTTTTACTAACCGTGCTGGGCAAAGACCTCACCTCTTGATTTTGTCTCGTCGCGGCTCTGAGCAATCTTTGGCCAATCGTCGCAATAAGCGTTCAGGTCGTCTCCGTCTCGTGCCACGCCGTCGTCGCCCATCGTTCGACACCCACACCGTGGCTAATTTGGCCCAGCTTTGCGAATGCACGCGGCCGACGTAGCCGGCCCATTCCCACTTCAGCTTGGCGGTTTTGATTCCAGGGTCATTTATAAACACTTGAACTCGTCGTTTGGTCAATAGTTAATGGCTTATGAGCATGTAGGTTATGACTTTTATCACATGGATTTATGGAAACGGAGACGCCGTTTATGCGAGTTACAAGACCAATCCAAAATTTGTAGTCCTTAACTTTTGATGCACTCGCGGATAAAGAATATGGGTCGGTAAAAAAAACCATCATATTTCCTAAAATACTGCGAGGTTGTAAGTTTTTTTAAAGATGTGATTATCTTTATTTAATTTTACATCTATACTGCAAAAGTGACAGCCAAAGAAAGTAACGTTTCCAGATTTAAATTGGGCTCGTAAATCATGGATTGAAAAAAAAAACAACGTTTACGTGTAACAACTTTTGCTCCGGGCATGAGACTAAGGGCGTGGGATGAGGGGTACCCGAGGCCAGACCTGAGTCATATGTGGAACAAAAGGGTAGAGAAAATGTTGGGCGCCTTGAAATTTTTATTAAACTTATGACACAGGCCCCGCACTAACGATGCCCTAGTGGTGTATGGAGTCCACAAAAACAAACCAGTTTGAATGTTTTCTTATACATTTATTTGAAAGGATTTTACACCCAGGCGTCCCCAGGTTACAAGTATTCAAACCAAATAGCGCTAATGCTTATCTAAATATATATCTAATTTGCCAATGTCGCAATTTATACTAAAATGTTAAAGAAAACAACTATAAAACGATATTTATGGAGGACGGAATTCAACTAAAACCTACGGGTGTGTGTGTGTGTACCTCTAAATGTCTTTGAAGCTGACTAAAGCAGTATGGAACGGACTCACATTTGCAATGCCTGCCTAACCGCTTGCTCTAAAGAGGAACCGTCGTCTTTCCCGTCTCCCGGGGAAATTCCAAAGAAGCCACACAGGAAACCGCACTCCATTCGGGACTGGTTCCTGAACTTAGGCACTGTGCCCGTGCCTAGGAGCCCTGGAAACCAAACAGGATTATCATTAATACACTACCACATGCTACACCTAACCGCACTTTGTATGGAGACAGAACGGTCAAATATTACTGCCTATAGAGTAATTCCGCATAGCGAACTTACCATTAAGGGCTTGAGATCAAGCGAGTAGTCGCTTTATACTCGGGCATGACTAGCGGCGTTGATGGCATCGCCGAATGACGGGCCGGAAGGGTGGCCGATGCCTAGAATTTCATAAATCTGCAACAAAGACGATAGATTCAATGCTCACGCCGAGCTTCATGGTTTGCGTCGAAACAACCAAAAGCTGATGGTATTCAATGAGAAACAACTTACATGAGAGGGCGTCCGAAATCTCAGAGTTAGCCGCCAACATTTTGGGGCGCGATTATACACGAAATTGCTACTTCGCGTGCCGGCGGGGCGAACAAATCTTTCCACAAAACGATGACAATCAGGCTTACTGGCCCATATCTCTTACACTTCCACCGAGCCTCATGGAGAAGAATCACCTCTTCTCTCGCCGTGAACGAAAACGAAATTGCTTCCTCATTCAGTTGACAGCTCAGATTAAAAAGGGAAAAAAACTGTCTATGGTAATTTCGACTTGTTGACCTGAAAATTCTGATCTCGAAGTAAATACTGAATTGTAGACTAAAAAGAAATAAAAATTAATCTGAACGAGAAAAACTATGCCTGACGTCAAAACAAAATAATTATTTCCTAATTTAGAAAACCGATGATTAATTTCATGTAACAAAACGTAGTCTAAACTTGCTATAACGGAACGCAAACCGGTGAGTGTTGCTACATCAAAAAGAACTACTATGAGACAAATGTTGCTAGTATAGAAACGAAGCTGTTTAGGGTAAAGGTAAAAAATCCGGCGTTACAAACGGTGTGAGATATCACGAAAATCGTCATTTTTAGACATTGATATTTTTATGTAAATAAAACTAGTGTAGAATATTGCACAAAACCTATTGATGCTATTTAAACTAGGGTGACCCGAAATTTTTGACCGCCAGTATGTCCACAGGAAAGACGCGAACCTAAATCTGTTTATGACCCTCCAACGTCAGAAGGGCCGTTATTTTTTTTGCATATAATCAAGGTTAAGTTAAGAACGAGAGAAAAATCACAATTTTGAAGATACGAATGGGCCTGGGAGGCTCATTGCGCCGACGTCCTGCTGACTCGCACCTAAAAGGATTTGCGGCGCACGGCGGCGTCTCGCTCAGCCAATCCACAAAATGGATTTACTGCTCGCACCGACGCTCAGAGCCTCTCAAATGTTTGCGGAATAAATTCAACAATCATATATAGCTTCCGATTGACTATGGTTTTCGAGCGGAAATGCTTTAATTTTGTATTAAGTAGTAACGTCTGCTAAAGCAAATTATTATTTTCAAATTAAAGGGAATCGAATCTGCGACACTGGTGTACGCAGTCAATATCTTTATGTCACACCTGGCCATAAAGCGGCCATTATCGCACCCTCCGCGCGCGAAAAAACCCACTTCCTGGCCAGGGAGTGACATAAAATATTGTACTTACCACGGGCGATAATAAAGAAAGCCTCAGATCGCATATTTATCGCCCTTGCCTTCGGCTCGGGCGTCAAATACCAGCGATCTCAGACATTCTTTGTTTTACCGCCCTTGTTAAGTAATGTACTATTAACCAACTGAGCTACCTACCGCAGCAACCATGCTCGGGCCCTAATTTCCGTTCAATTTACCCTTTCATTTGAAGTTTATAACTCAGAGTTCAAAAAAAAAAGTTGCAGTACTTAGGTACAGTCTGTTTTATTTTGAACTACGTATAAACTAGGTACTATTAAAGTGCATGACGCCTTCATTTGTTTCTTGCATACAACTTGTTTGGCATAGTACTTCATAGATAAAAAACAGAGTATAGTTCGTTAATTTACAGGGATAATATATATAGATTTAGGTAAAACTACTCGTACAACTCGTAAAACTCAAAACCAACTGAAAAGTATATCCTGTCCTGTACCTTGAAGGGAACTGGGGCTAAATTTGCATCGGAGTTTATTCGTGTTTATGTATATGGCGGTTCTGTATTAGTTTGGCCTGAAATAGTTTGGTACCTATACCTAATCCGATTAACCCTTTATTCGCCGAATATCAAAACAATCACTGAATTTTCAACTCTGTCATTATAGGATGTTTCATTCAGAAATATCGTTTCAAACATCACTCAAAACGGAAAATTCAAGCTAAAATCTGTATTTTATCCGCTTGAATTTTACTTAACACAACAAAAGTATGTCTCTTTTATGAAAGCAAATCTAATCGGTTTACCTACCAAGAAGGTTATTTATACTGCCACTTGGGTTGATTTATCAGACGAAGTCTAACCTACTATATGCACACACTACAGAGCACAGTACTATGCAGAGGTAGGGCACAGCAAAATGTCATCTTGCTCGAATTTGGAGAAGTCTAACTGGGGAAGTACCTCCGCCTTGCAGAAGACCACACAGCCATAATAACATTATTTACTATACAAGTATATAGTGTTGTGTTCCTGGAGGTGAGCAAGGTTGCCAGAGCTCCCGAGGATGCACTGTATTGAGAGCGAGGGACGTAAATTGGTCCCTTCTGCTGTAAACACGTGACTCCTTTGGAGTTGCGAGCGTCTATAGGCTGCGGTGTCCGCTTACCGTCAGGTGGACTGTAAGCTTGTTTGCCATCGTCGATGTATAAAAAACTATGTCTACTTCATCTTATTATATTATCATAAGTCTGCTTTTGAAATAAGTCTATGTACCTATATAACAATTTAACGTAGGAACGTATATGAGGTTCATTCATATTGCTAATCCTATAGTAGACTCTCCAAAAGCAAAGAGCACCTCTAAATTGGTAGAAGCTAATCCACTGACCTGTGAGGTTCTCTGCAACGTTTATTGAATGTGCGATTCCCGGAACCCATCACGCGATTTATCCTCTCAAGCGTGTACATTAATTGAATTTATGTAAGACCCCTTAAAAATTGAAAAATGTCTTCAACTCATGTCTTGTGTTCAACTCATGTTATAAGAAAACTATGCATTATTATAATAACAAACCGATTAGATTTGTTTTCATAAAATTTTGAACGATAATCGTATACGATAATCATAATATGCGATTTACCTACACACGAGGCGATCTAGGGAGCAATCTAGGGTGCTCCCCACCACTATCCCGATATTGCCTCTGACTTTAGGGCTGTGTGTAGGCCGCTTAATGAACGACGTTATTTTTACTAAACGGCTTGCGTATACAATAAATATACCATGGTTTCAAACATGTTATGATTAATTGAAATAAAGTTTACCAACTAATATAGTTAAAATCTAATGAACAACTTCATCTTCATTAAAATATTTTATTAATTATTATTCCTTACAGGAGCAGGATGATGATTGAAACTCTGGATCCTGGAAAATACTTATAATTTTCTATTAAATTTTACAGAGTTAATGTCGTTTTGTCTAGGTTTGGAATGCAAGTGAGCGCCGATTGGCTGAGACGTATGTATGTAGCGTGTGTGTGCGAGTGTCTGTGATTGGTTAGTTACAAATATGTCGTGATATGTGAGTGTTTTGATTGGTGAAAGGAAAACCAGCCAAAATGAGCGTTAATGTAAAGGTGTAAGGGTGATTTTTGTGTGCTTATGACTAAATATTAAAACTAGTTGACGGAGCGGCGCGAACAATTATTGATTCTCGATTGTACAAAATAATAACTTATAGTTCGAAAGGCGGACTTAAAGTATCATCTATCAATCCAGCCATTATCGTATTTTCATATTCGACAAAAACTTTAAAAAATGCACACACAATTTTTACACTAAAAATAGTACAAAATGTACACTAAAGCCATAATAAACAACCTACATGTATGTATGTATGTATGTAAGCACTTTATTGTACACAAAGCAGGTTAAACCAATACATAACATACTTACATGTTGCTGTTTTGTTTCTGTATGTAACTGATTCATATGTGTGAGGTGTGCAATAATGAGTATTTGTATTGTAGGTATTATAAATAAATAAATTCATTTTATTTCGACAGTGGAGAGAAGACTAAGTATTGAGTAAAGTGTACAAAGAAGATTCCGTCTCATAAAAGTCAAATCATTTCATTACGGTGTTAAGAGGTTCCCTCCTTGTTTATGTTTCTGGGTTGAAGCAGGATCAATGAATGTAAACCGTTTTTATTACCCGATTACTCCCCTTTAGGCCATAAAAATCTGAAACGGTCCGGTACCTATCAGAAAATATTTAAGTTTATTTTACCTTCAAAGGTTTTTGTGTAAATATTATCTGAAGACATTACAAGGATCAGTTTTAGCGTTTACTTAAGGTTCGAGTTCACGTAATGCCGAAAAAAAGATCATTATAATCGATTTTAAAGCTTGTCGCTTATTTTTCAGATTACTATACATGCACATTGTTTGTCTACATATTATGTGTCAATTATTATAGGTACCTACGTAATTACGCATCACTCAAACTTTGGAACACTAACTTGGTATTCGATTAAGTATCGTGTAAAGGATACGTGACATGAAAGATAAGCTAAGAAGTTTTCCTAACTTTGAAAAGACATAAATCAAAGTTCCCGATTTATGTCAGAGGAAGGAAAAAAGTATGTTTCGTAATAAACAAACAACATCAAAATAGTATAAGAGGGATAAAAGTACTACAACGTCCTAATCCATTTTTTTAAATCATACATTCTTATCTTTATCTTCATATGACATATTAGAAAAATATACATATATTTTAAAACATTAACATGACGTTAATGGAATTAACTGAAAATATGGCATGCCTGTTTTTTATTCCGATAGAACTTTCCGGGTGAAATTATATAATTGGTATCGTACTCTACACGTTTTCTTATTTTGTATTTATTTATTCCTTAAATTGACACTTACAGTCTAGCTACACGTGTTAACAAAACAGGATGTATTAATTAAATGTACTACATAGTAATTATAATAACTCGAAGACTATTACTTATTTAGACTACAATAATTGAGCTCGGAGTCGAGCTCAGTTTCTATCATAATCATAATATTTATTTCCAACCTTGTGCACATGGACCCTTGTAGGGCGTAGCAACATTTTTGTTACTATGCTTATATGTACTACAATAGGTAATTTTATACATTAACAATTCTCCATATTCTGTGTAGGTTTATTATAATTTATTTTAATGAAGAGTGACATACTTATCAATGTTGAGACAAAATTAAATATTGAAAGCCAACGCCAAAGACCAAATTAAATATTTATTAAACATGTAACTATCATCATACCATTATCAAAATCACTGAACTTGAGCTTGGGTTTCGGTTATTTGCTAGATCTTCTCCCGTACGTCCCGTACCGCTACCACCTAACTCAGAAATACCACCAAACCCAGAAATACAGACAAATCGGCAAAAACGTGTCTAATAAAATGACGCGGTTAAAACGCTTGAATAATGACCCCAATATTTTACCTGGTTGAAAGGTTGGTTTTTTAGGTGTGTCTTTTACCGCCGATCAAAGTTGAATCGTATTTCGTTTTCACGTCACTCACGCGGCTGAGCATCCCTTAGATGTGCGATGTGCCCCATTTAAACCGCGGGCGTTTGTCTATACAGTTGAGGTAACGAAGATAGGACATGTCAATAACAACCGTGACAATATTAGGATCGGTACCTATGGCTACCTTTAAAACAGTTCGTCTCTGTGAGGATGACGTGAGAATATTATTAGTTACTACAACTACATGTAATGATAATATATATATATGTATATATGATCATATGTATGTATGATCTTTTCATTATCAAAAAAAAACAACATAAATGTGGAAGTAATGGCATACAAGTCAAGTTATGAGTTCGATACCGAAAAACAATTGTTGAAACAGTTTTTTATATGTTATGCCTTGAGATACGTTACGAGCCAATGTGTTGAAAATATTTATATCAATTGGTTAGTTGACTCATTATGTATGTTAAAAATAATTCAGTACGTTATAACTGCACCCATATTACACCTACGATTTATTTATCCAAAGACAATACATTGCATACGTATACATATATGTGCGTTGACATATTGTATTCTACACGAACATACTGTGGCACCTTTGTGTGTCGGTGGCCTAAGGTGAAATTTACATTAATAGTTCAATCGAATGTCTGATACGTGTATAGTATTGTATCGTCACTGGCAGTAACTATTGTTTGATTGTGGAGTGATTCCCAGAAGCTTATCTCGTGATCGGAGACGTGTGTGTGTGTAATGTGTACCTACATACCTATGTGATGTTATATTGATAGGTATATAGTTAGGAAATGCGCATGCTGAAACTATTAGCTGTAGGTAACTAGAATGAAAGGCAGTAGTTTTGTCCCATATACTTAGTATTTGTAATTCATATTTATACTCGTATATACGTATTCATTTTTTTAAAACCGTTAAGTTAAAAACCGGCCAAGTGCGTGTCGGGCTACGCGCAATGTAGGGTTCCGTAGTTGTCCAATGTCCACCCGTTACATTATGTGGACTAAAAAGTTTGCAAATTTATATTTACTATTGCCAGAATTAACAACATTATCTAAGATTACAATGGAAATTGTACAAATTACTCGTTAACTAGTAATGTCTACGTAGCTGTGATAATTTTCCTTTTAAATTCATTATATATATAATTATATATACTACTACCATGATTTTTTTCACATGGCTACCTAGCCGCCGTTTAGCGGGCAGGTTCCCCATGGACGGATATGGCGAAACTATAAGGGTTTCTTGTTTACTACGGAACCCTAAAAAGAGTAGGTACCTAAATAAGTAGCGCACACCAGCGACAACGTTAGCGCGTATGGGACTATCGAGTTTATTTCGAAATTCAATTTCTATTTGACTCTCAGGTTACAGACGTCTGAAGAAAATACGTAGTTAGTAAAAGTTAAGAAACGAACTGAACGTTACAGAAGAAAAATAATTAGAAATTGAAGCGATAAAATTTATAATCGTTTTGAGTGCCCAATAAAGTTGTGGCGGCTCACACCGCGTTCTAGTACGCGCACACCGCACACAAAATTGTTGTTTGGTAGGCGCCCATAGAGCTATTAAGTCATTTTGAATAATTTCCAAAAACTGACTCTGCGTAAAAAGACAAAATTATCACAAAAATTCACGACAATTTTATGATCCTGTGTCAACGGGAAGTACCCGGTTATCATCCCCTATAGGTTTTCATTCCCTTTTGAGCGTCTAAATATGCGGCATAAACGGAGCGTAACGTATCTTTTGCTTGACTGAGTTGTCTTAGAAGTTTGATACCTTCACGCATTCTTGAAAAAAAAAGGATCTTGACGGACGTAAGAACAAAAATGAAATCCAATAAGTGTTTGAGATACAGAACCTTAAAAATACAGCGGAATTATGCTAAAAGGCATTCTCTACCAGTCAGTTTATTGAAATTGGGCTAAACAGAAACATTTTGAAAGGTTTTTGAATTTAGATTATCTGATTGAACAGAAGCTCACAAACGCAAAGTTTCCATTTATTTTTAATTCTTACTTTACACTGCTGTACAAACGCCAAAGTCAATATCAAACGAATATTACTCCAGACTCAAAGCAATTCCAGTTTTAGAAGTCGAATGATTAAAACTTGAAGGAATAAACAAATTACTGGCCGTATTACTGAGATATTTTGACCAATGAGTATTGACCTCCACGCATGATTACAAAGTGATCACAACCTTACGTAGAAAGACTAATTTTTTTAGGGTCCAGACCTCAAAAGGAAAATACATAATCCTTATTTGCGTCCCGCATTTGTGAGGGTGGAATCTTATTTACGTAGTATAAAACCGTTTAGGCAATAATGTAGGTAGTAGGTATATACATGAATTTCACCCCATTCTTTTCTTGGGAACAACAAATAAAAGTAAAAAAAGATTATATTAAACAAGTTTCTATTTAATAGCGTTAAAAAATAATTTTTTCCTTTAAAAATTTTACTGGATATTGACTTATAACATGATTACACAATACACAATTTATATGACACAAAAGCTTGTGGCGAGATTTAGTACCTACTCTTATTCACTTACATAGTTATTTTTTTTATCAATTAGCTAAACCGAGCAAGCGAGGGTAACTAGGTAAATAAAATCAGAATTGACGAGAATAGAATGGGATTAATAACGCATATTTTTACAACACATATCACACTTTGATGAATAAACCTGTTTTTTTGGCACTTCGCGAAGACACACTTATCACTATCAGTGTCAAACTAATCTTCTTCCTGTGGTGTGACCACTGACCATGTATGTACTTATTTCAATTAAAACCTCTTTTTGAGTTCTGAAGATTTACCTTACACGGACTCTACTCATTCGCTTCTACTGCTGTATTGATATATATGATATGATATTATAGTAACTAACCTATGCGTTTGAGATTTTTTTTAATGATGCAGCAGAATATTTGAAAATGTTTTTATATTTATACGTAATTGACAATTGTGGCTTGTCACGTATGGCAGGTGTCTTCGCGAGTAGTGCCAATAAAAGCGGAAAACAAAAGAAGTTTTATTTTCATCTAAGTTTAGGACAGGAATGTCCTCAATTCGTATTTTATTTGATTACCCTCGCTCGCTTGGTTTAGCTATAATAAAAAATTAAAACTAAGCTTGATTTGTTAACATTTTCTGATATTAGGATATACAGTGTGCTTAGGTCCTGCCACTACTCCACCCAAAACTAAAACCTAATTCCTCGTAGGGGCTAATCTCATTAGTTTAGCCTGCTAAACCATTTGCTAGGATATATTAAAAATTACTAAACATGTAATATGAAGTTAATTGCAGAGTTGAGATTGAAATTTCATAAAGTAGAACATTTTTTTACCGGCTAATAAAAGTTGTCAGCTCAGGTGGCCGCGTCGTTTATGGTCGTGGCCATTAATCAGAAAATACAGCAGACACATTCACCGCAAATTACCAGAATAAGAAAACCCCGGGAATTTATAAAGTCCGCTCATTTTAGAGCTCTTATTACACTGGATTAGAGGTTAGATTGAACTATTACGCCTTTAGGATTAGCTCTTGATTAAACGTATAAATTTTGAAAAGTAGGCAAGCAAATGTTCTTTTATTACAGTTTCGAAGTATAATCGCAAAATTATTTGCAGAATGGGCGGGTGCCAGTAGCGTCTAGAGTCCATTATGTGGAGCTAAGTACAGTTACGATTCCGGATAGGTATAATTACTTTCAGATTTTGGGTTTTGTTAAATCTTAATGACCAATATTTTACTATAATTTTATGATAGTTTGGTTACGTTAGGTTATGAAAAGGTGTTTAATTGATACTATCCAACCTTAAATCAAGATAGTTAATTTATTGTCAGTCAAAAGTTTGCAGTGTTTAATTGATGCTATCCAACCTTAAATCCAGATAGTTAATTTATTGTCAGTCAAAAGTTTGCATACCTAAATTAATTAAAAAGTTAACAGCATAAGTTATATACCTACCTAACAATTCAGAACTCTTCTGACAGAGAAGCTTAAATACAAAAGAAGCGTAATAAAACTAAAACGTTTCTGTTAGTCTTTTCTTTTCGACCTAAATACACATGTGAAGAAAATCGTTTTTATTCTCTCGCTCACGTATTTATAAAAAAACGAATGTTAACGAATGTTATAAATGTAAAACGCGTGCTTAAGATATGCATCTACATATAAGTGTTTATCATTCATTTGTAACAAAATGTATGTAATGTTATATAAAATATTTTTTGTTTCAGATGAATTTTACTCTAAGAAGAAGTATTTGAATTGGTAAGTACTTTTAAAAAATCCAACAAAAGATCATAGTGACGGTTCTATCTCAACATTAATTTCATGGTAAGCTGTCTCTGAAGGACATTATAAAGGTATTTCCTAAAATCTGAAGGATGATAAACAAATTATCCGTAAAGGTACAAAGATTTTACAAAATAAATTATCCCGCGCAAACACTTATAAACCCTTGAAAAGAACGCCAACAAGAGGGTGGCTGCGTTTGTACCTAACTAGCTAACCCAAAACCTTTGCAACCCCTGCAGATCTATGTCAAGTTATTTATTTAACTATCAAAAATAAAGTTTATTAACATCGTTAAAGTACAGTATAACGTTCCTTGAGAACACAGATTGGAAAAAATTACAATTTAGTCATATAACCCGCTCCTTATCGTCCCCGGTGCAAAAGTGCCCATTAAACTAGCAGCATTTCTACATGCTGAATAGCGATGGAGAAATTTTGCACAAAAGTTTTTATCAGTTACTATAATTTGCGTGTTATTAATTTTCCTTAAAATATAAAAATAATTAAAACACACAAACATTTAATTTTGTTACACCTTAATTTATTTCGGGTATACAATAATATTCAAAAACTGAGGAGATACTTAATTTTTCTGTTCATTGTATTTTTAGTTAAAACTCTTTATTTTAGACATGTTAACCTGCCCCGTTATTTAGAACGGGGCAGGTTAATATGAGTAAAGGGCGTAAGTACAGTCAACCAATTTGATTGCTGGGCCACTTCGTTCCTTGTCACAGTGACATTAATATTAGATCTCTAGCGGCTTTCATATGGCCCAGAAATCTAATTCGTTGACCGTACGTTAAATGGATGATATGATTATCACGGTCAATTTATTTCATAAAAAATACACTGTGTATGTGACAGCATAAAGAAAGTACATAGGGTAGAGATGTAAATAAATAGGCTCATTCGAATATATGTGTGAAAAATATAAAACAAATATTATATCTTTGAACGAGCAATTCTTGTATATATATTTATTTATTTCGGGGATCTCGGAAACGGCTCTAACGATTTTGATGCAATTTGGTATGTGGTTGTGGGGGTATTAGGGGATGCGCAATTGAGCAATCGATCTAGCTAGGTCTCATGCCCAGGAAAACGCCGAGCAAAGCTCGGCCGCCCAGATATTAGATATTGGTGTGACATTGACAATATTGTCCTTGATAGATGATTGTCATTTTTAGAGTAGGTAACAAAATTTATATGACATGATTTCATTTCGACTTGTGTGTTGTGATATTTATTATTTACAATGTAAGAAGAACTTTCTTAACTATCAATGTCAATATTGTCAATGCCACACAAATATTATTTGTTTTAAATATCAGGTTTGAAATTACTGGCTACTTTCAAGTATTTACTTTAAATTTGCGACATAAAGTGAATACAAATTTATACGAATATTCTTTTAGATATACTCGGCAAGTCCAAATCTCTATACTAACATACTTCACCGGGAATTTTCAATGAATCTTATATCTAATTTTCCGAAGGTTTCAATGTACTTTCCAAGTTCTTACATTTTTAACTCGGTTGACCATTACTCGTTAACTAGTAATGCCCAATTAGCTGTTACAGTTTTCGTTTTAATTTGATAAAATATACTACGCCCTATGTTTTTACATACCTATCTAATTACCTATACATTTTAAACCAGCAGTGGGTCACTTGACTCTAACAATAATTAGCGCGGATTTTGGAACTAAATAATGTTTTTTTGGAAACCCACAGTATTTTTCATCTATCTAGAAAATGGAATTGGAGACACCACAACTCGACCTGGGCATACCTCATATTAATGAGTACACTAGGGATACTCCGCACAAGGTATCATCCAGTACAAAGATTTAAGTGTACATTCGTGAACCCTATTTTAATGAGATAAAGTCTACTATTGGCCAGTATAGCGCGTCGTTTGTAACTTCGCCGTCTTAATATCTGTTAGCAATAGCCCTCCGGCTACACCGGGTTCACTTTCTGTGTCTGTTGTGATTTAGTTGAGAGCTCATTAAGATTGTTATAGAATTTTATAAACATCGTTAAAAGTACTAGCAAAAAAACTCGGTAAACGTACGTTCTTGGAGGTTCCTTGTTACTATTAACCTTGTTAATATCTAGATATTTGCGTCACGAAGTTTGTGGCGTTTTGAGGTAGGTTTAAAGGTTAATTTCGTGTATGGCGGTGCGGAGCGGAGGTGTGGTAGAGTTGTAGAGAAAATAAATGCTTGGACAGAATCAAAGTACAATCAACGCGAATACTACGCCAAAAATTTTCACCTTATTATTTAATATAACTTTCAAAAAAGTGAACATATTTAATACATTGGAATTTAATTTACATTTATTGCGTACCTACATGAGTTTTGAGTCCGACACAAAAACTTGGCGAGTGTGGAGCGATGCGTAATTTTAATTCGATACGTTTTTGGCTTACGTGGCTAAAACGTAATTGGTAACATCGAGATTGACTAGGTAAACATTTTCGCAAACATGTAGAATGATGTCCTTCAACGTTGCACATCTTCGGCCGAAGTCACACGTGTCGTATAATCTGGACATTTGTCCCTTGTGAATCCCTTCCTTAGTCAGCATAAAATGGTAACGCATTGTCACGTCACGTATGTCTGACTGAAATTATATAGTTACCGTTTACAAAAGAGCATATTTGAATGAAAGCCCGTTTTAATGGAGTCCTCTGTCCGAATGACATTTTATTTTATTTTATTGCAAGACCAACACCTTTTACATATATAATGCTTATAACTAGGATACAATTGTGAAGCCAATGACAGGTCTCCCTAACAGATACATATCAAAAATACGTAAAATATGTTGTGTCTGTTGGTGGTGATGTATTTTTTGTGTATGAGCTTATTCAAACACCTTCATTATTCTTATAAATTTTGTTAGCTAATGCACTTTGAAACGCTTTTTTGTTGTTATACACAAATGGGTCAATATCACTAAACTGATTATTGTAAGTCCTCATCATTCTATATAATATTATATTACACAATTTTTACCGTAGTTGGTTTGACAGTGCGGTAAACTAAGGATATGTCGATACCTGGTGTTTATTTTGGGTGTAAAGAATTTGATTTCTGATACGAAGTTAGGGCAATCTACACAAATTCTGACAATGTCATAGAGTAAAACCCATATCAAGCAAGTCTCTTCTATCCTCTAAGCTACATAACAACAATGGTACTTTTTGCCATGGCCATTATAAATATAACCTACATTTTACCTAATTTGTTCTAATTGTCCGAGTGAGCGAAGCGATCGAAAGCAATATTACAGTCACTATTCTTTTAAGGTTAATGAATACGAAAATAATCATTCCCTTTTTTTGAAAGACGACTTAACCTCGATAAATAATAGACCAGGTACATTTTGCACCAGAACAACCAGCGTCTGAGAACATGACATGTTCTACCATTGTTAAACAAATTTAACATTGTTAAATTTAATTTGTAAACAATTTTCTGCTACACGTATTGATCTTCACAACATACTAAGGCGGTTATATTGAAATTTCCAGCTTAATCCCAGCCAATAATATAACACCATGAGTGTTTAGCTTTGTTATGAGAACTATCCGAAGTTACCATTTATGTAACTAAATATTTTTTTGTAAGAGTCTAAATTTTTCGCACCGACTAATGTTATATTACCGCATACTAAAAATGTATTAATTAACGATATTATTAAATTAATTAATTAGTAATTAAATTATGATTTACGAGTGGGTAATACAGCGCGTTCACGAAGTAATTACGACTTTTTCAATAATGTAAGTCCCCGGCAAAGCCTCACACAAGTGTTCTTTATAATCCCGGGTCAAGTTTAAGTAACAATAAAGTGGAACCAAGGAAACGGTACTTGAAATTCTGTGAACATCTCGACCTTTGTACTTTGCACGGGATTTTCATAATTTAATTTTCCTTACATAGTACCTAAATTACTTTCGTAAGTAGATAGATGCCTGTGATACTTATTTTTTTGATGATGATTATCTGGTACATATTGTTTTTATGAGTTGATATTTATATAAATATAACATTAGGATTCGGATTAAAATAGTAGGATAATAGGATTAGGATTATTAGGATAGTGATGTTCCGTACTTCAAAAGGATAAAATGGATCCCTTTTAGGATCACTCTAGCGTGTCTGTCCTAAAGACTGTAACATCCGTGGAGATTCAACGCACCAACATAATATTGTGTTATACTTTAGAAACAGGCTGTTTACTCCCGAATATGTCACCTAAATGCAATAATACAAATAACATGAAAATCAGCATTAAGTAAGATGTTGTCAGAATGTGCACATGTAATCGTTGCCACAAAGTAGGTCAATATTGAATGGAGCACTTTCGGGTCAAGTACGCTCACCTATTTATAGAATAGGTGCACCAAGGATCACGGGCCGGCGAACACTACCTGTAGCTTCATAGCTTGCCGGAGGATGCTCCAACTAATGCACTAATGGATTAAGTCTTATGAGCAAATAGATGGTAGCACACTAGGCTTTCCAATGATACTGTATCGATTTATTTTATGTGTGGGTCGGGCTCTTAGAAGCCTCAATTGAAAACGATAACAAGTTTAGTAAACGTGTTACTCAGTTCCGCATCTGCATTTATGGAAGATTCATTTCTTTTGTTCGCACGAGATGAAACATCTTCATTGCATGCTCGTTAATCCTTAACTAAGCTTTCCCCGCTTTTGGAAAGAAAATGCAGATTGTATGTAAATGTTATGGACTAAGCGATTATTTCCTCATTATGCTAAGTTATTGCGCATTATTTTGTTTTGTACTATGTCGAAGCTAAATTAAATAAAGCAGTTTTCTGTAATTGCTTTAGTGATAATGTAAGTGTAATTCATACCCTTAGGTGCATGGTCTATGTCAGCCTGTCATTTAAAAAGAGCAAGTATATAGATTAATATTGATGCGGCACCGTCGAGCATCATCAATTCAGACTCGGAATAATTTATTACTAGCTCGCAAATATTGTATTTTTGACAAGCTATTAACATTGGTCATACAAATATACATGTATATAATAAGATTAGACCGAGTTCAATGAAACTAATGCACGGAATAATATTGCACGTTTGTTTTTAGTTTTTTGTGAATCGACGCCTTGTGATTTTCTCACTTGGCTGCGTTTTTACGCTGCCAGGTGTACCTAAGTTGAAATTTATAAAGATAACGTTCATAAGTACGAATACAACAAAGTGATTATTGATCACCCGGATCCCTCTCGGCATTTTAGCTCCCGTGAATTTTTTCGTGACCTCAAAACAAATAAATGAAAGTCGATACTTGTCGAAATAATTGAACAAACACAGCTCTCAGAGATCACAATCTGAGCTTCGCCCAATATTTGAGCGAGTTTTCCTCTCTAAACGTGTATTAGTCGAGATTAGGTGTATGGAGCAATATAGCGTCAGGAGGTACCTACGGCTAAACTTGCTCAAGGGGCAACGAGATCCGACGCTTATGAAGTTCTTGAATAAAAACCGGGACGCGCTGTAATAAGCTTATAAATGAAGTATTTTCATTTTATATTTATAGTACCCCGTTTAAATATGCTAAAAACGAGATGAGTAATTTTCTTACAACATATTTTTTATTGTGCTATTGTTAAGTAGTTGTTTTGTCTCGAATAAATATTTCTTATTCTTATTCGATCAGTTAAAATTGTCGCAGGCTGCATGTAATCAAAAGTTCCTTTCTAGTGCACAAAATATTACGTATTTTTTTTCACACTTACAAATTAATAAATTTTATTAATGATTAATGTGCTTACTTGGCATTTAAAAACAAGCCAAAGAAATACGTATTCAGTTTATGCATTTTATTATCCTAGAAATAAACATTAAAGTTCGTACAAAATCCCGTTTTCATGAGTTGTTTTTTTCGTTTTCACTAACTTGCAGGACAAAATGCCCGGCATCTTTTAACGGTCAACGCATCAAACTTTTTCACAGCTTTTCATACGTGCCATAATTGATTTTACTTCAAAAAATATAGTTGCGTGAACTTTCAACAACAGTTATCGTTTAAAAAACAAGTCACTATATAGTGCCTGCAAAAAGGTATGTAGGTAATTATACAATTTCTGCGTTCACAACTTTTTGAAGACGCTGCCTTTTTTGATAACCTGGCCTTTGTTGTAATTTGGATACCTCTGTTGTTGCTTTCATATCAAATTAACTTTAATTTACTCGCAGGTTTTTATAATTTCTTTGTATAATTCTAAATCTTCATGTTTACATATGCCTTGCATTACTTCTATTATGTATGAATATATTTTTTTCTATTTTTTTTTTTCATTAGCCTATTTAGTGTCCCACTGCTGGGCAAAGGCCTCCCCTCTTTTTCGCCACTCGTCTCGGTCGTGTGCCAGCACCTGCCATTCAGTACAATATGTGTCAAGGTCGTCCCGCCATCTCCTTTTCGGTCTACCTCTGCCTTGACGAAAGCCGGCCCTGGAGATGGGGGTGCTAAGAATCCCCGGGCGTATACGATTCCCCGTCATACTAATTTTTTCTATTATAAAAGAAATATAACATTACGTGGATCACAAATTGAATTGATATTCAAGGGTCTTCGCATTTAGAAGCCGCGTCAGTTGTTAAGAGGGTCTATGATGGTCGCGTTATAGCGTGATAAACGACAAGATAAATCATCTGTCGTTTTCTATCGAGAGGCAGCACTAAGTGGCAGATGCTTTAACTTGTCGTCTCTCTCCCTATCATACGACCATCATAGAACCCCAGGGATTCTATGATGGTCGCGCTATGGCGTGATAAACGACAAGATAAATCATCTGTCGTTTTCTATCGAGTGGCAGCACTAAGTGGCAGATGCTTTAACTTGTCGTCTCTCTCCCTATCATACGACCATCATAGAACGCCAGGGAGTCTATGATGGTCGCGTGATAGCGTTATAAACGACCAGATAAAGCATCTATCGTTTTCTATCGAGTGGCAGCACTAAGTGGCAGATGCTTTAACTCGTCGTCTCTCTCCCTATCATACGACCATCATAGAACCCCAGGGATTCTATGATGGTCGCGTTATGGCGTGATAAACGACAAGATAAATCATCTGTCGTTTTCTATCGAGTGGCAGCACTAAGTGGCAGATGCTTTAACTTGTCGTCTCTCTCTCCCTATCATACGACCATCATAGAACCCCAGGGATTCTATGATGGTCGCGTTATAGCGTGATAAACGACAAGATAAATCATCTGTTGTTTTCTATAGAGTGGCAGCACTAAGTGGCAGATGCTTTAACTTGTCGTCTCTCTCCCTATCATACGACCATCAGAGAACGCCAGGGAGTCTATGATGATCGCGTGATAGCGTTATAAACGACCAGATAAAGCATCTATCGTTTTCTATCGAGTGGCAGCACTAAGTGGCAGATGCTTTAACTTGTCGTCTCTCTCCCTATCATACGACCATCATAGAACGCCAGGGAGTCTATGATGGTCGCGTGATAGGGTTATAAACGACCAGATAAAGCATCTATCGTTTTCTATCGAGTGGCAGCGCTAAGTGGCAGATGCTTTAACTCGTCTATCTCACACACCATCATAGAACCCCAGGGAATCGCGCGATAGGGTTATAAACGACCAGATAAAGCATGCAGATGCAGCAGACAGGTTCTGCCACTTTCTGATACCACCCGAATTCACTCGGTAGACTCACTCATCGCGCGACTATAATACGAGGCCAGCGCGGTAATCACGTAAATTTTCGAACGTACGGTAGGCATATTTTAATGTCATTTTTAGTATGGGGTTTGACATTTAGATCGTACGTACCCCGCAGGTCTTCGAGGCTGCCAGGCTAGGGTACGATTTATAATTCCACTATGAGGTGTGTCCAAGTTATATTTTGTTTAGACATAAGTAAACGTGCACATAATTTACTTATACCACTTCGTATGATGCTACAAGTTAAGGATGTTTCACGCTAGATCGTTCCGTGTCCGCCTGTCCGGGCCGGCCCGTTTTCTAGTACAAGAAATCGACGGCCATCGTGCGTCTTGTATTAGAAAACGGGTCGGCCCGGACACGGAATGGTCTACTGTGAATCATCCTTTATACTTATTTATCATTTTTGCTTCCCATTCAGCTCCTTCCAGTCCACAACTATTTAATAAACAACCTTATTTTATAAATAAACCAACGCTGTTAACCTCGCACAGCTTCAACGAGACCTCACACGGGTGTCGGGTAAAGGAGCCTATTTCTGACTCGCCCGTGTTATTGACGGTTGATTAACTTTCTTACCGAATTCAAGGTGCCCCGAATTTCGCCGATGACGTATTCGATGAGGCTTTGCCTTCCGTACCGTGAAATAGGATGCTTAACACAATTGTATTGTTTTTATACATTTGTAGGTATGAGTAGAATGAATCAACGTAGAAGTATGTATATCCTTTTAAGCCACAGCAATACGAGGTAGGTTGGTAGGTTTTATTTGATGTAACTTTTATATATTTTAAGTAGAATATTGATTATATTATATTTGAAGTAGCTGAATATCTTTTCATCAACTGAATGTAGTGTCGGTTAAAATGAAAGTACTACGGAATACGGAATATTAACAGCGTTTACACAATTAGTACCTACCTACCAAACGTCAAATGGAAAGTTGTAGAGGTTTAAATCGAATTCTGTGACGTATTTTTCAAAAATATACTTTTCAAAAATATTGTAAGGTTTTTAAAACCATTTTTTTATTCAAGAATCTGTTGGCGTGATATTAAGCTTTATAGTGATAATTTTGTGTTATAGTCATGTTCGTGTGCATATTACATTGCGCGTGGCCCGACACGCACTTGGCCGGTTTTTTACGTTACCTATTTTAGAAGTTTTATTTTTTTCACAGCTTCAAGTATGTATATGGTTTCAACTAGATACCTTCACGCGTTCCCGAGATGGGGGGTCTTGACAGACAGAGACACAGACAGACGGGAAACAATGTGATCCTGAAAGGGTTCCGTTTTTTTTACTTTTAAGGTACGGAACCCCGAATATGACTTGTATTTGACTGAAACTGAAGAAAATGAGTTAATATTTTTCCTCTGAATTTATACGAGACATTTGTCTTTTCCCTTTTAACTTTCCCTGGCTAAGCTCCCAAACGGTTTCCGAATCAGCATTTTCCCTTTTTTTTACATACGATTTTATCCCATCATAAATCAATATAGTATAATATATAGACGAGAGGGACAGAAAACTGGGGGCTGATTTTTGAGTGTCGACCGCTCGAGTTTTCACTCGACATCTGTCAAATCTTCATAGCTTTTTGAAAGATCTCGAGTGAAAAGTCGAGCGTTCGACACTCAAAAATCGGCCCCCAGAACCTCATTTAAGAAAGAACCTATTGATGTGTAGTTGCTAAATGTAGGTTTTAGGTTCCTATAAGCCTAACCTTAGAACAAAACGATATTTCGGAAATAATTAATCAAATATTTTTTACGATTATCCACATTTATACATGATTATTAGCCATGATTTAGAAAAAAACGATTGTTGTTTTCACTTCTGATATTTCTATTAAAACCCGGTCAAGTGAGTCGGACTTCGCAAATTTAGGGTTCCGAACCAACCGCAAAGCTAAGTTGGTTTTAATAGGAAAATGAGAAAATTTCGAAGAAAAAACTTGGTTTATTCATTGGTATTTGTTAATAAAATATAAGTACGTAATAATAAACATTATCACAAAATTTCGAGTTCATAGGTCAATGGGAAATTAAAAAAATCTTCGGATCAAAATATTGTGACAGACGACGGACGGACGCGTGAATGACAACAATAGGGTTCCGTTTGGACCCTTCGGGTACGACACATATGCCTATAAAAAGTAAAACGTCTTTTAAATTTTATGAATTGAAAAATGTTCAAAGGCATGTAAATCTGTGGCAATCGCGAGAAAAGGCAAAATTGTGTAATCCAATTAAACAACTAATTAAGGCGAGACAGAATATTAATTCATTTAAACGACTGTTCTTTCTGCTGTAGTCCAGATTGACTCGTTCCATTTCGTTTTGACAACAATGGCGGGCAACTTTATTAAATCAACGCCTTTCAAAGAAACGTTTGGTTAAAGAGTTTTGGTTACTTACTACTTTAACATAATTAGTTTCTGTTACTTTTATTTATTTATTTATTTAAACTTTATTGCACAAAAACACAGAATTGTACAAATGGCGGGCTTAATGCCAAATATGGCATTCTCTACCAGCCAACCATACTACATACTTTTGATCTCATCTCATTTTTATTTACGGTCGAAGCGATTGCTATGCCAGATAGTAGTAGAGTTTTTCGTAGCAAGACGTGTGTAGGCATAGGCACCACATTTGGTCGATCAGTAGGTATACTACACGCGTAAGTATGCAATACAGATATATTACGTTTCGTAATCATTCATCGCCGTAATCGCCCACTTTTGGACATAGGCCTTTCTCACACACCCACCTACTTATAAAGTTAGCATCACAAGTAGCTGCCGTAAAACGAGGCTACTTTGCTCCAACAATTTAAATTACAGATTTATTTTAAAATTTTGCGTAGAACGTAAATGTATGTGTAAACAAATTTTGAACTCGACAAGACGCCTATGAATAGTAGCGGGTGATTACATTGATGATAAATTAAAAGGTATAAAGTTCAAAGTTCAAAGTTCAAATATTTATTCGTGATAAAAAAGGACAAAAACAATTATATACTATAAAACCGTGTCACGAAATGGACCCAACTCAGCATAATGCCGGCATTGCAGCCGGCGCTGGTCTTCCGTAGGGCCCATTTGGTGATGGCACGGCGGGTAACACTACACGGATAAAAACAAAACTATGAGCACACACAGTAATAAATTGTAACAAAAACGAAAGAACATTGAATATAAACAATAATAATAATTTGCACAGACGCACCGACCAGTAGTAGGTCTAAAACGGCATAGCAAATGTATCACGCAGACTATTTTTTTTTGCACCTAACGGGAATTGAAACCACGTTAGCAATTGAACAACTTATTACGATGTACATACTCAATCGAACTTCATCGAAACTAAATAATTGCATGTTTTATTCCATTTATAGTTTAACCTTTAAATGTGATCTAGCGTTGACAAATGAATTACAAGTGGGCGGCTTCACACGATCCGGGCAATATATACGTGCGATACGGGTGTGATTTCAAACGTGTAATATAAATGAAAAATTGACGGCGCGTGGCGCCCGTCGCATGGATGCCGCTTTGAATTCATTTGAGCCTCCTACAGCTTGGGTCAGGGTCGATTTAAACATTCAGTGTGAAAAAAGACCTAAGTGAGTTTGAGATCAATGACGGATGGATAAATTCATTTCTAATGTCCGAAAAGTAGCAATTGGCTACTTGACAGTTTTCGGAAATGTATTTTAAATTATACGTAAGTTTATTTTATACCTGTAACAATTATCTTTTTCCCCCAAAGAGCTTAATTTCTTTCAAAAAAAATTTTTTTTCTTTAAGTAATTTGAATTTCGCGCGAAAACAGCCGATCACGTGACGGTGAGTACTGTGACGTCGCACTTGATAAACAACTAAAGGTTTACTTCCTCAGCCGACAGCAGACGGCAACTGCATGTTACACCGCACTCCAAATTGTACAGTAACTTGTGCTGTTGCGACAATTCTCCGCTCATTTTAAATAGAGCTTTTTACGAATACCGTTACGGTTCAATTTGGAGTGCGGAGAAACATAACGTGCAGTAAGTGCAGTTGCGGTCTGTTGCGGAATTAAACCTTAACTTTGAAATGTGACATCACACGCGTTTCGATATTTGTAATCCACAGATAAAAAACTCTTAATTTATTTTTCAAAAATAAAATGTTTTTAATTAATTTTAAAGCACAAAACCTATTGTATGAGTATTGAAAACCTATAAGCTACTGTATCCAACACATTAATTATTTTATCTTTATAACTGTCAAATAGCGAATTGTATTCAGTGATATACATGCTCCTTTATTTCTAAAATACTCTTTATAACTTAGTTTTGAACACAAATTAATTATAGGCACCTTCCACACGCTCATAATATACGAGTAGAGATGGATCTTTATTTGCTAAGTTTGTTTGTTAATACCTTTTTGTCTTTCGTTTATTTCGTTAATAGACAACAAGTCTGTAGCTACATTGTTTACCGCGTTAAAAGCCAAATAGCCACGATAAAAGCGAAACTAAAGGCCTACAAGGTTTTACTTTCAGTGCCATAACAATTATAGGCAGTGCACTCACAAGCTAATGAAAGGCCAAGGACAGATTGTTCGCATCGCAAACTAACTAGTTTATGTACAGGATAACCAGATCTGTGGCGGTGCAGGCCACTTAGTTATCTTTTAACTTTGAAATTTAACTTTCTGCAACCGCCGCTTATTAACCAGGAAATTGCAAATGCCACTGGCTCGCCGTCGCTAATATTCTTAAGAAGGTATCTACGTGGAAAGTAACTATATATTACTAAAGTATGAAAGTTCCGGTTTTAGTTAAAATTCTTCAAGACTAGAGAAATATGATGGTGCATTTTTAGAATCTGCATAAAAACGGTTATTTTTATTCAACGTTGTTCGTCTAATATCTTCTTATTAATATATTAGGCGTTTTCCTACTAATGTACCTACACATTCAAATAAATGGCTTAACCTAAGCTAGAAAACTATGTCACATGTTACGTGTTATGCTTAACTTATCAGTAATTGACAACATTTCAAATTTTCATGTTGGCCTTTTTATGTCATACATAGAGTTTTATGTCATAAAATTAAATTTTTAGATCCACGTGTTTTTTTTATTTCTCCCGTAATCCTAATTTTCATTCAAAAATATCTAATCTTAAAGTAGCGAATCTTAAGTGAATTATGACGCAAGTTTTATGAATTACCTATGTTTGACAGCATTGCTCCTTAACAGTCGTTGGAATGACGTCACACTTCCGTTTTATACTTTTTGGCGATTTTCTTCAAATCTAGCGAAGAAAAAATCTAAAAGCTATTTTACTCGTATTACGTTCGTAGCATATTTACCGAAATGGTTTTCGATTTAGGCATCATTATAAATTTTGAAATTTTGTCAATTATTTACCGCTGATGTAAGCAGGCTTAATTATTATTCCAACTGCGTCAGCTTTCAAAAATTGCACACATATACGTGTATTACAGACAATACAAATGAAGCCGCGAAATAAAATTATGTATAGTCTATGTCAATCTCGAAGGTCAATTCTGGTGAAAGACATTTACTGTCTTAGAGTACCCCCCTTTAAACAAAACAGAGTAGGTACCCCATTACAAACTTCACCTCTTTATAATAGTAGTTTAGATAAGCACGCGCTTTGAAAGGAAGATTTACTTTAAAATCACCTGTGTAATATTTTTATAGGGATAAACACTACCAGCACCTCACTCAACTGCATCAGTACAGGTACAAATTTCAGGACAGGGCCAGAGACATCACGCGGACACAGTGCGGTCAGGACAGCCTTCCCGTGGGCTAATTGTGTACTGAAGTCCTGGTGATCGATATTGAAAATTTAATATGTAGCCAAGCAAACACGGGCGTTTCAAGGCCCAGAGGATTGGATTGGAAGTAAAAATACAAAATATATGAAAATAAAAAAAAACATTGCAGGTCAAAGAAACACAAAGTCGTATAGAGCCGATTCAAATGCCAAAATCGGTAAGTAGGTATTACACTTTCGATTCTGTTCAAAAAATAAATGGCGGGAGAGCATTGAGTTCCAAATTTCGACTTATTTCGCCCATTTTTAAGAAAATCACTAGGTATTTGCCCTCGGCTGGAATGGCAATTGGAGACTTTGCATTAATTAAACAGCTTGCCAAGGTCGTTCGTTTAAAACTAATACTCAACCTGCAATTGCCTCCTTCCGGGCTTCGACAATAATGTAGGTACTATTGATGCGCAGCTTGCTTAATTAAGTGTCAGACACAATATTTGTGCGTAGGTTGTGCCGTTGTTCAAATTAATTTTGATATTAGGTAGTACTTATGTGTTTCGTGTGTTAAATTACAATAATAAAGGTCCCATATAACTTCGATTGCTGATCTAATTGTAGGAGTTAGTTGGATATGTTTGGTAAACCCGACCGACTAGGTACAAAATGGGTCACAGATTATTTGAGTCAATAAACTAAGCCTAGAAAGGAGATTTTGAGACAAACTGAATTCTAAAACAACAGCCAGTTATAACTATGGCCCATGGCCATGGCCATGACACGATAAAAAGGAAACCTCTCATAATAGTAAAAACTGAATAAGTAATAAATAAAATAAAGATGGCCTAAACTCGTAGGTCTTACAGGTTGGGGTTTTCGATTTAGGTAACAAGATGATCTACTTATCAAACCCTAAGCTTGCAAAATTTGCCGGTAAACCCTCCCGTCATTAAGCTTATCTGAAAAGGACAGGAATCCTTAAAAAGGGCATGTTTCTATAAGATTTAAAAAGATTGTTTGATAATCCGTCCTCGAGAGATTTACGGGGTATTTCGCGAATCGGAAACCATTCGGAGAAACGGCGTGGAGATCATTTTTCAATAATCTATGGATTGCTCGGATTCAGGTGTCGTATTTGATGCAAATCTTTTTATTTTCATGTTTTTCCATGTCTCAATTTCATATTTGGAAGTTGATATGCAGAGATTTTTGGTCCTATATTTATATATATGTTATAATCAGCAAGGCAGCCTGAAGGCATATTCATTAACACTATAAGGCACCGGTCCCATTTTTCATAGTAATTCTAATCGTTTTGTTTATGGGTGTACTCGCTGTTCGCCGGCGGTGAGACCAGTGCCTAAACTTATGTTCTATAAATAAACATTGATTGATGGATCTCCTGTAAAATCAACAGCATTGTAGTTTTTGTAAACACTACTTTTTCACTACACTTATAATCAGTATAGTATGAAAACACAAGGGACCAATGTGATAAAATAAGTACGTAGTTAAAAATACATGAGAAAAAATGTGACAATCAGAGAAAACTCAGAAATTAATAGCAAGAGAAAGTGAAATATGTCGTTGGTACCTATACATGTACGTAGTAACATTAAGATAATGAATATCAATTTAAACACAGAGATTTATATAAAAATAATATGGTATAAGATATAAACTTGAAACTTTTAATTGAAAAATGGGATGAAGCCTTAACACTGGAAGTATAAGAGAGAGTAAATAATTTTAATTAAATAACTTTTGTTGTAAATAATGGGATTTCTTTCAAATTAAAAAAAATACATTCTTCTAATCTTTTGGCAAAGATCTCTGTCATAGTTAATAATACATGTTACGTTTTACGTGTATGTTACTGTATTTACAAGTCTTTGGTATATAACAAGTACATACCTTAAATGAACCCATACATAAGAATGATGAAGTAGGTAAAGTAGCCTTTTTATTATTTCAGTTTAAAAAATTCAGCTTTTCTCGTTGCGCTCTTATATTTTTATTTTAAGCTTGGTGTTTAGGCTGCAACAGTAATGCGCTAACTATACCCAGAATGTCAGTAGAAATAAAAGTTTTATATTTCTTAAATGTTTTTTCGAAAATGTCAACAATATTTTCCTTTGTGAAGTGTCCGAACAAAAACGAAGTTAACTCGCCGAGCACTAAGCTTGGTTGCACTGCACGTCACATCAAATTCAGTAACGTGAACAATGCGCAATAAATCCAATTCGAGAAATTCTATCAAAAAGGCTTGAAAATGTCGGTATATTAATGAAATAGAGATCAGTGCTAATTGGTATTAAAAATTAAAAGCGGTTCGATAAAAAAACATTTGATATCTAGGCGCGAACTCAATTCTGTTATGAATAATTATATCATTGATAGCTAGGTTCTATAGTATCTCTATAGTATTATTATTATTTAGTATGTGAACAATGACAGTTATTTGAGTTACTGCTAACAAAGGTAGCCAGTTTTTAAACAAGCATTGGGACAGATATATCTAGTATTTCAACGTGAATAAACCTTTCAATTGGTACATTCTGCATAGGTAGAGGCTTCATTTGTTCCGACATTGTTTATAGACAAAAGCCTTTGTGAGTTTTTGGGCTGGTTCTGTGATATCCGAAATATCGCGTCAATTCGCGCACTGAGATATTCCAACCCTGTACAAATTACCTTTCCCCATCAAATAATTGGACTTCCCTACCGGCAGGAATGTTTTGATTTTGTTGTACTCGCTTCGGCGTCTGGTATTTGGAGCATCGAATTACTCTACGCTGCAAATATGATATTTGTTTTTATACGTATGTTCAGATTTACTGATTTTTTAATTCAGCCATCCGTCGTTAGTGCTGCGAATGTTTTTTCACATGAAAAATAGCCGGAGCTCTATAAAAGCTTTAAAATATTGATCCTGATTCATTACCACGCTAAATGGAGGCTTGTTCGTGCGGTCATTTGTCTTTCATCAGACGAGGCTGAATTTATGCTAATGCGCGCTCCGCAGACTTCTGTAGATTATCTACATGTATAAAAACACATAATTTAGTAGAAATCTATGATGAAATTAACCATGTAGTTAATTTATTTTCTCTTCAATTATCTTTAGTTAATTTATATTTAAAAACTGCGATTTTAGTGCTTCATATGTACAAAACATCAATTTCAACTCGACGAACACTAATCATTTACATTATTATTCAACAAAAACCATTAAAAGCACAACAGATACCTTTTTATTTCGCATTTTACTTAACGTCATAAAATATTTTCTAGAAAAAAGAAAACATGAAAGTAAAAACGAAAAATTCAAAAGACCGAAGAACCCTTGTCAACGTAAAGAAGAATGACGGGGCCTTCCGTTCGCAGACTGCCGTAAGTCTCCAGCAAAATAAACTATATTGTACCGCGGGCGCGATCGAAACGTCAAACTTTGGTTTCGCCGCTCCAAGGGACAATTATGCGAGATTTCGCTGCTGTGTATTTTTTTGTATGTATACAAGTGTTGGAACAATCATGTATTAGACTTAAACTAACAGAAACAAGATAAGAAAAAACAAATGTTCTGCTCATGTCGCTTAGGTCATATAGAAATAAGTAAACCATTATATGACGCCCCATCATCTTTATTTGATCAGTACATTTTTGTGAGGAATTTAGTTATATATAGCAATATGCAAAAATAGAGCGGCGTAAGTGGGTGAGACATTAAAATGCACCCCTGTCCCGTATTTTATAATTATGTCACCGTGCATGACTTAAATAGATTTCGACTGATACTTACGTGAAAAAAAATATGAACCAATAAATTATATTTGGATCATTTGGATGCACTGCGCTTAAGTAATTTTTAGCAGTATAAGTTATGTTTGGATGCACTGCGCTTAGGTAATTTGCAGTATAAATATTATACTTATACTTTACATACACGTACACAAAGCTTCCAATTTCAGTACAAAAGAACGCAATGCCACATTTTGTGCGCAAGTTTACTAGGCAACAAAAATGCGAGTAAGTAATGAGTAGCTGACATATTGCGGAGTAACGGTACCTAATGAAAACTTCATTCGTTTGTTTTTACGATAACATTATACCGAGATGTTTAATGTTTAGATTCGTGATTGTTTTCAATGTTGTAGACGATTTTATTATTTTATCTACATACACATCATAAATCCTCTAAAATGCGTTCAGAAACCGTAGGCACACTGAGCGAAAAAGATACTAATTATTAGTAAGTTTTAGTGAATCCCAAGACAAGGAGATTATATACTAACGGTTACAAAACAGTTTAGTAGTAATTAGTAGTTACAAGGACAAATTTTTTGGTATTAGTAAATAACTACTATTATCAAAAACTGTTTTGTAACCGTTAGTATATAATCTCCTTGTCCTGGGATTCACTAAAACTTACTAATAATTATTTGCTAATTTTTTTCGCTCAGTTCAACCTGCCCTACACCACCCTTCTACCACAGATAAGAAAATTTTCATAAATACATTTATTGTTGCCCCCAGCATTACAACATAAAAATAAATAAATAAATAATAATAAATGTATTTATGAAAATTTTCTTACCTGCGGTAGAAGGGTACAGCAGTAACATAATAATCTATCATAAACCTTTTTGATAACTTAAAAAATTTCAAATATGGAACATCATACAAAATCAACAAAATTTAAATAAGCCCCTATTCTAGTATCACCGAAAATTCAAATTCAGTAGGTAACTAATAATTGATTCGGATGGGAACGTGGAAAAGGATTTTAATGAATCATCTTACTGTTAATGCATTACCTATGTGGCACGCTGAAAGCAGGATTAACGGCCATATTAACAGGCCATAATATAGGTAACGTACTCGTTAGCACGCCTCTGCTCGGTGGATTATCGATTAATAGAGTTTTATCACGAAAAATGAGATTGCATTGTGTAAATAATGCTAATAAGACATTTTGCATTACTACACGAAAACAGCGATAATGTTATCGTAAAACTGGACTTAAAAAACGCCTTCAACACTGTTGAAAGGGACGTATTATTGCAGCAAGTGAAAGATCATACACCTGCCCTCTACCCTTTTCTTTTTCAATGTTATTCGTCTCCAAGCAACCTCTTTTTCAGTGACTATACTATTTCTTCTCAGGTTGGAGCCCAACAAGGTGACCCTCTGGGTCCTCTGATTTTCTGTTTAACCATCCAAAGTTTGATTACTACGCTAGAATCACCTCTGAATGTCTGGTATTTAGACGATGGCACCATAGGAGGTGATCCTGGCGTAGTTCTCAAAGACATCAGTACGCTCTTACCTGCACTACAATCAATTGGGCTGGAAATAAATTCTGCTAAGTGTGAATTTTACCCCTGTAACCCCTCCGGTTTAAATTCGGTCACTAATTTCCAAGCGTTATTGCCAAACATCAAGTTATTAAATAAACCATCTTTTTGTCTCCTAGGAGCACCTATTTTTCCTGAGGGGGTAAGTACGGTCCTTCAGGCAAAAACAAAGTCTCTGGAGTCCTCCTTGTATCATCTAAAGCAATTATCGGCGCACGTGTCTCTCGTACTATTGCGCAATTGTTTCGCACTGCCACGAGTAACTTACACGTTAAGAACAGCGCCTACATGGATGTATATGCAAGATTCAGTAATTTACGACAATACTCTAAAACAATGCCTAGACACTGTTCTTAACGTCAATTTTGATGATACGCAGTGGTGCCAGGCTACACTGCCTATACGTTATGGGGGATTAGGGGTCCGCCGCTTGAAGGACGTCGGGATCGTTGCCTTTCTCGCCTCTTCCCATGCGTGTACAGATCTTGTCACTAAGATACTTTCCTTTAATGGTGACAATTTCTGTATACCGTATGTGGAGGAGGCTCTGACTGAGTGGTCATCCCGCTTTCCTGGAGCAACGGAACCAGAGAACCGTGCGTCACAAAGGCTCTGGGACGACATCTCTTGCCAGGCTGTTTATACGCATTTATTAAATAATACTAATAATGCGGTAGACGTGGCCCGTCTAAAAGCTGCAAGGGTTCCCGAGTCTGGAGCATGGTTACATGCCTTGCCTTCACCAAACTTGGGAACCCTTCTAGACAATGATAGCTTAAGAATCGGGGTAGCCTTAAGAGTAGGGTGTAAGGTGTGTGAGCCACACCGCTGTATCTGTGGAGCAATGGTCGAGGCAAACGGACACCATGGCCTAAGTTGTCTGCGGTGTGCAGGGCGTATCCCGAGGCATCTCGCAATTAATGAGATCATCCGCCGCGCCATGTCCTCCGCTAATGTTCCTTGCGTTCTGGAACCCCAAGGTTTAAGCCGAACCGATGGCAAGAGACCGGACGGTCTTACGCTGGTACCCTGGACCAAAGGGCGCAGCCTGCTATGGGACGCTACTTGTGTGAGTACTTTTGCACCCTGGGAACCTTACCCACACAAGTAGAGTAGCAGGCGCAGCCGCTGAAAACGCAGCTAAATTAAAGCATAGCAAATATGCAAACCTAACACCAGCGTATGATTTTGTTCCGGTCGCCGTCGAAACGGCGGGACCTTGGGGTGCCGAGGCAAGGAACCTGATTAAAAATGTAGGGAGGCACATGACGGACAGGGGCTGTGACCCACGTTCCGGCTCTTACCTGGTCCAACAAATTTCTGTCGCCATACAGCGTGGCAACGCAGCCAGCGTCCTTGGCACTTTTGGACCAGGTCTGAGCCGGACGTAGTTCACATGTATATAGATTTTATTTTTTATTGTGTAATTTAGTTTTATAATTAGATTTTAGTTTCTAGGTTACCTTTAATTTTAATTAGACATATTTTAAGTTTATTTTTATTTCATTTAGGTTTATTTACAGTTACTTGTTTTGTAATGTACATTATTTGGTGAACAATAAGCAGGAAATTAAAACTATCTTAGTTTGGACAAAAGTGCGGTGTCTGGGTAAAATAGAACCGCCTCACTGTGGAACGAAAAACCCCTCTCCATAGAAATAGGAATTTATTTTTTTAAGTGTATGTTTTTTTGATTGAAATTCAATCCTCTAGTTATCTTTAGGTCAAAAAATGAATATGGGCAAGTTTGGCTGAAAAACCGATGAGTTATAATTTTTTGACGAAAATTTTGTATGGAGAGTATGCAAAAAAACGTAATATCTCAAAAAGTGCAAGGAAAACCGTAATATCCTCCCGCATGAATTTAGTACTAATTATTTGTGATTTTTTGGCATACTTGTTATTTCCCGGACAGGTGCACTTTTTTTTTTTAAATCAAAAACTAAAATATTAACATTTGTATGTATTAAGCTTGGTAATAAGACGAAAAATGAACAAAAAATATTTATAATAAGGTACACAAATAAAAATAATACCAAAAATAAAGTAAAAGGAACAAAAACTAAATGCTAGAAATTACCTAATATACAAATAAACACTAATTATCAATAAACTAATTAATGTCTTCGGTTTCTGCGTCACTTATTTCATCATCCACTTCGGAATCGGAGTCTATCTCGGAAGCGTACATCATTTCCGATTGATTTTCTGATTCTGAATCGTCTAGAAGGTTCAGGGTTTCAGTGAATAAGGTTTGTCTCTTCCTCTTGTGTAGTGTTGGCCTCATTGCAGTTAGTTTAGGATCTGAGGAATCTACAAATAAAAAAGATTAGTAACTTTAAGATTAGATAAGAAGTTTAAGTATATAAGTAGGTATAACAAAAACATTGTTTAATATGTGAGCGCACTATTCGAAATTTGATGTATACCTACCACCTAAGTTTGTTTTTGAATATAAATAAATAAATAATCAACTATGGGGTTAAAATGTACGAGATGGCCTAACACCCATCACTGCAAATTCACTGGTTCTCCGTCTTCCTCCTTTAACTCCATAACATAACGTAAAAAAATCGTTTAAATTTGAACATTTATCTATGTCAATAAGGTCATAAATTATATCTGACATGTATTTACTTATTAAATAACGGTTTGCGTGCTTTTTCTACTAACCCATTTTAGGTTACAGGCTGAGTTATTTGTGTAAGGATGCCTATGTACGGACAAACAGTATGTGTGCCTCTGGCTTTCTTTTATCTCATTTTTATTTATCTTAGACCAGCGGAAACATATTATACTAAGTTAAACACCTTATGATTCCCCACTAATTCAGTCTGTTTGCCAACGTTCATTCAACGTACCGTTCAAACGTTTTTAATTTATGAGAGGACACGACTTCAAAGAGGCTGGATGAGTTCATTAAGGTAATGTCAGCCTGGGTTCACACTGTACCGAGGTCGGTAAATATTTTTATTACCTCTGTTGGTTCTTATAAAAGAACTTTAAATATTTATTTTGAGCCCTGTTCTTCTACTCCGCAACAGCAGACAAAACCTTAAACACTTCACTTCATGTACGGATTGTACGGTCAGCTGCAGAGAAAAGGTACCGCCCCCCCCCCCCATACAAGTCTTTATTCTTTATTCTTTATTTCGTTGTTTAGTCATGTACATTTCAATTAAGGTGTTAATATGTAATATATTTTATTATGTAATAATGAGTTTTACTTTGAAAATAATCAAAGCGGTTGAATATAACCTCTGAAATTTTATGTAGGTATGCTATTTCGACTCTTGTACGTACTTTGAATGAATTAAATTGGAATATTTACTGTGCTTATGTATATGTCGCAGCCGGATTGTATAATCCGCTGTTTTACATTACGGCTAGGCGCAATTTGATTGGAATATTCCGATATTTATCACTTTTTAATGTAGCACGACAATGTACTTCCATTGCGATATTTGCGATATATCTAACCTAATATACTCGTGCAGTGAAAAATGTCAAAAGAAGTAGGTAAATAATCTCTAGAAATGGCAGTTTGAAAACGATGGTATAGAGTAAAATAAGTTTTGTTATTTCATTTTTATTATTTAATCATCTTTCATATTATATCTTTAATAGCGTTGAACAAAATGTAACTATTGTAACTGCAATCAAAAATAGATGCTCGTCTCATTTTTTTACAGTCGTATGATGACGGTTGTTAGTAGACTAAGTGGTTTATTTTATTAGGTAAAGCCGGATCAGGAATATAATATGATCATGCGCCATGTTGCGGAATTTCATTGGAACTAATTTCTTACACTGGCAATAATTTTAATGACATTGTCAGCACGTCAGTGTCACTGTTGAGGTTTAATTGAATAATAGTTATGTGATAAATATTTAATAATAAATGAGAAAAATTATCAAAACAATTCATAGCCAAGAGCGGAATATTATCAATGTGATGAAATGAAATTAGGTATTCAGCTGCAAAACAATTCATAATTTATGTCAGAGCTGACAGGTAAACAAGTCAAAATGTCATAATAGTCTGTTGCCATATAAATCTGAATAATAGCGCCCTCTTGACAATGATCATATATTCCTGGTCAGGCTTTTACTTCATAAATGCCGATCACATCGTTTCAAGGTCTGTGTTAGGACTTAGGAGTAGGTCTAACTGGGTCAAGCCTAGAATAGAAGAATCTTTGAGTTGCCACGAGTGTCTTGCTGTAGTGACTAAACCAGCATATTTGTCGGCTTTAGTTACAAAAAAAAATACTTACACGCCTGAAACCTGGGTGTAGCTTATCGGTAAAATGCTACTTACACTCTGTATATGTGATAGATAAACTTACTTATTGCTGGCATGTAAGTAATTTCTTACGGATCGGTGGTCAACCCGAACGGAAATGGGTAAAACCCGGCTGACTATGCTTGAGCTAAGAACAGGCCATTATATGCCGAGATATGTACAAATGTGGCTTTAGATGTTCAAACATCGTATCCCAAACAAAGTAGAGTTGACCGGATAAATCGCTACGACTCACCTAACTTTAGCTATTGAATTTACTTTACGGAAACGAAATCATTCTAAAGTAGGTTAGTTACTATACTGTTTTATAAAAGTTTTGTAAGCCGCAGAATGTAAATTGGAAATCGTTATAAACGTTGGCACCAAATAGCTTAATATTAACCCATGAATAAGGCTGAGAATATTTATACTATTTGAACTAGTCCGTAAGTTACTGAGTTAAATAATCATTATTCCGTAATATTATTTGATTTCAGCCTTACATAATCGATTATTTAACTGCGTAGGAGTACTGTAACAATATTTTTGTTCGGCGACTCACGTAAGATCAATGTTTTTTTCCTCCGGCAACACAAACATCGACATTTTATCGAAATTACAAGTGCAATATCATCGAAAGCCTAAGAAAATGTCGGCTAACATAGTTGTAATTGGCCATCAGCCTTGTTCAACTTTCTCGCATTAAAGTTCCCGCTTGTCCTAAAAACGTTCCTTTGATGTGAGCGTGCGTTTATCCGTGCGGCCCGTGTTGTTTTAAACTTGAAACAGCGTGAAATCGGCAACAGGTCAGTGGGCATTCTGTCAATGGATGACGATGCGTCCGCTGGGACGTGCTAGACTTGTAGATTAACTACCTACTAACCGCTCGTACTATACTTTAACCCAATTCTAACTGAACATAATTTCATACAAAATTTCGAACATAATTTGCGTAGATAGTTACGTATCGTGTTTTAGTTCTCTAAATACATATTTTAGACCAGTAAAGCCCTTCCCTCACGGGGCTACTCCTAAGCAATATGTGTTTCATATGGGTATCCTACGCGTCGCTTGTGAGTCGCTGCCATACATATTGGCGTCGTCGACGCGTCTCGTCCTGTGCCAAACGAAGCGAATATGTATGGCGGCGATACACAAGCGACGCTTAGGAGTAGTCCCGTGAGAGAAGGGCAGGAAAGAACTATATTAGACTAGACATAAAATAAGTAATATTTTTCGCCTTACTCGTATTTCTAGTTTACTTCTACAAGATACCGTTGTAAGGTTCTACCAACTCATGATATCTTCCCTGTACCGAATTAGTTATTGTCTTTGAATATTTATAAAAAGAAACTAGATTTGATCTTAAGTTTGTTCCTCTATTCTCACTTTTTACTGTTATAAATCTAGAATATAAGAAGCTATGAAGAATGAGCTTATTTTATCCAATGTTTTATAATTTAATTGACTATCTTCTCTGCTTTGTCGAATCACTTATATACACTGAGCGAAAAAAAAACTAATTATTAGTAAGTTTTAGTGAATCCCAAGACAAGGAGATTATATACTAACAGTTACAAAACAGTTTAGTAGTTACAAGGACAAATTTTTTGGTATTAGTAAATAACTACTATTATCAAAAACTGGTTTGTAACCGTTAGTATATAATCTCCTTGTCCTGGGATTCATTAAAACTTACTAATAATTAGTATTTTTTTTCGCTCAGTGTATAGCCAACTAAGGGCCTATATGAGTAGATCGCCAATCACAGGTAAATTTCATTAACGGTGACTCCATAGCGTTGCATCGATCGCAATATTCGGAATCGAATTTAAAGTATTCCCGCTCTCATCCTGACATTGAAATGCGATAGCGTTGCGAATGTAATGAACTACATAAATGGAGGCCCTGATCGCCTGAAGTTACTCATATCGATTGTGCAAATCGATTCGAATTGTTACTGTGATTTATAAAGCCTTGATCCAGCGGGCTCTCCACGGATGAATCCCCACTTTCCCCAACATATCCAGCATAAGATCTCGCTCTAAAGGCTAACCGCGGATCTTCAAGCCCGGAGCAAACTAAAATTCAATTTCCGTACGATCCCGCAAAGTGCTCGATTATGCGCAGATATTTGTATCCCACCCTTCGTAAAACCGTTTTTCTTTATTATGCAAATTCATCTCGGAATTGGCTTTATTTGTTTGTCGTTTCTATAACCTTATCTTTAATCGGGTCGTTCTGCGGATTTCTGACCGGTTACAATCTTTTTTGTACACATTTTTTGCTACCTAGCGTTTTATTATTTATGGAATTTATTATATGAATTATAAATAAACTACATATCTATTTCTTTCAAGAACGGAAAGTTTTGCACAGAATATTCTAACTATTTAAACACACGGTAGTGTGTAAGCCAAGTTCTAAATGAAAAAGGCGACACATTTACCAACGCGGTAATATTGCGCGAGCACCATGTAAGCAGTTTGGTTTGTGTTTGTGTTGGTTTGTCGCACCGTGGTCACATTTCTTTGACAGCAAACGAGCTCTATCTATTTGTTTTTGTCAGCTATCTTCAAAGGCCCGCGTTGAAGATTAAATTTTTGTTCATAAATCATTGCGGCGGGCAAATATTCTCATATTTTTAATTCAGAATATGAAACACAGGGGCGGATTCAAAATCAGAACGTTAGAGATGTAAAGCAAAATGCTTTATTCTAGGGTTATTTTCTCCTGTCAATTGAGACAAGTGGAATCGCGGCTCTGGTATAGATACTGACGATTGACTGGAATTTTATATTAATTAGTAGTAAATTACCGCTCATTTTACGTGCTTATTCAATTTACGTGCCAAACAGAAATTAATAATATATTGTGTATGAATTTTGTATTGTATAAAATTTAATTATATTGAACTGGAATATGCAATGGCTTCGGGAAGATAAATTGGAAAGCTATACACAAATCGCTAACGGCCAAAATATGCGAGACCAAATTTCTTAATTTAAATAGTAGTATTTTGTTTCACACAATTTATGGTTTTACCATACGTAATTGAGAAGTTTGTTTAATACCGGTATTCAGTGGGACACACACGGTGTCTGTGACAGTTAATGTTAAAAAAATGAATACCTGCCTAAAAATGAACTCGCCACCCAGGGGCATAGAATACAAGTCTTATACAAGTCTCTACAAGAATTAATGCTGTCTTCTCGTTGCAGGTTACCAGCTTCGGTCTGTCCAAGACCGAACTCTGTTCAAGAACGTGTTCTATGCGAATCGTTGGCGATCCTCCGAATAGTCCGAATACTCTGGCTATTCAATTAGGTAGTTGCCATGTTAAAGCTTTCCGGGAGACTACTATATGGAGTCGAACTTAATAGACGTCTTACAACACTGTAAAAAACTTAAATTGATTGATGAAAAACTTAAAATGGGTAACGTGTGTACCAGTGGCGGCAGGTCAAAAACATTCTTAAGGAAGCCGGAAATAATTTGCCTTTCTTATTCTTCATGAGCCGTAGTAAAAGAAATGGACTGACTGAAAATTAGGCAAGCCGGTGGGAATCGAGTTGTATGGACGCTTCGCCACTGGTGTGTACACTTCCACGGGATCTATTGTCTCATAAAAACCGAGTACGCAGGAAGCAGTACTCGTTCCCTTCGATCCAGCTCCTCCTTCTCCTCCTCTGCTCCTTCGATTGCATCCAGCTCCAAAAGTATTAAATTCTCGCTTAAACAAATTACGCTCGAGTTCAGGTTTAACAATGATTAAACAGACAAACGTATTTTTATCGTTTACAATGGACACGTCGAAAGTGAATTGCCAATTTCCGCAAAGCCGAAACGTGATGATGAAAATGAAAGCACGAAGTTATAAAATAAAACCAATTTGTATAACAAAGGGGCGCAATAAATCGATTTGCCTAATTACAAAACCTCGTATGCTAACCAATTGTGTGGTTTCAAAATGTACCTAGTCCTTAGGGATTAAAGTTTATTTTCCAAGACAATATGGACGAAACAAGTTAGGTTGTATAAATGAGCAGCATAACTCTACAAATACTTTACCGCCTACAAGCTGCTTCGACACGACGCGACGCTACGTGTTCAGATTATCAAGAAGACATTCTCCAATACATTAAATGGTAAAGATATAACTTTTGCTTACAACAAACATCAGTTAAGATTCTTTGTTGTGTTTCTGCACTGTCTGTATTCTTATTGAGATGTGCAATAAAGAGTATCTGTTTTGTATTGTATTGTATTGTAAGATCCTTGTCAAATACAAATACAAATACAAATGCGTTTATTTTTCCTTTAAATTACAATGGTGTATCGGTTAGTAATATCTTATATCTAATTGACATGGAAAAATCGGTGTGAGCACAGCGATAAGCTGGTTTTAAGCCCACCCATATATGTCATATGATGTTAGATATATTTCCGTATACATAGATGTTACAGTAAGATATCAAAGATTTGTTAATGGCTCCCGTACTTTTCATTACTTTATTCACAGCAATTTCGCAACAAAGAATCCTGAAGGATGCCATTCTATAATCGTTCATTCTGTCAAAAAGTGAAAATAAAAAACTAATGAGGACACCTATTTTCGTCAATTGGCATTTACCCCTACGTACAAACTTAAAAATGTTACATATCTTCTTCTCTTGTTTTGGCATAGCTTATTAAATACACGATATAATAGTACATTACTTACCAAGGGCGATAAAACAAAGAATGTCTCAGATCGCAGGTATTTTACGCCCGAGCCGAAGGCAAGGGCGATAAATATGCGATCTGAGGCTTTCTTTATTATCGCCCGTGGTAAGTACAAAATTTTATGTCACCCCCTGGCCAGGAAGTGGGTTTTTTCGCGCGCGGAGCGTGCGATAATGGCCACTTTATGGCTAGGTGTGACATAAAAAATAGTTTAACATTATAGATGCAGAGAGGTTGAGAAACTTTAGACAAATAATATCGGTGCAATTTTTCATATCATTTCAGTTTCAAAATATCAGTTTAAATGCACGAACGTCCCTTCTAAATGTATGCTAGGTATTACCCTGTTGCGTTAATACACATATACATGGCAAGATCCATTAATAAAAACTTCAATTTGATACTAATTATAAAATCCTCAGAAAATGATACCTATAGTAGGAATATTTTATTAATCTTTGAGTTAAACTACATTCCCTTTTCGGTGGAGACAAGTATATAATATATAATTATTTTACAATAATTTTGTTAGTCCCCATACAGTACAAATCAATAGGATATATGACTCATGTTACCATTAATAACTTACTGTGGCTAGGTACCTATATGGATATAAAAGCTATGTAGTACTTTGACTCGTTTGTCTTTTCTCTTGCACTAATTGCAGTTTTAGTCCCATACATAGATATAGTCAATGTTCCCATACAAACATTTGAACATGTCTAAAAACTGGTTCGAATGACATTGTAAAAATGAGTTATGTAGCCTATTAGCAATAATCAAAAGTAGTAGTAAGCTGAACGAGCCTACCTATGTACCTATTTTAACCTATTTAACTAACTAGACTTCGCCACAAGAACACACCGCTTTGCTTTGCCCTGCGTAAATATAGGGGCGTTTTTGAGTTTATGAACTTAAGGCGCTACACTGAGAAATTTGGAGACTTTGAAACGCTGTCCTGCCCAGACTAGCAAACAGTAGAGGCTGATCTTCAGATATATGATTCTTGACTATATGATTGTGGTACTGACAAATAGCGAAACATGATTGCTTAAAATTTTCTCGATAGAAAATAAATCCAAAATAGAGTCTATATTTTCATTTCCTCAGCCTACTAAAACAACGCATTATTAAAAGACACTATTAAGTTAATATGATGGTATTTTACCTCATCTAAGTACTGACAAGAGTAAATTGAATAAACCTGCACACAGTCAGATATTTAACGAGATTTGTCTAAAAAGTCATTCTCGGAGAGGGTTCCATCCCGTTTTGTCGTGAGCGAAAAACAAAAGGTGTCTCTTTCAATCGATATATCGCCTTAATACTTAATTTACTTTGGATTCCCGCAAAGTAATGCCTGATTCACTAAATTACTTTTAACTCTAGCTCTATATGAGAAGTAAACGAAATTTTAATCGTAATCACTCAAAGTGTAATGGTAACACGCTAAATTGGAACAGTATCGGCAAACAACGGTTGCTGTCTATGGCAGCAGTCGTTAAGCCAAGTTGGAGGCCTTCGGGCGGCTTGAGAACTTCTAACAGTCAAGTTGCCCACTCACATCACAAAGCCCAATCCCAATAAGGTCTAGTTTCCCTCGGGGTTGGAAAGTCAGATGGCAGTCGCTTTCGTAAAAACTAGTGCCTACGCCAAATCTTGGGATTAGGTAGCGGACCCCAGGCATCCTTCAGGGTGCAACTGTACTGGGATAACGCTAGGAGGATGATGATGATGATCACATCACATGTCCTCGAGGAAAATCCAGCACTGTAACCGATGTGTAGTTGGACCTGAATAGATACCACGGCAATTGATATTGTAATTGTATAGATATTCTCATACGAAACCTACTGGTAAATAACAGTTACAAACTTAATGGTGGAGGCATTCAGCCGATGAGGCGACTAATTAGTTTGAGTGAAAAGCCACAGAATGCGCTAAAGCAGGTTCACAAAGCCTTTAAATAGCACTAGGGTGGTTCAATAGCGTGCATTTAGGTACGTATTGATTAGTGACGCTACTATTTATTGTCGATCCGATCAATTGAGAATACAATAACGATTAAAATAAAACACCCTCTTTTATTACGTACTCGTTTAACTATTCCGAATTCTGAATACAGGTTTGAAACTTGTCAATTCGGGAGGACTAGAAGTACACGGGTACTCAGGTTCCGCATCGAAGTTTGAAAGTATGAAGTACTTATTCCCGAGTGCGGCACGAAGTTAGTTTATGTCATGCGCAAGGACTTTAGGTCTAATCAAGTCTAATGGTTCGCTAACGCAAACACATAAACGAAATTTAAGCTTTCCTATGGATGTGAAACTTGCATCTCAAATTGGCCCTCACTGCGTTTCTAAACGATTAAGAGAGAAAACTTGTGACGTTATAAGCTTGTAATAAATGTGTAACATTAAACCGGCCCAAATGCGGGCAATAAATTGAGAAAATTTTCGAGATACAATTTTTTAAGTAAACAGTTCCAATGTTTCTTATTAGGATTAATTGAGAGAGCAGGTGCGCAAGCGATGAACGACTACGGATATTACGCATCAGAGTTATTGTCCCCGTCGCGGAGATTTATTCACCATCCGAATGAGGACAACAGGCTTCAAACGATATAAGGTATATCGCGGGTGTGTCAGACGATTTCCGTCTGGAACTCTGTCCCCGAGCTACTGGGAAGTGATTTATGTTTTGGGTTGTTTCATTCACTGGCTGTATGTTGTGTACATTTTGCGGCGACAGATGGATGTAGTTTAATGAGGAACTTTGAAATATTGAAATTTAGTCTTATGAGTTTAGCCAAGACAGTAATTATAAACAGTATTATTTGTGGTTTTAAATCCATCCCGTGAGAACTACGCTTAGTTTTTGTAGTGATAGATGTTTTAGCTTTCGCAACGGAATATGCAAGAATAATATTGTGTTTCTGTAGCCGTAACCCGTGGGACGAATAATATTTGTAACTCGCGAAGTTGAGCGACTGGAAAAATATGTTTGATAATTGCCATATATGTAGAATAGAATTCTATCAAAACATAAATGTGAAATGAGAGCCAAGTTCAATATTAAGAATATGCGTCGTTATTGACTTCGCCAACAAAAGAATTGACATCTATATGGGTGCCAAGTTTTGCGTAGAAAATCCGGAAACTTGAGATGTAATTCAAGGTCAAGATTTTGACTTTGCTAGTTTTTACCAACAAACCAAAGTTTAGAAAAATACCATAGACAAATATAATACAGCATGTACGTAAAAACCAGCCAAATCAAATCTTGACCTTAGTGTGTAAATAAAAAATGTTATTTGGAAAATATTACAAATCGTAAAAAAATCACTGTTTATGTTTCTCAGGTTCGTAATTATACATTTACCCAGCTCGATGCCAAATTTCAACTTGCTAGGTCACCTGGAAGTGGGTTAGGTTTTCGATTATTCTCCCATCCATCCTAGTCTGAAAAATCCTATTTTCAGATTTTTGTATTTTAATAACCGATTGAGCTATATTCAAGAAATTTGGGAATCTGGTTAGCCTTGAGGATCTTAATAAACGTACCAAATTTCATATGTGTCCGTTCAATAGATTTTGAGTTACGTAAATACGTAGGGGTCAAAAGTGCCACCAAATGGTTAGTGTAATATAACACACGGCCGCTGCGTCGCCAGTTCTTTGTTTTTTGAACTTGGCTTGACACGCTGCCGCGTGTCTAGATAGAAAAGTATTTTATTGTATTGTCAAGAATATATCCATAGATAGTAACTTAGAATAAGTTTACAATAGAAATTAATAGGGATCCCTAACCTATTAATTTCTATTGTTAACAAATAAAATGCCCTATCAGCATTAAATTAACACAAGAAAGACCATTTAAAATAACATTCCACCTCAATCTTAAGAAGTATTTATTTATTGTGTAAAGTAAGCGAGCCAGAAAGCATTTTAATATAAAACTTGTTTACGACTTTACCGGTGAGAAATAAAAGTGCACAACGGCGCCCCTTGAAATGTGAATTTACAACATAAAAATACTTTACGATTACAAAAAAAAGGATTTCCGTGGAGTGGTTTGAATTGTGAGTAGTACCTAATTATGGCTATTATTTAGTCGGAGAAAGCGCGCCACGGCCGGCAAGAAGTCTTTTATAATGTCACCATATTTTTTCGTGCCTACCTCCATTTAGCTTGTCAGTTTTATTTATCGCGGTGCGAACGGTGACGTCACGGTTTGCTGTAAAATACACCTGGGATGGACTAGAATTTATTGGCACTGGATATTTTTGATGTTTAGGAGATTGAAAAATATGATAGCGCTTGACTTGGGATATTGATTGATGAGTTCGGTGTAATTTTTTCCTAAGTTGAAGGATCACAAAGTCCAAAGTAATCTTGAGAGTGGTTTGTGTCATCTGTCGTTGTTCTTGAGTTCTTGTAAATCAGTCTTATTATTGATATAATATTATTAGAATAGAATATTACTAGTAGTAGAATAGAACTTTAGTGTATTGTACACTCAATGCTCTGTGGTATTGTACAAATCAAAAGCTAAAAAGCGGCCAAGTGCGTGTCGGGCCACGCACAGTGTAATGTTCCATAGTTGCCCGTCCATCACGTCATCGTTCATATGCGGAATTGTTGATGTACTTTTTTGTGATTAGATAGATAGATAGATAAACACTTTATTCATTCCCACAATTTACATGACATGAAATGACGAAAAGAAACATGCAACTTAAGGACTAACATAATTATTAATCACAGACAATATTAAACTAGAATTTTTTTTACCAAAAGTGATACAATATAGCCATGTGTTGTGGCAGAGAATGGGCGCTGGCTCAGCATAATTGATGCGGCAGGAGGCCACATCGCTGATATTCTGCCAGGAACGTAGATTATGTGTTGTTTATTAGTTATACATACTACGAAATTTTTTTTTCAAAAGCCACCGTTTGGCTGGTTTAGTTTTTATTCTACCTTTTTGTCGGCGTCATTGATATTTATACTCATACCAAATTACAGCTTTCTAGTACTGAAGTGTACGGCGCTAGGGGTTGATAATAACAAGTCAAGACTCGAGCAAATACTGATTTTATTAGGTAAAAAACCCACGGCTTTTATACTAAAGATTGGTATGCAAAGAATGCGGAAGATAGGTATAAAAACGGTCGTAATTAATTTAATATTATTTTCCTGGAATCAATGTCACGGTCCATTGCATTCTTTAGCTCTAGGTTATAGTTAAAAGGAAAATATTATTAAGTTTCCATTTGAAATGTATCAGCTATGGACAGCTGTGTTATAATGGTGTGACCTCACTACAGTACTAACGGTTATTGAGATAAGCCGGGGACGGATGGACGGACGGACGGACATGGCGAAATAATAAGGGTTCCTTGTTTACTACGGAATCCTAAAAATGAAATAACAGTAGATTGTTAACCAAGGGTTGGAAGTGATCCATTTCACCCGAGATATTTTCTCACTTCGTTCGAGCGCCAATAGATAGTTAGTTCAAGGGTGAAATGGGTGCTTTCACCCAAGTTAAACACTATACTTTTTATTTCGACTGTGAGGAAAATAAAAGAGAAATAATAGCAGATTGTATGACAAGGGTGCATAATTTAGACCCTTGTCATACAGTCTACTATTATTTATCATAATAGCACGAGATGGTAATGTTCCCAGTTAAAGTGAGGGAAAATAGTTCGAGTGGTAATATGGCCTTTAGACCCTCTACTTTTCTCTTCGATTGGAGAAAATAATTAATCAAAGATTTAACCCACAATTAATAGTAAATGACAATGAGAATATGGTGGCATGTTGTTTTTATACTGCTTTGATAAAGATGCATAGTAGTTAAAATAGGGACGAAAAAATACCCCATGTTTTTAAGAGTTAAATTAATTGAATAGTGTGTACATACCAAAAAAGAACCCAACGTTCCGACTTGCTGTCGATGTATTTTGCGATTGGTGGTTTTATCCAGTGAAGTATTTTGATCTTAACACCAACAAATGGGCCATTTACTTATTCAACAAAATCTACAACAGTAATAAAGTAATAAATGATTGGTCAAAAACACATTTCATATTAATTTGTAGTGGTAAGAAGCGAGTCCATCGTTGTCGTAGTAGATGTGCTACGATGCGAGCTCTACGGATGTCGTAGCAAGTCTACATCTACTCGCATTTCGACAGAATTGATAAGCTTGGCTGGTATTCCTTCTGCAATATTTGACATAGGTATCCACAGTTACATATTTACTGTGAGATTTCTTTGCTATCCTGATTTTTAAAAATGTAAGATATGAAGGTGGCATTTTCTTACTGTGACAATCGCAGAGGGAATAAACAGTAGGTTTTTGAACATATTTGAACGAGCTACGTTCTTAGACCGTCGTCTCTTGGAAATAACAATTGTCAAGTATTTATTTATTTAATTTCAAACCACATAGGTACACTTACCTTTCAAATAGGTGCATCTAAAATCGTATGTGGGTCTTAGATACGATGAAATCATATTGCTTAATTATTCTTTATCATATATGTAGCATATAAACGTACCAATTTGCTACGTTTATATGCTATATGATAAAGAATAATTAACTAGTGACATGATAAAAAGCAACACATTTGTAGTGTCAATTTTATAAAAGTAGAATATAATTACGTACGAGCTAAAAATTGGAATCTGGAACGCAAACATCCGAGGGATTTTCTCCAAGTTTTGTCAATTTGAATACTTGCTCGTTGGATTTTGTCACGAATAACTTTTCCGAAGACGAAAAAAGAATCACAATTATAACTTTGGGTAAACAGAATTTATCGATATGTTAAATACATATGAAAAGCTATATTTGCGAGTATTGCTTTTAATATTTACTCGCAAGATTGTATTTGATATTACAACCCCAGTACTAAATAAACAATTCAGGGATTCAATTACGGAACGCTTTATGACGTATGGATAAACTCGTATTATTTGTCATAACTGCACTGAAGTCTATTCTCACTAGCTCTATTATAGATAAATGGATGGAATTGTTTTTTAGAGGTAAGTACCCGAAGGGTCTAAACGAAACCCTATTGCTGTCACTCACGCGTCTGTCCGTCCGTCGTCTGTCACACAGGTTTTACAGGTAAATGGTTGGAGTTACAGTTTTCATTCACAGTAAAAGCATCTTTTTGACCCAAAGCCATACAAATTGTCAAAACTTATTTTTAAATGTTTTTTAGGCGGGCTCCCATACAGCTAAAGGGGGACTCGAAAAAAAAATGTTTTGTCCGTCCCATCGAGTGTACCCTCATCAGTCATCAGTTATTTAATATATTTTTGTGCCTATGAAATGAAAGGTTATTAAATATCCTATCCAATTGTATTAGGTTGCCTAAGGCAAAAGTTGGACACATAAAATGTTGTCTTACTTAAAGATCGGGTTGTTCACAGGCGAGGCGGTTTCGACACTTTAAAAAAATCCGATCACATAGGTGTAAATTATGCCATATTTTTATGACATTATCGTACAGAATGTGTAAAATAAGCATGTTTTGTATGGACGACTTTTTTGTAAACTCAAAAACTGCCACCAAAAACTTACCATTTTTTTTCGCCACACGTCAATATTTATTTACTTACCTTACTTCAATGAATACAATCTTTCCCTCTCTCCTTACTTCAATGATATAATTCATATGACGAATATTTATCATAGTTTTACCCCTCTCTGACATACACACAACCGCACAACTTTAACGAAGGCTTTCCTGTAAACATACACGACAACTACTTTGAACATTCCACAACCTAATTAAAGTTCAAGATTGTATTCTGAATCCTGAGTACCTGGCAATCCTGGCATAAGGCGGATGAGTAATATCAGCTCTACCCTTTTGAGAATATAAAATGAAAACCGGCCAAGTGCGAGTCAAACTTGGGATCCTAACTTTGCGTGCCAGTAAAGTACCTATAACGTCGACAAAATATATATTACCAAGACAACATTTCAAAGTATGAAAAATAAATCGGAAACCTTTTAATTCTATTGCACAGATTATTTTTATTAAACTACGATTGTACGTCAATTAAGAACTGTCCCTCGCCTAGGGCAGTTAATTTCATTTCAGTATCCCGATAAAACTAAATTGGTTTGAATTTCAACGCCAAGTTTATGAACTAAACTCACTTGTTCACAGAAGCGGGTAATCAACCGTTAATATTTCGCAAAAGCTTAGTGTAAAATGTGTCATGACATATTACAAATGTCAACGCCAACATACAAGCGCATTACAAATATAATTTCTTCGACATTGACGCAAACTGTTACGACGTATGGTAACGTTCCGTGCTCACTAATTAGGGAACTTCGTATCAAAGCACGAGGCGGTGCCAAGTTACGTTCGGCTAAGGAACTCGGCGACGTAGTACTTGTTTGCGATACATGCAACTTATTAACGTACCGAATAGATACGTTTGACAGATACCTACATGCCTTGTATTGATACTCGAAGTTTGGGCTATGTCGGAGTGCTATATGTTTCCAGGATTATAGAATTGTCGATGTCAAAGTAAATACTTAACGTTATTACTACTTATAGATATCATGGCGTTCACCTTCTACATACGCATGCAATATTTTAAGTGAAATATGCCAAAAACAAAACGACCTTCTTTTCTTGAGTGGGCACCTACCTACTGTTCTGTGTATCCCTACATCTAACGAAATGTTTTGTCAGGTAATTCGTAGGTTAGTGAAAAGTACTTGTAAACTACTTATTTTTATTCCTAATGAACAAGAAAGGACCTTTTTCGCTGTTGATGGTTTTTTGCTGCTTGGGCATATTGCCAAGAAAGTACTACTCTATTTAAATTGACATGGTACATCAAAAATCAACTATATATTTTTTCCCTTATAATCTTGAAAACATATTTCTTAATTAAAATCCTTAATAGACCAAGCTTAAGTACAAGTTAATAGAGCAGCGACCATCATCTATATATATAGTTGATGGGTGACTGATTAATCACCGCCCCGCCGAAACTGCCGGTCCTAGAAATTTGAAATTTACACTATAGTTAGGTTATATAGAGGAGGCAAGGGATAAGACGGGATTTTTGGAAATTCCACCCCTAAGGGGGTAAAACAGGGGTGCAAAGTTTGTATGGGGGGCAATAATTTTTTTAAGGTCCAGATTGAAACTTTGTACAAAGACTCCTTAAAATAAGACAATGAAAGTTATATCTGCGTTTTCAAAATTTTCGTCTCCTAAAGGGTTGAAAATCGGGGTGAAATATTGTATGGGGAGCAATTTTTTTTTATAGTGAGAGTCTTCAAACTTTGTGTAAAAGTTCCTTATAATTGGAAAAAAAGTAAATTCAGCGTTTTTAAAAATTCATCCCCTAAAGGGGTTAAAAAGGGGTTCAAAGTTTGTATGGGGAGCAATTTTTTTATAGTGATAGTCTTCAAACTTTGTATTAAAGTTTCTTATATAAAACAAAAAAAGTAATTTCAGCGTTTTTTAGAAATTCATCCCCGAAAGGGGTTAAAAAGGGGTTCAAAGTTTGTATGGGGAGCAAATTTTTTTTTAAGTGAGGTACTTCAAATTTCTTACAGAGACTCTCTGTTTAAATAAAACAAAACTGATTTCAGCGTTTTTTTAAATCAATCCCCTCAAGGGGTTAAAAAGCGGGTTCAATGTTTTCATGGGGAGCAACATTTTTTTAAGTGAAATACTTCAAATTTTTTACAGAGTCTCTGTTTAAGTACAACAAAACAAATTTCAGCGTTTTTCGAAGTTCATCCCTAAATGTCTTAAAAAAGGGTTTCTGTGAAACTTAGTTAATCTTTTAACTCCCTAAATGACCTCTTGGTCATTTTGTATGGAGAACAAAATTATTTTTAAGATAGAAACTTTAAAACTTCCTGACTAAACATCAAAATTAAAAAAAAAAAAACAGATTTCAGAGTTTTTCAAAATTCGCCCTCTGAAGGGATGAAAACAAATTTAATTTTCAATGAGACTCTGTCTCTCTGTAACGCCTTCACGCTTAAACTGCTGAACTGATTTAGATGAAATTTGGTGCGAATATAGTTCGCAGTGGCGGCGCGACAAAAACATTCTTAGGAAAGCCGGAAATAATTTGCCTTTCTTATACTTCATGAGCCGTAGTAAAAGAACTGCACTGGCTGAAAATTAGGTAAGCCGGTGGAAATCGAGTTGTATGGACGCTCCGCCACTGATAGTTCGAGTCCGAGGAAAGGACATAGGATAGTTTTCATCCCATCTCGGAAGTAGAAGTTTGCATGGAACAGAGATAACTAGGTAACCACCTGAAATATAAGAACAGTGATAAAATTCTAACGCGATGACCGAGCTCTACGCAGACGAAGTTGCGGGCAAAAGCTAGTGTTGATTAAAATCTAAAAGAAAATGTTATTACATTGGGCACGTGGGCAATTGTAATCCCGTAATTATTATAAGTTTCCCTGATCTCAATTTCCTGCCCCCAACATGTCCGGAAACGATTTTCTGAGATCTTTCGTGGAAGTGATTTAGCCACAGAGTGATTTATAAAGAATTCTTCCTTAATTTAAAAGTTATTTGAAAATGTCGATTGAATAATCCAAAGACAATTCTAATGTAGCAAATTTAGTCTACTTTGAAACCGTAAAAAGGTACAATCAGCGACTAGACTTAGGGTTCTTTTGTTAATCGGTTATTTTTGATTTTTGACCAAGTTAAGTAAAAAAAACTGATTAAAAATTGTCTCTGTAGACTCAAAAGTTTTCGGTGGTTAAGTTCATAATTTTTTCGAACTTCTCAAACTTTGAAAGGATTTATCTCGGGAACTATTGGGTCTAAAGAGACAATTCTAGTGTCATATTGTAGGAAATATAGACTACTTTTAAAGGTACTATCAGCAACTAGTTCTTTAGGGTTGTAATCTTTTTTTTGACAAAGTTGCGTTCGGCGCTCGAGATCAATGATCATAAACTTGGATTATTCATTGGGCCAACTTCATAAAGAAGTCTGCAAAAATCCGAACTACCGGATTTGACGCAAGCTCTGATGTATATAGTTACTGGATCCCTTGAAGTGTACCACACATACTGCACACTATTCACCATAGATCACGCGTATAATAGACAATACTCATACCGTAACTAATTAAAGCATCGCTAGTTTATTTATTTATTATTAAAATATATCTAATTAAAATTAACCTACAAACTAAAACCTAATCATAAAACTAAGTTAAACTATTAAAAGTAAAAATAAAACTATTCAAAATCTAAGAAAGGCCCCCGTGGCATGGTGCCAAGAACGCTGGCAGCGTTTCCTCGCTGTTACTGGATTATAATGACAAGATGTAATAATTTTAATACTGAGCTAAATTTAAAATACCTAGTAGGTACTTGAATATTACCTTCTCACAAATCAATATATTTATTATTTACTGGTAAATATTTATTGAATATGTTGATATTGTTGATTATGCGGGCGATGGAGCGCAGTATACTAGGTGTTCGCAAGACTGATCGAATCAGAAACACGGAACTGCGCTCCAAAATACGAGTTGTAGATGTGGGTGCCAAGACCGCCAAACTGAAGTGGGACTGGGCTGGACACGTCTGCCGTATACACCCGGAAAGATGGGCCAAGATAAGTACGGAGTGGACCCCGCAAGACGGCTACCGGAGCAGAGGCAGACCAAAAAGGAGATGGAGGGAAGATTTGGACGCGTTCTGCTCGGATTGGCGGGAGCAGACAAAAATAGGGCCGAGTGGAGGAAAAGAGAGGAGGCCTTTGCCCAGCAGTGGGAGTGGGACACAAATACAGGCTAGTAAAAAAAAACTACCACTGCTCGGCAAAGGCCTCCCCTCTTTTTCTCCACATACACAGGCTATGAAAAAAAACTTCATTTGGGGTCCGTACAGTCAGCTGCAAAAAAATACACGATTAGTCTGTTAAAAAATAACTTCGCTAGACTTCTATTAACGGTTTTTTTTAAAAACGGGACCATAATTTGCATCACTTGCTGGTCCACCTGTCTGTCCACATTTTTATATATTTTTAAAAAGCTTGACAAACCCGTACGGTTTTCGACGAGGAACCTTGTCCCTAATAGATATTATCGTTTGTAAAAACGAAGTACCTTTGAAATGTATTCCCTCCAAGTTTTAGTTTATCATTTCATTTTACGTTTATTCTTATACACATGTCCGTACAGTAAATATTTGGTTACCTACTCGTACAAACGTGCACGAATGTATAACATGAGTTACGTTCAACTATAGGTACAACGGCAAGCAAATTTGCATAAACGACCGCCGACCAGGATACACGTTTCCTTTTAGAAATCTCTCCGAGAATCGTCCTCGCCGCTATCTCACAGTAACATCTTTATTTATTTATGTATTTAACTTTCTCTCTATTGACTTTATGTTAAGTCCTGAAGCGGTAAGGTAGAATTTAAATATTGGTTTACTTTAAAACCTTTTGGGCTCTTTGCGAAGCTTGACTTTGAGATTAATCCAATAGGTAATCTTTATACTGCTAGTTTTCATATAATACGATATAATAAGTCGCTGTGTGAGACTGACTAGACTGTGAGAGAGATGATTTAGAAGGCTGAAAAGGAGTGAATAACGAGATGATCGGCGACAGAAGAACTATGGATAAAATATATAAATAAGTTTCAAAATAAGTTTATATGGTATTTTCCCTATAGTTTATGTGCAGTTATGATGATTTTTAAGCAATGATAAATCACTATTATTCTGTGTCCCTATCCAAAAATATTAATCTACAAATTATCTTCCAAATTAGTGTGAGCCTCTGTAACAATCTGCAGAGCTCCACTTAGCAATGAACCCAAACTAAATTCGGCTCCGCAATACGTTGATCAATACCTGCAATTCAAAATTAGAACTGCCTCTAATGACGGGGTCGACACTCCACGTCACAGCGTGAATTGGAACGTTCACAGTCACGGCGTGACACGGCCGGAACAATCCGGCTGGAGTTTTCAATTTCCTACAGTCAGGCTTTAGCATTTTTAGAACACGATTGTTTTAACGTTACTGTTTGATAGGTTCATTATTTATTAGTTATGTCCCTGTTTAAAAAAAATCGCCGGGGTTATCAATGCAAACGCAAATACGAGTATTGGTTAGTCACTTTCACGTTATAATGTGGACACGCTGGACAAAAGCACCATTCTTTTTTCAGGCTCTAGTTAGATATATATATATATGGTTTTGATAGGACCTACCTGTATAAATTTTCCACCCCTATAAAATTTAAGATGGCCGACGGAGGAGTTGGTTTTGTAATTTATACGGCAATAGTATGAAATCTATCTAAATCTTCTTCTTCTTCATACACAATCTACAATCCACGGGAACCTGTTACAATCAAGTTTAGTGATATAAGGTACCTTTTCTCAAAAATGGCCCGCAAACTGGACTTTAGTCGCTACATATTGGAAGGTAAAGTGTATAGTTTAAGGTCAGATCCAAATTAAAAAGTAAAAAACATTGCAGGCCACATATATGGCCTGCAATGTCACATAAATTCCTTTATTTGTCGAGTTATAAACTTTTTAAAATGTAGAAACTGTCATATAAAAGGAGGCACAGGTCGTATTCAGCCAATTCAGCTCGTATTTTTCTGTTGAAAACGCGACGTTTTTTTATGTGTCTCGAATAATTTGCGTTTTTCGGTGGATAAATACACTTGCGATTCTGTTAAAAAAAAATAAACGGCAGGAAAACATGATGTTTTTGACGTTTTAAGGTTATGTTTATCAAATCTTAATTAAATTTTTGTCGTATTTTCCCCATTTTTGGGAAAAGCACTATATTAGCCTCGGCCGGAATGGCAATTGCAGGCTTCGTATTATAATTAAACGGACTCGCAAGCTCGTCCGTTTAAACAAATACTCAGCCTGCAATTGCTCCCTTCCCGGCCACGGCAATAATGTACTATTATTTGTCTGAATACCAGTTTCAATATAAATCTAGCTTAAAACTACGTGAACAAATGGTGGTTATAAAAAACTTCCGTGAGTCTCAGACATATAGAAATATAATAAACGGTTCACTCACGTCTGTATCGTCGAATATCGCTCGACATGTTTCGGGCCAATACGTGGTCCTTAATCATGAGTGGTCGCGGCGGCCTCGCGTTTAACACTGGGCGCGAGCGCCCGTAGCGCGCGGCTGCCCGGTGTTGGTGGTTGTTAAACGCGAGGCCGCCGCGACCACTCATGATTAAGGACCACGTATTGGCCCGAAACATGTCGAGCGATATTCGACGATACAGACGTGAGGCGCCCGTTTATTATATTTACATTTGCTGTTGATAAGATTGTACCTACCTTTCGTTAGTGGTCAGTAGCGGAAGTGGCAAACATACATATATGCAAAGGGGAACAAATAAAATGATCACCTAAATAACTTTTGATATCATCAAATTTTCGAACCCTAAAATAAGGTTGAACACTCAAAAAAATTTATCGATCAGCAATTCCGAGTCACCAAAAAAATTCTACCTATTTTTGCAGCACTTGCACCTATTTTACTTATTGCGTTCCTATAAATTTATTATCGCATCAAAAAAATTGTCAAGTACCACCAAAAACACTAAACTACCACCTAATCTCATGCACCTTTTTTCATTAGAATTACATCCAAATATTATACACATCGCATGCTACATTTTTGTAAACAGTTACAAATTAATTGTTTTTAGCACTATAAATATTTTAGTCATTTCCAAAATGTTATAAATTAGAAAGTAAAATTCTAAATTAATTTAAAAAGCAACGCGCAATGTGGCTGTATGAAATAATAACACGTATACTGCTATCTCACTCAATCAAATACAAAGAATTGTCTGAAGCATAAAACCTATTGATATGTCGTTAGAGTGAAAGGTACCTATTGCTGTTTCATTCTAACTACCTATTGCTGATGGTTTACAAACTGCAAGAAGTTTTATTATTAATTTTTTAATGGGTTGACGTGAGCGCGTTTGATTGAAATTTTTTATTTGAATATGAGTTATGTTGATTTATTAAATTGTTAGTTTGTTATAAAAATGGATAAAGGTCCTCAAATGAGTTTACTTTATTAATTTAGATAGACTTTCATGGAAAAATTAAAGGAATTTAATAGGTAGAAATAGGTATAGGTAGGTTTAGGTTATGTTAGTTTTGCATCGGCCCGAAGGGCCAAAACAACTCAAAATAGGAGCTCCGCGCCAGCGGAGATCCGTCAATACTGTTCCAATGTCAACTAGTTTGAAATAAAAATAGATGTCATAGAAAAATACTACTACCTAGGCAAATTGACGATTATCAGCGAATAGAGTAGAGGCAAAAACATCTGAGAACAAATAGCTGTATGCGACCAGTAAGGAAAGCACTCTTGAAAATATATTAAATTAAATTATGTTATGTACGTGTCTCATTAAAGTTACAGAAATTTTGAAGCTTCTATAAAATAAAATCATTTAGCGCTGTCTTGCTCGCACGCGGTGCGACGTGCGAGCGAGACGGACCGTATGGAAAACCGCATCAGTGTGCTAGCAATGAGGTTAGACTAGATTGGAACTGCTTTGCGCGATGGGCGTTAAAAAACAATTGCCGCGTGAAATTTGGTGATCATGTAGTATTTCTGGGTATCGAAAGAATTATTTGGGTGTAAATAATTTTAATAGGATTACGAGCCCTGTAATATTTGGATGTAAATTATATGAAATTTGGTGTTTGAAATTAGGTGATCATTAAGTATTTTTGGGTAGTGACTAATTTATTTGGTAACAATTTAATTTAATAGGTTATCGACATGTTACTTCTTTGAGTTGCACTTTATATTTAAAAGGAGTTGAAAATTTGGTGCGAATCTAGTATTATTGGTAATCAATGTAATTTTTTAGAGCATCATTCGGCAACTTATTTGGTGGTTCGTTAAATGCTACCCTATGCAAAGTAGGGTCAAAAATACTTGACTTGTACAATAATTTCTCGCAATCACATTTTTGCTGGAATAACCAAATACCTAAATAAGTCCATACTCGGGGTTTGCCATCGGGCCATGGAGTGCAGCATATTAGGGGTGAATTTAATGGATCGTATCCGGAACACCACGCTGCGTTCCAGGACGCAAATAGTTGACGTAGCTCGGAAAGCGGCTAGGTTAAATAGGAGTGGGCTGGTCATGACTGTCGCATGCCGAGTGACCTGTGGACCAAGATCGCCAGCGCAACTGACTGGCAGCCCGAGAGCTCGAAACGGCCACGAGGCAGACCTCGGCGGCGATGGCGGGACGAACTAAACTCTTATTCAAAGGAGTGGTCAGAGGAGGCTTAGGATCGTCAACAATGGAAACGGAGGGGGGAGGCCTTTGCGCAGCAGTGGGACAATACAGGCTCTCAATTATTATTATCGTATTTAACCACCTAATACCTCATTATTCCTAGCAACATGTGTGCGATTCCCTAACATTTTAAAGCTATTATTGAGCTGAACTCGACCACAGCTCGTGATATTTAATTGAAACTATTTATAATGGCTGAATTTCTATATTTAAACTGTAGTATTGATCTCCCGGAAAGTGCTAAGTGGCGAGCCGAGCCGACGAACTGTTTACTTTATCCTATGGGGATTTCAATAATGGGAAATGCTTATTTCAACAGAGATACTAACCTAATTCATGTTGGTATAATTTATATATATATATTGTATACATTTTGGTTTTTGTTAATTTTTGTTTTATGTTCTTCTTTCTCGCTCACTAGACAGTGATAGTGTCACGGCCCTTTCGGAGGGGTGCGTGGCACCGCAGTACCGAGGTACGCAAGTTAGGCGACTTCCTGACTTGGCGGGGCGGGATCGATATGTGACATTTTTTTCTTTGACGTAAACTTACTGACGTCGCAAAGATTCCCACTTGAAAGAATACTGTCAGTATTACATTTGCGCAGTAGTAATATTATGCGCAGACGCGGACCAGTACTGCCTTCGCATCGTCCCGCTTCCGCGCATCTCGCGCCAGTCAGGAAGCACTCATTTAAATTCACTCAGTAAAAAGTAGTACTGTGTTGACTGACAGTTGACACTGACATTTGACAGTTTTCTCATATCGTACCGCCTCCGCACCGACAAATCAGGAAGTCGCCTAACAAACGAGCATCACATAGCCAACACTGAAATGCAACCTAGGGGTACACCGAGCGGATGCTGTGCCTGCTCATGTCATGGTACGCATACAGGAAGTGCTTTTATTAACAATCTAGATATTAACATAAAATTTCAGCTTAAATTTGCTCGAACAGAGTAACTTATCTTTTTGTTTGAAGTTGGTTAAGTGACAGAGCTACAGACATCACAAAGAACTAAAATATGAAATAAATCCTTTGTTTCGAAAATTAATTTCACTACAGAAAACACACACCACGCACAGAACTGAATATGAATCCAATTCTGTTTTCTATTTGATATTGCCGACACCCAAGACAAGCGCTCACTTGTCGTGTGATAATTTACAGTATATCACAGTGCAATATAGGTACAATTATTCGTGTAAATGAACTACATAATAGGTAGTACAGTCAAGGGCACCAATATGTATACACTTTTTCACCTTACTCCATTGAAATAAGGTCCAAAAATGTATACATATTTCTGCCGTATATAGATTCGCTTTAAACTTTGAATACCTGTTTCAAGTAAATGATTTTTTCAATTGAATTAACTTTAAATGGAAAACTCCCGTGAGACTCAGAAATTGAAATATAAAAACGGGTCACTCACGTCTTTCATGTTGAATATCGCTCGACATGTTTGGGACTAATACGTGGTCCTTAATCATGAGAACCAGCTTGGACAAGCAAGTGTTTAATACTTCTATTCTTTCTCCAAAAAATAAATAAACTATTCAACTCAAAAACTAAAAAAGTTAAATATTTATAAAAATCATGTTCTATGTATCTGGGTTAACCTTGTTTATAACTATTCTAAATTTCAAATCGATAACAGAATTAGTTCTTGAGATATTTAGCGATGTGAAAGACAGACAGATAGACAGAGTGAAACCATAAGTGTTATTTTTTACCTTTTTGGTACGGAACCCTAAAAACACTTCAAGACCTTAAACCTTTAATTTATTAAAAGCATTCATACCATAATACAATAAAATTTATCAAAATAATAAATAAAACAAGCGCAATCAAGGCTTGTTTAGTTAAAAGAAATATTTAAACGTTTCCCAATTATCTTAACATGCCTACCTACCCGAATGCCGTTCAAGGGAGCCTAAATAGACACAATATAATTCACGTCAAGGCCACATCTTTTTCGGGCGTCTTCTAACGATATCTGACGGAATAATATAATGTAAGTATACATTGAAATTTTTCGTTACAAACGAAAAGCCTCGGAGACGACAAAAGCCGCGGTCCGGGGTTCATCACATTAATGAGAAATGGCAGGAGGTCTATTTGTCTGTCACTTTTCATCTGAATACCACTTCAATTTTTTTTCTACTTGACTGTAGCTTTATCTGCCTGGGCTCTATAAAGCGATAGGACTGTGTGGTTAAAGAGTGGCCTGGGGAAAATCCAGGGCAAACATTCGACACGACTACATGGTTTTAACGCTAGAATGTTTGCACTGCTGCAGTGAGATTGGTTGCGCGGTTTCAACCGAATCTGAGGTATGAGTGGAATCGAGCTACTGAGAATTTTGTGGCTGGTTCACTAAACCTAGCCTAGCTGGGAAGAGTCCAGCAAGAAACTCAGCTAGGGCTGACCTGGGTCAGATTGACCCGGCCGCGCCCGGTCTGCAGCAGTGGTACCGGGATGAATAGGGACTATATGTGTCGCTGCTGTCACGACCGCGCGTTGGACGTACCTGCCGGCGGGAATGCCTAAGTGTACGCGTCGTGTTTGAGTTAGACGCCGTAAGCGCAGCGTTCACATCTTTCGATGGACGCTGTGATTATGTCATCCGGGTCCGTGAGTGTGTGCCTAGGACGCCGGACCGTGCGGCCCTCTTATCAGTGATCGCCGGGTTAAGATAATGGGGGAGGGATGGGAACGTCTTCAATCTGTTCCACAGACTTTCTTTCGCATTTTTCGGGCTAAATCGTCAGAACAAGCGTGCAAAACATTACAATGTGATTGAGTTGTGAAACAGATGAAGCGAATACCTCATGCCGGTTCGGTACTTATATGGAAAAGTCTATTTATATGATAAATCTTGTCCTTTTAAAAGACGAATATTTTTGTGGTCGCCAATTACCTTTGTCAAAATGCTGATTTTATATTTATGTAAGTTCTTAATTCAATTTTGAGACTACTTTAGTAATGATTATACCTAAAGTGTATATTAGACGCATTGGCCCCATATTCAATGATAACCTTTCCCATTGATGCGTCGCTCCCTTGCTCGTACTTTTGGACATTCCTTCTGACAAGTCACTTACGTACGTGGAAATTAAATAAGTATTAGATAAGTAGATCTTATTGCGATGGGTTTGGAATGAAATTACAAAATGGAGGTACCGCTACAGAGGCCTATACCATAGTCAGGTCAAAATGTAAGCTTAATAAAACGGTATTACGTAATTATTCGTATCCTAGCCTGCTGTTCGCTTAGGGCCTCGGGCAAGGGCGTATACTCGCGAAGTCCTTCTAATTTAACTCGAGGCAACTCTGCAATTAGTGCAGGCCGTTTCTAACCCATCCCTTCAGTCGACAGCCGTTTTAAGTAGCGATAGACTGATTCGAAATTGTTAACTAATTTTCAACTCCTGAAATCAGTTTTCAAAGAAAATATTTATTCTTCAAGTTTCGAGGATACTTAGGAGTTTTTGAAGGGGACTTGGTATTTACAACGTTAAACTTGAAAATTTTGGAATATTACGAAAAAATCTTTCTTGAGAATGGGTACAGGTCAAAACCTTAATTTTGCCTACATATTTAAGAATTATGGGACATATTTTTGCATAAGTTACTATGGACTCTAATGTACAGTCATGGGCACCAATATGTATACATATTTATGCCCTTGACTGTACCTACAGTCCTTTGTTAGAACAGCTTTTGCCCAAATATTTCATTCGACGTAACGTTTCATTAATAGTAGCGCATTTTCCTTATATGTATAATACAAACGTGAAAATTTTGATGTTTGGATGTTTAGATGTTTGTTACTGAACTAAAACACGGCTGAACAGATTATGATGAAACTTGGTATACAAAAGGTCTGAATTCATTAACATACTTTGATGCTTTTTATCGTAAATATCATCCTTCGAAGGGATTGCAATGAGTGGAATTTTACGCGTACGAAGTCGCGGGCAAAAGCTAGTGATTAATAAAGTGACACCGACAGTACCTAGTTCATAATAAGGTGCATCGAAATTCTCTAGGTTAATAGCACCCTTTACAATAATCATGATTTGCGAAACAAACGAAAATAAATTCCATAATTACACTGGTACTCAAATACTCTAAGTCTAAGTACAGTTACATATTGAATTTTCGATGAAAAGCATTCCGGCTGGCTGGGTCAGACTAACCGTAATTGAACTGAACTGCCGTAGTAGACAGTTGGTCAACTCGTAGCGAAACTCAAATTGTAAAATAACGAATACTCAACGTTCTGATCTGTTTCTCCACAATGTGCTGGATTTATGGTCCTTCGATTCGGATTTTATTATTAAAGTGGTACACTATCCTATTTTTTCCTTAAAAGGTTTTTTTGTCGCTGAATGTATTCGAAAGTCAATAGATTAAATCAACCATTGATTACGTTTAGATATTAATCATTATTCATGTAATATATGTACTGTGCAGGTTGATACAAAATTAGTCTGGTCGTGTGGTACTAGAATTACGTATAACGTATACAATCCTATTGTTTTGAATATAATTATACTAGAATGCCAGTCAAATGGCTTTTTTGAGAAGACAGCTAGTTTTCCGAGACGACTCTTCATCTGGACTCAGTCGGATAGTCTCTGAGTCTCATCTGTTATTTAAGTTAATATATTGTGATTTTATTATTAGCTGCAGTATTAAGAAATACATTGGTTTATATTATCAGCCTGAAGTATTTCCTTTCAGATATAAAACCCCCAGATCCCCCAATCCATACCATCGCACGCCAAGCACCCCATAGTATGTACCTACTCGTACCTACCTCATTAAATTTTTAATTAAATATAAGGTTTCTTTTAAAAGCTTTCATGACAAACAAGTGCCGTTCATTTAAAGAAATATGCCAAGAACAAAACTAATGTCCTTTCTTTTGTTTCAGATGCTGTTTCAGACAATACATTTGAGAGAAAACGGGTACTTGATGATATTTTTTAAGCAAAATGTAAGTACCTATATTTTACTTTAGCTTTCAAAACTTTATATATATATAATTAGAATACGCATCTATTATTTTTATTTTCCATTTCGTTGAAATCAGTACTGAAAATTACTAAAGTCTTGGTAACTTGGATTCTCAAAATATTTAACCTGAAAAAACTTATTTCGTCAATAAGAGCAGATATTTTCTTAAAGAAAGTTCAATATATTATAAAGTATATCTATTTTCTCTCTTAACTAGTAACAAACAAAATGTAGGCGTAATACTGACCGCATCTGCGATCATTACCTAATACCTAACAACATGTTCTGAGAAAAGAAGGTCTGCCACTCCGGGTCGTGACACAACTGACGTCACTGACGACTCACACTCACACTTAAGACCGCATACCATCGATAGGCTCGATAGCACTGATGACGTAGATTGTGTTACCCACACTATACTAACCGAACTACCGGAATATACACGGTGGGAAACGAGTAACCCGACAAATTTTAACCATGGATTACTGATGATATTACGAGTAAATAACGTTATATCAACATGGGTTCAATAGTCAATATTAAGTTAATTAATTTTTTGGTAACGATGGTATACCAAATAACGATGGTATAGTTCGGACACAACTCTGAGGCTAAATTCTGTCAAACGAATGCAAGCAAAACTAGACTTAGAGCTCTGACTGACTGACTTTGCTTGCGTTAATCTGACAGCACTTAGCCTTACAGTTTTGTACGAACTATACTTCCTTGTGAACGAATCCTTAGTCTAAGGTCTAAGGTGTAAAAGAAAACTTCACACTTCACGAACGACGACGTCAGTCGGCGTGTTACCCTTGCAGTGGCGGAGCGTCCATACAACTCGATTCCCACCGGCTTACCTAATTTTCAGCCAATCAAGTTATTTTACTAAGGCTAATTAATTTGTCTTAGTCAATTTTTTTTTCGGCTTCCCTAAGAATATTTACTGACGCGCCGCCACTGTACCCTTGAGATTTTTTAACTTGTGGATTGCCGAAATGATTTAATATCTCGAATATTAGGCTAAATCCAGCAATGTTTTTAAAACATTTTTTTGGCCCAATATATAGGCACTGGAATTGTTGGTTAAAATCTGTCGGGTTACTCGTTTCCCACCGGTATACTTGTTTAATGCCTAGCGAGACCTCAACAGTATGTTAAGTACCCAACTCCCTAACAGACTATTTAAAACCACTAATTTCAGTGCGTGGGCTGTGTAGCACGAGGACTTTAAATGACAGACTTAAGTTACACCTAAATTATTAACCACTTCTATGTCACAGCGAAATTAAAGTGAAAACGCAACTTGATATTTTAGGATGGCTCTTGTTCTAGAAATTATAATAAAGATCTTATTAAGTTATTATTAGGTACGTGATCAAGGAGCTTCTAAATCGTTATCTCATTGCATTCTAGATTATCATAACGGTCTAACGGATTATGATCACTCTGTGTATGATGATGATGACGATGATGATGACGATGATGATGATGATGATGATGATGATCATGATGATGATGATGATGATGATGATGATGATGATGCATAGAGATGTCTGGAATAATATATAAAACTCGTATCCCGAAAATCACCTTCGAAGAGATGACGTAGGAGGGAGTGGAAGTACCTATACACGAATAAAGTCGCGGGCCAAATATGTACAATACAATACAATACAAATATTCTTTATTGTTCACCAAATAATGTACACTAAAAACAAATATCAGAAACAAATTGCACAATGGTAGACAACAGGCGGTCTTATCGCTAACAAGCGATCTCTTCCAGACAACCTTTACACATACCTTATGTTATGTACATTTTACACATAGGTACGGGCCAGGGCACACCATACATACATATAGTACAACGACTAAGAAATAGTATTTCATAAATATTCACAACTATAATACTTAAGATAAGCTCGCCTTTGTACTCGTACTTCATCTATCTATTGTATTTTTTCCCTTTGTTGTATTTTATGTACAATAAAGCAATTCATATATACATACTTAAAAGATTTGTTTAAACGGGTCTAACACGATATTTATGTGTTTACCTTTTTCTCAGAATATATTAATCTTTTAAGTATGTTTACAAAGCGCGAGAGTTTAAAATGTTATATTAATACTTACGTTTAAAAATTCAGTCCCTGGTTATATTTATTTATCGTATAACCTACCTACAATTATTTTGAACAGTGAGATCTTCGATAAGACAGTAGTTGGGAGTTTGTTGCACTTTTAGGCTGCGTTTCCACCAGAGATGTGCGAGGATGTGTTTTCATATATTTGACACCTCACTCGGCGCGTTGCGAGGTGTCAAATGTATGAAAACGCATCCTCGCACATCTCTGGTGGAAACGCAGCCTTAGCACAACCCACTGGACACGTGTAGTGGTGTAGGTACTCCCTAAGAACGCAGTGCAGCTTCGACCCTCCTTGTCAAATAAGTGGGCAACCTGACTGTTCGAAGTTCTCTAGATGCCCGAAGGCCTCAAATTTGGCTTAACGACTGCTGTCGTAGACAGCAGCCGGGATCAATGGCTTAAGCGTGCCTTCCAAAGCGATCAGTTAGCACTCATCTAAGAATCAAAGCCCAATCACTCAAAGTTGTCACTCATCTAAGAATTGACCCTGGCCGGCGCCGCTGGGGCACGAGCGCTTCAGTCTCTGGTTGTAGCTTGGAGACCTGTAAACTAAACGGTTTTTTTTGCTGGTCGATATTCTATGCAACAGCTAAAATTGAATTTAGATGGTTTTGTGTACGAATCACTGCGAAACAATGCAGCTAACTCAAATAATCTTGAGTAAACACATTTACGTGCAGATAGCTACAAGTAAGTTAAGAAGTACGAAGTGCTTATTCCTCAGCGTGACTCAAAGTTAGTTAGTGTCGTGTGCTTTATAACTTAATGTCCGTTTGAATGCATATTATGGTAATGTAGTTTTAGCAATAGCAGTCTGCGGTTTGTTATGATAAGATGAAGACTAATATTGATCTTTGGTGTTTGTGTCATCAGTATCGGCTGTTCGAATTATAACATAGTGTATTATTGTATTTGTAAACAACAGAGTTTCCTCAGCCTTTATCCACCCAATTTTAATTAAAGGCCTCCACGACTTCCCTGCTGACTGCCAAATATCATCGCACCTGCGAGATGGTATCGGTGGAGGCTGGTGCTGAGGCTGGTGGTACGGATCAGTGACCTTGGCCACCAATCTATGACCTCTTTTGACCGTCTGCCGTCGTCACGTTTTACCAAGTGTCCCGCCCATCTCCACTTATGTTGGTTTTTAATTGTACCGCGTCTGTATATGTTTAAAAGTATACTTATTCATTTTACGAGCTACAAAAAGCTTAACTTACACGCTAAACATTTGTATCACCAAATCTTAACTCGAGACATGTCCGGAAAACTAAACGGAAGTAATAAACAATAAAACGTGTGTCTACATCACATAAAATACAAAGATACTGCCATTTACGACGCGAATCCCCACTCAAAACAAAAAAACAAATACAAATATAGCAAATTATACATCAGTGTTCTTCGAAACAGACGTCGAATTCGGTAGCCACGATAGACAGCCTTCGGGCGATCTCCATCTAAAACGCCACTTATCATCCAATTAGCAGTTTCCGATGGCCGTTAAATAAAATAAAAACCCTTTGTGTACCGTCTCTCTATTGCTTAATTGAAACAAATTAATTGAATTGAGCTGTGTTATTCTAAACGATCGCTTTTGTAGCATCAATTACTTAATTCAATTGTCAAGCTTTTTCTGTAAAATAAAAAAATAAATTAAAGATTTCACAATGACAAAAAACTTCCTTTAAGATCACCTTTATTTGAATTATATTTTTTTCTGTCTAGATTAACATTCAGAGATTCGAAGTTTAATAAGTTTTTGAACTCACAGAACGATAATAATGTGCAATTATTTTGCTGAATCTCATTTGATCTTAATCATTTCGATCAATGTCATTCTATACAAAGTTTTCTAGTGAGTAAACTGTAAATAAAAGTAAATGAAATGATCAATGAATAAAACAACAAATCCGTAATTAGGTTGAAGTAGGAACATGTTCATTGCTTTGTGACACTGGTTGTTGGCTGCGTCAGTCTGTAATTACAGTTCCTGGATCGAATTAAACATTTAGGTAGCATTGGGTTTATTTGAACTTTGATGCTCAAATGAGTACTCAATTGACTCATCATCATCATCATCAAATGAGTACTATGTGGTACTACTAGTTCAGTAAATGGATCCTCTTTGCAACCCGCTAAAATTAACAGCAGTTCATATTTTTGAATGCTTTACCTGTTATTGTACGGCTCGAAAGAACGCAAAATATAAAGATACAAGTATTTTTCTTATATTTGCGATAAGCTTATATTTTAATGCAAAATTCACGAAAATTGCAAGCTCGAAAAAAAAGTGCGTATTTAATAACCATCCATGAGCTAACGAAGACCGGCTCCGCCCTAAATTAGGGCGTCAAATACACATGCGATCTAAGACATTCTTTGTTTTACCACCCTTGGTAAGTAATGTACTATTACACCTCAGCTATGTTGTATACACTAAAAAAAGCAGACAAGTGCGAGTCGGACTCGCCCACCGCGGATTCCGTACAAATTTGTAGGTACATCTTATAAACAGTTCAGTAATCAAGCGCTGTTTAAATTTTATTTTCAGTAATAGCAGTTTATGCATTTTTTCTGGCGGATTAGTTTGGACCTTTGAGTCAAGTTAAGTGTCGCTTTCAGATAACTAGATGATGCCCGATTCATTCCCCGTACCAGTTTTATAGGGTTCCGTGATGATATAATGCAATACTTAAAATAATAAACTTTTAGTAGTAATGAAATTCAAACAAATTCCCATATTTTCATATTTCTTGTATTAAACTTGCTGTAGAAAAATAAAAAATACTGTCCGAAAGCTCATTTAATGCAGATTATAAAAATATTAACATTGAATATACATTTAACTATTTTCAATGTAAAACAAAATATTGAATGTACTGCTGACGGCAAAAAGAGCCGAAAAACAAGTACTACTAACAAAAAACACCAGCCAAGTGCGAGTTTGACTCGCGCACCGAGCGTTCCGTATAAAATTTTACTTATCCCATCCCATCTTAACTGGTAGGACCCGTTTGAGTTAAGTTTGTACCTAGTACGTATGGCGCCGCATACAAATGAGGGGCAAACTTAATGCAAACGGGTGGTCCTCATACATATATTTTTTGGAAACGCATTTTTTAATGTTTTGATTAGAAATTAATAGTTTTCTGATATTCCATGTACTTGTAGTATAAGATGATATTACTGAGGCTAAACTTTATCGTGGCTTGTACGTGTGTGCGTGGGAGTTACAACTCCCACTTAAGGATTCATACCTACTACTACCTACGATTAAACTGTTGTTAATTCCAATAAACAAATTGAAGAATAGGAGAATCCATTTTTTTCTTATATTGTGTGTAAAAAAATCTAACCGATTTTTTTAATGCTTGATATTTGTCGATTTCGAGTGATTTTTATCACTCTTAATGTAAATTCTAAATAATGCATTGTATTTTTGATAGTTGGCCGCAACAGTGTTTACTACGTAGATAGTAACGACGAGAAAATGTCAAGATGCTTGTCAATTCACACAGAAAATAACCTGAATGGATGAGAGTTGTTAACTGATAAGGGCCCTTAAGGCATTAGCGGTACACGCGTCTCGCGTTAAAATGATTGATAGCAGAAATTCTCCCATTGTTTGTAAGAAATTAATGCCCAAACGCTATATTTACGGTAGGTATATCTTATGCAGGAAACAGGCAGTAGAAATTAGGCAAATTATATGCACAACCTTTTCTCACCGGTTTTTAGGGTTCCGTAGTAAACAAGGAACCCTTATAGTTTCGCCATGTCCGTCCGTCCGTCCGTCCGTCCGTCTGTCCCCCGTTTATCTCAGTAACCGTTAGTACTAGAAAGCTGTAATTTGGCATGAGTATAGATATTAATGACGCCGACAAAACGGTAGAATAAAATCTTGGAGAAAATACATATTTGGTGGTGCATTTTTTTTTTCTTCCAAACCCCATCGTGTGGGCTAATGTTATAAAATATTATAAGGTTTCTAAGAGCATTTTTTGATTCATGAATCGGTTGGCGTGATATTAAGCTTTGAAGTGATAATTTTTGTTATGGTCAAGTGCCCTGCCAGCTAAACGATGGCTACTAGGCATGTAAAAAAAAACGGTAATAGTATATACGATGAATTTAAAAGGAAAACTATCACAGGTAAGTAGACATTACTAGTTAACGAGTAATAGTCGAGCTTAAGAAATGTACTTTGCAAAAACAAACTTTCGTACAATTTCCATTGATACCTTAGATAATGTTGTTAATTGTGTCAAAAACATAGTAAATATAAGTTTGCGAGCTTTTTAGTCCACATAATGTAACAGGTGGACAACTACGGAACCCTACATTGTGCGTGGCCTGACACGCACTTGGCCGGTTTTAAAGATTTTCCTGAACTGTTTCCGTCGTCAGTAGCACCAATAAACACAGAATCAATCAAACAGGAAAATTCATAACACAGAGGTCAGAGAACACATACAAGGAAAAAGTCAACCGTGATCTCGCACACAGCCCAAGTCGGCAATCGAACCCGCGCCTCTGATGGTTTGCCGGACCAGCGCCCTTTACTCGTACCTCTAGGCAACAACAACATAATATACCTAATTTGATTCGTGAACAAAAGAAAGACAATACAATAAGAAATGTATAAAAATATATCCATTTCCAGCGATTTGTCATGCAAAACAGAGAGCGTAGAAGCGCATCGCCGTATTGTGACCCATCAATCTTACCTTACCGCGTCAGGCTGATATTGCAAAGCTAACACAAAGAAAAATACCACTCGGAATAAATATACCGTATATTTCAGGAAAAAAGTAATGGAACTCGTTAATCCAAACAGTAGAGAAAAGAGACTGTGTTTTTAGCAGCTTTGTGTGATTTTTATTTAAAAGCCGAAATTGCGGGTCATGCATGTTTCAATAGTATTCTGGTGCTAAAATGCAAATGAATTTGATATCTTACACCAAACCACTCCAAACTCAACTCCATCGGCCTGTGCAATGGCAATAATTGTAGATTCGGCGCGTATGGTCGGTCGGGCGTAGCTATATGAAAGCATACGTGTGTTCAGACCGATGCTCACCGTCAGCGCGTATGCCGCCATACAAAACACGCCCGACTTACCATACGCGCTGACCGTCGGTTGAGCACTGTTACCAGCCTAACGATAAATATTTTCTAAGGCCTCCTCGTTTAGCGGTGCGGAATCGGTGCCGTGCGTAGTCATGCGAATCCTGCTCAATATAATTCTGACAGTATACCGACCGACAAGTAAGCTCTCAATTTAGTAGGTAGAAGGTACCCCAAGCATATAGAGTTTGCTCCATCAAGTGATTAAGCGGTCCTCTTGTCAAAAACACAGTATCTGATTTATTCAAATAGCAAATTAGATACGAACGGTGTAGATAAGTGACATTTAAACCATTTTTTTTATTAAACTTTAGTCCCCTTTTACGTTTTATCTTAGATCACCTCACCTTCACCTCACCTCTCACCACCTCGCCTCCTAATCACCTTCCTGATCACCTTTAAATCAGTTTGGTTGAATCCAGTCTTAAGGTTTGCGCAGACATAAAGGCTCGGCACCCGAACGGCGCCGCCTCAACTCATCGGCTCGCCGCCAACTAGACATCAACCATCCGCAAACACGCAATAGAAACGGCTCAGCAGCGCCGAGGTGGTCAAGCGGCGGAGCCGCGCTTACCGCGAGGTCCACTGGTTGACGGTTTTTTTTACGTTTGAAGTCGTCGTTCCGCTCGCGCCGTAAGCGCGGCGACCACGCGCGGTCCTTTCACCGGCAGCGAGCTGCGACGGCGAGCTGGCCATCCGCCGATAGGCGGTCCCGAGCTTGGAGCGATGCCGTTACGGAGTAGATAAGTGTGCGTTGCAGTATGAAGTTTAAAACAAAGAATACAGACCGGCGCGAGCTGGGGCGGCACCGGTCCGATGATGAGCGGTTACGTGTGCGACAACCTTTAGATCTCTTAAGTTCTCCTTGTTGCTTTGTACTGTAACTTACTATTGTTCGAATGTGACCTTAACCTTGCCCACGTTTAGACAAATCTCTAATAACACAAGGCCGATATCTACACCAATTTTGTATTTGGTTCTAAGAATAGAACTTAATCTTTTATGTTTCACTACGCACCCTGTTATTACGGTCCACTTTACTCCAGAATTATTTAGAAATAATGACTGGCGTATTTCCACAAAGAAAAGTGGTGGGGCCATTATTCAATTCACGCTGTGACGACCGTGGCGCGGCCTTGTACGTTACTCAAATGTCTTTTCCAATCTTGCTCATTTGACACTTTACTTAATCTAAACATTTATGTACGTATAATTTTATTAAATACTAGCTTTTTACCGCGACTTCCTCCTCGTGGGAGTCGTTTATATTATACTTCTATTTTTCTCTTTGGGTTAGGGGATGATATCCGGGATAAAACTATCTGTTCAGAGAACAGATTCACGCGCCACTAGTGAGGACATATTCACATATAAGTATGCCAAAATTTGCACGTATTATTTACACACAATACACGAATTATTTCCGCCAAGTTATCCTTCATTAACTGGATCAAATGGCGCTTGCAACAGTGCCGAAATATCGGAAAATCAATTATACAAATATACATGGTAAATATCCCGTTATTAATCGTAACTCTAAACATTATTTTATTAAAATATTACAAATTACTAAAGACATAAAGCACATACCTACCTACTGTCGAATGGGATAACATATTCATGGCTAATTTGGGACACTACTATGTAAAAACAGGTGTCCCAAGTTAGACAGGTGTCACAGGTGTCCCAAGTTAGACAGGTGTCCCAGGTTTCCAGAGCTCCCGAGGATGTACTGTGTTGAGATCGAGTGACTTGAATCTGTCCCTTCTGCAGTGCTGTCATCACAGTGAATCCTCAAATGTTATTTAGGGTCGGTAACGCGCCCGTGACTCCATGGCAATTGCGAGCGCCCTTACTACAATATGCTGCGGAGTCCCCTTACTATCAGGTAGACCGTACACTTTTATGCCACCTTTGTTTTATTAAAAAAATATATGACGGTATACAAAACCTAAATATCTAACTGGAAGTAGAAAACGAAAGCGTTGCCAATAACTATTTCGTAATTAAAACTAGTCAGCAATGACCAGTGAGTTTCTTTTTTAATTTCATACTCGTAGCGAAGAAATCTTGACTCTCTGAATTACTTTTGATTGCTTTCCGGCGTGAGCTAGCGGGCGGTGCGGCCGCACTTAATCAAGAATGTTTGTTATTGACACTGTGCTATTGTAGGTATTCATATATTGTTTCTTTTAGTTTCATAAACACGTGCTAAAGGCAATGGGTGGGCAGTAATCATGAACAATGATGCCAATTTGGGCAGTTTGACCCTTTCAAGGCCCATGACGACATTGACGACACATATTATGCGTCATGGCTCACATGGCTGTACGTAAGATTTCCACTACAGAGCGGAAAAACGCTGCTACGCGCTGCGGCGTAGTCTTCTTTGACGTAAACTTACTGACGTCGCAAAGATTCTCACTTGACATAATACTGTCAGTATTACGTTAGGGCAGTAGAAATATCATGCGCAGAAGCAGAGCAGTACCGCCTTCGCATCGTCCCGCTACCGCGCATCCCGCGCCAGTCAGGAAGCACTCATTTAAATGTAGGGGCGCAGTAAAAAATAGTACCGAGTCGAATGACAGCTGATACTGACATTTGACACTTTTCTCATATCGTACCGCCTCCGCGTCCGCACCGACAAGTCAGGATGTCGCTAAAGTGTTAAAATAAAGGGCAAGAGTTCACGTAGTGACAAGATTTTTACGCTCACACTAACGACGCGCGAACGCAAATTACATTACGTCTGTGCCTTTTTTGGGACTTTTGATGCGGCACGACTGATATAAGCATGGCTTCAGCGTAAGGCTCAAAATCGTAAAACGAAAGACGCTTCACTTTGAGAAAGTGGTGTTAACATTTAGTAAGTGGTGGTTTCTAGAATGCGATGATAAACATATTTCAGTTACGTTTTTATGCATTTCAACAACGAACAGCTAATACGCTCACGACGTGACAATTTTTAGAATATGCGCATTACTGCACTGAGACTGTACCAAATTTACAGTTCGAGCACGTATATATAATATAAATGCTTTCATATTGTGAGAAAATGTTGGTGGTAAAAAGTAAAAATATGGAATCTAGAGGAAAGTCGTGTCGTTATAAAATATCACGAGAAGTTTTACTGTTGATAAACTTTTCAATTAAAGCAGTGCCCAATATTTAACAGATCATAAGTTTCGTTTACCAACAGTTTAAGTATCGAAGTATAGTCTATAATCGGTCTATTTAATTGTTGGCACTCGTTGCGGGGCACTACTACAGAACTCTGTTGGAAACTGAAAGAACAGCAACCGACAGTGCAAGACACACTTTCTGAGTTCTGCTTGGCATTTTTTCTATAACATGAGTCCCACAAACCCGAGCAAGGCGTCGCGGCAAACCTGGTCAGAGGTAGCGAGACGAACTCGGTGTCTTTGATCAAGACTGGTGGGACACTGACCAAGACAGGGATGCGTGGAAGAAAAAGAGGGAGGCCTTTGCCCAGCAGTGGGACACTTGAGGCTCTAAATAATAATAATATCAAGTCCAGCATAGGTATATATTTTTTGTTCGTTCTTATTCTTTATTTATTTATTGTATTAAGCATTTATTAATAACCATATTTAATACAATTAGTAGTTGGCGGTTGAATAAATTTCCGTTATTTTTTTCGAATACAGCTCTGACTTAGTGTGGTGATGGTGATAAAACACTGGATATTTGCTTTTATACCAATATTTTGGATGCAAAAGAAAACCATGCAAAGGTGTTATACAATTAAATATAATTATAAATATGTAATTTTCAAGGATATTTAGAAGCGCATACGCTTTATAGAGAAAGTTTAAAAGTAGCGATAAATCTACTTTCAGGCGAGTATGTTCAAACCATCATCTACCGAGCCCGGAACTCGTGCCAACGGGCATATCTATTCATAAAAATACGCGGTATGAGTATATGTCTAGTGAAACTTAACGCACAAATTAACTGAGCTACGTGATTAGTAGAATGCAAGGTCAGCAGCTTTTGTAAACGAGTTATGAGTTTGTGATGCGTTCCATGAAATGCCGAATTAAACCGTTAATGCTTATTAGAGAAAATTTAGCAGCGCTGTACCTATAAATTAGCAGGAAACAGTTAGAATTGAATGTTAATCTTTTTCAAGAATGTTTATGTTGTTATTGGAAAACGGGACTTAACCGCGTACACCTATAATCGTGTAAGTTTAAATCGATATATTTATTTACTTTTTATTTATTTGAATCAGGCAACAAGACCCATATTTACATATACCTTACAGACTTACATACATATCTATAAAATACTTAAAAACAATAATATAAATAAATAATTAATATATGTTTATGTTGTATTGCACAAAAACAAAACTTATCGTATCGTAATATCAAAATCATAACTCATTTTATAGACTAAGAGCTGAACCGGCTTCAATTATAACGAATATGTATGTGTGCATGAAGACGCCCGTCAAATATGTAAAAACAAAGGCAGATACGAGGTAGAACAAAGTATTTTAAAATAAACCACGTAATCCCTGGGACTGCTATAAATGTCACCTTTGTCACCTTGTGTAGGAGAGGTGCAAATATATAGCGCCAAATGGAAAGTAATGTTTCGGTAGTCACCCGAGAGCTTGTTGTTATACCAAATAATATTATCTTGTGACGAACAAAATATTTCGCGACAATGTACCTACGTTTGTATTTACTTTTAGAGGGTATTCGGTGAGAGACAAACCTCTTGCGTGGCTCAATCATTTTAAAATTCAGATAAGGCCATCATAACTCATACATATTGAAGGAAAATAATTCTGCAACTCTGAGTCGACAAGATAGAAATGACGAAGTTTCTTTCTGTCTGCTTGTTTTAAAAACGTGTACCTAGAGTATGAAGGGAATTATTTGGCGAATGTAATTGAATACAGGGATTTTCACAAGCGGCGAACGAAGAGTGTCGAGGGACCCAAAATTCATTTAAAACTTTACCCACCCCATCAATCAAAAAACAATCTAAATTGGACAACATTTCCGGACCATTTTCGAAAAATATAAGCTTTTTATCTGCCAGGGTCTCCATTAAAGATGGATTTTATTTCTCGCAAACGTAATATTTATGATCATTATACAAGCCGTGTTTGAAAAGGTTTTCAATGAATAAGCCGATTACAGTGGAATTAATATGATGAACTACTTGAACAAACACAAAGATCAGTCTAATTGGTTTCACTGTATAGTGCTCGCGGCAAACTTCGATTACTTCAGCTGTATAGAGGCACAACGTGCCTATTTCTCGTTCGTTGCTATTTATATTTGCTTTCAACATCATTACTCAATATGTCGCAAAAACTTAAGGTTCCTTAAAACTTTTCACTAGCAAAGACTAATGTCCATCGGAACATTATGCCGATGGCACTGGTATATATTTATTTTAAAAATGCAAAAAACCTTAAGAATATTCTTTGTAAAATCACGAATGACGAGGTTGAAAATCTGTCTAAATGGAAATGCATTAAGCACGGATCGCTGAACGAATACGGACAAAACGTAGACAGCAAAAAGTACCACAAGAAGTCTCTTTCATAATTGTTTTTTTAATTATTGGAAAGTGCCAAAGTGTCTCACAGAAAATGGAAAATGTTTGCTTTTACGGACGCTTCTATGAGTTACTTGCCTGTTTTTTTTATCTGCCAGATTTGTTAGTACGCAAAATTGACGTTTACTTATTATTGTACTTTCTATGAAGCTTTTGTGCTTTGTCGAGTTAGGTATAAACGTAGAACGTAGTCAAATTTGCGTTAATAGAACTGGGCGGCGATTCCATATTCGTCTTAAATGACAGAAGGGAATATCTCTAGGATATTGCTTATCATAATGTTTCAATCTTGAATAATATTCAATAGCGTAGGACAGCTTTGTGTGTCTGACCTTATAATATTTCCAAAAAAAATAGGCGCTTTAATAACCGACTTTATGAAATTATTCACAATCTTTTAAAAAGAATATCCAGTTATTGTTTTCGAGTAATTACATTTTTATTATATTCCTGCTATACTTACACTTTAGTGACATATTTCACTACTTTTTCTAATGTATATATTATGTGCCATTTGAATATAAATATCTTAAATTTTGTGATCCATAAACTTAATTTCGTAACTCGCACACGTTTCGTAGCGCTACGCTCGTAGCAGTCGTAGCTGATACAATAACATGGAGCTCGGTATGTATAATCAATATAGAGCAAAGTGCCATCTAAAATACTAATTCCTGGCACTACAAGTGGTGATAAAATATATAGTATATAGATAATATATAGGTTACCCAAACAAAAAATTCACTCCTGCCATTTTGTTAATAATACATTTTCACTTAAGTACAGAGCCATCTATGAACTTGGTTCCACAACTCTGACTGCTCCTATCTCCCCTTGTAAACCGCCCACTAACCGCCCTCTAGTGGTATTAATTTACACTAGCTTGCCAGATGAAAAGCTGGCTGGAAAAATTGTGGAAAGTGCCGTTACGCGTCGCCACCGTTCGCCACAAAACAATTGATATCACTTGAAATGTTTTGAAGAAATGGATCGTACTTCTTGTTTTTTTTTATATCATGCTGTTGAGTTTCATTTTATTGTTTTGTGATAAACCTACGGAGTGATAACCTAAACTTTAATGATACATATAAAACTGAATGTATTTTTATATCAATGTGCTGTATATATATATATATACCTATTTATGTAATGGTTTTCATCGTTCTAGTGAAAATTCATAACTTTATGATTTTAAAAACATTTTTAAAAACAGTGGAAACTTTAATGTTGTACAGTTAAATTACTTTCGAGACGTTTTTGCATTTGTAGTATTATTTGTATAGGGTTTCTAAATTTAAATTATCACACACTTAAAAAAATATTTACACACATTTAAATTTTGTCCGTACACAACTACAAATGCAAAAACGTCTGGAAAGTAATTTACCTGTAGTTGATGTGTTTTTTTAATTATTGAGTTTATACAATAAATAATAATTCTTCAGGGTCATAAACAGATTAAGGTTCGCGTCTTTCCTGTGGACATATAAAAAGTTAAGGGCTACAAATCTTCATTTTGGATTGGTTTAGTAAACCCGCATAAATAGTGTATCCGTGTCTATAAATCCATGTGATAAAAGTATACGAGTAACTTACATGCACATAAGCCGTTAACTATTGACCACAGGATGGACGACTTTTGTGGTGTCAAGTGCCTATGACCCTCAAAAACTTTATTTTCTATGTATGTAACCTCTAATGTTTACGTATTGTTTCAGATGTACAAAGTGATTGATGTGATATTATGTATGGGATACCCCTTGAGTTAGCCCCCTGCCCCTATGCCTCATACAACATGCCTCAGTCCCCCTCACCTCGGCTGCGCAGCTACAGGTCCAATCTACCGGCATGATAGCATGACCCTTACCTCGCTTGCAAGTCTTTCTATAGTATTTTTATCTCATGAGCGCGGACTGACCATTATTGTAGTTATGACACATACGAACACATAGACAACCTGAACTCATAGTCCCTACGCTGACGTACACAGAGGCAATATGCATGTACAGCTCAACACACAACTATGGCTTACCCGCGTTCATAAAAGATAAAAGTACCTCTATCTAAATCACATAAAGGATGCGGTTGAAAATGTTATGGGTATTCTGTGTTTGCGAGGTAGAACAAGTGATGCCGTAACTGGACGGGAGACGCGAAAATCTACCTTCTACTTTTGAATTTGCATAGTGCGAGTAAGGCGACTTACTGACTTGTCAGTGCGGAGACGGTACGATTTGAGAAAACTGTCAAATGTCAGTCAACTCAGTACCGCTTTTTACTACGCGGGATGCGCGGTAGCGGGACGATACTAAGGCAGTACTGGTCCACTTCTGCGCATGATATTACTACTGCGCAAATGTAATACTGACAGTATTCCGTCAAGTTGGAATCTTTGCGACGTCAGTAAGTTTACGTCAAAGATAAGAAACATATCGATCCCGCCCCGCCAAGTCAGGAAGTCGCCTAATGAGACAATAGTCATTCAGTCGCGCGCGACTCGACTTGGCAAAAGGTTCTGCCGCCAGGAATATGCTCTGCGCTAATATTTTGCTGTGATACAGGCATGTTTTCAAACGCATCCCTTAAGTAATTCACCCATAGCAACCACTATTACATGACTAGCACGACTGGCGGCAGCGGCGGGCCTTTTTGTCCTGTGGCGTGCTTCATAAGGTCCTATGTTTTTGTTTCTTCTGCTCGCCACTCAACCTGTGACCCTGCTGCTGTCGGTTTTCATAGTGTTTGGGTCATTCAAGCTTGCACCAATATTCTTTTAATTGACACGTATACCAAAACTTATTGACAAAGCATAGACAAACTCTGAAAACTTGCATGTTCCTCAGCTACCACGCTTTACACTGAGCGACAAAAAAATACTAATTATTAGTAAGTTTTAGTGAATCCCAGGACAAGGAGAGTATATACTGACGGTTACGAACCAGTTTTTGATAATAGTAGTTAATTACTAATACCAAAAAAAAATTCCTTGTAACTACTAAACTGTTTTGTAACCGTTAGTATATAATCTCCCTGTCTTGGGATTCACTATAACTTACTAATAAATAGTATTTTTTTCGCTCAGTGTACTATGCTTATTCAGTCAACAGCAATACTAGATGATCATTTTAGTACCCTGTCACTTTCACTACTTTGACGCACCTCAACTGTAGCAGCATTGATACGTTAGTACGATAAAGTACCAAAATGATAATCTACATTTGCTGTTTACTGTACTGGTCGCCCAAACAGCCTGCTAATAAGAACCCGATAAAACACATCATTACCTAACAGTTTCGTAAATGTATGAATAATGCTGGGCCGGTATTCCACTTATAAAACGTGATGCATTCTCGTCATGTCCGCTGTTTCATGTTTCTAATTTTAATACGAAAAAAGAAAAAGACCGGAAATAAAGGACATGATGGACGGCCCCTTATTATTGTGTAACATTATTGGTAGTATAGTATGGCTATTTTAAAACGTTCGTTCGTGAATTTTAATATATACGACTAGGTTAACATGAGTTCGTACACTGAGCGAAAACCGTCAGTATATAATCTCCTTGTCCTGGGATTCACTAAAACTTACTAGTAATTAGTTTTTTTTTCGCTCAGTGTAACTGACCATATTCGAGTGTAACTGAGCATATTCGAAAGTTATGTACGCTAAGTACAGGCCAAACTCTTTATCTATAACAATGCTGCTTCAAAATTGATTTAAGGGGGGGTACACCAGGAGGTTAATCAAACATCCACATTTCACAAATTTACTTCTCAATGTGTTATATATAACGAAATGTAAGTGTCCAATTGACCCCCAGAAGATCGGTTTTGTTCATAACTACACATCGTATTCGCAATTTGATGTGCATCGTCAACTCGCTTCCACTCGCGCCGAACTAACGTGTTATTCAAGACGTTTGACAATATGGTATACACATTTTTTCTTAACGATGCCATTCCAACTCCAGTTTTAGAGAGAATCCAATGTTTGTAACTTTATATATGGAACCAACTACAATTAGCAGAACAAAAACGATAAATATTAGCATCAAAATACAGAGTAACTTCCGCGCGCTTTCACGCAGTGTTAAACGCGAGGCCGTCGCGGCTAGACCTCATGATTAAGGACCACGTATTGGTCCAAAATATGTCGAGCGATATACGACGTTAAAGACGTGAGTGACCCGTTTAACATAGTTTTATGTTAGTTCCCATTGCACACGTAGAACGCACGTAGAACGTGCTACGCCGTAGCTCCTCTACGGTATTTAATTATAGAGGGCAGAGAGCTTGTAGCGATTTCTATAGAGTTATGATAACCCTCTATGCGTCTTTCTGATTTTAGTTCAAGAGCTGTTGTTACTTGGTTATTAACGGCTTCCATAGAAACACCGTACATACCTATTAGTACATTACTTACCAAGGGCGATAAAACAAAGAATGTCTCAGATCGCAGGTATTTTAAGCCCGAGCCGAAGGCAAGGGCGATAAATATGCGATCTGAGGCTTTCTTTATTATCGCCCGTGGTAAGTACAAAATTTTATGTCACCCCCTGGCCAGGAAGTGGGTTTTTTCGCGCGCGGAGCGTGCGATAATGGCCACTTTATGGCCAGGTGTGACATAAATGTTATTTGTAGCTTGACATTGTTATTTAGCATGAAAATTCATCTGGCTGATTTGTTATATCTACACAGCTATGGACAAATTAACGTCATGCATGAAATTTAACCGTATTTTATACATTTGTAGGTTCAATATTACAAATATTAAAACTATCAACTTATTGCATTTAGATACGTAATAACATTCTTTGGTGCCTTTATGTAGAATTCATTATAATATTACGTACTAGTTACATACACACGATTATTGCCCATCAATACAAAACGCAAGTAGCTATAGCCAGTTTGCACATAATCGTAGCAGAATTAATTTAGTTAGTAATATGATTTAGATTTTAGTTAACACAATAGCTAACGTATTTACCTACACAGTAATCTTGTATTGTCTTTTGTTACAAATACATGAAACTGAGAGCGAATGATTGACGCCCGAGCTATACAAATCGAAATATTCGTACGAAGTGCCTTTGGGTGCAATTCGTTCATCCGAATAACCGGTTGATAGGATATCTGACGTCACGGCTCGGCGACATTGCTCAATAACCGCTTATTAACAGGTGCTTCGCCGACAAACTCTGTTTTAATCATGGCTATTCCTATTTAGCATTTTAGTCAGATTACAATACAATGAAATAGTAAATTGTGTCTCAAGAGAGCAAAATGATATATTTACGGCGAGGGCGGTATATTGAATCCTGAGTGAAGCAAAAGCTTCTACAATAGAATCCTGAGTGTTGCGAGGGATTCTAAAGTAGAATCTTGAGCGTAGCGAGGGATTCAAACGTTTACGCCCAAGGTGGAAATAATTTTGCTACTGTGTGACACATACTGCTTTTCACTCCTTATATGAATAAAAGAGTAATGGTTGCCCTCAACTGAGGGAAGAAAAGTACAACTTATCCCTTATTCGAGAGAGCAACAATGTTTATTTTCTGATAAGCAGGTGTGTAAATACTCTTTATTGCACACCTCACATTAGAAAGCAGTACATACAAAATAAAAACAAAGAAACAGGGAGACAGAGGTAGAACAACAGGCGGTAGATTAAAAATTTTATGGCTTCGATGCGGTTTATTATTTGGTATAGCACCTTGGTTCTCGTTAACTGGATTTTACATTATGGATTGGACATGTGACAATGTAATGATAAAGGTAAATCGCTGTAATCGCGTCTGTAGACGACAAAAAAATGTAATTTACAGCGTTTGATGATTAAAAGATTTCCTTTTAACCAAAGGGGGTGGTAAATTACCCATGGATTTTTTTTAATTATAGAATCTTCAAACTCCGCTAATAGACTAAGCATTAAAATGGAAGAAAACAGTTTTCAGCGTTTTTCGAAATTACCCCTCACACCCTCTAAAGGGATGAAACCGGGGTTGAAAGTTTGTATCGGGAGCAAATTAAGTAATTTTTTTTGAACGAGGAGCTTGTAACTTCATTTATAGACCAAGCATTCAATATGAAGAAAACTTATTTCAGCGTTTTTTTTTTAAATTCACCCTTTGAAGGGGTGAAAAGGGGGGTTAAAACATTGTATGGGCAGCCTGAGTTTTTTAAAGATGGTAGTAATTGCCGAGATTTTTTAAATCTTAAAAAAATATATATTTTCCATACAAAATTACCACCCCCTTTTAACCCCCTACGCAGTTGAATTTTGTATGGTTCCCATTCTTGAATCACACTTACCTTACTTTATTACTAAGGACCAAAAAGGAAATAGCTTAATCATTAATCGCCGTATAATTTAGTGTACCGACGCGACTACTGGTGAATCTTACATTATATGTTCCATAATCTGTTAGTTAATACTTACCAAGCAGAAGCACACTACCTCACTAAGTAATAAAAGAGGTAACAATAGTAGTTAGTAACAGTTCGTTCATAAGTAATATTTTCATAAAACATAATAATGTATTTACTTACTACAATTACCGATAAGACAGAACAAATAAGCTAGGTGAATACCGCGAATATTGTTGTCAGGGTGTGTTTATTACTTATCTAATATCGTACAGCCATTCAGTTATATCTATCAGCTCAGCGATGCGAACACAAGGGCGCGATATAACGTGCCTTTATTCATATTGTACAGAAGACCGTGCAGATACCATGTATCCCGATACGCATTTTCGCAACAACAAAGCGTTAGTACTGGGGCTTAATTTGACCAATACATTTCGTATCTTAAATTAATTTGTATTTTACGGGATCGCCCTAAACGTGATGATTAAAAAAACATGTGTTTTATTCTTAAAAATGGGATGGCTCTTGGCCAGCATCTAGCCAAAGGGGAAAGATGAGGCCGACGGTGAAGCGAGCTCACCCAGAAGATGCCTATTCACTTGTGCCTTTAAGAGGTCCAGGTTATATGAACTCCAAATGGGTCCAAAGCTCGAACGAGCTATATAGAAGTGACTAAGAAATGTGCGTGTGCGTGTGCAGATACACTGACAGACGGTGACACGTAACAGAAAGGGAGAGTAATTGAAACCACCAGAGACGTGCTAAGCTGCGTATCCTTGCAGTTAACATCTGGTTTGCCTGTTAACTATGTGCCAAATGTACACTGAGCGAAAAAAATACTAATTATTAGTAAGTTTTAGTGAATCCCAAGACAAGGAGATTATATACTAACGGTTATAAACCAGTTTTTAATATAATACAAATGAATTTATGTATGTATGTATGTATGACACTTTATTGTACATAAGAAAACATTTACAAAAACAAAATTATAAAATAAAATAAGAAAGTACAAAGGCGACTTATCCCTCTAAGGGATCTCTTCCAGCAAACCTTTTATAATAACAAGGACAAATTTTTTGGTATAAGTAAATAACTACTATTATTAAATAAAATATAAAAAAAATTATGGACCATCTTACACAAATCAACCTAGTCCCAAACTAAGCAAAGCTTGTACTATGGGTAATAAGCGACGATATACATACTTGTATAGATAAATAAATACTTAAATACATAGAAAACATCCAAGACCCAAGAACAAATATAAAAATATAAAAACTGGTTTGTAACCGTTAGTATATAATCTCCTTGTCCTGGGATTCACTAAACTTACTAATACTTAGTATTTTTTTTCGCTCAGTGTATGGAAACACATTTTGGCACAATTCTGGTGGATATTACCCAACAAACGGACGCTCGAAATAAATAGGCGAAACACGTGTCGAGGCTTTTCTCAAAATTGGTGGTATTTTGTTGAATTTACTTGCATGTTTGCGTGTGCGGAGGGAGTATGAGTGCTTTAAGCGCATACAAAAATAAGCAAGTGAATGCAACTCATTATCAATAATATATCTACACGTTCTTTCAGCGGAATAGCAAAAGGAATATTGTTAGATTTATCACGTTTCTGCATGTCAGACTGAACCTCATACCCCTGTGCCAAAAAACGAAAACAAGTCGTAATTTTTTTATATTTCCAACAGGACAATGACGGCAATATGCTTCGTTTGCAATCTGCCAATCCTGTCGCATCAAGTCGGGCTGGTGTGGGCGGGCGGGAACGGCTGGGACGAGCTGACGAGGTCCACGCTGGAAGAGAACACGCTGAGGCAGCGGCTGGGCAGCCGACGGGATTCTGCCGCGCAGGTGTCGTGCCTGTCGCCGCCGGAGCCCGACGTCAACAATCAGTCTCAAAGTAAGGCTACAGAACATCGATATACGTCCTACTATTATTATAAATATGAAAGTTTAGATGTTTGGTACATACTCAATCACGCAAAAACGGTTGAAGGGATTATGATGAAACTTCGTTGGTATACAACGAGTTTATAGCCTCGATTGACATATAGATGAAAAGTACTTTTCCAATCATTTCCTTGTTACGTTGGTGGAAACGTTACGTAAGACCATTTTAGTTTAAAAAAAACTCTTCTTGTGTTTATACCTAAGGAATTATAGACACGGGAAAGTGTAACTCGTTAATTTTGTTATTAGCTGGGCCTCGCCGCCGCCGGTCGTCACTGGCGCAACTGACGGACATCCTTCGAGAGTGGGGAGGCGGCGGCAGCAGCGCGCCTCGCCGACAGAGGGCTCCGCTCTCCCGGCGCGAGACTTTGGCAGATCTCGCCCGCTCCATGCCCTGGGCGCGCCACGAACCTCCACCTCGTCGCCGTCGCGATTCCTCAGCCGACTCCGGCATCAAATCAATGGCATCCAAACGTCGTGACTCAAAAGCTGCACCCCAAGACTTCCGCACTGACTTTCCAACCGCTTGGGACCGGAGGGACTCCACCACCAATTTGCCAACTAGGGAAAGGCGCATCAAGAGGCGCGGGTCAGGTGATGATAGCAAAGAGCGCCGTGACTCAGTCGACGGACATCGACACCGAAGAGATTCCGTGGCTGCTCCCCCACCTCGAATAGTCGCGACACATAGAAAAAGACGCTTTTCACCCCCAACGCCAGCGCCGCCTTCATTTGTCGATGCTTCGTCAGATCCCGGTCCATCTACTCAAATGCCTTCCGTGACAGTGGTTACAGTGCATGAACCAAGTCGCTCTGATGGGGAATGTCAACCAATGACAATGCCGACCATCATTACATCTGCGGTTACACCATCGCCGACGTCTCCTACGATACCCAGTAATGCAACTCAGAACGCTCAGACTTGCCAAACCACTCAAGCTACCGCAGTATCCCCAAGTGGTAGGACTCCACCAAGTCTCGGAGGTCGGCGAGACTCAACGACGCAGTGTGGCCGAGCACGGAAAGATTCGCGAGCTGCTGCAAGTCCAGAACGGAGACTCGGCAGGCTTCAGCGGCAAGCGACGGCGTTCGATGATCCCAACGGGCCGCCAGGAACGCGCCGTCGGGATTCCGGGCCTTCATTAGGTCCCGATGACGAAGGTCGAGTGAGGAGAGATTCGCTAAGCCCCGATTCAGCTGTGCGACCACGAAGAGATCGATCTCAGTTGAGTCCGGACCGAGCAGGAAATGTGGAGTTGAGCCCTTCCGCTGCGAGACGGCGGAGTCGGTTGCGGAGGCAAGCGTCTTGCGCTAGAGGTGGCCGCGCTCGGAGTCCCGAGTCAAGTTCTTGTTCGAGTCGGGATCCTAGTCCTTGCGCGCGTCCTCCTGAACGAACGATGATCCGTCGGCAATCTACAACTGAAGAGATACTAATAGCGCGAGGGTTCCGACGGCAGTCTACAACGGAGGAGATGATCAGATGCCGGAACTTCAGGCGCCAGAGCTCGCAGAGCGACGACGCGTGCATGCGCGCGCGCGGCCGACGGGACTCCTCCACGCAGATCCTCGACGGCACTATCGGCACCATGACCGTCGAGACCACCAGCACGTTCTTCGACTCGAGCACACAAACAGGTTAGTCAGAATTAAATTTACTAAGCGTGAGTTGCACCAAACCGTCTGCAATCGTATCCGGTGTACGTACAAAGGCGAACTATACCTACAAGTCCTATAAGTTTATAAAGCATAGAAGATGCCATGTTTCACATTGATCGGCCTGTAATCGTAATTTGGTGCAACTCACCACTAATAATTTTATCCATAGGTCTGAAGTAATTGTTTTTTTCATATCGCAGATCCTTGATATCTAACTTATAATATCGCTCCCTGTCATTTGAATGCTTAGTTATTTAAATATAACCCAGACAGTATCTTCAAACATCTGTTTGAAACAAACAATCAACACTCGTATTTTAAAATGAGGTTTCATTACATTGAAGTTAATAAAAGTAATAGATTAAGATTAATAGATTTTTTAGAATTATTTTGTATCAAAATCGTAATGAACTTTGATAAACAATGTAATGAAACCCCATTTTAAACTACGAGTGTTGATTGTTTGTTTACAATATCGAAAATGAGAGGACACTTACATCCTACAAAAACAACATCCTGACATGAAATATCCTCAGTTTTATCAAAATGCTCAGTACTTCACTTTATATCTGATAGTCACGCTAGCTAACTTTTTATATTAGACATTCACCATAACTCGGTTCCTGTAATTAAATATTCGATAAGACGTCGCATTACATCCTATGAATAACGTATAACAAAGTAATAATTCCGATAAGTGTCCCCATTATGACTGATAGACAATGGAACAAAGCACAAGGGGATGAATCGAAAGGTTTTCATTTCATTAAAAAGTTTTAATGTGATAACATAATAGTACATTACTTACCAAGGGCGATAAAACAAAGAATGTCCCAGATCGCAGGTATTTTACGCCCGAGCCGAAGGCAAGGGCGATAAATATGCGATCTGAGGCTTTCTTTATTATCGCCCGTGGTAAGTACAAAATTTTATATCACCCCCTGGCCAGGAAGTGGGTTTTTTCGCGCGCGGAGCGTGCGATAATGGCCACTTTATGGCCAGGTGTGACATAAAGCAATTTGTAATCCATCACTGTTGTAAATATTGTGTTTATAATATTAGGTAGGTACATAATACAACCTAACTCTTGTTTTATGAGTATACATATGGAACTACATACATTGTCGCAAGTTGTAAATTTTGTATAAAAGCGCGAAAGCCTTACAGAACGTAACAACAATAAACTCTGTCGGTATAGGGAGCGTTACTAGCCGCCACGTGCTCTGCCCCCGCCCCTTTTCATCAGCCAATCGATTTACTCGCACGTTCTCCGTCTCTCTCTATCGACTGCTTTACCGACAAAAGAGATTCAGGTGCGAGAGAGTAGTGTTAGACGGGCACAGTGGCGCCACCGGCGAGTGGCATCTGACGTGGGTGAAGGCTCCCGTGGTCAAACAGCGGGATGAGATGAGCGCGACCGCCCGGCGCAGGCCCGCCGCCCGCCCGCGCCCTGTCATCTGTTGCCAGCCATGTTTACTAGAGCCCGCCCGACGCGCCGTACACAACGAATAACCTCACTTAAAGAACTAGCAATACACTCACAACAGCTTTAAAACGATAACGAAAGAAAAACATACACCGATCGGATCGGCCACAACGAATGTCAGTTCCGTTAAAAAAATCCGTGCGTTTAGATAATTGTATTTTGTGAATTTTTGTTTGTATGGAGAACAGTATTTTGTTATGACTTAAATAATCACTAAAAAGTGTCCGTGACGTATTTATAACCTACTATTTAACTGCTTATCGTGTGAAATTGGACAAGTGAACTGAAACGCCTTAAAGACGTTGGTAACGAAGACTAAGTGACCTGCTATTGCTGAAATTAAAACACCAAAATCTAATTGTTAATCGTATTACATAGTAGTTTAGGTGTCGTGAAAATAGTAATTGTTTAGGGTTTGATAAGATAATAAGTTAAAAGAAATTTTGTAAGAGTTAAGGCGTGTTTACATATACACTGAGAGCGGATAACATGGTAAGTGCTTGCCCATATAGTACTCACAAGATAACAAGATAAACCAGTGAAGCACTCTCACGATACGAATATTACTTATGTAAATGTTTTATTTCCAAGTGCATTATGATTCAATAAGTTTATTACCGTTTATTTATCACCCGAAGTAAACAGTTTTATACCTAAAAATATTCATCACATAATTTCAATATTCCAAGTGTTTATCGAATACCTATTTACTTATTACCTAGGTACTTTAAAAGACATAGAAAGACTTTTATAGAAAAAATACATATTTAATAAGTAATTAAAATAATATTACAAATAATTCCCATTGCTCTTAAATATCGACAAACATATTTATGAGAGGATTAATTCAACACATATTTTTGCACTTGGCTGTTCATTTATTTGAAAGGGTTAAATTGCCTTGTTTGTTAATGCCGTATACCTAGTTAAAAAGAGAAAAGTGGTTATATTATAAGAACAAGTTGAAAGTGATATATATTCATAAATTAATATACATAGTAAAACATAATTAGGTATGATGTATTTTACTATAGGTAGGATGGATTTCACTTTTTCTCCATAGTAAATGTATGGGAAAAGTTTTCCTCGATTTGTGACTTTTCTAGCCGGAAATTTTTTTTTGGTCCCCATGCAAGCTTTTGGTCCTGGATAAAAATGGGATCGATAGGCATAAAAAAAAAGATTGCCAAAAATGACCTTTTTCTAGCACCCTGTATATTTTTACAAAATCTGATAACGCCAATTTTCATGAATTTTAAATCGAGGGAAGGGCTTCTAAGACCATTTTCGCATAGCTACACGAGATCTGGTAGCTGGTGGCCGGTGATATCCTCACTGACCCAAAAACGAAAATCCACCCTGTAGTATAATTTGTATAACATAATCATGGTCGGTGTTTTAGTTTTTTACTATGGTCATTATCCTTTGAAACATTCAAAAACGGATGCATTCAGACACGACATTTTAGGTAAAAATCTGCATAGACATAAAGTGTAACTAAGGTAGGTATTAGCTCGCCCCCTGACAAGAACCTCAATTGACGACCGGCCATTGTCTTACTAGGTAATGTTCTCCCTTAAATGTGTTTTATTCTCGTATATTTTACGACTACTACACGATGTCGATATGCATACATACTTTATTAGTAGCCTGGGTAATAACGGTACCGTAAAACCGTAAACCACTCGAGTCTAGCCGAAACCGATGGTTTTATTCAGAGCGGACGCCAAAGAATACATGCAATCAGATTCAACTGATGTACATCGAGTGTATTCTACGTACTTGCTAGTATAGGATAAACATTTTTATCTGTAAGACTATTAGTAGACCTCGGTATAATTAATTGTAATTGCATGAGGCTCGTACTGGTAATATTTACCCGCTTGACCAGTTACTTCCGCAGACTGTTTAATGGGTCATATAAACACATATGAAATATGAATATTATTGATATTACAAAATGAAGGCTTTAAGCAAAGTCATGCAGGAAAATATACTGTAACAGGTTGAGTACAAACGTAAGAACTTACCTAAGGCACTGGTCCCACCGCCGGCGATGAGCGAGAAGCGATTAGAGCTAGAAACGAGTTGGCGAGCAGCGAGAAGCGAGTGGTAGTTCCGATAGTTTTGTCGCTCGGCTATAAGCGAGTGTTCGAATGCGACGGGCGATAACTCGAAAAACTACCGCTGTTTAGTTTCTGATCGCCAAGCGAGTATCGCTGAGCGAGTACCGCTGAGCGATGCTCAGTATCAGCAAAGAGAGTTCTAGCCGGCAGTGTGAACAGCCAGCGATCAACTATAAATATATCTGTCACATTTACTGCCACGGGATTTACATCTTTTGTTCGATTCTTGAGCGAGAAAATCGCCGCTAGCTAAACGGTTCCTCGCCCTTCGTGGGACCAGTGCCTGAGGTTGATTTAGATGTCATTTTTCATACAAGAAATAAACGTTTTATATCACCCTGCAGGTCATCACTATTTCTGATTCCCTATAGTCAGGAAAAGAACCCTTTCGTATCCCTACCTATAATCGAGTCCGCATTTTTTTCGCAGAGTTCTCACTAATGATACTTGGATACCCACAAGTATTTTGGTCAAATGGAACGCTGGTTTTCAAAATCTAAAATTTATTCTTCCCTCTAGTAATCCTCTCGGGACATGTCGGAGCTTACAATGTAATTACGTGACATAAATACACACATATCAGGGTCAGGCCGTATTTTTTGCCTCTTTGTGACATCAAATGTTACGTAAATGTTTATGTAACCCAAACATTTACTTAGTGCATGCATACTTAATCTCATTAAGTGAAATGTAATATTTCTTTTGAGATAATAAAATATCTTTAACCACAATTTGGAAGGAAAAATAAGTAAAAAAGTAATATTACTGTGACGTAAATCATACGTAAGTGTGACGTAAGTGTTATGTAAGTTTACAATAAAATAACAATATCTCACTAGATCTTTTACAAATACTGTTCAATTACGCTTGATGAATTCTATACGTTCATATGAATTTGCAACTAAAAATATGGAAACTTACCTTTCAAATCAACGAAAAACCATCCAAAAACTTAAGACGAAATCACGGGTAGCACATAAAATTGCCGACTGACAAAATATTATGATCGTTACGGGTTTGAGACTGATATATGTTAACGGCAGTGTTGCCATGATAGGAATTTGGATATTACCAAGTGGCTAAGTAGAAAATTGACAATACATAAATACTTGTTAGGTAAAACGTGTTACGTAAAACGTATTTTTTTTACGAAAAAGGAATTCCTCTAAAATTTCTAACTCTAATCAGTGGAGCATTGAAAAATGGACTGAAGAGAGCCTATTAATACACAACTTTAACAATATAACCGCACATACGATAAAGTCATGTAGAAGCCCACAGTGTCATAGAATATCAGGTATCTGACTAAGGTACAAGCAAATTTTAAGCACTTTTCAACATTAAAATATTTATTTCAAACATAATTCCCGTTTAATAATTATTTAATGCTTTGCCTTTACATGTAATAAAATTAAAAATAACCCCATTAAATATCATTTGGGTGGAAAAAACTTAGTCTCCTAAGTGACAGGTAAAAAGTGGCAAAAAATACGGCCTGACCCATCAACAATAACTCAACAGCCAAATGTCTGGGCACACATTTTTAGTATCTCCAATTCCATTCGATTACTGTAAACCATTAACTTATATTTTTGATATTATTACCACGGAGAATATCTCGTTGGCTATTAAAGAGGAAATCAATCAATCAATCAAATACTCTTTATTGCACACCTCAAGAAGATCATAGTACAGAAACATTAGGCTTAAAGTAGAGGTAAACAACAGGCGGTCTTATCGCTAAAGAGCGATCTCTTCCAGACAACCTTTGGGTAGCGGAAATAATGCAACACGTTAAATTGTAACTGAGTAGGTGGCAAACCGATATACATGGATTTTTTGGAAATACCAGGAGAGTGTACTAATCAAAAAATAAATTATAATAAACGTACATACATACAATAAATATAAAATAAACATACATACACTTTTACATAAATACAATACAATATCAGCCAAATAGATATCAATAGGATAGGACCAACAACCGTGTATTAAGGGAGAGACAAATAATAGTCTCTAAGCAGAGCTTTAAAAGCAATATGAGTTTTAGCACGCCTTACGTCCAGTGGTAAGCTGTTCCAAAGTCGAGTAGCCTTGAACGTAAAAGAAAGGTTATAAAATTTTGAAGTGGATGTCGGTACTGTAAGTAATAAATTATTAGCGGATCTAACTGAACGAAAATAGCTAAAAAGCAGGAAAATTGTTTTTTACTGCGTGACATGTAATAAAATTAAAAATAACCCCATTAAATATCATTTGGGTGGAAAAAAACTTAGTCTCCTAAGTGACAGGTAAAAAGTGGCAAAAAATACGGCCTGACCCATCAACAATAACTCAACAGCCAAATGTCTGGGCACACATTTTTAGTATCTCCAATTCCATTCGATTACTGTAAACCATTAACTTATATTTTTGATATTATTACCACGGAGAATATCTCGTTGGCTATTAAAGAGGAAAATTGTTTTTTACTGCGTGTAGTACGATCACATTAATTAGATACGTCCTTTTCTATCGCCCATTTATTATTTCAATAAAACCGTTTTATTACATTCAGTAGGGTAGCTGTTTTATTGCAAAAGCTTTATTAAGAAAGAGTTTATTTGAAATTAAATTTTCCAAGTTCTGTCAAATGAGTGAATCTCAAATGGGTCTCCATGACAGCTTCGACAAAAATTCTTTAGTATGTCCGGATTTCCACCCAGCCATTCTCCTTTAAAAGTCGCATTTCTTAAACTGAGAAGGTTCAATAATTATATAGGTTTTTTTTGTCGTCAGTTTTCGTAAAAAAATCACTTGCAAGGTTTATAGCTCACACGGCTACATATTTGGCGATAATTTTCTCCATTTAGTTGAGTAATCCAAACTCAAAGTGCATAACTAGGTATGAATACTATGTATATGGAACGTTGATATTTATTTCCTTCAGCATCCATCTTAATTTTTAGGGTTCCGTATATCAAAAGAAAAAAACGGAAGCCTTATAGGATCACTTTGTTGCCCATATGTTTCTCTGTCTGTCAAGACTGTTTATCTGGGAAACGTGTTGTGTCTATTAACGAGTTGAAATTAAAACCATTTAGTCCAGTTTAAAGTCCATTGAAGCTGCGAAAAAATCAAACTTCTAAGTTGACGTAAAAATAAGATACGGCCGTTTATGCCGCAAAAAAGTGCATATTATGTCGATACTCTAAAGGGAATCAAAATTTATAGGGTAATTGCCATTGACTAGAACTATGAAACTTGGAAGTAATAGTGTCATATACTATATACAAGTACAGGAGTAAAACTGGAAGCTATACATCTGCACAAATACATAGTCTTTATTGCGAGACTTGATTTACCTACTTTTTACGGAACCCTCGCTGGGCGAATCCGACTCGTCTGTCCGTTTTTTTTTAATTATAATTTTTTCTATTGGTTATAGTTGACTCATTAAAATATTGTTAAAAGAGATGAAAACCAGAGTGAACTTTTGTTAACAGCGTAAACTAATATTGGTTCTAAGTTAATTTGATCAAAGTTGATTAAAGACTCGTGGGTTGTCCTACCTTTGTGTAGATAATCGTGAAACAACAATTACTTTGTAAACGAGAATTTCTAATTTCGGAGATTTACCAACCTAAAAAAACAGATCTCTCATTAGACAGATCTTGGTCGAAGAAATTTCTGTGCTTCTAAATTGTACTTACTAAAAAATCAACTGTCAACTCAACTTAGGTCCATAAATAAATAACTTAGAACTAGTAAGTATAGATGCTTGAGTGAGTGTCATCATCATCATCAGCGAAAAAACGTCCACTGCTGGACCATGTACATTATTGGTGTGTTTGTGTCCAGCTCTCCCCGGGAAGTCACTTAGTAACCTGAGATTTATAACACGATTGCTGACTTGTCCAAAATACAATACTGCCTCATAAGTGTGGTTCTAAGTTCATACAAAGATTAAAATCAAAAATGGTTGCAATGATGTAGGTACTGCCCAACTTCACGGTGTCGGGTAGCAGGCCGCGAAAAGCTCGAAATTAAAATACTTCGGCAAAAAGTATTCCTTTGTGATCTGATCTAGGTATGAAACTAATCTTGTCATGACACACATGTTATCTTTCTGACTTATATTTCAGTCGCGCTGTTTTTTGTGATTTTGTGACACTACTGTTATCATTTAAGTGGTTTTTTGTCCTTTATTAATGCAATGTAGATAGTTCAGAAAACTCCACAAATTACAAAACAGAAGATTACATTAGCGTCAAATTACCCATAATTATGTACTTAATTCCAGTTCCAGAAATATCAAGACTTTTGTCAATATTGTCTAAGGAAACACTGTTTCGAGTTAGAAACTTTCACCACAACGTTGGCAATTTATCATAATTTAGAAATACAATGAACATTTCAATTTATTGCGGCGTTGTTTGTAAAAGTTAAATAACATTTTATCCAAGGGCTTGGCGAGGCGAAATCTGCTAAACACCCTTCATCTATAATGGAACACGGTACGAGGCTGGCTCGTCCCGAATACTCAAGTGCCTGGCACATGTTACGAAAGGATGTAGGTATAAGTTGGATTTAAAATTTCACAAGTGTTCAGAATCAGACCGAGGCAACTTGGCAACGAGCCAAATTTCCCTTTCAGCTGACTCCAGAATTCATTCGCAAACCGAAAAATTACAATCCTCGGTGTAACAAACTAGTATAAAATTTCATTTTCATGGCAAACTACAGCGGGTTTCTAAGGTCATTCTGATTCGTGTACAAAAGTAATTTTAATATAATCAATACCATTTACCTGCCTTTTCGTAAACAAACCCTTGATAAGCTCTGAATACAAAATGCTTTATTCGACATTAGATTAAAATTGATCAAGTCTTAAATCCACTTTTTTCGGGTTTGTAACGTATTTATATGGTCTTGATAATATACTTAAATGTATTTTAAATCCAAATAACAGGGCTTAGTCTCAGAAATGTTAATTTGCTTAGGTTTGTTAAATTTAACCCTTTACAGGATCAGTAAAGGTTCTTAGAAGGATCACGATTGCACTCACTAAATCCGTGCCGCTGAAAATTTAATTTCTGCTAGCACATTCGGGTTCCACAACGAACATAATTGGATTGTAAGGAGACAAACGACTGCCTAGATGAAATCAAATTTCACTGTTTAATTAAACTTCAAAGTAGGTATTATTGCTCAATCTGTACCTATAATACTTAGTTCTTACAATTTAATATACTGAATAAAAAAATATTTCTACTAATGTCATATATATAGAAACTAGCCTTTGCTCGCGACTTCATCTGCGTAGAACTCGGTCATCGCGTCAGAATGTTATTGCCATTCTTTTATTTCAGACGCTTACCTAGTTATTTCAATTCTATACAAACTTCCACCCTTTTAAGCAATGATTTCCGGGATAAAAACTATACTATGTCCTTTCCTGGGACTTTCACTTAACTGAGAGTGAAGAAGAAGACACGCCAAGAATGAAGTTACTCACTTTAAAAAACTCAGGTTGCCCATACAATGTTTCAACCCCCTTTTCACCCCTTCACAGTGTGAATTTCCAAAATCGCCGAAATTAGTTTTCTTATAACTTATAATAGATTAAGAGCTGACAGTAAAAAAAATAAGTGATTTTATAACATTTGGAATTGGTATAGTTGTGTTAAGACTTGTCTCTGGACTACAAATATGCCAGTCTGGCTACTGAGAGCCGTTGTGATTGGAAGAGGTGGGGGTTGAAAGTTAGTGAAAATTCAACCAAATTAAGTAATACTAAACAACTAGTATTGAGTAATACTAGTTGTACTTTTTATTTTCCATTAATAATTAACATAAATGATCTTGTATTAGTGTTGTCAGACTATTTACTGATGGTTAAATCAATGCCAGACTGGTTTTAAAAGTTGCTGAAACCAGCAGGAAATTCAATTTTATAAAAGTTGAATTAAACTAATTTCAATAGCTTATACTATCGGCTTAACGTTTCTTAAAACGCCAGACCAAATAGAAGTTCCTAATGTGTTGCCAGACTGGTTGTTTTGTTTACTCTTTCGCTTACAGATTAAAAAAACCTTAATATCACGCAAACAAATTCCTGAATCAAAAAATGGTTTTAGAAACCTTACAATATTTTTGAAAGAGCTATTACCAACGACACCAAACACGATGGGGTTTGAAAGAAAAAAAAAAGCAATGCATCAGCACTTCATGTGTAAGAGACCCCCCCCCTTCCAATCGCAACGGCTCTCAGTAGCCAGACTGGCATATTTGTAGTCCAGAGACGAGCCTCAACACAACTATACCAATTCCAAATGTTATAAAATCACTTTTTTTTGCTCTCAGCTCTTGATCTATAATGTAATGTTAAGTCTATAAACGAAATTACAACTTACACGTTTTAAAAAATATTTGCTCTCCATACAAACCTTCACCCCCATTTTCAGCCATTACTTTTTTGACGTCTGGCGGTTAAAAGGTTAATTAAGGATGATTTGCAATAACCTCAATAAGGAAATGGAGTCTTATCGACGCCGTAAAAAGGTGCCCTTTTGCTTTTGAATTACAGAAATACTGACAACCTCCCAACACTTCTTTATATTCAAGTCATATTTATCTTTTCAATGGTAACACGTACATGACAGTACGCCAAATTTTGTTTGTTGTGATCAATATAGCACATAGTTGCTATTACGTGACCGTTGTACTAAATGTAAATATTTTTGGGGCAATGCAGATCGCTTCTAGGCATCTTCTAGGTTAGTTACTTACTCTTACTTCCTCATATTTTGAACCATTTTGTGTAGAGTAACCAGGATAACATGCTTCCCTTTATGGAATTGTTGGTATCTTAACGATTAATAATGTAGTTTTAAAATACACTATATTGTCCAAAGTTAAATATCATATCGTTTATTTGCATTGAACATACATCGTACATAAATTACATAATATTCATGTCAAATATAATTATTATGAGCTGTAATAAAATGATAATTTAAATTATTGATACATAATTATTAAGGAATAAAAACGTTCCAATACGTGAGGCAAAGAACCTGTATAGTGTACTATCTATCCCTGCAAAAATTCCGTAACCGAGTAAAAGGCTTTTTGGACCAAGAAACTCTTGGGCTTACGTGCGAAACCGAGATCTGAGGATGCATCTTTTATTTCTGAAGGTATATTGAAGATTCGTGGGCCCATAATTTTAAAATTGTATATTCAATTTATTCATAAAATTTTAATATGCTTATTGGTGTTTTATTTTACAGAACCATCTCCGTTGTACGACAACAATCACTACCACGAGGAATGCCTCCGCTGCAACTCCTGTGGACTGAACCTGACTGGGCCAAATCAGGTTAGTGCTATTACATTGTATTCGTCTATTAACTACTCTTAGAAACCACTATTTAACGTCTCTCTTACTGACTCACTTTTAAACCAAAAATTTGACTTTCCGTCCAGTTTCCCAAAAAAAAGTAGACATGCAAGCCTATCATTTCGGAAACTGACTTTTATCCGTTGCTATTACCGCACGCTACGCGCGGTAAAATCCCACTTCCTGGCCAGGGGAGTCATATAATTTTGTACTTACCACGTGCGGTAGTAAAGAAAAGTACAGGGCCTTGGTGCCAGTTGTCATAATGTGAGAATGAGACGTCGCTAGGGCATCGCTTTTGTTTCCATGTCAGTCTCATTCAGGGATCGGAAACCGGTATTTTTTTCGAACCGGTTTCGGCCCCAAACCGTAATGAATAACGTTTGTGGTTACGTTCTTGTTTCTGGTTGTCAGCACTTAAAACCGGTTTATGGAGGAACTGTTCTTGGCCCAATTTCGTTCCGGTTTTCGACAGAGACAACTAGTCGAGCGAGTCGTTCTTTCTGACTTACACATCACATTTACATACAATTAAAACCGTTTAATAAGGTTTCACGGAACGTTTAAATTTCTTACTTCTAGAATACCTACCCATAACCGAAATAATTCGTTCTTTCCTTAACCGGTATTTTGATAAACCGGTATTGTGTAAGAACGGAATCAAACCGGTTTAGAAACATAATAAAACCAGTATTTCGAAACCGGTTCCGATCCCTGGTCTCATTCTAATTTTGAGTTTCACTATAAACGATTTCGCTTGGATTTCTGTTCAAGCTACGTTTTTGTAGAATAAATTATTATTTTTTTGTGTAAAAAAATAATTTTAAAATTGAGTTATTCGGGATTGTGACATTTTAAACTTTAGAGGTTTAGAGCACATTGAAAGAAATAATACCTTTTGTTTTGATCCGTAACCAGAAGTACGTTTTAACTAAAAGCGTTTGCGTTATCTACTCCAAATCCACCCTACCCCTAGTTTACAACTTCTTAGCACTAAAAGTTTAGGGCACACAATATTGTGTACAATATAGTTCTAAAAGATATCTCTTCATTGGTGCTTGAGCCGAACTATTACTATAATTAATAGATAAAGAGCACTAAACGCAACCCTTTCCGAAATTCAACGTACACAACACAAGTTAACCAGTACATTGACTATTTATAAGTTTTTGTATCTATTTGCCAGTACCGGTCGCTGGCAGTTATTAAATGTTGAAAGTCAAATTTAAGCAACTTCCTGAAGTCCAATCGAGTGTATTTATTTATTTGGAGAGCAAAAAGAAATAATTGAGTAAAAGTAAATAATGTTTCTAATATGGAATGTAAACATTTCACTTATTCCCTTAACAGCTCTTACTAAAACATATACGAGGTATATTACTACACCTAAGAAAAAAAACCGGCCAAGTGCGAGTCGGACTCGCGCGCGAAGGGTTCCGTACGGCAAAAAAATCACGTTTATTGTGTGGGAGCGCTTTTATTCTGCTTTTTAGTATTTGTTGTTATAGCAGCAACAGAAATACATTAGCTGTGAAAATTTCAACTGTCTAACTATCACGGTTCATGAGATACAGCCTGGTGACAGACGGACAGACAAACAGACAGACGGACAGCGGAATCTTAGTAATTCAAACTTCAAACATTTATTCTGCAAATAGGCCACAAGGGCACTTTCACGTGTCATAATGTTAATGAACAATTTAAAAAAGTCTGACAATATAAGCATATGATAGATTTTTCATGAGAAAATATTAATTTAAGTACAATTTAAGAAATACATCAATAAGAATTTAATACATTTTCCATGTCAAAATATTAATTATATATTACAAATATTACAATAATAGTAAAGTTGAGAGATGTATAAGGTCTCAGTCTGAATAACAAAATTTAATATAATATCTCAAAGATGTAAATGGTCTCTGAGCGTCAAAATATTCTTAATAATGACTATTCTAACGTGCTTTGAGATGTACATGGTCTCAAAGCGTCAAAATAAAAATAATAAGATTTAAATATAAAAGGAAAAAAACAATTTAATATAGAGGTGTCTCTCAGAGTCAATGTCAACAAAAACTATAACAAAATATAAACGGGACCCCCGTTTTACCCTTAGGGTACGGAACCCTAATAAAACAAGGTCTTGCTAGATTTCGTTAGAAGTGTCTTGACGAGTAGTTCATGACTACTGTTCCTAAATCATAAGAGTTTTCATCTGTGGCCTAAATAATACATAGGGCAATCACAGCTTATTTAAATTAATTTATATAGAAACATGATTTATTTTTTGATACCTATGTAGTAAGGTAGCTGAAGACTTCAGTAGCATACTCTGAAAAATAGTACGTTGTAATGAGGTTATATATTTCTATAGAGTATTTTGTACCTTCATATTCTTGTCGCAAGCTGAGTGAGCCTCAATTCGACGATAAAGCATTCAATTAATACTCAATATATCTATTTATAATGCAATTCTTATCATAAAATAAATGAATCTAATGTAATCTAATCTAATCTAATCGACATTCGAAGGATCTCCCACTCCTACAACTGTAATCCATAATAAATATTGAGGTACACACAGGTTTCCAAATATTTTAAATAAATAGATAGAATAAAAATGTTCATTATTAAATAGGTACCCATCTTAGACTTTATGGCTTGTCAAAATACTGATGTTACTTGTACTATTGACAAACTGTTAGTCGAGTTTAATGGCGCCCTGCCCTCGTCGGATGGCAATCAATATTAGGCGCTTCTGCAATCAAATCATGCTAATAGTTTTTTCGGGTAAACAAAGGTTTGTTGACGATTCCCATTTTTACGTTAGGTTTAAGATAATATGACCTAGTTTTTCGGTATAATAGGGAACACAAGTGCATAAATGCTGTTATGCCATAGCACGGTCCATGTTGCATCTGCTGCTGTAACCATTAACCATAAATAAAGTATAAGGCCGCGTTTCTGAACAAGCGGTGCGGACTGCGTCGAAAGTGGCCTAAGCAAAGCTTAGGGTACCCCCCGCACTTTTTAAGACTATCTTTTTAGGACTATAAGCTAATAATCTCATCAACGGTTACTTAAATGGAAATGTTTTAGAGACTCCTATATCATTTTCAAAGACCTATCCATGGGTACCACACACGCCGTTATGTATTGAATTTTGCTTTTCATTCCATATAATGTTTAGAGCATCGGCAGACTGGTTTTCCACCTCGATACAACCGGCAGACGTATTTATTTATTCACAATAGTCTATAAACTATCATCTGACGACATCACACACACACATAACATAACAACAAACACACAAACATATTTTTTACATGTTCATGTGCTCGGCAGACGGGTATTTCACCACTCTACAACCGGCAGACGAATTTTATTCCTTAAGCCTTAAGGTATTGACTCAACTACCTATCATTTGACACTAGTTTCAGTCCAGAAGAAATGACTGTTTTTTTTACGTTTTTGTGAGGTTGCTCCTCAATCCACCAACGGAATCGCGGCAGACGTCCACAGTCCTTCATAATACAACTTTCTCAACCACTGGTACAAGTTTTCATGCGAGAGGAACATGGTCATCGAGATTGGCCCACGGTCTATTGCAAGATTTGCAAGCTTAAAAAAAGCTTCTTCGCTGTACTGTACAGGTATATATTTATTCGATACTTATGTATGTGAACATTATCGCATGTCAGTCACAGGAAAAGTGATTCTGCCGAATCGGAACTTATTGAGAAGGGTTGACGTTACATTTAATACTGTTGCAGAATAGTAACAAACCGAAGAAGTGCGAACGCCATAACTGCGTAGGTACATATACTCGTAACTTTTGTATATATCGTATCCAAAAGAATCCATGTACGTTCTTACGTATACTAAAAACCGGCCAAGTGCGAGCCGGACTCGCGCACGAAGGGTTCCGCCCCATTATATTTAAAAACTGCAATAAAAATCACGTTTGTTGTATGGGAGAACCCCTTACATATTTATTTTATTTTGTTTTTAGTATTTGTTGTTATAGCTGCAACAGAAATACATAATTTGTGAAAATTTCAATTGTCTAGCTATCGCGGTTCTTGAGATACAGCCTGGTGACACAAAAAATCACGTTTGTTGCGTGGGAGCCCCATTACATATTTATTCTATTCTTTTTTTTAGTATTTGTTGTGATAGCGGCAACAAAAATACATCATCTGTGAAAATTTCAACTGTCTAACCATGGCGGTTCTCGAGATATGGGTCAGCCAAATTCTCTGTAGTGACAGTACAACAGTACCTGCCGTTTGAGGTATGGTGGACCCACGACAAATAAAACAGTTGGTTCGGAACCCTAAATGCAACCAACCCCTAACCGGGACCTGTGCGAGGTCCGACTCGCACATGGCCGGTTTTTTATTTTATTCGCTTTTATCCAGTGCAGTCGTGTTTTTAATTTTTTATTACTTATGACTGGCGTTTTACTCATATGCTTATGTGCAATGAACGGACGGACATCGACCGAATAGTTTCCTAATCGGGCTGATCGCCTTTGGCTAAATAGGTGCAGTCAGTTATTAGGTACTTTGTTTCACATATAACCGTATTTAGTCCAAATAAATTGGTAGGCATTGATCGGAGTTAATCAAAAGGGATTCACAAAGGAAGCCCGCGGTAGCGTATTATTAGCGCCGCATCACGAGCCCCCGAGCTGATTGAAACTACGAGCCAAGCGATTTTGTTGGACAGAATATTACATCGATCAATTCACGTCAAAGCATGTCACTTCATTTTATTACATACTATACCTATATAGGCATGTAAGCTTACGCCTGTACTTATAGGTACGCAAAATTATAGTATTATATAGTTTTGAAACTTACATGTTTTATATTTTACAAGTTCTACATATGTTTGGGTTATATTCAAAACATACAAATCTCTCCTTCCCTCCACCTCACGATTCACCCACTGTCGCCATGAAATGTGTCCCCTTTGCCGTATTTTTTCCGAAAACTAATAACTACACAACCTACATTGATTACATAGATTTTACACAATTTTATAAGTTGTACTTAACTACATAATTTTAATACAACATTTTTGAAACTCACACAAGTGCTAAATATTATAAAAACGTAATTAGTAAATAAATACAATTATTTTTCGCGTAAACGTATTAGAATAATTTAATTAACAGCGTCAAGCCGGATTTGTTTTACACGTAAAAGATTTAATTTGATTGCTCCGCTTACTATTTTGCTGTTCCGTATTAAACTAAGCCTAAGCCAGCGATCCCTGGATGGTGCGTACTTTGCAGCTTCTTAGACTTTGAAAGGACTGGATTTGTAAAATAAAGGATATAATTTACGAATAGCAAAGAGTTGCGGCCGTTGTGTATATTTCCACAAACAGTCATCGACTGAACGCTACATATTTTGCAATGAAAACGATTTAAAAGCGGTCAAAATTAGAGGTGGGTGATAAATAACTTCACGATGAAAAAATCACGGTGATCCGCCGTTAAAAAGTAACAGTGTGACTTGTCACGAAGTAACAACGTTACAAAATAACGTTGTTACTTAGCGACGATATCACTGGAACAGTGTGTACCTAAGCGACGCGTCGCCTCGTGCCTCGTGACCGCTGCAGTTATATTCATAGCTTATATTCATAGCTTTCGCATCGCATTCCCATTTCAAAGTTATTCGTTGACACAGTTCGTTTTTTTCGTTATGCAGTAAGCGCGTAAAACACTGAAATGCGAAGTGACGAATGTCAATGGTCCTCTCGTGCAGTCAAACGACACGTAGATGAAACAAAAATTCCATTGCCTTTAATTTTCCGACCAGTATGAATATGGTATTGCTATAATCTGGCTACGTTAACTCTACCAAGCAAATGAACTGTCAAACAAATAAAAATTGAGTATGGCAATGTTTTGTGTCTGTGACGGTCACAGATGAATACTTAGTTACTTATGTTGTGTTTCCAAATTTTGCCGTTTGGCGCCACTGTATGGCACCATTATATCGGATACTAGGAACCGGCCCTAATTCATTTTAGGATGGCGGAACGATAGTAGTCTACAAATACAAATACAAATAGTTTATTTCACCAATAAGCATACATAATCAAATACAATAAGTACTGACCCCCACACTAGGCGATGCCTGTCCCGTGGGGGAGAAACGTCTACATATCATATATATTGTCTTCACATATAAATAATCAATATTTGTACATTTCATAATGCATGACAAAAACTTTTTTTTAATTTTTTTAATTTTTGTACGAAAAACTTCTAATTGATTTTTATATTATTTTTCCATTTTCGGTACACCTTAAATTAGCAAATATTGCGTTTTGTTCGAAAAAGAAAAAACATGCATTTAAGGATTCAGATGGCGGAGCGATAGTAGCGCCAGTTCTGCAAACTCGGGAAGTTAAGCTGTCATACCTGGTGGTGGTTGTCAAATTGTACTATCTTCGGTGTTGTCATGTACAGATTCACAGATAAAAGATAAAAATTGCTGGGGTAAAGATATTTTAGCCAGACTATACCAATGACATTCATTGTTTTATTTTAGTTCTGTGGAAGCTATTTCGGTATTGGTTCACGAAATGGCTCATAAATTGTAGGGTATCGCGGGGCATGTTTGGAACCAGCCAATATGATTCTTTTATTAAGTTATGAATTCGTCGTTGCTCGCATGAACTTTATTTGTATTTATATCTACATACCTAAATAGGTACTCGTATGTTTGTAAGTACCGACTTAATCAATTCCTGCAACTCGATTTTCAAACTTCCATTGATTGTTTTCAAACTTTGCAAGTACTTTATGGATGACAATTGTGAGACAATAGGGTGATCTGCCAGTACCACAAAACTTTACAAGCGTACAATTCGACAAATTTGTCAACTTTTTCTATGGAAAATTGTACAATTTCATCAAATTGTAGACTTGTAAAGTTTGGTTGTACAGGGGCCTGATGGTGAAGCCAAGAGGTGCAACTCTTCGATGGCTTGACCTAAACATGTTTCTTGTTGTACAAGTTTTGTGTTACTAACAACCTATGGATCATGTTGTCTGAAATAAATGCATTTTTTTTTATAGTCCAATGGGGTAAAATGGTACATTCACGGGTTATGCAAATACAAATACAAATACAAATGCGTTTATTTTTCCTTTAAATTACAATGGTGTATCGGTTAGTAATATCTTACATCTAATTGACATGGAAAAATCGGTGTGAGCACAGCGATAAGCTGGTTTTAAGCCCACCCGTAGTCAATAAGTTGGTTTCACATTAAGGCGAGGTTCTTCCATTGCAAATGTCCCGCTCTAACACGCGTGAGTTTGCAATTGACCATCCCACTCTCTACGGAACTGTGCGCGTAATTTTCGTAAATTTTTAGTACATTTTTGGGTGAGAAAAATACATGGCTTACTATATTAACAATATTAATCCCGACATCCCTAATACCATCAAATACGTTTATTTTAGTATTATTTTCTACTCATCATGTTACCTAAGATTGAAATAAAATGAGTTTTAAGATAGAAAATAGAGGTATATTTGGATTTTTTTTCTATCGAACAAAGTTTTGCAAATTGTGTAACGGACATCCGACGGCACTAGATAAAGGTCTCAAATATAACATCGTATTTTTTTTACATTTTTAATATGTAGTATTTCGAAATAAAACCGTTTACCAAATCAGATTTTTACTATAACCGGGCCTTAAGTAAATAGACAGGTTAGTAAATTAAATTAAGTAGGTAGTTACAATTGCAATAATACAATATTGGATTGACTATGTATAATGGTATTGAAGTGACTATGGTAATGAAATCACGTAACAGTTTTATTTTTAAAATGCTTATTTTAGGTAGCTACTACGTTTTATTTGTTACCTAGTTGTTGTCAAGTTCATAGAATTCCCAATACAGCCTGAGAACTATCACAAAATAAATGGGGAATTAACTTCATGCGATCTCTTTTGCTTACTTAGGGTGACACCACCAATTATGGACACTTTAAGTACAAGCACCAATAATTGACACGTCAACCCTTATTCAAAGATCATACAGTTTTAAATTGATTGTTCTATAAAAAATGAATGTTGGGCCTTGTCCATTACTGGTGGCGTCACTATGAAAAACCAATTTTGTGACGTGCAGTTTGTATTTTTATATCGTGAATGTTACGTAATTGAATTTTTTGATGACGAATTAATTTCCAGAGCGTGTGGCTCGTTTACATACCACATTGTACTTTAATTTAAAAAACGATTTGCATATTATCAATACAGTTCATTAACTCGTCCCAACGAGATTCTATATGGACAAGCATATTTGTTTACTCGCTTGTTTACCTTTTAAAATGTTAACACGGCTTTTAGTGCGCGTGTAAAAGTATCATGAACTGCAAATCCTTTTTCCATTATATTAGTGTTTACCCGTGTTGTATTAAATTATTTTCTGTTTACGTGAGCTGGATGGCAAATATTGGAACATTGGCTACCTAGTTAGCTCTATTTCATATAAAATGGTAAAGGCTCATCGTTGGTTAATGGCATGGTAAAAAAATCATCATAAAAAAGTAATCGTATCGCTATCGCGTATCGTAATTTTTTTTACAAAATAATACAAAATGTGTACTTGAACTAAAGTCCTAATCGTTTTACGCATGTACAAATAATAATGTGTGTAATGTGGGTGTGTGTATCGTGGTTTTCCTCAAAACCCATAAAGCCGTCCTCTCCCGGCGAAAAAAATATACAATGCCATTCTTTTGTTATCTGCCCTGGGATCCCAGGGACTGGTAGACGACGGGAAGAAATTAATTTACCAAATCACTCTTATTTTTCCACTTGCAATCATTTGACTATATACTGTATTTATCATCGAAAAAATATGTAATTTAGTAAGTAATTTTGTTTTTGTAATTTGGTGCTATCATTTTTATTTGCTTGTTCTTTATGTAATTTTTATAATATGTAAAACACGCAGGACTAGTTTTCAAGGCCGTACGATAATGATAATAATAATAATAATATACGTTGTACCTAATCAACTTTTTTTAAACAAAAATTTCCTTATGCTTATAGGTAGCATGAGATTCCAAATATACATTTTCCTTGTTACATAACAATACACACTTGCTCATGATGAAAATACTTATTCTAAACGTTAATAGCTTTAAAATTTTACAAGAACACTTCATTTGTCTGATTAATCTGATCTCAATGTCAAAATCCCCTTGCGTTGAAGCGTCAGCGCTTAATAGGGTAAGGAACTTTATTAAACCCATTTTGTGCCTGTTACTAATTAACGAACCTTAATAAACTTCGTCTGTGGATATCGGCGATTTACGCAAGAAAACATCCGAAGAAATAACAACAGATGCGTGATAAGATAAGATAAGGAAACGATAAAATTAATCTTAGTAGTACATAACGGACCTTGCTATAAAGAATGCACGAGTGAATAGGCATTTTCTGCAGCTTCACCGTCTGCCTCACTCATCTTTGCCCCCTGGCTAGATGCTGGCCAATAGAAATTCCATTTTTAATATTTAAAAAACTAGAATCGCAAGCATGCATAGGCTGTAGTGTTTTCTTACCATCCGGCAGGCCATAAGCGTGTTTGGCACCGTCGTGGTATAAAAAAAGTGCGAACATGTTTTCCATACTTGCATATGACATGTACTGTAAAACATTTTTAAAAACGCTAGAATTATTTTGTTTTAAGAGATCTTTTATCGACAATTTAATCATTTAATCATTTATTTCAGGCATCTGTGGCCCATAATACAATGAAGCAATTTCCACCAACTGAAATTTCTCAAATTATAGCTTGGCTTACATTAAAAAATACAACTCTTAGGCGACATCCTGATTTGTCGGTGCGGAGGCAGTACGACATGAGAAAAGTGTCAAATGTCAGTGTCAGCTGTCAGTCGACGCCATGCCATTTTTACTACGCCCCTACATTTAAATGAGTGCTTCCTGACTGGCGCGGGATGCGCGGTAGCGGGACGATGCGAAGGCGGTACTGCTTCGCTTCTGCGCATGATATTACTACTGCGCAAACGTAATACTGACAGTATGATATCAAGTGGGAATCTTTGCGACGTCAGTAAGTTTACGTCAAAGAAGAAAATGTCACATATCGATCCCGCCCCGCCAAGTCAGGAAGTCGCCTTAGAAATTATAGAATTACACATGCGACTTACACACATATTCCTTTACCGGGTTTTAGTCCGGCACCGCTACATTTCCGTGGCTACATTCGTAACCATGGTCATACATAACTAAATAGTAAATATAGTATTATTATTAGTCAACGGAATAATCAGTTGCAATTAATTTATTAAACTTTTGTGTGATTTTCCCAACGACGATGTGTCACATCATTTTTGGTCATGAGCTGTCTTAAACTAAACCGTCTGGTTTGCCTCAAATAGACTCAATTAGTTAATTACCTACTTATAGGATTAAGTCCCGTTTACTAAGAATAATGTGTGAAAATCATGCAAGTATTATTATACAATAGTATTTATTTATATAGGTATTTATTACTAAACTTAAACTCCAATTTTTTTTGGAAAAATGACTTGCGATTTGATCTGATAAAAGCGAGGTCACGTGTCAGGGATATCTGAATTCGCTTTCTTGTTGTGAGTATATTTTACGGTCTCATCCATAAGAGGTAGAGATACCACCAATTGACTATTTATTTTTAAAATACATATTGAAGTTGCAATATCATGAAGCTACCATGTTCGATTGCACTTGTCAATGTTTCATTGAATAATTGGAAACCCGTAAGTGAATTGGGTAAAATTTTGAAATGATTTTTTTTCCTATTTCCATGGCATTACATATATATATATATATTAGATTTTGGACAAAGTAAGTATGGATTACAAAACATGTTTAAATTTGAATTTCAAATGTACATAAGGCACCAATTAAAGATAAATCAATTATAATCTTTCCTCAATTTACAATCTCGCTAGTTAGATTATTATCTAAAGGTTTTTACAATCTGACGGTGATGTATATAAGAAATCGCTATCTCTTGCAAATTAGAACCCTCAAGTGGCGGGCGAACTCTGAAGACTGGGTAATGGGCACGCGACGCTATTGCCGACTGACGCAGCCTTACACCGCGCCGTGCGCACATGATACAAGAATATAGGTACTGCGCCGGATATGGAAACCCGGTACATTGGTTAGTGGTCTGACACAAGCTACTGCATCAGCCTATCGATGGTAAGCGGACGTAAGTGTGAGTCGTCGACAGTGTACTTGTGTCATAATCCGGATTGTCAGACCTTGTTTTCTTAGACCATAACCAGTCAATAACGTGGAGCTGGACTTAAACACTCCAAGGCAACGCCTTATGTTTTAGTTTGCAGTTGTTCCGACTTGCCCGAAATGCCCCATTTTTCCATAAAACAATAATCTTATGCGAACTGTCGAACCAAATTGAGTTTCTAAGGGCCCAAATTGGATAGAAAATAAAATATCGGTCATTTTATCTTGGATCATGTGCTCTCTGGCGTAAACGCATGACGGCATTGATATTAGGCACCCCATGATATGCTCTTTTCTCTTTCTCCTAATCCCCGCCAGGGATATATTCACTAAACACAATGGATGATCCAGTTATATTACCTAGGGGTTCAACCTCGCAATGAGTGATTAATAACTTGGAAACACAGCTTCATTTTGGCGTTCTATACTCGTAACTTTCCTTAGTCACATTTATAACATCTTGTGTCTGCGTTTTATAAATTTTCATAAAGTCACATAAAATGTGTGTATTATCTCTAATTCCGAGGTTGACCCGTCTTTCATGCTTAATTAAGCATGTCAATTGATCATGCAGGAATCGGCTTTGTAATCATTACGTACACGCGCTATACAAGCCGATTTCAATTCAATACATAAGATCTATAACTAAAGGTAAACAAATGGGTGTTTGTTACATAAAACAAAAGAGTAATCGCTATATCTTCTGATGCAGCAAATACCTAAGCTAAGATTCCGTGAAATAAGAAGTTTTAATTAGTTTCCATGATCAGCTTATCCAATACTGAGAATGGTGGATTCTTAGTAATGGCTGACATCCTGTTTTGTGACGTCATAAACGGTTATTCAACTTCAGAATAATATATTTTAGAGGTAAATATACGTATATTGCGGCGTATGTTTGCGGGACTGTTGACACTATGTTACCTTTTAAAGAATTCCGTTCATTCGCTCATTTCTTTGTCCGTCCATTAGTGTCGTCAATAGTTATAAACTATAAAGATCACATCGCTTGCATCAAAATCCTATCTTTATTGTTATTACGTCTCGCTCACAAACTTGGCTATAAAAGAAGACGTCATTCCAATATATACAAAAAAAACGCGAATAGAAACTATGATATGATATGACTGTAAATTATTATTAAACTAGCTTTTTCCCGAGACTTCGTCCGCGTAGCAGTCGTCCATCGCGTTAAATTTAATTTCTATTATTTTATTTCAGGCGCTGACCTAGTTATCGCTCTTCCATACATCTTCCACCTTCTTAAGGGATAGTTAATAGATTAGTCCTTACCCGGTACTCAAAACTATCTCTATAATAAATTTCATCTAAATCGGTTCAGCGGTTTAAGCGTGAAGAGGTTACAGACAGACAGGACAGACAGACACACTTTCACATTTATAATATGTCTATCTCGACGACGAGACACAAGAATAGCTAACTAACAAGTACTCGTGCCATCAAAACAGAATAAAATCAATACTAATACGACGCCCAATTTCCTGACATGTTAGTTCGATTTGAATACAAGGTAAATTACTCAGTTGTCGACACTTTATTTATTTAATCGTCTGGCATTCGTTACTGCTCAAATACTTGACGCTATCAATCTTATGTCATAAATGTCATAATAATAGAGGTGTAAAACCGCTGTCAACTTTTGGGTAGGATTAAACTGTCAAACATAGGACAGGACATAGGTCGTTAACCTTATATCATATTTTCATTAATTTATAAGTACATCAAATGATTAAGAAGGCGGCACTGGTTTGGGCCTCAAATTCAAACGTTTATTATTATTTTAATTGTGCACGTAGTACATATTAATAAGCTAAAACCCCATGTTGAAGCCACCAGAATCGCCTCCATACAAACAAAATCAGACACATACCTGCTCCGGCGCACCGCTCTTGCGAAGACCGCGTCTGATGATCTCCGGAATCCCAGGATTGTACAGTCAGAAACAGAGAAAAGGTTTCCCCCCCCCCCCCCCCCCGCTTTTCTCTGTTTCTGACTCCAATAGTTTTTTCAACTCTACGTGTCACAGTTATCACTAGCAATGCACTGGTACAGTTCAATCCACAATTAAATCATGATTCGCCAATTTTTCGACCGTAAAAGCGTAGCGCCATAATTAATTTTTCGCCATATTTTGATTTAGACTGCCTGTTTACATTTCCCAACACCATCGCCAGTAGCGCTACTGTCGCGCCTTGCACCCGCGGCTAAGTTTGCGCTAATTCGATTTAAATGGAAAAACGATTCTGGTTTTTTTTGCCTAAACATTAATATTAACTTGTAAAAATATCAGGTTATTAAACCTACTACACATGCAACTAAGTCTTAAATAGTTCCCACTAAGACATACATTGGTTATGACTATAAAATGACTACATTAAAACAATTTAAAAATAATAACATTGAAACAATTTAACAAATTTATGCGACTTTACGTTTGCATGCGTTATGAGTACTTATGAGCATTAGCTACACTCAGTCCACGGATACTACTCGTAGTATTCTTTCAACAGGGTTACATAACTGAAACGAGACCTCTGAGGGTTTATCCAGAAATCATGCGAGGTTTTTTGGGCCACTTTTAGACCCCTTCCCCCCACGAAACCTCACGTGTATTTTTTTAATTTATCACCACAGGCTATGAAATGTTTTAAGTAAATGAAGTATATTAGTTGATCTTGTGCTTATTTTGGTAGGTTTATGCGTTATGATAACGTGATTGTGTAATTTCCCCTATCTTTTAAGAAAATGCTACATGAGTAAATGATATCTATATCATTTCTCGGTATTGTAGGTGCAGTAAAAAAATACACGTGAGGTTTCCTTGGGCCCCCCCTCCCCCAACGTGATCAGTAGTGAGGTTCCCTGCCCCCCCCCCCCCCCCCCCCCGTTTGGAACCTCGCGTGATTTCTGGATAAGCCCTGACCTGAACTCGTAATAAGGTAGATTGGAGTTTCAGGTACACTTGGGAAATTTAATACTTGCAAATTTGGCACTTTCGGTAAAATAAGTATCAATTTATTGCTAAGATATACTCGTAACTATTTGAAATTAAACTTTTTGGTTGCAGTTGATGACTAACTTAACTTTTCTTTAACGATAACACCACCTGTTGATTACCTCTACTTCAAACCTAATGTTCTGTAGGTACTGTGTTCTTTTTGAGGTGTGCAATAAAGAGTATACGTACGTATTAAATAGAAAACTTCCGTGAGTCTGAGGCATATTGAAACATAATAAACGGGTCACTCACGACGATATAGACGCGAGTGACCCGTTTATATTATATGTATTTCAATAGTATTTGTATTGTATGAGTAAATTAAAAACGAACACATAGGTTTTTGGTGCGACGAAAAATTTACTGATATACTCAAACTTGCTTATTGTTGTACTTACATTTCAGGCGGTCATATTGCTCAAGAGAGAATTCTTCGGGACAACCTTAGGTATTAAGTATGTATATACAAGGAAAAATAACCAGCGCGCACCTGTGTTATTCGAAGCCCCTTTTAATTTTCTTTTGGGCTGTTGTTTTACGTGGGTCGTATCCCTTTAAATCCGGGTGTAGTCTTAGGGTGCGAAGGCTTTCAGCTTGCGGTACCAACAATGTAAATAGAATGATCACTCTATGCTGCCAGCCCCCGGAGACAGATGTGAATTGATTCAGAGATAAAGGTTTATTTTAGGAATCCGGGCTACGATATAAATAGTGGTTCTAAAATTAACACAAAGATCACGGGGAAATTATATACCTATATTTATAATTTAAACTTACTACTTTTTTTACATCTTTCTGTATTAATGCTTACTACCTTAAAGGAACTTTTGGCACACTACATTTTTAGTGATTTGCTCGGTTCCGTTCTATTTTTTTTTTTGATGCCTCAGCAATTCATAGAACCTCAACCTAGTCTAGAAAGATCAACAAACATCGCTATAGCAATTGTTTAATGAGAATATATATAAATATGGGGGACAGTCTTACACAAATCGATCTATTCCCCAACAAAGCAAAGTTTGTGCTACTTATGGGTACTTACCTACACGTACATATAATGTAGATAAGTATAATACATAAATGCATAGAAAACATCCAAGGCTCCTGAGCCTACGCCTACGAATATTCTTGCTCATCGAAACTGGTACCACCTACTTCGCAAGCACGATCACAACCAACTAGACCAAAGTGGTCGTCAAATGTATACATACAAATTTTAATCAGTATATTGTATACAGAAACGCGCGCGCCGTTTCAAGAACCACATCCTGTGCGACCTGCACTTCGCGGACGTCGCGCTCATGGAGTGCAGCGACTTCATGCAGCAACTGCGGAGCTTCAAGCCTCAGTCCCTCGGCTGCGCCGTCGCGCGCCGCAAGTCTTCCACCACGCTCATATTCCCGCTGCCACCTCAGGCCTGTTCAGGTGAGTGTCGCTTCATGTTACTGCACAGATTCTATCAACCTTCATACTAGTGAACAGATTCTATCAACTAGGTAGTAACAGCGCGGCTTCAAGCTCTCTCCCGGCAGCACCGCACTCCGTTAGCCTTCCACCACGTTCATATTCCCGCTGCCTTCTCAGGCCTGTTCAGGCGAGTGTCGCTTCAGACTACTGCACAGATTCTATCAACCTTCATGTTACTGCGCAGATGCTATCAACCTTCATGCTACTGCACAGATTCAATCAACTAGTAATTGGGCGGCTTCAAGCCGCTGTTGATTCCAGGCTTAGCGCCAAAAACACCGTTTGTATGGAGATCTTACAAAGGAGAGCGCTCTCAAATGTAAGCATTAAATAAGCGATGACAAAGTTTTGAGTGAAATAGATTCTTGATTAATGCCTTTACATTTTTATATATACTGACGAGCAAAAATAACGGGTACATTTTATATGGCAGTTCCATAGAAAGTGTACCCGTTATATAACGGGATTTTTGCTCGTCGGTATAATTATTAACATTGCATTATTTTATTAATTTTGGAGATATTTGTTGTTCAAGTTATGGCTCTAATTTTGTGTACCTGAGCTAATATTTGAACGACGTACAACTTTCCGGCAAATTGTCGATTCTTTTTGTTCAAAAAATGATAAAAATTGTTATTGAAAAGATTTAAAACATCGATTCGCATAAACAAAAAAAAATGTATATAGTAGGTTAAAACACCCAGAAAAAAAATCTAAAATTCCTTTCTTCTTCTCTTCTCTCTTCTATATCTTTTGGTTCCTTGACCCTAATCAGTAGACCATGCTGATTCCAACGATATCACTTGTCGGTATAAACCTTTTCAGTCCTACGAAAAATGCTATTTTTTTTAGTTGGCCTCTCTACTACAACGAGGTCAAACGATTTAATCATTCATTACCTATATCGTCATATTAAATGTTGATTCGATTGCCTTGTTAGTGAGTCGGTGGTGTTAGTGCGCCCTTACGAACAACGTAGCCGGCTCAAGGTGGGTCCTTGTTCCAGTTTTCTGGGTAATTGACAAGATTAGATACGCCAACCATTTGCTACACTCCTTTTAACTCTTCTTAAACTCACGAAACGGAATAATTAGACGTGACATTCAAATGAAGATTACGGTCAGAGTTAGACAAAATTAATGCACTGTTAACGATATTATTTCGGGGAATTTTCACTTGAATATTTATGTTCGTTTATTCAATAGCTGGCTTAAAATCTTTAGCATTCAAAGGTGGGGCGCGGAAAGCGGAAATGATGATGACTATTCAGGCTCCGTTTCTAGAGAGACTTTAGTTAGAACGTCTGGGTGTCTTATCTGAATAACATGCCTGGGGCGAATATCCGACTTTGTTTTCTGACAATTCGTGTCATAGGAAATATTGTGACCAAAGTTTGCCATATATCCATTTCAACTTACTATGACTACACTTTACAAGCAAAATTCGGGATGTCATTTCGTATTTATAATGGTGAGTACCACGTCAAGACTTTGTGGAGTTACAGAGTAATTTTTAAGGACATCATATTTTTGATGCGCACTTTTTAATCGATGTTTTATGTCGTGTCATGGGTAGTCATCATTGGTATAACTTGGCTACTAATTTTGCGTGCTCTGCCTAACACTTTAGCTGATACAGGCGTGATTATACATATATGTTTTATGCAATGAATAGCTCTAAACGAGAGTATTATTGACTTTTTTCTATATATGAATATGAATTTGAACTCACCTGATGGTAGTATAAGTGATGATGAGGTCGAGGGTGTTACATTAGTACCTAGATACTACACACTATCAAGTAGATAGTGTCTATTCACTTGTCTATCATAATCTGTCATCAATGTAAAGGCAAGTTACAATACCTCGACATTAATTATTGGCTGTGGAGTAAGCTCAAAGCTTACTCCGCCATTATTGACTAGTTAGCTGCTCAGTAAGGCGACTTCCTGATTTGTCGGTGCGGAGGCAGTACGATATGAGAAAAGTGACAAATGTCAGTGTCAGCTGTCAGTCGACGCGATACCATTTTTTACTACGCCCCTACATTTAAATGAGTGCTTCCTGACTGGCGCGGAATGCGCGGTAGCGGGACGATGCGAAGGCGGTACTGCTTCGCTTCTGCGCATGATATTACTACTGCGCAAACGTAATACTGACAGTATTATGTCAAGTGAGAATCTTTGCGACGTCAGTAAGTTTACGTCAAAGAAGAAAATGTGACATATCGATCCCGCCCCGCCAAGTCAGGAAGTCGCCTAAGGCAACTTCCTGATTTGTCGGTGCGGAGGCAGTACGATATCAGAAAATACCAATACCTGCCAGACAATACACTATGATTGTATTGTCTGGCAGGTATTGGTTTGGTATCGGTTCCACTTTTTGTGATACGATATCAGAAAACCGGCCAAGTGCGTGTCGGGCCACGCGCAAGGTAGGGTTCCGTAGTCGTCTACCCTTTACATTATGTGAACTAAAAAGTTCGAAAACTTATATTTACTATGTTTTTGAAAGAATTAACAACATTATCTAAGGTATCAATGGAAATTGTACGAACGTTTGCTTTTGCAAAGTACATTTCTGAAGTTCGACTATTACTCGTTAACTAGTAATGTCTACTTAGCTGTGATAGTTTTCCTTTTAAATTCATCGTATATACTACTACCATGATTTTTTTCACATGCCTAGTAGCCACCGTTTAGCTGGCAGGGGGGGGGGACACTTGACCATAGCAAAAATTATCACTTCAAAGCTTAATATCACGCTAACCAATTCTTTAATCAAAAAATGCTTCTAGAAACCTTATAATATTTTTAAAAGAGCTATCCAACGATACGCCACACGATGGGGTTTGGCAGAAAAAAAAATTGCGGCACCACTTTACATGTAGGGGAGGTACCCTGAAAAAAAATTTTTTTTTAGATTTTATTCTACCGTTTTGTCGGCGTCATTGATATGTATACTCATGCCAAATTACAGCTTTCTAGCACTAACGGTTACTGAGAAAAACGGGGGTCGGACGGACGGACGGACGGACGGACGGACGGACATGGCGAAACTATAAGGGTTCCTTGTTTACTACGGAACCCTAAAAATGTGAAATGTCAGCTGTCAGTCGACTCGGTACCATTTTTTACTACGCTCCTATATTTAAATGAGTGCTTCCTGACTGGCGCGGGATGGGCGGTAGCGGGACGATGCGAACGCGGTAGGTACTGCTCCGCTTCTGCGCATGATATTACTACTGCGCAAACGTAATACTGACAGTATTCGGTCAAGTGAGAATCTTTGCGACGTCACTAAGATTACGTCAAAGACGAAAATGTCACATATCGATCCCGCCCCGCCAAGTCAGGAAGACGCCTTAGATTGGCGGCCTGTGAATTTGATTCGGGTATATAGGTCCTTTGTTTTGAATTACACTATGATTGTATTGTCTGGCAGGTATTGGTTTGGTATCGGTTCCACTTTTTGTTTATCCCCAGATTCTCTGAGTAAAGTAGGTACCTAACAATTATAAATATGAAATGTTCTTTAACAAAATTTGTCCTTGTTACATATATATATAACTCAAAAATGTATTGTCAAAACAACGAAGTTACATAATATGTATACCTAATATGCATCTATAAAGAGCTTGCGAAGCGTCTCGTGGACGCCACGGGTGACCAGAAGACTGGTGCGTACCTTGCTCAGCGCCTCAGCATTGCTATTCAACGCGGCAATGCGGCCAGCCTTCTGGGCACCCTACCGCCGAGCTCCAAGCTTGAGCCCATTTTTTACCTATAAATCTATTTATTTAGTTTTTAGTTTAGTTTATTTTTAGTTAAGGTTATTATAACTATATTTACACAATGTGTTATTGAATTTACTGAAATCATGAAAATAGTTTGTTAAGAATAGAATGAATCCATCTCAATATTTATACAAAATACCTTTGTCTTTCTGCTCAGCCTGAAAATTGCAACGATTCATACCATTGTATTAATATAATTATAAAAGGTTTGGAGGGACCGCTCAAAAATAATTTGCAAACGAAAAGCTCACTGCCACTCTTCTTTTCATGGATCAAATAGCAGTATAGTGTAAAACCTTATACTTCGCGACTCTTAGAGGTTCCCAAATATTGATATTGTGACTGACTATTGTTGGCTCTTTAGCTAAAAAGTTTGCCGAACCCTGCTCTATATAGTGTTCACCCTAACGGGTCCATATCCTGTTACTGCAGGCGTTTCGTCGGTCAATAACTGTCAATGTCAACGCAATGGAGGGCTCTTGTTTACTATATATCTCAATTGAGCAAAACCTATTGAATTACATAGGTTTCGGTGCCGGTCCACATAGGTAGTCAAAGGAACAGGAAACCATGGATATGTGAAGAATAATTACATAATTGCATAGAATAGAAAAGAAAAAAGCGGCCAAGTGGGTGTCGGACTTCGCACATTTAGTTTCCATAGGGTTCCATTTGTCATCACATAATGACTAACTGTAATTCAGATTCAAATATTTGTTTTCCTGTGACGAAAAATAGCAATATGTGTATTCAACTAACAATAGTAGGGGATGATTCACGCTAGACCATTCCGTGTCTGGGCCTACAAGAAATTGACGGCCGTCGCGCGTCCTGTTTTAGAAAACGAGCCGGCCCGGACACGGAACGGTCTACTTGGAATCATCCTTAATGCATGCCTTCGTAGGCATGCATTAAGGATCCCAACACCACAACAACCCAAGTAATTTTACTAAAACTGTTGGCGATTTGATGAAGGTAAGTCCCAGGGTAGTAAATTTGTCTGTGTACCTTTTAACATTTTGACAGCTCCCCAGCTGAAAAGCCCCGGTCCGAAATGCAAGGAAACTCAATTTCCCCTCGCGGGCAGTGGTCAGATCGGATCTCCGGTCACTGCGAAAAGGTAAAAAGTTTCTCAATACACCGCACTCCGGACGGGTTGGCAGAATAACCCCCGAAAACAGTACATTGACTTCACACAGTGATCACTGCTTACTCCATAGACTGACTGTCACAAAAAATACGGCAAAATATTTGGTTACTAAAAGGACTATAATTTGCACTAACTGTACATGTAGGTACTTGTTTGTACATGTAGGTACTTGTTTGTACATGCGCCTACATAAATCGTCGGCAAACGGATAGATTATCTATTCTGATCTATTCTTCTAGATTGTATTATATATCTATTATATTATCTCATTCAGTAGCGCTATCATAGCACTATTGAATGAGATAATATAATAACAAGTGGCCAGCCTTAGGCAACCAACCAGGGGAAGTGTTTATAAAAATCCGTTAGAACTTAGTTTAATATTAATAGATCCTTAGATTTGTATATACAGAAATTTAATTTAAAGTTTCTTGAAGTTACTCATAAGCTGATTATTATCTTATTACTTCATACACTTTATAAAATCAATTCAATTACTGCTACTGCCTACCTGAAACTGGACATTGTTCGCTATATATGCCGTATAATGCTGACTTCCGCTGAAAAGTTAATCTACTGATTGTTACTTACATTGCGAATCCCGGGACCCTCTTCCCAGCCTACACATAACTATAAATATGTAAAGCCTCTTTATACGTTGAAGGCATTTTCACAATACATGAAAAATTAAATAATAACGAAATGACAGCGTTGTCGACGTTTGTCAATGTACTATTTTGGCATGGGGCATGGCAAAGTATAAACGAAACTTCTAAGACGACAGTTTTTAAAATAAATTCCGGAATTTGATTTGACATAAAAATATTAGATTGTAGGTAAATATTGATGAAGTTAAAATATGAGCTTTAGTTATTACAATCCTTTCACAATGTTACAAAATAACAAATACCGTGGAATGGAATAACTTTGGACAATTTCAAGATTATTTATGTGGAACATTATTTACGGGTACCTGTTCTAGTTTTTCTGCAAAATCTGGAAACCCGAAATTATTTTCCTTACTTTTTTATTATTTTGTTTATAGTTTTGAATTATATCAATGACTGTGTTGAATGAGTTATAGCATAATTATTCAGCATTCATTTGACACCGTACATGTGTATGTATGTTGCATAGGTTGGGTGTGATTGCCACTTTTCCAAACGCGGCGGCGGCAATATTCATGACGTCATTACTTGGGAGACCGACCTTCGAGAGACATGCCTAACAACATACTAAAAGCTGGCGCTGGTTTCCAAAAGTGAAGTATCTTCCCGTAACAACATGCACTACTAAGCTTATTCATCATAACTATGTACAAGTAAGTACATACGTCCTTTTAGAATGCGGCAGTTTTAAATTACTAAAATAAGGGGGATTAAATGAAAATAAACTGAAAAGAAAAAATACGTATCTCCTTACTTTTTGAGTACCTACTATTAAATACCTAAATAAAAGTAACTAAGGGGACAGAAAAATAAAATGACAATTTATATTCGGAATAGCAACCGGCACTGTTGCTAGTTAGAATTCCGAATATAGCAGTTGCAGTTTGGATGCGACTGCTGAGATAAATTCTTGTATTGTATTTGCTGTTCTAAGGTCGAATAATTATAAAAAAGCTGATGGAATCCACGTACAGTTTTATTGGAAGCCCAGTTCCACCCCATAAAAGATAGTCTATAATAGCGAAGACTGTTAAAATGCTGATGTTATTCAAAATTTAATACAATAAACTGTGTTTAGAAAAGATAAATATCGGTTGATGTATAATTGTATCACCTGCACAGAACAAATGTTTCTTTTTAGTCCAGTGGCTGACTGGTAGAGAATGCCATAAGGCATTAAGTCCGCCATTTGTACCTTTTCTTAATGTGCAATAAAGTTTAAATAAATAAATTGCACATAATTAAACATGTATTTGTGTTAATAAGACATAGACGTAGTAAAACTTTGCTAGTTAATAAATAACTTATCCGCATATACATAGACGACCCAGACGTCACCTATTGAAATTTTCATCAACCCAAACGGACTACCCTTACTGCACCTCTTTTATCAACATTGTTAAGCAAATTTGACTTCAAACGTATTACACGTATAAACTAAATTGGCGCGTTTATCGAAATCATCATTTATGCGGCCCTCAGCCAAATATAGACGAGCACTTTAAAATTCAATACCCTTCGTTTTAACATCCATATTGCCTTTTACGGTTTACTAACGAACATGTATCATTAGTTATTGTATGAGGCTGTCTCAATTCGACTTCGAAAAACGTCAATATTTTATATTTATCGTAAGTAACAGGGAGTGGAATATAATTAGCTTCTCATCATTGTGACGTCCTATCCACATAATAGAACATCATCGGTGACGAATCTCACCGGACAATCGGAATAAGAATTAAAAACTGTTGTTGGTAAAGACTTGTCTTAAGAATCTAGATTTCAAGAACTCGACTCATTTTTACGGGACTTTAGGAGGTTATAGATGTTGAAAAGTTGAGCCCACGACGATGAGTCTAATTCCATCGTATATTTTGAGAACAATGTATGTGCTAACATTTTAAATTATTCAGCAAATACTTTATGAAGTTCAGTAACTTGTATATTTTCAGAGTGATATGTACTAGCACATACAGAAGCTACTAACGATGCGAAATTATTTTTGCACCAGTCCAATCTCTAGGCTAATATATTTGCCAGCTCCCGGCCAACCCTGGCACGTTACCAAGCCAACCTGGGTCTTGATATACTTACTTAAGCTTTTACAAAGATTAAAGGGGCTGAATTGTGCCAGTTTTCGTGGTAGTCGAATAATTATATTTAGCGAGGATTAAAGGCGTCAATGGAGTGCTTTTGCTTCAGTTTCAAAGCACCCCGGAAAAATCATAATTCGTAAATCACTGAGCTTCCTTCCGGTAATCCTACTACTCATAGACCACATAAAAGGTGCAAATAATTTAGCTGCTGATATTTTGGCCCTATTACAATCCTCGTTATGATTATTCTTGGAAATAATTTGGGGAAAATAAGGAAAACGGGTTTGCTAGGGAAATATTCCCAACAAATAAAACAAAAAGGTACTGATCAATGATTATAAATATTATAATTAGTTGATTAAAGAAACTTCAATCGGTTTTTAAGTAAAGATAGAAGCTGTTAGGGAATATTACAATGTCAGTACCTAATCAATCCCAATAAATCGTATTCGCTTGCTCAAAATTAATAATGTGTAATAATGACCTGAAAACCGCAAGATAACCGCAGACGCAGAGGTATTATGATTCTAGCCTGATTTCCGATTTTTAACGTTTCCCATAGACGTACTAGATCGTTGAGAATATTGGAAAAGTACTTATGTATTTGATTTCAATAAAATTCAATATTGGGCACAATATTTTTGTATCGACGGTTACGTTCACTGCTAAGAGGGCAAATAAACTTATCAAGTACAAAACCCTTTGTGTCCTGTGTTGTTCATAGTTTTCCGAAAAACGGAGCATTTCAACGGTAACAAAAATACTGGCACACTGTGTCATTTTCTATACTCGATTTTTTTTGTGTCCGAGCTGAAAATCGTATGGTAGCATGAGATAATACGTACCATTTATTTTTTTTCATAAAGAATACATGTTTCCACGTTGAGGTCCACTCAAATTCACGGACTAATTTGTTTTTAAAATACATTAAAAAATACCTAAACGCTCAAATTAAGACTCCGTGCCCTGTCCGGCATCGAGTTTTGAATCAATCAAAAATTCCTATCAAAAACTGTACATTAGAATCACTGATTTCGTGTCAAAAACTTTAACTCGATTATATTTACTATCACTGAGCACAGACACTATTCACTTCACTGTGGTGAATAACTTGTAATTGATGTTTAAAAATCGTCCGAGCGCGAGAGTTATATTTTGTCGGCTAAATTCAAAGGTCCCTGGCAGCCATCGTTTACGTTTGATCAGCTTCGCGTCCTGCTTCACATGTGCTCTCAAATGTCAGTTATTATATATAAAAAATGTATATATAGCAAACCGCATTAAGTTCGAGTAAACCACCTAAGTACTTCGGTTTCTGGGTGGGCGACAATTTTTTTGCTTTTGCTTGCAATTTCGGTGGCCCTTAGAAATTCAAATTTTACATAAGTAATCATTAACATATGTATGCATTATAAAGCACTTTGGTGTCTCTATATAAACGATAACTTAAAATATTATTAACATGCGATTTGAATTTTTAATGATTTTTTTATATAGATTTCCAAGTCCCGTGTCCTAATTCCCATAGCTTGTTTACCCAAAACAGCTGATTTTGGGGCACGGGAATTGGGAAAGGTGACTTATTTTGTTAATAAACCTCATTTAATAACAATAATTATGGATGAAATGCATAAATAAATATAATTTGTACTAAGTATATCGATTAGAGTTATAGTTTATGCGTTTATTTAAAGAAAACAGGCCAACTGCTACAATTACACTTAGCTTCTTAAATATTTGAAAAGAGTGACCCATGATTGGTAAAATTAGGCTAAATAACTTCGATACAACTGAACTTTATAATTCTAGATAAATTAGATGGTAAATAATAATTTTAATACAATTTTTTCTAAGAAAAGGCAATTCCCATGGACAGATAAATTCCCATGCCCAGGTCAAATTATCAAATTGTAATAACTTCCGTAATTTTATAAGTATAAGTACCCCGTAAGAAAATTTGTGTTTATTAATTTTTTTATCAAATTATCAGCATAGAATTTTCTATGTATTATTGGTATTTCTAAATTCCATGGGAATTGGACAAAAATGCCCGTTTGGTGAAATTCACTCTGTAGAATTGCAATCACGGCGTTTTTGTCAACTAATTGGAACCCCGACTGTTGTGGCCTAGAAATTAAATGCTACAACGAAATGCAAAAGCTTAAGAAATATCAACCCTACACCGGACTTCATATGAGTTGAAACTCCAATGGGCCAAGCATTTTTGCATTTACACTACTAAGAAATAAAAAAATAAAAATAGAAAAAACCCAAGACTTAGGAACAAAACAATATACTGTAGCGCATCAGGTATGTTTATGGAGGCAAATGTAGATATGGTTTTAGTTTAGCTCCATACTACGGAAGCGAGTAGCGTCACTGATGCTCAGAATGAGGGATAGTGCCAACAGCCTCCTGAATAGCATACTGGAGAAAGTTGACTGCGCATTTGTAAAACACTGGAACATTATTCATATGGGGGAATTTGTCAATTGATTAATTAAATTAATTTATTTTATTTTATTAATTTATTATTACTAATGTAGACATATTATAAGTGAACAAATGTTACTAACAATACTATGGATATTGTCTGAAATAAATTGATAAATAAATAAATAAATATTCGTGCTCATCACAAAAATAAATTCCCTGCTCGGGATTCGAAACCGGGACTTCCTCCAGCTTCGTAGGTACGTAGGCAAGGTCACTACCAACTAGGCTACAAATTCTAAATTCATCAGCAGCAAACTACCTACTACCGGAAAAGTAGGTTAGGTTAGAACTGCGATCCTCACAGAACCGACTTGCTACCAGAAAATTACTTAAATTTAATTATTTGTTTTGTAATCTCCTTATCATTTTTGAAATGTTTTCTGATCATAAGTTGAATAATTAGAGCAGTTCAGCTTGACATTAATTGATGACATTTTATGAAATATTTGCTCATCATTGCTTAGTCATTTTGGCTAATCGAAACGAAAATATTTTGCTAATCATTTCAATCATATCCCTACAAAACTTCTACAAAAGCTTCAAAATTGGTTATCTACTATTTTTCATAAAATATGTACTTGAGGATATGTCAGCTCATACTTTATTATGGTCAAAAATTTTCTGTCGAAATATTAAGTCGCCATCACGTTCGTCAACGACCGTCATAAAAATGGAGAAATAAATTCATCGAATATTTGTCGCACCTTTCCAACAATGGATATTATTATTTCTACCCTACCTTTTCTGAAGAACATTGTAACACTATTCTTATTGAGTACAGTGAACGAAAAAACTTGTTTCTTAATCGGCTTCTTGCGTATTCTAAGAGTGAAGTTCGTTCACCTTACAGTGAGATTTGATTGGAAGCGTTTCTTACCTGGATTTAAAGCTCGGAGGTGCTTAAGGGGCATTAAACATTCAACGTCTATAGACTTTGAGCGCCCTGTGACATGTACGGATTGTACGGTGTTTGTCAGTGTTTTTTTAGCTTTAGACTCACTCTGGTTAGAGAACATTATAATGTATATGAGCACAATTTTTTTATGTATGTTAAGATTTAATAATTATTTACCATGTCGGATTTTGAAATTTTTTATGTTTCCGTACCCGAAGGGTTCACACGGAACCCTATTGCTGTTAATCACGCGTCCGTCCGTCCATCAGCTGTTACATGTTTTACAGCCAAACAGTTGGAGCTACAAATGCTCACAAAATTACCAACAGTTATTCTATCGAATTGAGATCTTTCCAGACTGAATTCGTATGATGGTTATAATAAGTAGGTAATATAAAGTAATGTTGAGTACCTACTTTTATTATTCATTAAGCAGTTCTTAGATCAAATTACTTATTTTGCGTTAAGCGCTCTTTAACATAACACCGGCTTTTGTTTAACCTCTATCTTTAACTGTGATTATTCTTTTTTTATGTAAGTTGTGCAATAAAGTGTATGAGTATTATACCTATATCTACTGTATTCAGCTGTTTTTTTTCGTTATTTAAATTGTTACGTTGTTTGTGTCACAAACAACTAGCTGATGGTTGTGAGGGTACTTACGTCCTTATAATGTACGTATCGTTAACTAAAGCTTAATTTATAAAATAACATGTTTATTAAAAAAGGTAGATACAATAAAGAAAGAAGAAGAAACGAGAAGCCAGCAGCAAGAAAGAAGCAGCGGGGTTGTACGGTCCACTCTAAGTATGAACGCCAAGCATATCGATTAGAGTTTGGTGTTCTACCTTACAGTGAACTGTGCCGCTCTTTACCACAACTATGGCGACGAGAAGGAACCAAGATACTTAAATATCTTTATACTTAGTATGGTAGTGTGGGGGGTCATACACACTGCCGATGCCGGTTTTGTTTTATATGGTTAACTATTTACGATTTTCCCAATAATTTCCTTTCATGTGAAAATATCCAAAGTTTTAATTTAAGGCGTTTTAAGGACTATGTATAACACTTTTTGGACTTATGATTATGACTTGTAGGATCGCTATATAATTATGTCATTGAACTGGATTATGACTAAGTATAATATAATCGCTATATAATTAAGTTTGTACGTAGGTCACAGGATTATATCACAACAAACAAACAAGTATTCACTATTTTTAGTTTGTTTTGACAAACTATTGTTTTAAATTAAACTTGTCAAGCGGATGCGTCCGCTAACGACATAACAATTTCCAATTTTTGTCTTTTGTTAATTGTTATCTTTAAAAATTAGATAGATTAGATTATGTAGATCTATGTATTTTATTCTTTGTAAGGAATTACATTATAGGTACATTATAATAAGTGTGTGTTTTTAAACATATTTACATCATAGTATGCTCGAGTCTCATGTTAAAATTGCCATAATAAAGAGACCTCGATGAGGTTTATTTTAATTATGTAGTCTAAAAAGGCTCGGTGAGTCCACCGGCAGTGGGCCCGCCGGATGTACCCTCCCTTTTTATTATTCTAACAATCAGAGTACAAGGTAACTTTTTGAATTACTGATATGTTCTGTCATAACTATCTTGGCTCTGGCTGTGTACATTGGACCTCCAGTAGAAATTCTTTTTGATTTTATCAGTCGTGATCGAAGACATTTTCAATCTCAACAGTTGAATATACTATATTGTATTCGCAAATATTGATACAAAATTCGGTTGGCTTTTATTGTATGTAAAAACTATGATTTAGATTTAGATTTATTTATTTCATAATATAAATTACATTATAGATTAACTATTATGTTATTTTGTTTTACTACAATCACGAGCAAAAATAATGCATACCTACACGCAAATAATGCATACCTACCCGTTATTTTTGCTCTTGATTGTATTTTCATTATATTCCAGTATCCTCTGATTGGCAACTGGCCAGTAGTATTAGTACATTTTGCCTGAAGATGGTAGTCTGACCAATCATTTCTGTAACTGAATCGTAACATAAGATATTAATCCTGTCTTTCTTACAAGTAATGAAATGGATTTACTTTTCTGGTCTGTATTCCTAACACAATTAAGGACTAAGCTCGGTATTCTCCCACAAATGTTATTATCAATATGTATGACCAACGAACAATTTAGACATTCCAGTATCGTATTTGAGTTCTAATATGACCAATCTGTTTCAGATGAATTCTGCGAAGAGTACCCTCACAGCCTGATCCCGACTCCGGGGTACTGGATCGAGTGCTCGCGTCAGAAGATCACCACTGATACGATCTGGGACGAGTCGGAGTCGGAGCACGACAGCGGACCCGACCGGGACAACACCGAGCCTGGTAAGTCTGTTCCAGATGAATTTTACAAAGAGTATCCTCACAGCCTGATCCGGGGTATTGGATCGAGTGCTCCCGACAGAAGATCACCACTGATACGATCTGGGACGAGTTGGAGTCGGAGCACGACATAACGCCGAGCCTGAGCGTGTTCCAGATGAAAGAGTTCCCCACACAGTCTTATAATAAGCATGCAAATATTGCTACAGTCTAAATTTTGTTGAAGGTTAGATCAGACAAAATCAGGACGTTTCCTTTTTCCTAAACTTTCTACATTTGATATTTGAACTCATTGACAGAGTACACAGCCATGCATATAGCGACATAGCCATGAATATACCTGATATGATATGATATGATATACCTATTTAATGTGTCTAGAAAACTTATTATAATACCTATATTTTAATACACATAAAATAAGGGATGCGAGTGATTGTGCCTTACATAGAGAAGTTTAGGGCACATATTTTTCTAAAATATTTATACTTTATGCGAACAAAACAGCTATCTTGGCAACGATAATGCTTTTCAAATATTCTGTGGAGTAAAACATAACATGCGAGTTATTTTGAAATTAAATAAATTCGATTGTATTAAAAGTATCATGAAATTGGAGTAGACGCTTGCAACTTACACAACGTTACTGACTTCGAGAGGTTTCTTGAATCTTGCTATCTCTCTCCTGTCACATTAGCCAGCATCCGAGATGAAAATTTGATTTCCCTTTCCTGTCTGGAACCAGTAAACTACCTAGTACATTTACGAGGGAGCAGGTAATATTTATAGGAAAAAAACTTGAGTAAATGACCTCTTTCTGCAAGAATAGGCACTTGTTTTGTTCGTTTTACAAAATTTGAATATATATACGAGTATATATATTGTCTATTTAAGCACGCCACAAGCACATACAAGAGGCGCTTCACTTATTACGTATTTGTATATGTACTTCATTCTACACACGATTACAGCTTAAGCATATATTTTACAGAGAATTTCGCAAGGGCAAAAATCAAAATTGTGACATCACTCTAGGCAGAATTTGATTTTATTTGGACTCTTGTGGACGAACGTCACTTTTCAACGTAGCAATAAGGCTATGAGTTGTTTATTGTATGTCAAATCTATTTTTGTGTTCTTTATTTTATTTAGGTTATTTTATTTAATACTCAAAAAGTTAGGAGACACGTATTTTTTCTTTTCAGTACATTTTCATTAGTAAATCCCCCTTATTTTAGTAATCTAAAACTGCCGCGTTCTATAAGGGCGTATGACCCTACGTAGTTAAGATGAATAAGATTAATTAGCATTCTGGTCAAATACCTATTCAATTATAAGTAAAAAGTATACTGTATCTGTGTCACCTGCGACAGTGACAGTGACAAATTTCAGGGGGTCTATCCTGACCAGCCGAAGATCGCAATTCGTATGTTTCTTTCTCTATCGCTCGAAGCAAATGAGATAGTGACGGAGATATTCGAAAAATGTTAACCAAGTTACTTCACTTGACACTGGGCACCGCTGACAAGTGTCGATGTCAAAATTGTCAATGAAATCCACAGACAATTCTTATTATTTTAATAGGATACATAAGTCATGTCACGGAATATTCTTATTCAGCCTCGCCATGGCTTCTTAAAAGTATTTTGCAGTTTTTTCGAGAACTATCGAATATAAAAATCCAATTCATACTATACTAATATTATAAATGCGAAAGTGTGTCTGTCTGTCAGTCTGTCTGTCTGTCTGTTACCTCTTCACACCGATTTAGATGAAAAAAAAAGTAGCAAATAAATTCTATCACGATATAAACGAGTTCCACGTGGACGTAGTCGCGGGAAAAAAGTAGTCTTTTTTCAGCAAGATCATATCTAGGTATAATGGATTTTTGCTTCAAGACGGTAAAATAAAATGGAAATGTTGTCAATTGATATCAAAAAATAATATCTATAACTGGAAATGGTGTTTTTATAAATGGTTTAATTTTGCATATCTATAATCAAATAAAATGTGAGTGTTATGTTATGCCCCATATAGAAAATGTAAAACTAGGATACCGAGATCCGGGGAACCGAGCTATTTTTCGGGATTGCGGGAAGAAAAACTAAGTACCTATACGACATTAATAAAACTCCTTTCCTCCTAGACTTTACTGAATTAGAGCCACTAAATACTAGCCCATGCAAAATCCAGTAAATACAGCGCCATCAGAAGGCTAATGTAATGACTAAAATAAAAAGACCTAGCCGCACGTACAGGCACAGAAAAGTAATAGGTACTCGTTGGGTTTCTGTTAGTGCATTCACCTCGCCGAATAAAATTGTAAGGTTGTCAGGTATTAAACAACAAAAAGAACCGTTTGAGAAAAGTTAAGGTTCCTGTTATTACTTTCGATTCCCGGAAACTGCTTAATTAACACAAAATGAACACGCAGATTGTTATATAAATAGGTTTTTTTCTCGTCGTGTTTTGATTCCTTTCGTTGTTATTAAAATCATATTGGACAAAAACATATATATGCTTACTATGCTTAGTTTGAATATTTTTAAGCGACGTTTAATGTAGTTCTACCATGTTACTACCATTCCAATAAATATTTTCTTGTTACCAAAAGTAGTGATATATATAGAAGTCTCTTAACAGCAACTGTTTCCAAGTTCAATTCAAGCTCTTTCATAATTTTAACAGTTTGTTCAATTGTCATATAAAAAATCAACTAGGTAGGTACCTACACAAGATATTCAGACGTTCATGACAAGAACTCTGCCTGAATATGTAGATTATTAATGTCACTATTACGAGCACATACGACACTTATGAACCATCGGACCGCGTAAATAATTCTATTCTCGTATTTTGACAGTTGCGATATGAATATTACATGACTGTATGTGTGTATGTTTGTATGTGTGCAGTATACGTGTAGGTATACAGTATTCATTATACATCTTTATACAAAACTATATGCACGTAGTTGTCACGAATCTTAGGTTCAACATACAATAAGGACGTATGGTGAGATAAGTCTAGACAGTTACGTTGTTGTACATGGGATAAGTTTGTATATCTCTTTTTCCCGCTTTCCACTCAATCCCTCAAAGGTTAGCTGGAAGAGATCCCTCATAGGGATAAGTTCGCCTTTCTACTTTAATCTTATGTGACATGTATATTATTTCAACATGTTTTTGTGTAGGTACAATAAAGTGCTTACATACACATACAGTTGTTAATATCACGATATTTGATGTTTGGCGTGTCGGAGGCGTGTCATTATACAGATGACACTCGATTGAAGCTTGAGGGTTAAGGCTCAGAAAGTAGGTAATTGGGCAAAATCATCGAACAAAAACGTAAGTGTAGACGCCATCGACATCGAAGTACAAGGTCACGCGAACGAAGTCGCGGGCAAAAGCTAGTTGAAACTAAAGTTATGGTTCATGATACGCTACGGTTTATGACCAACGCCTTCTGCAGTCAACACAGATTTTAGATTTTAGATTGTTTAGAAAGGAGAATCGTGTCGGACGAGTGTGAATATAAAATTTCATATAAAATGTTCTGCCGCTACGACACCCGATTAAAAATCGTCCCGACAGACGACATGGTGGGAACGAGCTTTAATTCGTTTCTGCGGTCGGATTTTAGTTCCGAATCTCTGCCCGAAAATATGTCGAATCCGTATAACGTTCTGTAAATGAAGTTTCATTCATGTTCCAGTTTAAGAATACCTTTTATTCCCTATTGTTATAGTTACAAGAGCGACAAAGGCATAAATTATGTTTTAATAACAAAGAAATTACTGGTTTGTACGTCTGTATTACGCGATTGTGAGTTTTGTATTTTCTTTATTAAATTAATCAAATATACGTATCCAGGTAATACAGAACCGTGTTCAGCAGAGGATTTTTCGAGAGACATTTATTTAGTTTGGCATTAGATGAAGGAGCGTGGAGTACCTAATAAACAATGTTATTAAACTGCGTCTAAATTAGGTACGTAGACATCTCTGAAATCCTTATGATCCTTGAATCATGTAAATCAAATATTCGTCAAATCCTTTGACGAATATTTTGTTGCCTCTATGTTCAATATTCTAATAAAACTAAAAATACGCGAAAACTCCCGATAGCGCCCCCAAAGCGGTTTAACAACGTTTTATTTGACGTATTCGATCGGATCCGATACGCAGCAGGAAATTGAAATACCTCTAACAATAATGACAGCAGAATTGATGTACATGAAAATGCGAGCATTTTTGTAGATTTTATTTATTTAATATTTATTGCACAACACTAGAAAGTACAAATGGCGGACACAACGCCTTATGAAATCGACGGACGCGCGACGGCCGTCGAATTCTTGTAGTGTACTAGAAAACGAACCGGCCCGGACCCGGAACGGTCTAGCGTGAATCATCCTTAAGGCGACTTCCTGATTTGTCGGTGCAGAGGCGGTACGATATGACAAAACTGTCAAATGTCAGTGTCAACTGTCAGTCAACTCTGTACTATTTTTTACTGCGCCCCTACATTTGAATGTGTGCTTGGATTTTGATCGTCACCGCGTTGGTGAGCACACGTGCCCGGGGCGACGACGAGCAGAATCCATTTACCGTACAAAACCTTATCTACTGTCATGGCGTCGTTACCAAACAACGTCATTGAACACGTGACATTGGCGAAATCATCATAAATTTGATGGAAGCCATTTTTTTAAAGAATTGAATTGAATGTGTGCTTCCTGACTGGTGCAGGATGCGCGGAAGTGGGACGATGCGAATGCAGTACTGGGGCCGATTTTTGAGATTCGAACGCTCGAATCTTCACTCGACATCTGTCAAAACATCATAGTTTTTTGACAGATCTCGAGTGAAAAGTCGAGCGTTCGACACTCAAAAATCGACCCCTGGTCCGCTTCTGCGCATGATATTACTACTGCGCAAATGTAATACTGACAGTATTCCGTCAAGTGGGAATCTTTGCGAAGTCAGTAAGTTTACGTCAAAGAAGAAAATGTCACATATCGATCCCGCCCCGCCAAGTCAGGAAGTCGCCTTACGATCACACTCACACTTACGATCGCATACCATCAATCGCCTTAATCGTATAATCGTCTTATCATAGGGACGCCAACCTTCCGATATATTCATTGATATTACGAAATTAACAATACCCCGCAATATTGCGCGCTACATAAAGTAGCGAATGCCAATATCATAAAAACTCCATTTAATTATTTATGTTATATTGTATACACCGTGGGTAGGTAAATATTGTCCTTGTCGTCTCTCTAGATTTTAATTAACTTCTTGCAAGCACTATTATTATTCTAGTCATTCATGTGTAAAGAAAGTACGCCAATCACGCTTACCTACTGAAAGTGTAGACGGTTTGCTGGTCGCCTGTACCCGAGGGCGAGCATGAATCTTCAGTCTTCAGATAACATTCGAATATCTACTATATAACAGTTAGACCTTCATTTAAATTTATATCAGACAGTAATAGTCGGCTCACTTTTGGTAAAAATATCACATTTTACCTTTTGCAGTGAGCATCAAAAATAACCACGCATATGAAAAATCAGTCCAGTTAGTGTGCCATACTATTACGAGTATTATTAATTGATCCTTGAGTTTTTATATTTAATTATTACATTTGTTGAAGGTGTACCATATATATAGAGCTCTAGATTTGGTGTGGTGTGATAGCAAATCCAGATGTGCGGTATTTAATTCGCATATAATGTTGTAAGTCCTTTTGGTTGGGGGAAAAGTAGTGCCAGTCACCGTCAAAAGTGCGCGCTTGGACATCGATTTTTACTACTTTTCCTCGACCAAAATGACTGGCAATATTTTATTCAATTAAATACATAGGTAATAAGGTATGATACCACACCAAGTCTAAGGTATGATACACCATTAAAGCTTTAAAGCTTCCAGTCACCTGGATCATTTCATAATAATAGTGTGGCATACTAACTAGACGGATTTCGTGTCTCTATAAACAACAAAGGGTTAGCCGTAGCCAGCTCTTAGTCCATTAAAACAAAGACTTTTCAAGTCTACATAAGTGTAGTGACTTTTGATGCTGACAGTACTATCACGATGCATATCAACAGCTACGCGATGGTAAGTGGGTGTGATTTTGTAGCAAGAATAGTGTATACTGTTTTTTGTTTGTGTTTGCATCCAGCTTTGTATTCTCAATTATCGACATTTAAAAATATTTTTTGTTAAAGTCTGAAACAGCTTGCGGTTTTTAATTGTAAAATCTGATTCTGTGAAAAACGGCGGGAAAGCATTAATTTAACAACGTTTTAGGGTAATTATTGTAATGAACGAATTCCCAATACTCAGCTTGCAATTGCTTTCATTATAATGTACTCTTTCTGCAAGGGGTATCAATACAATACTTATATAGGGGTATCAATCAATATCAATACTTCGTTTACTTACCCTTAATTTCTTTAAAGTAGGTCAACAATGCTCTTAACAGATTTAATTGAATTAAAACTCGCAATAGCATACGCGATGTGTCATTCTCGACACGTTTTCAATTTATCGCCTCGTCTGCGGGTCTGGCGCCCTATCGTCGTCTTATCGCCAGCTATCATTTACGCAAGCTCCTATTTAATCGAATAACTATACTTACAAACACGACCTTACTGTGCACAGCTGAAATGTCAATATCAAACACGCGATAAAAACGTATCTTGCATGTGAATTACCACATTGAACTGCCATCTGAGTAAATGCGCGGGTTGCAGTTTAAGTGCTATATTGTATACCTACAGCCTTGCACTAAAGGCAGGTTACCCCAACTTACGGTTAGTTACAGACCGATCAATGTTTAATATGGCGCCGGGAACTGTCAATCCATACAGACTTGTCAAACTTGTACAATTAGATTACAGCCGTTGCAACCCAAGGCACAAGCTGCGAGATCAGCCGAATCTAGACTTACGGCCAGTTGCACCAACGTATGAACACAGACCGGTCATCGTCAAATATGGCGCCTGCAGCTGTCATCCCATAGAAACTTGTCAAACTTTCCATACAATCAGATTTGACGAACACCGCTTACGATTACAGACGGTTTGGTGCAACCCACGCCATATAGTACTATCCAACCTGTAATGATAGTTGAAAATTATAAATAAATAAAATATGCCTTTACTATAGGTACAGTCAAGGGCACCAATAGGTATGTATACACTTTTTCACCTTATTCCATTGAAATAAGGTCCAAAAATGTATTATATTTATGCCCTCGACATGTACTATACAAATCAAATTTGTGATTTAACCCGTTTCTGCCCTCTCTCTTTTGCATAATTCGTGCCCTCAAACCCCAACATCTCCCATTCAGATGAACAAAAATCGACGAACTGATTATGATGGTATCCCTTAAAACTTGCTTAAGGACCCTTATCAGTTAAAAAACGTTCATCTACTAGGTCATTTTCTGTTTGATTGACACGTATCTTGACTTTTTCTCAATGTTACTATCTAGAACAGGACTATGAAACGTAAGGTACCTACCAGTGGCGGCGCGTCAAAAATATTTTTAGGGAAGCCGGAATTAATTGGCCTTTCTTATTCTTCATGAGCCATAGTAAAAGAACTGACTGGCTGAAAATTAGGCAAGCCGGTGGGAATCGAGTTGTACGGACGCTCCGCCACTGGTACCTACATGAAACAAAATAATGCATAAATATTCACGTTTTATTTAGAGGCTCTGTAACAATAACATAAACCAATATTCAGGTGGAAACGGTTCTCATCTTTGCAACAATTGCTATTGCTTTTCCATTCGCGAATTTTTTGGGTCTGAATGGACAACCCCTCGTTGTGTCATTTTATTATGGTCAGTATCCCGATGTACATATCTTTCATTCGCGTGTGTATTTTTCATATACGTGCCTATATTTACATTGACTGTTACCTCGAGGGAGTAAAACGACTTTATGGCGATCGACGCGCCGACGACAAGATAAAGCATCTGTCACTTTCTATCGAGTGGTATCAGAAAATGGTTTAGGTATCATATGAAACGGCTCCATGAGCATGATAGTTTCTTGAAAACCTTCGCAGGCTTTGCCAATTGGTGGTGACGGCGAAGCTCTTTAGTAAATTTCTACACATGGAATACCTATATTCAACGTTTTCCTTTTGACTCCCATATAGCACATCCTTCGTACTAAACAGCAATCCCGGAGCATAGAATATTCAATTTTCATCTCGACGAGGGATAATCATACTGTAAGAGACTAAGAAATTGCTGTCTGTGACGCGCACACATCACTGATGCATAAGACAAAATTATTTTGCCTTTTCCACCCCTTTAAACCCTTTTTAGGTGCATATTGCCAGCTTAGTCCTAAATAAACAAAATAATGTGCTACGCACAGAGAAGCGAGATTCGGTTTTGCTTATACTGTTTATGAGGGAAAGAGATCTCCTTCCCACACAGTAAACATCGTTTGGTTATACCAGGTTGAACCTGTATTTTGCATTTATTTTGTTAACATTAATCTAGGTTGAATTGGAAATCGAAATATATTTATCACAAGCATTTTAAAGAAGGAAAATAAAGAAAATGTAGGGTGTATAAATGTACTGCTCTGAAAATCTAGGGTGTATAACCTATAATACCTTAAAATGTCCCAAAACTAATAAAGCCAATCTCTCTGGTTCATGAGGTAGCAGTGATTGTAGTGAAAAAATATAGGCCAGGTTCATACAACTTGCTCAAAAATATGTCCCATGGCGTATTAGGCTATTAAAGGTACATCTTATAACGAGAGGAATAAAATAAATACTTAGTGAGGACAGTGTTAAATGGTAACACGCTGTATAGGCTTAATAGTGAAGTTAACTATTAAGAAATAAAAATAGAAAAACATTTATTCATGAGACATAATAACAAATAAACAACTACTAAATATGCCATGAATGGTCCCAAATCAGCATGTAGCTAGCATAATAACCAGCGCTGGTGTTTCGTTGGAACCATCAGTGAAACCACAGCATTTTGCATTTAAGCCACTAGTTCCACAGTACAGCCAGCCACCTTCCTTTTTATCAAACCAGGCTACTAATACTTCCAGCCTGAGCCTTCTGTTCTGAGCCTTCCAGTCGGGAGGCGACCCATCAGACCTGCGCGACCTCCAAATCGAGAACTGGAGGGAGGTGGCGCAAGATCGGGATGTGGCGTCAAATCATGTCGAAGGCCAAACTATTATGTAACAAAATAAATTTCACATTGAAAAAAAAAACTAAACTAATTCTAAATTGAGATGAAAGAGAGAAGAGATGGGGGAGGCCTACGCCAAAGAGGCGACTACTCTCTTTGGCGTAGGCCTCCCCCCATCTCTTTCCAGAACTTTTTGGGTCTTTTGTTTGAAAGGATCCGCCCATCTTGTCTTTTGATGTCCTCGCGATCTGAACCATCTCTTGGAATCCATGATTTTTTTGTCCATTTATCTTCTGACATACGATAATGAAACTTAATAGTTCACTAAATGTAGCATAAATCTTGACTAAATAATATTGATACGTCTTTCTCAAAGAGGCTTGTTTTTCTAACTGATTACTGCGAAGTATCCCAATGGTCCCGCGAGACTATTCCTGATTCTTTTTTTGTATTCTTGGCAGGTCATAAATCACCCTGTTTACCTTCCTCACCGTCTATTTGATATACAGTTAACTTTCCTACATTGATGATACAAAATATCCAGCGGGTATATTTAATGATCATTCGAATCTCAGGGAAAATATTTTTTTTTCTTTCATGTCCATTAGCTTGATGAAAATTTACGGTATTATTTAATATCTCCAAGCATTGCTTTTTGTTTTTTGTTTTTCGTTTGTGTAAAGATGATAAATGATCGAATATCCTTATTTATATAACTGTGGTTTAAACGTTGCGCGTTGGCAAACGAATTACAGTTTATAAATTTTTACTTCACAAATATTTGATAACGATAAATTTTATTGGAACATAATAGTACACGTCAAATACAATATTTTAGCCTATAGTAATACTATACTAATATAGTAAGTTAATACAATATTCGTTTACCTTTTTATTTTGTAAGGACTTTGGTACCTATTGAAAATTTAACGAACGTAAGATTCGCACGATCTCAAGAAAAAAGGCGGGCACTGCCTGGGGACAACAACTAAACGGCCTGACCCAGATGGCGCGCCCAAGGAAGGCCAATGCAGAGATGGGTTGATGACATATTGAAGATAGGCGGAAGTGACTGGCTTAAAAAAGCACATGACAGAGGGAACTGAAGAAAGATGGAAGAAGAGGCTTCAACCTGTTAAGGATCCAAATATAAAAATAAATGAATAAATAATAACAATTAAACATAAATGAAAAGAAAGAAAATGGAACAAAGCATTTCTAAACCATATTTCATGTTCAAATTAACTCCATATTAGGATGACTAAATCTGACTTAATTGTAAATAAATTTAAATTAATTACAGTCTATTGTTTTGTGCAAAGCAACTTGGCTTCGTTCCACATCAACAATTATTTATAGTCCTGAAAATTGTCCACAAACCCTCGCTGCTACCGGCAATTTTTCCATGTGGTCGTTTGTTAACTTTCCAGAACTTTTTTGAACAAAATCTGACGGTAAATAATTCGTAGTGACATTTTAGATAATTTAGTTGGACATTTTGCCAAAACGTCCGTAAGTATTACAATTTATTTCAATCATCATTTTGTATTTCTGTTTCAGTATACTTTTCGCCCTTAATTTAATAAATAAAAGACGATGAAACGACACGGATTGATTGTAATTTTTGTGAGTTAACATTTTAATGCCACTGATATTTTGATATTAGTAGGTATGAACATGACTCTATACTAACATAAGTATTAAGACATCAAAAAGTTCACGAATAGCACAAAAAAAAACATATTTTGGCCAAAACATGTTGTCGACTAGCGAAATGTAACAAAACTAAATCTATCGTGGGTATAATAAACTACCCAAAAATATTAAAAATGTAGAAAGTGGTAGTTTAAGGCGATATATCGATTGAAAGAGACGCCCTTATGTTTTTCGCTCACACCAAAACGGGTGGCTTTTTAGACAAATCTCGTTAAATATCTAACTGTGTGCAGGTTTATTCAATTTTGTCTTGACTTTATATGAGGTAAAATACCATCATATTATCTAAATCGTGTCTTTTTATAATGCGGTGTTTTAAGTAACTAGGCTGAGTAAAAAAAGGAAAATATAGACTCAACTTTGGATTTCTTTTTCTATCGAGAAAATTTTAAGCAATCATGTTTCGGCTATTGTCAGAAACACAATCATATATTCAAGAATCATATATCTGAAAATCAGTCCCTATTGTTTCCTCGTCTGGGCAGAACAGCGTTTCTAAATTTCTCGTTGTAGTGCCTTAAGACAAATCTCGCGGCCACTCCGAACCGTGACACAAGTGTCGGCAGCGGCACTGTAGACGACTTATTTAGTTGTCTTAATTAAACATATGCTACTACAATATATGTAATTCGTTTAATGTACTTTTTTTTAAATTGCTTCTTGGCACAAGCTTCTTCGCCAAGCTTTAACTCCTTTTTTCCTCAGTATATTTTTGCTGCAGTGCAGCCAAGTTTTTATGCAGTTGACGACTTCACATTGTAATTTTTTCGTTTCATAAACGGCCGTTAATGAAAACGATTGTCACAGGCAAAAATGTATCAGAAATGTATCTACGAGTTCTGTTATCAGGCTCATTTATTACCTTTAATATACCTAAACATATGAGGAGACTGCTAAGCTTCCAGGCTTAAGCATGACACGTGACGGGTCGTGAGCCAGCCGATAACGGTATTCAGACCACACTTCCACTCACACACACGCACACAGGCCTTTACCCACACACACCTTTACACAAACCTATTCCTTGTTGCCACACGTCAAGAATGCGAGATTTCATAAATCCCAGAATTCACCTTAATCCCACGTAATATATGTGACAGAAGGCTTAAAGAGACAAAATGTCTCCAATTCCGCCATGTCATCTATTAGGTAATGTTTCCCGAACACCCTGGTATGGGTAGATAATAATCAGATTACCTTGTCGGGCCTATGAGCGAATTAAAAATAACATCCACCAAAATACCTGCACGTGGAATGTCTCGTCTCATCAAATTATGAATCGCAAAAACATTGTTTGTTTTCGGTTTCGCTTTCTTGTAACTCCATAATAAATATTTACGTTATAAGGAAGGCTTCTGATGGGTAAATACACAGGTATAAGAATTTTGCTTACGTTTTGTGTGATAACATGTCATGGGATCGTCATTTATAAACATTTGTGTTGATATCACTTACTTAGGGTGTGTTACACCAAGTCTGTAATAGTAAGTGGATTTCGTAAAAATCTAATTGAATGAAAAGTCTCTCTCTCTAAGTGGCTCTTTTCTAATGCAGGCAGCAAAGGAATGAAACTTGCTCCCTTCTTCTGTATTTCCGGACAATTATAATCTGGGCCTCTTCAAGGCAAGAGTGAATAGGCTATTACTGAACCAGCCAGCTACATCTTAGTCCTGGTCGTCGCTTTCCATCAGGTGACCTACTTAAAGACTAAGGCCAATCGCTGTTCAGTCATACTTAGAAAAAAGAATGTTTGAAAAGTTTCGATAGGATTACCTACAGCTGCCGGTGCCATATAAGTTGGTGTAACCCGCCCAGACTCATAAAATTGCTAAATAGGAATTTAGTAGGTGTAACGCAGCTAGCGAAAACACAGGCACCGTTATCTAATTCACCTCCTAACGTTTCAGCCATTAAAAATGGCTTCAAATCTCCTTTGTGGCCAAGCTGATAATCAAATATTAAGCACTGATCTGCGTATTTTACGTATGCAAACTTTTTAGGTGCTTTGATCTAACCATAGACTAATAAGATTAATCTATGTTGTTCACGAACTTGCTTTATTCACCTAATTCAACTCCACAGACCGCCACCGAAGATCGGGTTCACTTGACGAGGCGGCCGAAGACAGCAGCGACAATGGAGGCAGTACCCCCAAAAAAAAGACCGCCATCGAAGAGCAATGGGAACGCTCGGGGGCATTCGAGCTCACCTCCGTGGAACAGGAAACCTACGAGAAGTATTTCTACGGCTCGGAGCATTGGAACTACTTCACCAATGACGAGGACCTTGGGCCAGTCATACTGTCCATTAAGCAGGAGACGCTTAATTCCAGAGATCAATTCAGGTCGGTATAGATATTTAATTTGTTCGACTATACATGTCTGATACTGAAAATTGCTTGGTTTACAGCATAGCGTGGTTTAAAAAAGTGTTAGACAACACACGGCAAAGCAAAATTCTACGTCCGCAATCAAACATGCGAAATACGTAGTTAGGCATGTCACCTGGACCCCGAAACTGCTGGGAGACAAGCTCTTTATAAGGTCGATCTCCCGAGTAATGACGTCATGAAAATTGCCACCGCCGCGTTTGGAAAAGTGTCTATCACACCCAACCTATGCAACATACATACACGGGTATGGTACCAAATTAAAGCTAAATAAATATGCTATAACTCATACCTACATTAAATTTCCATACATTGGCATAATTCCGAACTATAAACATAAGAATATAAAAGTAAGGAAAAAATTGCCGATTTCCGGATTTTACAGAAAGACTAGAAACTACTAAAAGCTGGCGCTGGTTTCCGAAAGTGAAGTATTTGTTCGACGGACACCCGTAAGAACACGCACCATTTGTCCCATTTTATAAATCAAATACGTTGTAAATGTAAAAGTTAAAGTCTAAGTTACACCAGATTTGGCAGAACAGTCAAAATTTGAATACACGGAACGACAAATAGCTTGTAAAAAAAATTAATACAGTAAGGGCATTTTCCGAGCGTGCGTCGAATATCGCGCTGACCGAAATATGGCGAACCGTGCAATGCAATCGATGAGGTATTCCAGCATTTTGTTGCCCTCCGGCCGTTTACGAGTATATCATACCTTCTTCCGGAAATAGCATCGCAATATTGTTTTCGTATTTACTTAAGAGGGCGCCGAGCATATTTAGCAAAAACAGCCTTCGTCTCTCAATCTGTGGAGGTCACGATTCTCTACAAAAATATATAAAATATATGTAATTATTATCACAAAGACTGTGTTTACAAGTTATCACTATTAGTAATCTATAATAAATTACACTTTAATAAATACAATACCGTAAAGTTGCACTAAAAATGAGAAGAACGCGTGTCGGCGTTTAGGCAAAATTGAATTGAAAAATCTATTATTTCATTTCAAAATCACACTCAAACAAATCTCAAAAGTATTCACTATAAGTTATCACACTATTCACATTTTTCCTCGCAAAGACCAATGAGAATTTCAAACGTAAATCTAAACTTTAGTGACTTTTCCATACATTTTCCCTGCCACCATACTTTCGAAAAATCGACAGATGGGCATTGGCCCTCGGTGAGAGCAGACGCATGCTCCTTTTTTCGCTTTGACAGCTCTGTTTTTGACATTTTGCTCGTATACGAATACAATATGTATACCACACACAAAGATTGTATTAATTGAAGTAGGGTAAATAAATATTGACGTGTGGCGTTTTAAGAACCTTTTAACATGGAATTTTTGGCATTAGCCTTTTATTTTTTAGGGAACATACAGTGTTTGGTCCCGAAAGTTTACTTATGCTTTCAAATTATAATGTTTTCCTTCCCGAAAACGCATTCTAGACGCAAAAAGGTTGCCGATGCGTTTCATTACAATGGAAATTAATTTCAATGAATGGTCACCCTGACGGAACATCTTTATAACGTAATGACATTTGTCACTTACTTCAAATGAAAATTTGTGTACATTTTTCTATCTTTATATTTCAATAATTTAACGTATCTAATGTTGATATGGAACACCAAATACGCATACACACACGCCTCTCGACAGTTTGCCAACAACGCATACTTATCTAAGTACTGGCATTTTTTGGACATATCGCGCGTCGTCCCTATTAGCCTCGATTACATCATGATGACGGGAAAGGTGGAGGATAGACGAGCTCGGGCCAGCCAGGTGGATTGAAAAAATCTCCAAATTCGCCGGACTCCGAGAACACCAGGCGCTGCATGCAGCGCATCATCGGAACCACTGGCGAGCCATCTGCACTCCCCGCCAGAGACATAGCGGTCACGATCCTCAGCATTGAAGAATCCACTGATTGGATTGATTGGATTGGAATACTTATTGAAATTTGTGTGGATATTCACGCTTTCTCGTCAAATAGGAATACATTTAATGGCTAAATATATCTCAGATGTCGTGATATAACTTCAGGAATCGTGGATTATCAATCTGCAGTGTCACACAACAAAGAAAGTAATAAGCAGCAGAAGATTGTACTGTCGAAGCCGCATGGTCATACTAATTATAGAATGAAAATATAAATGTGTTTTTTTTATCTTAGTTATATCTCTAACGACGACGTATAATCTGAGTCTTATACAAAATATATGTATGTAGTCCTACTTATTTCTGCAGGTCTGTAAGTACGGTTTCTAATTTCTATTTGATTGTTTTTTATGGTTTGAAATTATTTGGTTCACTGCTTTGATTTTGGATATACGGATATACGTACTTTAGTATATACATTTTAGTCTTTGGATATACGTAAGTACGTCACACCGGGTAGAGTCAGTCCGACCCAGGTCGGGCCTAGTAGAGTTTAGTGAACCAGCGACAAAACTCCCAGTAAGTAGCTCGATTCCATTCACAACTCAGATTCGGTAGAAGCCGCGTAACCAATCTCACTGGAGCGCAAACTCTTAGAGTATCCCAGTGTTTAAACCTCCCGCGTGGTCATGTCGGAGGTTTCCCCTCGATTTTCCCCAGGCCACTTTCCAACCGCGCACTCCTATCGATTTATTGGGCCCGACCTATAAGGCCACAATCAGGTTGAAAAAACAAAAAAAGTACGTCGTAATAATTGTTTGGACGTTACGTAAACGTAGTAAATAATAGTAAGATTGCAATTTCAATTGCGTATATTATAAGTATTATAACTGTTACATTACAGCATGTATGCAGCATGTACATGGATTTAGCTATACGCAACCATTGTCCAAGTAGCGTTAAAAGTTCAGTAAAATTTACTCCACTAATTATTCTATTCAATTATCGTTCTTATAAGAAGGAACATGAGAGCTAATTTGTCATAACATAACTATGGACTCGTACATTCAACCATGCACACGATAGCGCGTCCAGCCGGCCAAGTTCCAATTACAGATAGTGACAATGATTTACTAAATCCTACTTGATCATATTTTTGTCCTACTTATTTCATTATCATTAGGTTTTAAGAATACTTAACAAACTTATTTCAAAATACTGCCATTAATTTTCATTAAGTTTCATTACATAATATATATCGAAATAAAACAACCGCATCTTCGCTTAAAACTCGCATTACCTATAAAAGCCGCTTTAGCTTAGTTGGTAGTGACCCTGCCTGCAGAAGGATTACACATTCTTAAGTTTTATTCACCATTTATTCAATTAAATATAATTTAACAACATAACAGCTTAAGCCATGGCATTGATACACTTAAATAAAGGTATTTAAATCTATTTGTATATGAATAATTAGGAGCGTTTTACTAAAATCAAATCCCAATTTTCAGAAGTAAGGTTTTGGCGACAGATCAGAACTTGACTTTTATTTTTACATTTTTGTCATGCCTTAATAAATCATCAAATATTGTAAATCAAAACTTTGTATTCCTTACAGAAATTGACAGAGCATTGTCATTGTACAGTGACAAGTTATGACAATTTCGATTTCTCTAAGGAGTTTTTAACTCTGATTAACTGGTGGCAATACACAACCGAAAATACCTATTAAAAAAAATTTAAGTCAATGACCCGGGCCAACAAAATGAAGTAGTGTGTGTGAAATATGTATGTGTGAGTTACTGGGGAAAATAATTTAAAAAAATAGAAAGGAGAATGGGCAAATTAGTATGGGCGGTGTACCATTGGTGTATACAGTTGAGACATATATCATTTGAAAGCTCTTAGCGGTAGCTTTGATTTCTTGTATGACGCCGAAGACCGGTCGCGTGCAGGGAAGGTGGAATAGCTCATTTAATAACAGCACTGTGGCGATTACTGGAACTAAATATTCTCATAGTAATGGGACACTTGTGCATAGACAGTAGCGCCAATATTTTAGTAAAACATTACTAGAGTTTCTAAATAAAACGGGAATGGTTACCTCATAGTTTTCTTCCACAAATAGATACGAAATAACTGTAGTAAATCAATTAATAACACAAAAAATGAGTATCGCCTGATTCTGCTACTGCACGCCAGATGTCGCTAGTAAATAATGATAGGATCACATGGTCGTTTATACACGCTAACAATATGACACTTGACATCTAAGGCCCGCAGTACGAGGTAGGTTTTGACATCAGAGGGGCTACGATAATCACTTATGTCGGACATATAGCATTCGTCCCTTACTGCCAAATAGGTAAGTGCGAGAGGGACAAATGCTATAATGTCTGCAATATACGCGATCGTCTTAGCGCAGCGCTCAGTAGTATTCTATATTCGAGCTCTGACTACAGTTATAAATGTTAGTAAATAAGAAATGCTACGAGCGTACTAAGCTGCCAAAACATCTTTGCGAATTCAATGCTTCCTACTAGGAGCAGTAATTTCGAAACCGCATATAGCATATAGATATCTCTCTCTCTCTCTAACTTAACAAGTGCGATAGAGACTAAAATATTGGCAATTGGATATCGATTTTGGCCGTATGGTGGTCTTGATGCAATCAATAAAATAACTCTTAGATATGTTAATTATTTATTTTTGAACATAATATATTACGAACATATATATATGACAAGAGCCGGCGTGCCTACAATGCCACTGTTATGTATAGATGACAACACGTACAATGTAAACGCAACCCACGTTGTGGGTAAGCAAAAACAATTCTTATTTGTGCATTTTCTTAGCTATTTAACCCTTTGACCGCCAAAGCGAAAGTGTGTCGTCGTGCCCAGTACGCCAAGCACTGTTTTTTCGGTGTAATGTCTAAACCAATAAAAACAAATTAAAACAGATAAAAATGTTTTTTTTCATGATCAAAGTACACATTCACTCCCGACTTTTAAGTAGCTGTTGGCGTGGTGGGCACGACGAAACACAACCACTTTATAGGTTCTTGGCGGTCAAAGCGTTAAACACAATTGAACCAGTTTTCTTCGCTATTGCGTTTATTATGTTACATTACCTAATCCTATGAAAAAATCTAAAGCGGCCCGGCAACGATCAATGACAGTTGCCAATACTATGTGTTGTCAATGATTTGAACATTACCGTCGCGTTTGAAGCCATTTGTCAATGTCATTTACGTGTTTGAAGAACATTGATGCTAGTTTTGATTGATGGAGATTGACATATGCTCGTCGATCGTTGCCATTTTGACATTTGTTTGAACTCTATGTAGAAGTGAGGTTATTACAAATCACTCACGTGCTTATGAAAAAGAAAGCTCATGAACCCAGACACGACGTTGTTGACGTGTGTTTGACGTGCCGTTTAACCCTTTGACCGCCAAGAACCTATAAAGTGGTTGTATGTCGTCGTGCCCACCATGCCAACAACCATTTAAAAGGTCGGAGTGAAGGTGTACTTTGATCACGAATAAAATCATTTATGAACTGTTTTAATGTGTTTTTATTGGTTTAGAACAGTGCTTGGCGTGGTGGGCACGACGACACACTACCGCTTTGGCGGTCAAAGGGTTAAGCCCACCAAACGCAATTCAAAATAGCTATCAATTTATTGACGGCAGTATTGATCGTTGCCGGTCCGGGTTAGTCATAGCTGAAAGAAAGCTGCATTGCCGATTACTGGAGAGTTAATCTGAAGAGCATATGGACAGATTATAAAAACCTACCACCGTGTGCTAAAAGGAAAGCCCGATCCTATCGGTGGAAAATAATTAACTATCACAAATCGCAGAGTCTAGGCAGTGTCGTACAAGCACACTCAGGCCGCGCGCGTCGTTTCTTCACAATAGTCTAACGGAAAAAGTTACGTGACGGAACTGGTAGGACTTTTATCCCCAATTAATACGAATGTTCGCTTCTGGCGCGCGACATACTCGCTTCGGTCACTCAGCTCGAGCGCTGTAGGCACAGAATAAGAAAATAGTAAACGTACTGTATGGTCACAGTTCTACTTACACTCCTCCTTGCTTCGCTCGTCGTCGTGCCTACACCGACCTGCCTTAGAGTAGATATGACTGAAAGTCCAAGCACTGGGAATCTTATAAAAGCACGCTATGTTTACGCCTACGCCTGTGCGTGCACATCGTTGAACTAAAGTTCGCCCATTTCACCCAACTGGTGACGTAAATTAATCCTTATTTTGTGGAGCCCACAAATGGGACAGTCCGGTGCTATGCGCGTAACTTCTAGATATAGAGGTTCCGATGCTCGTAAGTAAAGACTACTGCACAATTCTAGTCAGCCCTAGGTTTCGATTCCTTGACAGCTTTCTTAACTCTCGCGTTCTTCAGTCATGCACTTCTTTAGATAGATTAGAGGTTGATTAACTAATTTTACCGTGCTAGTGTTAATGAGGCTTAACGCATTCACTGCCACCCTCTTTTCCTGGACATTGGGCAGGTGCCGCACTTTGCTGTGTGCCCCAAACGCACATGTGAGTTCAACCGACTATTTTAAGTCTAAGGCACTAAGGCACAGGGTACAAGTGTCAAATATTATGAACGCGTCTGTGCGTCGAAGGCACTGCGTGAAAGTCACGGTGACGCATATATGCGGCGGTGGCAGTGAATGCGTTAAGGCCCTAATACAAATGTTCGGCCAACCTCGGCAGCCTACAAGTATAAAGCCTTTTTGCGTACGAGACCCACACACGAGTTTAACTACATTGCGCGGTTGAATAAAGCGGATTAACTCGTTATACCTCTATGACTTGAAGCGTAAATAAACTCGCATGCGAGTCTCGTACCTGTATAAATAAGGGTTTGTTCTACCTTTTAGGCTTGCCAAAGTTGGCCTAACACGTAAACATCCAGCCGTGGCCCCTTTACTCTTTAGTCCCCCAGGTCAGAAGTCAGTCCCTTCAGTCCCCGTATCTATTGAGAAATAATTTAAGTACTTTTTTGGACCAACCAAAGTACCTAATTAGTTAATTACAAATTCAGTACATTATACATTTATTGTACACAAAATACCTACAGGTAAAAATACAAAAACATTAAGTTATATTGGTACAAAGCCGAACTTCAAAAACGAGGTAAAGGTTAACAGTTCAAAAATAATATAAAACTGTTCATCCACTGCTGTTCTTACTTACTCCATCAGGGAGCTACGGTACTACAGACAGACACACATACTCAGATATACCTACATGTCAATACCCTGTTTTGCGTTGCGCGTCGGGGGTTAAAAACACAGCGTTTCGCCTCGGTCTTAGCTGAGGTTCTTGCTGGACTTTTCTCAGCAAGCTAGGTTTAGTGAACCAGCGAAAAAACTCCCAGTACCTACCTCGATTCCAGTCACACCTCAGATTCAGTTGAACCCGCTCAACCAATCTCACTTTAGCGCAAAACAGAGTATTCCAGTGTTTACACCGCCCGCGTGGCGCGTGGCTAACTTGACAAAGCCTAATCCCAATAAGGTCTAGTTTCCCCTCGGGGTTGGAAGGTCAGATGGCAGTCGCTTCCGTAAAAACGAGTGCCTACGCCAAATCTTGGGATTAGGTAGCGGACCCCAGGCATCCTTCAGGATGCAATTGTACTGGGATAACGCTAGGAGGATGATGACACCGCCCGCGTGGTCGTGTTGGAGGTTTCCCCTGGATTTTCAGGCCATTCTCCAGCTTCGCACTCCTATCGCTTTGTTGGACCCTGCCTATAAAGCCACAGTTTCATGCGATGCGGCATCAAAACCTGAACATACAACACACGAACACACGATCGTGCACACTCGTCAGATCTGGGGCCCGATTTTTGAGTATCGAACGCTCGACTTTTCATTCGACATATTCTGTCAAAACATCATAGTTTTTTGACAGATCTCGAGTGAAAAGTCGAGCGTTCGACACTCAAAAATCGGCCCCCTGTATTGTCGCGGCCGCTTTTCCAGCACCCCCCGCAGCCGCACCTCAAGAGTTATAATACGAATCGGATTCGCTTCTGTCGTGTCACAACGTAAGCCATCACATCTGAGCGCATCACATACGTGTGATGAGCCAAACTAGTTAAATAAATGAAACTGATCATCCTGGCGCGTCATGACACAACACGTCAGAATAGTATGAATCCAGCTTTGCCGCGAACAACGTACTATTTGCCGCTGAAAAAAAAGGTTGCATCGGAGGTGCTAAAATAAAACTAGGTACTAGAGAAAAAGGGAAGAAAAGGAGGTGTGAATTTTTTTGACGTGCTTACATATTCGAATGCATTATCATTATGCATTCATAACGGATGCTAATTTAGTAATTTACCCTTTAAACGCGCTCGTCTGATGTGTGAGAAAGTGACAGTGTAAATGACATCTTTATTTATTGAACCTTTTTTGATGTTCCGCGGTCAAATAGTTAAAAGATGACTTCGAAATCCATTTGATGCAATCACAGGTGTCCCATATATTTTAAAAATATTAAATAAGAAGCATCCCAGATTCCGATTGCGGGATGAGAGGACTGCTCAGTTTATTTACAACGATCTCCTCGGCCTACACGAGGGATCGTAAGTGAGCTCAAATCTGACAACCTGCTTTGAATCGTGGTTTTCTTCTTTTTTTTTCTCTACAAAGACCACCAGATGTAGGTGAACTTCTATGAACTTAATTTCTGACGATTCCCACGGAGCTGTCCAGGGAAAGCTTCGTGTTTCATGGACACGTGTACATGGAAATGTGTGACGGTCCTGCACTTTCGTCGAAACCTTTTCAACTTGACATAGTTGTAGACTCATACGCCATGGAACTGTAATGTCAAATGAGAAGTTTAACCCTACAGAAATGCATATAGGTACTCAGGTGAATGTCAAACTGCACGCCGTGATATGGTGCGGATGTATCAGTCATTGGCTTCCAGATGGGAAAAAATCGTACTATGCAGTCAAAAAGTATGTTCAAATATTTATTTTCACAGTGTGTACCTACACAAACATATCATCAACCTCCAACTCGACGCGTACACACATTCCCGCTGGAGAGAACGTCCACGCAACAACACAGACACATTAGTCCCTATTCGTCCCGGTACCGCCGCATACCGGGTAGAGTCATGTCTGGCCCAGGTCGTGCCTCGCTGAGTTTCTTGCTGAGCTCTTCTCAGCTTGGCTAGGTTTAGTAAACCAGCGACAAATCTCCTAGTGGCTCAATTCCACTCACTCTTCACAACACAGATTCGGTTGAAGCTCAACTAATCTCACTGGACCGCAAACTCTTAGAGTATTCCAGTGCTTACCGTCCGCATGGTCGTAGTGGAAGTCTCCCCTGGATTTTCCTCAGGCTATTCTCCAACTGCGAACTCCTATCACTTTATTGGGTCCGGCCTACATTCAGGTTCAAAAAAACATCAACCCTATTACTCAAGAAGGGTAGGTAGAGGCAGAGAAGTAGAGATCAAGGCTTTCCATTTGCTACGATTCTTGAGAAACTTATTTCTTGTACTAAGTATCATAACATCTCTCATACACAAGTGAAGAATTTTGAGATACGGAGTTATTTTCAGCCCCTCTAGCACAACATGCATTCCGTATCTACTCGCGCGCGAGATAAGCTACCTGTCACTTTTTGACAGCATTCATCAGACAGTGACAGGTAGCCTATCTCGCGCGCGAGTAGAGACGAGATGCATGTTATGCTAGCCCCCCTGGGATAAATTACACATCATACTGAAGATGACCTTTAAGGAACAAAAAAATGTTCTTGTTAAAAGTATAATTCCGGATTGGCACCAAAAATATACAGTAAATAAAATAAATATAAAATAATAAAAATAAATAACCCATCAAATGAAGTTACGATGGATGGTAGATCTTTTGTCATCAAAAGTATTGAGGTTTAAAAAAAATATTCGATCCAGGAACCCGTTTGTGCCAGCTCCGGCCGCCCAGCGAAACCCTACGTGGCCCGGGCACGACATATACACACTTGAACGGTTCTTTTATTGTTCTTGCTTATAGTAACTGTCCTTATAAAATGTATGGCTTGATTAAGTACCTGAAAAACCAATTTCTATTAAATATTAAAGTAGTATTCAGTAATCTGCTTCAAGCTAGGTAAGTACTTGTGTAACAACGTATAGTTAAGTTTACAGAGAGGCAAGAATGAAAAACGAGACTTTGTTAGATAGGAACTACCAAAGAACTACTCTGCAGGTATGCGGTGTTGGAAGAATGGTTGGCAGAGCTTTTGAAAACTGGAGATGTGTCGTGTAGTTTGATGGATTGGTTTTCACTTATTGAACAACGTATAGTTGGATTAACAGAGGGCCATACAAATACAAGAAAGGAAAAATGCGCGGGATGTCCGATAATATTGTCACTCACACTGTAAAATCTTGTTCATTTCGGCTATAGCCGCCACTGATTGAGCGATCGGTGTACTGAAAGAACTGGTTTATAAACTAATAAATCTTTAGCCCAATGTGTATTATGCATATATATGTTAATTATATATATGGCGATTTTTGTAAGTTTGACCGCATTTTTCAGTACAAATGATTAATGTGAAATGTGTACAAATATTGCGATATTTTTAATGTATGTTGGCAAAGTTACAAGTATAATGAGGAACCACGGGTACATAGTCTACTTTATACTGACGACAATATCAATAATGGTACAATACTTTTTTCTGTTGATAATATTAACATACCTTATATTGTTATTTTGCAAGCTTAACCATGTAATTAAAGTCTTAACCATAGAAGAACGGAATGCTACTTAAATAAATAACCATAACTTTAGATTTAACTAGTTAAACACAATACTTTTGTAACCTAAAGGAAGAGCGGCGCCATCCAACACAGGCTTTTTTGCTTACCGGATGGCTCCATCGCCTTAAATCATAGCAAAATGTATTTAACCAAATAAAGAATTTGGAATTTTGAATTTTTTTGAATACGGTAGATACTATATTCATGAACTAGCTAGGCGACTCTAGCTAAGTTACCTAAAAGAAGCCATTGTGATACCAACGGGCCTTGTTCACTTCTAGGATCTCCAAATAATCATCCAACATCATCGGCGAAATTAGCATCAATAGCAGAGCTAGACGTTGTCAACTGGTTCACGGTCTGTGTTCAGAAAATAGAATAAATGGCTGTAAATTAATTACAAACGAAGCATTCATTAATCTGTAGCCTGCCCCAGAATATTATGTGCGTGTTCATGAAAACCGCTTACAACAATAATTTATTTTATCGATAAAATAATCGACCAGCACGACTTTACTTGTAATATGTATCTATAGATATTAATAATATATTATATTAATCCAATCACTATGAAGAGTTTGTAGACATCTCACATATTCGAATTCATCGTATTGTTAAACTTTTCGACGCCAACGACAGACATATCCGTCACGGCGAGCAGTGCGATATCAACCTACTGCATGCATTGTAGAGTTCAACTTCGCTTTTGACATTTCCATATAATGGCGTGTGAGCAACAGCTTTTGTATTTGACATGACTTTAAAAAGATGAAGCTGATGCAGAGCTTAACCAAAGGAAAACACATATACATACCTACACATTCATACATACATACCTACATTAGACATGAACATACAGACATACACTCGAAAAATAAAACAGGCCTTCTACCGCAGTCGGGTAAAAAGTACAGACATAGATGAGATATAATTTCGCCTGTTTTTTAGGTAATGTAGCAAGGAAATGTAGGTAAATAAACTCAATTCCGAATTATCCCATTTTTAATTTACCTACATTTACGGTTTACCTATACACCTGGTATTCATTATGCAGCTTAAAACTTTTTCTACCGGTGGGGACGTCCACCACGCGATCGCGACAACATTGACACATATGGTCCCTATTCGTCCCGATACCGCCGCATACCGGGTAGAGTCAGTCCGACTCAGGTCGAGCCTAGCTGAGTTTCTTGCTGGAAACTTCTCAGCTAAGCTAGGTTTAGTGAACCAGGGACAAAACTCCCATGCAGTAGCTCGATTCTACTGACACCTCAGATTCCGTTGAAGCCGCTCAAATAATCTCTCTGGAGCGCAAACGCTGCCACACTCCAACCGCACACTCCGATCGCTTTATTGGGCCCGGCATACAAAGCACAGTCAGGTTGAAAAAAAGTTAAGGCTGGGTATTACCACTTTCGAGCTTTTTAAAACCATCTTAGACATAGAATATAGTGTCTTAAATTCTAAAAAAATATATGTGTTACATAAGGATATTGTTTAGTCAAAATCGCAGTCAGTTACATGACCTGATGAATTACAATCGATAGAAAAAAACGCAGTTACCCCTTATTGGATTTCACTGTGATAAGGTATGAAGTGGCCTAGAAATCAAATTAGTTGACTGTACCTAATAACATTAACTAGTACTTGCTCTTTAGGTAGCGTTCTGGTGTTGTGTTCCTCGACAGTTCACCCGAGCATGTTCTGTGTTGAAAATACTTTAGTATTGAGCTAGTTCACAGCCAACACTGGGAATCCTTAAATCAACAAAGGGTCGGCAACGCGCTTGATAGTCTAATACAGTCGAGAGAATCGATAGAACCCTTGGATTTTCCCCCAGACAACTCCAACCGCGCAATCCTGTCGCTTTATTGAGACAGGCCTATAAAGCCACAGTGAGGTTAAAAAATATACATGGTAATACACTCATACCGCAATACGTACCACAAAATTTTTGTCGTGTATCGTAGTATCGTGATAATAGTTGAGCAAATCTGGATGCTGAACAATATCATTAATTCAAAACTTCTTCATAATGTCAGTCACAATCTGTAAAATCTTGTGTACCGGTCTATTTCCGCCATCGTCGCCACTAATTCAGCGAACAGCCAAAACTGAAAGAACTAATCACTTAAAATCTTTAGCCCAATGCTTATTAATCTTATTATGTATATAAAAGTGATCCTAACTACAAAAATGTTGGTTCAGTCACACCTGTGACACGCGAAGGATCGTGAGCGCTGTGGGTATGTGTGCGTGCACTGTCGGTACACGCGTCGTTTGCGCGGATGCGTAGATCGTGGCGCGGACGAATCGCGAGGCGCGAGAGCACCCGATCGTAACCAGGCGGCTCTCAGGGACGAGGTAACTCACCTCGGTGCGGGGGGTTCGTGTCCGTTCTGTATGTAATACTATTATACTATTCTGTGGTTCCGTGTTCGAATCCCGGTTAGGACAAATAGCTCGTGAGTCTTGGATAGTTTCTATGTACATATAGATTATGTTAAGCAATATCTGCGTAAAAACTGTTAATGACATAGGTATGACTATTGTACTTAAATAATAATCGCTGTATAAGATCGATGTTGTTTTTGGCATTTCTAGAGTCTCTTGTTATTCTTACCTCCATGTGTATTTTGTGATATAAAATTATTAACCTACATGACGGTCATGTTGTTTAGCACTCTAGAATCACAGAAAGTTACTCTTTATTGTGACCGTTTTTAGAACCAATTTATAAACATCCAATTAGGTAAAACATCCCAGTCTGTAGCATCGCTCAAGACCAAGTTGAAAGAATTTTGGCTATCCAATAACTTGTGAATTATATGGATACAATATTTATAGGTATATTTATGTATTTAATTTTGGGTAGGTATATTTATATTTTTATATATATATAGTATGTATATATATATATATATATTTATTTGTTTATTTATGTGTAGTATAAATATATATTTGTACACGTGTTGGTTTGTCTATCGTTTGGTTCCTATTCTCCACTCAATTGCTCAAAGGTTAACTGGAAGAGATCCCTTACAGGGATAAGTTCGCCTTTGTACATGTATAATCTATTTTGTCTGTATTGTTTCTTTCTCTTGTCTTGTGTACAATAAAGTATTTACATACATACATACATACATACATCAATAACAAAATTTAAAATATGTATATTGTGACTTCAGGTGCATGTACATCTTTTCTTTTGTCAATACGCATAAATAATAAACAATGATCAAATAACCAACAGTCAGTGCATCCACATAATTTATAAGAAAAAAAAACCGACTTCAATGGGGGAGGCCGGTGAAACATTTAGATGGTACATTCTTAGATTCCATACAATGAAATGAAAATGGCTATAAGTATGTTTATAAAAGTAGAAGAGTAAGTATCCTCATGGAATCCACCATCAGATCTCAAGCTTGACAAAAATGTGTCTTTTGCTTGCTTGACGAACATAACGAAGACAACAAATCGCCAAACGTGAACTACACGTCGTTGAAGAGTTCCATTCTGATCATCATAAGCAGTTCCACTTCATCAAATGTCACTTATTTAAATATGAATGCTTGATTTGTTTATGAAAATACTAAAATCACTATATGTACGTATGTATGCCTTAAACATTTGAGGAGTTCCATCGATTCGACATGGATCCCATCATCAGAACTCGAGCTTGACAAATGATTGTCTTGAAGATCTAACTTGCTTAACAAACACAGCAAAGGACAATTCGCCAAACGTAAACGCATACGTCGGGGAAGCGTTCCGTTCTGATTATCATCAGCAGTTCCACTTCATCAAATGACACTTTATTGAATGAAAATGCTTGATACGTTGATGAAAATACTAATATCACTAATTCACTATATGTGTGCCGTCCACATTTGAGGAGTTCGCTCGATTCCTCATGGATCCCATCATCAAAACTCGAGCATGACAAAAATTAGTCGTGAAAATATAACTTTCTTAACAAATACAACTAGGAGGTCAAATCGCCAAACGTGAACTTTTCGTCGTTGAAGAGTTTTGCTCTGATCATCATCAGCAGTTCCATTTTATCAAATGTCACATTTTTGTATGAACATGCTTGATTTGTTGATAAAAACACAAAAATCACTATATGTTTGCCTTTAAGATTTATTTATTTATTTATTAAGGATTACCAACAGATAATACATCAAACATGCTATTATATCTAGTTTACATTAGGGGCTGATGCTTATCTAATTATAGGTAACCACAGCTTACTCCAATACATTCTTATTACCTATTACATTTGATTTGAGGAGTTCCCTCGATTCCTTATCCTGGATCCCATCATCAGAACTGCGTTTTGACAAAAACGGGAGCAACTTGGATATATATATACTTACAATCAAAAAAGAATTTTCAAAATCGGTTCAGACATGACGGAGTTATGGAGTAAAAAACATTTAAAAAAAACATACAACCGAATTGACACAACCTCCTCTTTTGAAATCTTGAAGACGGTTAAAAAAAAGGATAACGGGTCGGTGGCGAGTTTGCCATCACCCCAGAATTTTAAGAGCAGGATTTTTTGGGTCTGTCTAGGAGAAAATTGACAGAATTAACAACATTATCTAAGGTATCAATGGAAATTGTACGAAAGTTTGCTTTTGCAAAGTACATTTGTGAAGTTCGACTATTACTCCTTAGCTACTAATGTCTACTTAGCTGTGATAGTTTTCCTTTTAAATTCATCGTATATACTCGTACTATTACCATGATTTTTTTCACATGCCTGGTATAGTAGAAATTATTTAACATGTCCGACATTTTATAAAACTTGTCATTGGACTTTGAATCTTCACGCTTGATCAGTAAAGTCGATTTTTGAACGGCCTAATTTGATGCAACTCGGACAGTTCAAATAATTTTAAGTATAGCCACCGTTTAGCTGGCAGGGGGGGAGGACACTTGACCATAACAAAAATTATCATTTCAAAGCTTAATATCACGCCAACCAATTCTTCAATCAAAAAATGCTTTTTGAAACCTTATAATATTTTTAAAAGAGCTATCCAACGATATCCCACACGATGGGGTACGGAAGAAAAAAAAAATTGCACCACCAATTTACATGTAGGGGAGATACCCTAAAAAATTTTTTTTTTTCAAGATTTTATTGTACTGTTTTGTCGGCGTCATTGATATGTATACTCATACCAAATTACAGCTTTCTAGTACTAACGGTTACTGAGAAAAACTGGGGACAGACGGACGGACGAACGGACATGGCGAAACTATAAGGGTTCCTTGTTTACTACGGAACCCTAAAAAGTAAGTAGTTATTATAACTATGTTGTCCTACCTTCTACCAAGGCTCGCAAACGCAACTTACTCAAAAATAAAACTAAATATTGCGATACCAACATCTTGTTCACTTCTATGATTTCCGAAATAGGTAATCATCCCTCAACATCTGAAAATGGAATATGGCTGTAGGTTTACAAACGAGGCATACATTAATCTATACCTACATTACAGCCTGCCCCAGAAAATTATGTCCGTGTTCATGAAAACCATAGTTTATTTTATCGATAAAATAATCGATCAGCGCTTCGTACTTAATATGTTTCTATTGATATAAACGATTAAGAAGAGTTTTAAGATATCTCGCATGTTCGAGTTCATCATATCGTACCAACGACGGATATATCCATGACGGAGTGCAATGCGATATCAATCTACATGCATGCATTATAGGGTTCAACTTCGCGTTTAACATTTCCATCGCAGCTTTTTTATTTCACATGACGTTAAAAAGGTGAAGCTGCATAAGTATGCCAAAGAAATAGACATACGTTCATACATCATACATACCTACATTAAACATACCTACATCCACTCGCTCGAAAAATATAACAGGCCTTCTGCCGCAGTTGGGTAGAAAATACAGACATAGATTAGATATGTTACGATTTCGCCTGTTTTTTATCGTAAAACAAGAAATTGTTAGTAGGCAACTTCACTCCGAATTTATGTATATATACATACGTTTTACCTAAGTAAATAGATATTTATTAAGCTTAGAACTTAATGAACAACATTAGCAAGAGTACCTTTAATCCTCAGTAAACTTCGGCATCTATCTGTCAGTTGTCGAAGCTTATTTTCTGGCAAGGGTACCTATATTTCTGGCAAACTCAAGGTACTCAAGAGGTCTCACTCATATTGGAATCAGCCTAACTGGGGAATTACATCCACCTTACAGAACTGAAGACCGCAGCCATTATAACACAACTACTTTCTAGGAATGTGGTATTGTGTTTCTGGCCATGAGTAAAATCAGCCCTGTTCCTCTTACCACTTTGGCTAAACTCGACTCTGGCACACCTATGTGGTGTCCAGATGTATCGCGCTAAGAATGGAAGAGCTCGCTCGTATCATGCCATGATTAACTGTCAAACATTGGTTTTGTTAGAAGAAAACCTGCAGGTATTTAGTGGTAAAGTCTTCACATATCTGGGGATGCGCTGTGCTGAAAGTGAGAGTCCTACATTAATATCGAACTAACAACACAAAATCCTCAAATCAACAATGGGTGGGCGACACGCTGGTGATTCTTCTGCAGACGCATCACGCTTCCAAAACGGCGGCGGCGTCAGCTGACCATGAGGCAGGCTGTTAGGTTGCATAAAAGTGCAAGCATAGATTATACATACATACACACCATACATAGGTACATCTGGTACATATTATAATCTCGTCTGTTTCTTAACTTATCAAATAATAGTAGGCAGCTAAACTCCGACTTTACAAGAAACTTATTGTGGTAGTATGCGCTATGTTTAAAGTGAGATGCCTGTCCGAGATGCCGAGCTCTCAAAACAAGAAATTCCCAATTCAAAAAAAGGTCGGATGCTTTTGATTCTTCTGAAGTCACTTGCATCCTAAGTCTTCAGCTTACCATCAGGCAGGAAGTAAGCTTGTTTGAATAAATATCTCATTTCGAATATGCCCGACTCATAGACGTCATTGCACGTAGAACTGATGGCCGTTGGGGCCGAAAGGTTCTCCAGTGGCGACCACGAACTGAACTGGAAGGTGCAGCGTGAGTGGGTCCAGCAGTGGGCGTCTTTCGGCTGATATGATGATGATGATAGACGTCGTGTGCGAAATTTTGGCCCCAAGACCTTACATAACAGCTTCGATCAGCTTTTCTGGCTTCGGTTTCGCAAACTTTATCTGGACTCGCGCGCGCAAGTAAAAAGATTTATAAAAAGATTAATTATGATTACTTACGAAATGTACTTTGAATTACTCAACACGTAGACTCTTTTCCTCTCTCTTCTTTTACTTTTTAACCCCCGACGCAAAAAGAGAGTTGAGAGAGTGTTATTTATTATTCAATACACAATTCAATTTTCTAGTTCCTTGAAAAACCCGATGACATTCATATTTTCTTATGGTTTGACACAAGTTTAAACATATAGTTTGATAGACGTAACCTGTCAGATTATTCTTAAAAAAGTAATCCCGCCTCTTAATGGTAGGGATACATCACCGGATTATCCGTTTGTTGCTAATACTATAAATCATGAAAAAATTATACAACTATAGACATCTAGTGTCAAGTAGAATAAGTTATTACACTCAATTAACGTAGAGTTAATTGAGAGTTAAATCTTAAAACTCCATATGATCTGATCCCTGCACGCGTAGGCTCGAAGTTGTATATATCAAAAAACAGCATACCTTAGAGCCTTTAACGTGATATAAGTCGCTAGTGTATACACGTAGGCATCTTTGAGGAGTAGCTATTTTTTCTTTCACACGTATCTTGCGTTACTTAATTCTAGTTCTGTAAACATTTCAGCACTGCTATCGGCAGCCTTACGTGGCTCAAATACCATTATCCTTCGCATGAGACACGTAACATTTGATTATATCCTTTGCATTTTGTATAATTAACGTTTTTATGTCTTACATACTTTTGTCAATTGCTCGGCCCCTGCACGCTGTCGAACATTGGTGCCATACAATGAAATACTACCACGATTAAGACCTTTCAAATGAGGTATGTCTCAACTGTATACACCGATGGTACATTTTGCCCATTCTCCTTTGACAGGCGCTGATAATTTACCCTGCACGACGCAGTCTTAAACTAATTTTGTCTGGAATTAAAATAAATATAACTCACAGTACGATTACTTCGAGTTTGACACTGACTTATGCTTTTATTCCATTGAATAGTCTGCTTTAGCGCTATTGAAATACAGTATCTATTACAAACATACGATATTTAGACAGTGTGTATATGTAACAGAAACTCTATTACGTTGCTGTAAAGCTCGTTCCAGATACCGTGGCGAGAAAATACACTTAAAACCAACCATTACCCACATCCATTGTTAAGTTGTTAATCTTAAATTTTTGGTCTGGTTGTCGTGGTATACGGTGGACGGTCTGTGCAATTTGGTCGTAACGACCATTTTGGATGTTTCCAAGTATTATCTTGACTGCTGCGTACCATATGACACTGGCTTTACATTACAACCATTATTTTATGGTGTAGGTATTTCTTGTTTTGTAAAAAGGATATAAATGGTTATTACTTCTTTGTAATTCAATAGGCATTTTATAGCATTGATCAGGCGATACCAGTCGACTAAAGTGCTCGGTATCAGATGTAATTTGTAACTGGTAACGATATTGAAATACTTATTCACGCTCTCGGAGCCAATTTTGATGAAGTCTGGAAATTCAAAATAGATTGAACAATACTTGGAAACGTCTTTGTGTCTGAATATCAAAACTGATGATGTGATATTTAAAAAAACGCAGTTAAACTAAATTCTTCTCATTTATGAGAAGACTGACCCCGCAAAGAAACAAAATAATATATTTATTTAGTGTAAATGGGCCATTTTACGGAAAGTTGTGAACTCGACTTTTTTTATTTTGGATAAAATCGGGTTTTTTCTACTCAGAATCGAAAGCACTTACGAATGGGAAAAAAGTGTCCCAAATTGTTTTATTCCATTCCGTTACCGTTTTCATACTAAGTTTGTGATGTTTGTTGTGGTAACGGAATGGAAAAACTGGATATTGAATAAAAAAATTAGGACACTTTTTTTCTCCTATTAGGTTCGAAAGTGTTTTCGATTCTGAGTTGAAAAAACCCGATTTTATGCAAATTTAAAAAAAAGTCGAGTGTACAACTTTCCGTAAAATGGCCCAAATAGTAAAGACATTCTTAAATAAAGATAAATTCATCAAAATGGACGGCACTCAGCAGAGCAGTATGCCAATAACTGACATTGTTATTTCATAACTAACAACAATGTCAGTTATTGGCATACTGCTGGGTTGGGTAAGGCAAGTCGAAAATACAAAATAATACTAAATCACAACTTAATTAAATGGAAGGGGTTAATAATGATTCAAAGCTACGCTACACATATTATAAACCTGGTGCTGGCTGAGGCACATGCCGCACATGCTTAAAAAATAAGTAAGTGAAAAAAAAACAGATGATAAATCTGTAATATAGTTACCTACCTAAAAAAATAAAAAATAAATGTAAGTTTCTGAATTATGGAACTGATGATTAAAATTGAAGGGATGTTTACAAAAACAACATAACTGACTAAACTGGTGGACACCTGCTGTCATTTAAATTGTTTTTGAGAGAGTGTCAACCAGCCTAACCAGTTGTTGTTTTTGTAAACATCCCTTCAATTACGGGCCTTAAGGCGCCTGTAGAGGCAAGGCCTTCTCCATACAAACTCTGTGGAAGTTTTATTCGTCGGTTTTGGCACTACCGCATATAATTTTTTTTGCTTGTAATATTGGATGTACGAAGAATGTCAAGCAAAAAGATTAAAAAATTTCAAAAAAAAATTTACTTTAAAAAATACAAAAAGTAAATAAAATAAAAAATAAATTTCTTCTCAATAATTTTAACTGTAATGCAAACACAAGCAAAGAAAAACTTGCACAAAGTTTGTATGGAGAATGCTTCCCTCTATGTACAGTCAAGGGCACCAATATGTATACACTTTTTCACCTTAGTCCATTGAGATAAGGTCCAAAAATGTATACATATTTATGCCCTTGACTGTACAGGCGCCTTAATTCCTCTTAGTAAATGCATTGTGATATTAATAATTGTAAAATTTAATTGAATTATATAAACAAGTCTTCTCTCAGCAACCATAATTATATAAGCTCATAGTGGATACTAGGTATTTTGGCGTTTGTATATTTTTAAATTTACTTATATGGGTTATTTTCGCTGGTGGTTTCCCGTTATCAATCAATTAAATAAAAAACTCAATAAAAAAAATCACATTCACATCCGCTGTTCAGAAAGGAATCATTTATTCCATATAGGAAAGTATAAAGTTGTAATTGTACTTTTCTTCCTTCAAGGACAACAACGATTTAATAGCGTGTGTGTAAACCAGTATGTACTATCGACCCAACTGAATCGTGACCCACCGTGGAACCTTGTCACAGAAAATGTCATAGTAAACTCGTACTGCCTGACAAGGAAAATCATTATGACACTTTCTTTGACAAGGTTCCACGGTGGGTCACGATTCAGTTGGTTCGATAGTACCTACTATTCGGTAGCAAAATTATTCCGCCTTGGACGTACTGACTTGAGATTTTATATTTAAAATCTTCCCCTTCACTTCACTCAGGCTTCAAGATACTGTCCTCACCGTAAATATATAATTTTTCTCCCATGTACCACAATCTACTATTTCCTGTCTGCACTGGTCTAAAAGGTAAACGTGGAAACCATTTTCTTATCTAGGTACCAGCATGCAATACGCGTTGATAATTGTAAGCCGTCATAAAGGGGAGCGCTGGTAAAATGTTTGCAGGCACATAATGAACCGACGGCCTCAGCTGGTTTACCTTGGCGACCCCGTCGTAAACCGAATTCAATTAGCATAACACCACACCATATCGTCCTATTACTGCAAATACCGGTTAAGTCTAAAAAACGCGTTTTGAGATAAAGCCATTTGAATGTTTGGATCTTCTTTTCTATATAAAATAATAAACAAAATTACACTGCATTGGTATATTCCTAAGTGTAATTTTATCTAGTTTACTACATTGTCATGCAAAGGATCCAGGCTGTATGTTATTGACGTTAAAAATACAATTCAAACGAAAGAGCCGCGTACTTAATCGGTTTTTCCTGTACAAACACACTTTTGTATAAATCCTTCAGAAAAGCATTTGATGGCTATACATCTATCTATTTAGCTTTAACTTACATATAATTTACTTAAAAACCACAAACTAACAGTAAATACCTCTTAGATTTCGAGTTTTTTCGACTTTACTAAAATTTGATCCAAGTATAAGCGGTTTTACATGTACAAAATATTGGAAATTCTCACTTAAGTCTAATTATTTTCACTAAATATTACTGATTACCGTGTGATGACTAAAAAAGTAGTTTTTAGAAGTAAAGGATTCATGTAATAGCCTGCAATTAATAATTTGTTCGTGTTTGAAATTAATAAACTAAAATTTAATCACTTTATTAATAGTTATTCATTCATTAAAAAGGTTACAAAAGAGGTGAAAAATCAAAGACAAACTTACGAATACTCTTTGACAGCAAATCAGTGCTTCAGGCTCTGAGCAGCGACAACTTCACGTCAGGCCTAACCTAATATACGAATGTCACCAAACACTCGCAGAGGTATGCGGAGACAAGAACAAGGTAAAAAGTTACCTCAGGTTAGGTTAGGTTAGGTTATTGTAAAGACAATGGGTAAAGGGACACAGCGGCTCGAGAGGAAACGATGCAGCGGATGAACTAGCCAGGAAAGGCTCAGAAACACCGGCATACGGGCCAGAGCCAATTGTGCCCCTGCCACAAAAATACATACAGAATGAACTAAATCGATACATAAAACACCTGCATCAAAGGCATTGGGAAGACCTAGACACTTGCAGGCAGACAAAAGAAATAATATTAAAACAAAATCCCAAACTCACAACCAGACTACTGAGAACACACAGAAACCAACCCAACTACGTAAAGTAGTAGGCATCATAACAGGACACAACACACTAAACAAACATCTCTACAACTTGGGAATCACCGACAGTCCCTTGTGCAGAGCAGGCATGGGGGCAGAAGAGACTGCTAGACACATTCTACTAGACTGTAAGCAGGTAGAAGTATACAGGAAGAAACACATAGGAAATCCGAACACACTGCAGGAAGCAGTAAACAATATAAAGACACTAATAGGTTTCATACAGGAACTAGGGTTGTTAGTGTAGTGCTACCCCTTTTTCACGCAAAATAGGCACGTTGGATGTCGACTTGCCGTAGAACCAATGAAGAAAAACCGATGCCCGTTGGGGCCGAAAGGTTCTCGAGTGGCGACCACGGACCGGAAGGCGCAGCTTGGGTAGACCGTAGACCCCCCACAAGGTGGACTGATGACCTCCTCTAAACCTACCTAAAGGTCGCGGGAGTCCGCTGGATACGGGTGGCGCAAGACCGGTCATTGTGGCACTCTTTGGGGGAGGCCTATGTCCAGCAGTGGACGTCTTTCGGCTGATATGATGATGATGATGATGACTCAGACACTGTAAACTAACTTACACATTCAACCGGCCGGCATGGAGCTAGAGCTTGTTTACTACGGCACGGGGCGTTCGCGTTATTACCTTTTGACCTTGTATTAATCTATCTACTCAAATACCCGAAATAAAAGTATCTACTCTCTATGCAGAACTGTTCTAGCATATTTTTTTATTAAAATCTCTAGTTAGGTAAGTACTTACATTTTCAACCGGCCGGCACGGAGCGATCGCGTTATGACCTTTTGACCTTATATTAATCTACCTACTCAAATACCCGAAATAAATGTATCTACTCCCTTTGCAGAACTATTCAAGTACATTCTTTATTAAAATCTGTAGTACTTACTGCATCCTTCCCCGTGGCCATTCTAACCAGTCTTCTGCTCCTAGCACTCATTTTAGAACACACATTAGCATTAATTTGAGCTGGTAAACAATTAATCAAAGACCAAATTGCAAAACTCAACCGTTGTATTGGCGCGTCAGTCGCAACTGAGTGAAGTTAGCTACAGTGTGAAGCAGATAAGCGCACTTAGCTGGTTTTGCCTGTACAGATACACGGTAAGACTGGAATAAAGTTTCATGCAAAAACCTGGTAAATGCACTTTGATGGTTCTACCTGTACAGCTACTCGTTAAAACTGGAATATAGTTTCATACAAAACCTAGTAAGTTTATATATAGGTTTTTGGCTGTACAATATTGCAGTTTGACGAATAAGACGATTTTCAGGAAAAACACTATAAACATGTTTAATATAATTAGCTTGACTTAAAGTAAATAATTTTACTAGATAATCTTCTACGCAAATACCAAATAAGTATACTTAGTACTTACTTTCAGAACAAAAAAATACTATAATTTCATTAAATAAGTATGCAAAAATACGTTAAAACGCGATAGCAGTTTTTACTTGGAGGAGAAATTATAAATCTTTGTGTTATCATAGACATATGTCATTCTTCCAGTACATAATGCTAAAAAATCATCATTAAGCCGGTTTATGCTATAAGCTATCTTCGGAACGAAGGGTCGTATCAAAAAATGGGTTTTACCAGTTTGTAGAGCTTGAAAAATTAATTCTAATGGTCTAAAAAACTAATTTTCGACTTAAACTCACTTAACCGGTATTTGCAGTAATAGGACGATATTGGGTATTCAGTAGGAGCACAGATTACAAGTTACATACATAATGTTCATTTGTAAATAAATTAAATTTCATTCTAGAAGAATCACAGTAATTGGCTACTACGGCATCTGCTTACCATCAGGCAGGTCCTAAGCTTATTTACCACCGTCACTGTAAAACCTTAAATAAAAATGTTCCTATTACTGCACAGCCTAAGAAGTATTATAGGGCGGCGCGACCTCTATTTGATTCAATCTTACTTATATATATGTTTGCATATCGGTGATTCTTATTCACGCGCCGGGCTGAAAATATCTGCAAGTAGTCTAGTAGCGCCCATGACTATTGCTTAGGTACATAGAACTAAGTATACGTATCGTTAAGATTAATGTAAATATTACAGATATAAAGATGTTTAAATCATTAATACCCATAACTTTGTATGGAAACCTTGGCGTGCGATATTCGCACTTGACCGGTTTTTTCAACTACTTTAGTGTTTATATTATATGGCTTAATGCTTTTTGCTAGAGACGATTTTGCACTCACACTATTTTTGCCTACTGGACGTATTAATACGCTGTTTCGGCGCCAACGTGTCCATAGAAGCTTTTTCGTAGGAAATTAATTTTTGTTGGTTTTTTAAGCATACCTACTAATAAAATTGAAATGTAGATTTGTATAACAGATTGGCTGAGGTAGAAAGGGTCATTTTATATCCTGTGTTCCAAGGCTTATGCCACATGAAAGGGGATTCTAATACTTCTTATTATTTTAAAAAATTGTTTCTTTTTTGTGCAGTGTCCTATCCTTAATATATAAAGTACTTTCCCTACTCCCTGCATATGGAGACCTAACCTGTGAATACCTAAAGCTTGTGTTGATACAAACGTATAGGTTTATAGGGCCAGCCTTTTTTACACATTTCAGTACGTTCTATTCCCGGATCAAGCAGTCAATTTTTCAGAATCTGTGAAGGAGTTTTTGTTATTTTAAAAAGGGATATGAAGTATTATTTCAGTAAAATTTCTTATGTTCAATATTTAAGTACCTAACTACACTACATGTGGCATAACCATGAAACAACCGGTATAACAGAAGTCCTACAATTTACATTTATTAATATTTGAATTAGAAAAGGTAAATACAAATTTAAATTTAAAAAGAAGACTTTCCTATTCAGCTTAATAAGTTTAAAACATAAAAAGAATGAACGTAAGATGCGGGTGATGTTCAAATAGTAAATATGTTTTGTACTTAAGCGACTTCACCAAACTGATTCATGATGAAACACCGAACAAAATCCCTAAATCTGCACCGTAAGAGGTTTACGTTCTCACATCTACCCTTTGCATGTCGTAGGAAAGGTTTTTTCCATTTGAACTTTTTATAAAGTAGCCAGTTTCGGGACCGACTTTTCCCTCAGAACAACACGAAAGAGAGGTTTATAATATTCTGCAAGTCAGCTCACTTGGAAAGAATTGACTTATTTGTACTTAGTACGTTATTTTCATTTGGTGGTGGTTTGGAAGCACAAATATAACAAAAACGTAATAATCAAGGGCTGAGCGGTCAAACTTGATAAGTAACGTAGAGACGGTACAGAATTATGCAACGAAAGTTAAGTTCTAACTTATTTCAAAAAGCAATTTTTGTTAGCTAGAGTTCCAAGCGTCTTTAGTACCTATCCATTAACGGCTTACCATTAAACATGCAACTTTTACTACCTACCACTATAGTTACCTAACCAATTCCTCGACATGTATGTCTGGACACATTTGGAGCTGAATTTGAAACATTGTAAATAACGGGCAGTGTTAGTACTCGTATCTACCTATCTGTGGCAGGTAAATTAGCCGGGTCTGTTTGGGTAAATGTCGGCAAACTGCGCTCGGTTCGCAACTTCTCTCAAATGTTTGCTTTCCGCGTAATTATGTGCTCACTCGTCAAACTTAGTTGAGCATCCATCGCGGTTCCGAGCTCGCCCGGTGTAAACTAGTGCGAAACGAGTCTAATCTACGTAACTTTGTAAATATGTATGTTTCAATCGGAAGATTCTCTGGATGCAAAATACAAATCTGCATGTGTTCATAAAACTATTGTGAAAAAAATGTATACCTAAAAAGATCTTGAAGTTAACTTAGGTATATTGCTTTAAGCCTTAATATGCCTATCGCCTATGATAATAACACACTTGCCAAATAGATTCACCTTAAATCCTAGGTTATCGTGTGCAGTTACATACAACCACACTGTAATGTTGAAAAGCAAAGGCGCACTCACTTTTATGTACCTTCTATTCTATGTTGGACCCTTTGCGACTTTAATACAATACAATACAATACAATTACTCTTAATCTCTTCCTCTCCTCTCTTCCTTCTCTTTCTCTCTTCATTGCACATGCACACCTCAATTATTTAATGTGCTCTTGATACATTTGCAGAAGTTGAATCTCAGTATACCCAACCCATTCGACACAATATCGACCCTCAATCCCAATAAATATTTGTGCACTAGTGAATCTTTTACCTTTTTCGCCCCAGGCCCAATATGTCTCTTCGCCACCTATAGACAAAGCCCGTAGGAACAATACCCTTGGGCCATGCGACTCCATATATCTCAGAAAGTTTAAAGTTAGTGCCTGAGTTGAGGCGTATCTGCGTATCTACCTATTACGATCACGTTTCTGAACGTGCCTTTATCGGGAATGTCTTTGGAGATTTTATTTGTTTCGTAACTCTGGATGTGTTTCTGAATATTTATAGGCAAAATATGTAAGCGAAAGCTATTTCAATTCTTCTTATCTCATTACATTCCATAGTTTTAGTGTCGTAGCTGGAGTAATTCCTTACTTTATACCCTTTGTACCTATAACAATAATCTTCTATTGATAAAATGTTTAATATAAGGATCGGAAACATTTCAGGTAGCATTTTGTACACGAGTAGGTATCTAGAAACTCGCGAAGCTTATTTCTAAAACATTCCTGTCAGCAATCTAAGGTATGGAATTTTACTGAAAGCATTTGGTTAGTTTGGTTATGTTAGTCGTTTTGCTTATTATCGGAATAAGAATGCTTTAGCAATGACCGAGCTGTTCACGATATCGTAAAAGGACGGAAAGTATGTTCAGAATGTCAAATTCTCTAGTCTTGCCTTACTTGTAACTTATTATTGTATCAAAAAAATACTCAGTTATTCACGGTATACATACTTCTCGACTTCTGTTAATTTGCCAATCGGAAAAAGTTTATATATTATATGTCTCTCGAGTGTAATTAACGGAACTATAGCAACTTCTACATTTTGAGTCTACTTACTAACGGGCCTGGAACTTACTTGAGGGGTTACGTTCCTAAAATGATTGTTATTCTCCAGATCTGACATCCTGCGGCCCGATTAGATTCAAATTCATAATTAAAATGTCACGTAGTGGCTTTTCTCATTTCAATGAAGACAGAATTGTGGCTCCGTAAACTACTGATAAAAATATAAGTTACATTACCTACTTATGAACGAAAATGTCTATAATGTCCATGTAACTTTCTTTCTTTCAGACTTCTTTCTGTAGCAATACTTCTTTAGTTATCAAATGTAGCTGTTACCTGCGGCTTGGTTAAAATAAATTTCGAACGGCTTTTACGTGTTTCGTATTAATATAACTTATCAATGACGCTCGCTACTTGGGCTTAAGGCACAAATTCCCCACACATTGTGTAAAATGGATAAATCATTAGATAGCACGTGCGTACGCGCGCTGTTTGGAGGGAATAGAATGATATTATATGTAGCCGCTTCCTTTTCCAAAGGTTTATAACCGACTTCCAAAAAAGCAGGAGGTTCTCATTTCGGTTGTATGTTCTTTTTTATGGCTGTTACCTCAGAACTCCATCGTTTATGAACCGAGTTTAAAAAAACTTTTTCTCTGTTTGAAAACAAACATGTACTTCAAGGTTGGTCTCGTAGTTGCCAGAATCCAGTCCTGATGATGGGATCCATGAGAAATTGAGGGAACTCCTCAAAATTACAAGGACACATTTAACATATAGTTATAAATATATATTTTTACATAAGTACTTATTTTATCAGGGTTACAAATATATATACAAACTTATAAATATGTACAAAGAAAACTTAACCTAACTAAAATAAACACTTTGGGTCGCATCCGGTGCAAAAGTTCCCATAGCACTGGCAGCATTGCTTTGTTGAATGACTATGGAAATTTGCTGCACCAGGAACGACCCAGAGCGGGGATGGTCTTCCGTTGTGACCATTTGGTGAAACCAAATGGACGAAACAAACACACAAAACAACAAGAAATAATACAGAAATACATGATTAAAACGAAAAAAAAACATTAATAACATTTTAGTATTTTCGGTAACAAATCGAGCATTCGCATTCAGAAAGTAGCCATTGGTGAACATAACCTAATTACGAAGATCACGGATGGTCGTCCAAAACTAGCACTGTTTCATGGGTGGCGCCAAGATATTTCGACGAAGCCAATTTAAATTGTCCTGATGTAACGTTATCATCAACCTGAACTGGTAATTGAAGCCGGAAGGCAGGCAAAGAAACTCCGTAATAATATAGTGTAGATTCGCAGTATTTGGGTTCATTGGAAAATTTATGAGATGCACTATGGGACTCACTAAAAAGTGATAATGAATACTTGTTTATTAAAAAATAAAAACCGACTCCAAAAAATCACTAAAAACTAATAAATAATTGCCTAACTTCTAACAAGCCAGAAGGTAGGCAACCGAACTCCGCAATAAAACAGTGTAGCTTAGCCGTGTTTGGTTTTATTAGAATTATCATGAGATGCACTCTGGTAATAACTCAGTAAAAGTGTGTTTTTTATACTACGACGGTGGCAAACAAGCGTACAGTCCACCTGATGTTAAGCGGACACCGCAGCCTGTATAGTATAAATGCTCGCAACTCCAAAAGAGTCACAGTGCGCTTTGCCGACCCTTTATAAAATTTGAGCATTCACTGTATTGACAGCAGACGGGTGTTTTATTTTTATAATAAAAAATAAAAACCGACTCCAAAACAAAAGACTAAAACTATAAAATAATGGTCTAATTTCTAACAGCTCATAGCCTGAAACGTAAACGTAGAGGTAATACTTAGATTAATGCGGCCCTAATACTAAATAACATACAATATCTCCTGATTACAATTAGGTAAAGGCTCGAATTCAGTCATTTCACCGTGAGTCTCGTATCACACGACTGAAATGAACAGACAATATTCGAATTAGGCGGAAACTTATACATTATATAAAATCAAAATAAACCACAAAAATGTCTCCTTTTCACAAAGGGATTGTGCCGTAGATGCCAGGAAAGCTTACCGTGAATACTGGTATTTTCATTATCCTCTGTCGTAGGAAAACTGAAACGTCAGGCAACACGAGAATTTAATTAAAACCCGTTTGTTTTTTTCACAATCTATTTTACTTGTTCAGACGGTGCAAAGATAAGTAAGTCAGTGGGAGGCTGAATGTGACCTGAATGCTTTGGTTGTTATTAAATAGTAACTAAAAAGTATTATGTCTTTGCGTAAAACATTTGATTTGCAACGTATTCATTACCAATAAATGTCTATACCGTGCTTCTAGTAGATAAATTGTAATTTTTATGATTTGTTGATTTGAAATAAATTGAAGACGACTCAAAGTTATCGATAATATTGCCAGTATTATATTGAGAGCTCCTGCTGAACTTTAAAACGTACCCAGATCACAATTCCTGTTACATAAATATCTCCATGAAATCTGTGGAAACTATTAGAAAATTACTTAATCCCTACCAGTTTCAGAATAGCTCTTCCAATCTCTCACTAAAACGAAAATAGCGAGTACATGACTGACGGTGTAATCTGTCTTCCGCGGTGACATCACAACACATGCAAAACTATGATGTCATTTCAAGGAAGTGAGGGTCAAAATGCTTGTGCTATAAAAATGTTCCCTTATAATGTGTTTTTGCGTAATATGAGCTTCTTACTTGATGGAGCTTAATGCTATTCCTGGCACTTAAAATAACAGCAACAGCCCTACCGTTGTGTAACTTATTTTCGCTTATTTGAACTTCATTGTTTCCACGACTACGGATTATCTACATAATAAATACACATCACATCTCTCTTCATACACACACACACATACATCATATCATATCTCTCGTACATCATATCTCTTTTGCAAAAACTCAAAAAAAGTTATAATTATTTAGCCGGTATTTACATAGGAATGTTCGGGATATCTGACGCAATAAACTTCTCGCTTGCGGCGCTGTGATTGGCTTAGTTACTTCTCAGATCACGACAAAATATCACGGTATCATTGGTAGCGAAATAAAGAAGTAGAATACGATATCTTAATTTTTTTTTATAAAAACACAAGGGTTCATTAAAACAAGGTCCTTTACTACTTTGTTTTATAAATGTTTTACACTGCTTGTTGTAGGTTGATATTACTAAATATTGCGGAGGTTTCAAAGATAACTTTGATTTGTGATTACGCAAATTAAATGTACAGATTGTGACTGTAGAAATAGTAGTGTAGAATAAGTAATGTGCTCCTAATAAGGGAATAATGTACAGAGTTAAATATACAGGAAATGAGGGATATGTACAAACTATATACATATATACAATAGATAGGAGACACAAGAAGAAACGACAATAGAGAGATCTCTCAGGGACCGAAGTCCAATGAGAGTTGGTTGGAAGTTCTATATATGCAACTGACTTAAGATAAGAAACTTCGATAGCGCGTTGCAGAACATGTCAGATTTGACGGTTGCCTAGCGACGGCACAGTAGCGTATTTAGTTAAATTAAAACAGGTTTAATAAACGCATCGGTTTTTATCTTAAAGTGACTCGTGCATTTGTACATACACAGAATCGGGCAATATAGGTCGCATTGATGGAAGTCCGATGCCATACATTTAATTTAAAGTGCAGTTTATTGCATTTCCAGTTTTATAAACATTAAACTAAGATGCCTTGTCCCCAGGATCCTAGTCCGAGCGATAAGCTACACGGTTCACGGGCTGATCCCAGCGTCTTGCGTATTCGCCGACCGCTACAATCGCGAGGAAGTGGTGCGCTCTTTGGGCAAGGAGGTCAACATTAACCCGCCGCTCATGCTCGGCCAGCTACCTGACACACCCGAGGAACTTCTCAAATTGGACCAGGTAATGTATATTTGTTCTTCAAGGATCCTAGTCCGAGCGATCAGCTACACGGTGCACGGGCTGATCCCAGCGTTTTGCGTGTTCGCCGACCGCTACAATCGCGAGGAAGTGGTGCGCTCTTTGGGCAAGGAGGTCAACATCAACCCGCCGCTCATGCTCGGCCAGCTGCCTGACACACCCGAGGAACTTCTCAAATTGGACCAGGTAATGTATATTTGTTCTTCAAGGATCCTAGTCCGAGCGATCAGCTACACGGTGCACGGGCTGATCCCAGCGTTTTGCGTGTTCGCCGACCGCTACAATCAATCGCGAGGAAGTGGTGCGGTCTCTGGGCAAGGAGGTCAACATCAACCCGCCGCTCATGCTTGGCCAGCTGCCTGACACACCCGAGGAACTTCTCAAATTGGACCAGGTAATGTATATTTGTTCTTCAAGGATCCTAGTCCGAGCAATTAGCTACACGGTTCACGGGCTGATCCCAGCGTCTTGCGTATTCGCCGACCGCTACAATCGCGAGGAAGTGGTGCGGTCTCTGGGCAAGGAGGTCATTATCAACCTTACCAGGGAACTTCTCAAATTGGACCAGGTAATACTTATTTTTTCAAATTACTGTTTCCTAAGCGCAACGATCCAGAGCTCATACTGTGACAGCTGCTATTTAATACATCCGAAGAGCTACTGGGCAGTAATGTAGTCAATTTGATTGAAACTAAAAATGTTCTCGCATTGTTTTTAGTTTTATGTTTATTGTTTACAAGAACCACTTGAAGCAAAGTAGGTACTCGTAATAATCCTTTCAAATACCTGAAATGCGTGTTCTTAAGAGTTTCTGTCGAACAAATACTTCACTTTCGGAAACCAGCGCCAGCTTTTAGTTTGTTGTTACGCATGTCTCCTGGACCCCGAAACTTCCGAAAGTGAAGTATCTTCCCGTAACAACATGCACTATAAGTTGGCAGACAATTTATGAATCTCCTTTGTTTTTGTGAGTTCGTGTTTGTACGTGTATTGTATAAACTCATATGATGATGAAAATTTTAATTGGTTATGATAAACTGTTCAGAGTTCGCTCTTTTTAAAAATGCAAAAATTGAAATTTCAACAATATCGTTCTCCACTGTATTATGCCGGCAGGCGGCACGCCAACGCTAGTGCTTGTCCCATACACAAGACAATATGTTCGTTACGTTCATTTGGCGGGCCTCCTCCAATTTGCAAACTTAATTAAATACCGCGCCGAAATTGTGCAGTCTCGATAAACCGTAAACATAGCTTCTGCACCAGCGGATTTAATTTTAACCCAGAGTAAATTTAAGGCTTGCCAAACCACGATATTGGATTGGACGATGAAATTTGGCGGCAGGCAACTAAAACTAACCGTCGATTCCAATACCTGGCTATCAATAAATCGAAACCTATTAAGGAAGCAATTTATCGGCTATACACAACGAATTCACGGCTCTCATTCAGCAGTAATACCCTGCCGAAGTTGGAGTAGCAAGTAAATTAGCAGTAAAACCTTTTCTCAACGTTGCGATTGTTTTTTCAGCTTCCAATTACGAATAAACGATGCCGCCGCTTACAGCCGTGAAACATTAATGAGCTCTGTTAGTCGCGAGGCAGGCGACGCCAGTCGGGCGACTCGCCCAGCCGTCGGGTCCCCCTGCCGAGGCCTGTCTTGGAACTCGCGGAGCGGTGACGGGAGCGTTTACGCACACCGTTTTCCTTTTATCTACCAATCTCGATCAAACAGTCGTATGAGCAGTTAGGCGGCTATAGAAAATACGGGATATAGGCTTTGGTATCGAGGGTCGACGCCAGCTCAAACAATTTCTTAATGATTTTTCATCTGATCTGTCAATACAACTTATAAAATACTGTTGTAAGACTTGTAAGTCCTAACATTATAGGCGCTTTGTTACCTTACTGTTAGCCTAATGAATGTATGTTTTAAGTAAATAAAATAAATACTAATCTCATAAAAGGGGGTTGATTAACAGTAACCATGGTTTGATTAATTTACAAATATAGAGTCCGAGGCTATGAACATTACATATACAACGTCTATATCTGACACTCCAAAAACTTACATGAAATAAATAACATTGATGATACTTCCGCTTTACACTAAGTAAAGCTTCCTACCTACTTACGTTTCGTCTAATCACGGTAATGGACTAATAGCAAGTTAGTGGCGAAACTATTTCGCTCGGAGACACGTCTGTAAACTCCGATCCTCCCCTAGATGAGGATCGCATTAAAATATTAACTCGAGCGCAAAGTTTGTTTCATAAAATTACTCCTGCGTGATATTCTATCACGACATCCGACTCGTGGAACTTGCCTTCCATGTTATGTAATTCCTATATTAGGAATCCTAATATCGCAAGTTATGATCTTAATCAAAACTGTAATTTTTTCCATAAAGGTAAGAATATATTTTAATGCATAAATGCAGGTAATTTACATAGCTAGAGTGAGCAGCGAAAATAACTGCTGTTTATGTAGAAAATATCATATTTGAAACGCGCAGATTTCCATGAAAATACCTACGAACAATGCAAAGTGCAATGCTGAAAATGCAATATCATGACTTTTAGCAGCTAAATAGAGATTTTATTTGCTGTAGGTAACTAAATGAAAACGGTAAATTAAGTCTAAAATATGTCTAGTATGACTCACTTTTTAGTGAAGTAAGAAATAGCTTTACGGTGAATTTAGTCTGATCCAGTGTGCTGCCAATTTTCATTAGATACGGCTACAGATATCAGGACGTAGGTAAATGGGGACTCCGCTGGGCGCGCCCAAGCCGGTTCTGGGCCTGCATTCCAAATGAGCACTAAATTATTTTATTCAACTAAATGTCAGATTTCATTAATAAAACGACAAATTCTCGCTGTATCTAGATGCGAAAATTTCAAATTTGGCTCAATGCATAAGAGCATTCCAGATAAACAAAAATGTTATATTTTATCGTATTAAGTATATCCGTCACTTAATCAAAGCACGTAGCCAAACGACCTGGATATATATTTGTTATTATTAAATATCATTTCAGAAAACTTTTACTGAAACTTTTCTTCAAGTCATTCGTAGGTCAGATACTCGCACACAAAGTACTTTTGTGTGCCTCGCTGAAGCTTTAATGGTAAATGCTTAAGTAATGAATCCAATCCATTAAGACGACACGTGGCAAGCGTATCTGCACAAAGCAGTCATCGAGGTTCATTCCACATAGAGAAACATGTAAGCGAATTTGATTTAACCTAGAGAGACCTCAATACATACCTATACGTACCTATTGAGGTATGACAGCTTAGAGTAGGTAATATATATATATATATATATAAGCCTTGTTATTTGTAAATCTTCAGTTTTTAGGGTTCCGTACCCAAAGGGTAAAACGAGACGCTATTACTAAGACTCCGCTGTGCGTCTGTCTGTCTGTCTGTCTGTCACCAGGCTGTATCTCATCTCGTGATAGGCAGTTGAAATTTTCACAGATGATGTATTTCTGTCGCCGCTATAACAACAAATACTAAAAAACAGAATAATATAAATATTTAAGGGGCTTCCCATACAACAAACGCCTTCGTGCGCGAGTCCGACTCGCACTTGGCCGGTTTTTGTAGGTATACTAGGGATAAGATATGATCATCAAGGCAATTCCCAAAAGGAGCAGCCGGGCTAGCACAACTGACGGTGACGCCGCGACGCGAAACGAGAAATCTACCGTCCTCCATCTTATTAAAATAATTTGCACAGTGCGAGATTCACTGAGACACGTGCGATGCGACTTCGCAGCTTCTTTTGCTGCCCACCATAACAATATAACTGACCTCCCATTATGCACAGTTGTTTTGAATTTGAATGAAATGCTTCGCCTGCGGGCAAATGTTTTGTTAACAGCATGTTACACTTAAATATCCGTTTGAATTTCCGTGAGCCCTTCTCAACTCAGGCCTCTAGCATCGTTATTGACAGGCCTCCCTCGCTCGCCGACGTGCGTTTCCTTCCCTGTGACATACATAGTTTGAATGCCCTTTATAAAACTAAGCTCCCCTATGCTGTTGTATTTTTGTACAAGATATTGACGGTATTTTCCAAATGATTGAAAATATCGCAAATAAAAAGAGCCTTTGCTGAACTCACAACGTGATTATCTATACATATAATAAAGCAGAAGAGGGTCAAAAATCTGTACATTGAAGATATAAGAAAAAAAATCGATTGAGGGGTCTTAGAATCGATAACAGAACACATTTCAACGGTTTTTAGAATTCATGTCTGTTTGTCTGTTTGTCTGTCTGTTTATTTGTCTAACTATCACGTGAAAACTAGCGAATGGATTTTAATACAGCCTTCAATAATATGTTTATTGGATCTTCGGCGAGGTTATAGGCTATAAAAATCATACAGATTGGGGATTAAAAGGGGTGAAAACAGGGGTTGAACTTTGTATGGGAAGTCCTTCAATTTGTGATTTAAAGGCTTGAAAATTGGTAAGCATCTACTTGGAAGCAAAGGAAAAAGAACCCCATTCAAACATTGTGCAATAAACAGATAGTATTTGAAAAAACGGGGGACGAAATATACTTGAGAGGCCAAAGACAAAAAAACAAAAGTCCCTCAAACCATATTAACTGTTTGATATGAGAGATCTAATTATGTTGGACAGTCGGTCGCTATCAATATTCACAAACCTAGGTACATACCAGTCGAGAGAGTTGGCCGAGTTGCATCAACTTTATTTGTTTAAAAAGCCATTTTACTGTTCAAATAATAAGGTTCAAAATGTATAAATTTAAATATAATATTCACACGGCCAGAGGGCACGGGGCGTTCACAAAGCCAGAAAATAAATGAAATCGCAGTTCGCATCGAAGTAAAGTTTGTCAAAGTTGCAAATTTGGATGAACTAACTGATCCATACAACATATCGAAGACCGGCCGGGTCAGACTTTCCACATTTAGGGTATATAGGTATTTGTTAGTAAAATATAGGTATGTAACAATAAACATTAAGTATGACCAAATTCGAAATTCATAGGCCGATAGAAAACAAAACTCAATCTCAGAAAATCACACATCTCCCAGGAACAACCAGGGTGGGTGCGCTATCAACCTGGGCCTCTACTCCACCTTTGAATGTGAAAGAACAAACAAAGGTAGTAAGGTTCTCCAATAATTTTTAAACAAAAAAATATGTATTCAACCACCGACAACTATTTTTTTTCTTTAAAATTTTGCGCTCGCTGCGCTCGCGTTTACATCTACATTCCTTAATGCATAAGTAGTCTTTTCCGCACCCTGCATCACAATGTTCTAAAAGTTTCACGCTCGCTTCGCTCGAGTTTTCATCTACATGACTTGATGCGTATAAAGTCTTTTCCACACATGCATTACAATGTTCGTAAAAATTTGCGCGCGCGTTTTCATCTACATTACTCGATGAATATGGAGTATTTTCCGCACATGCATCATAATGTTCGAAAATTTTCGCGCGCGCTACGCTCCCTACATTACTTAATGCGTGTGAAAAATATTCCGCACCTTTTTTTTCTTTTTTTTTCCTCACCTGTATCATAATGTTCCAAATAATTCGCGCTCGCTTCGCTCGCCTTTTTAACTACATTACTTGATGCGTATGAAGTCTTTTCCGCTCCTGCATCATAATTTTCGAAACATTTCGCGCTCGCTGCGCTCGCGTTTTCATCTACATTACTTAAAATTAATGCGTATGAAGTATTTTCCGCGCCTGCATCATTATGTCCGAAAATATTGCGCTTTCATTAACATAACTTGATACGTGTAAAGTAATTTTCCGCACCTACCTACATCGTAATGATCGAAAATTTTCGCGCACGCTACGCTCGCGTTCTCATTTAATGGCTTTATACGTATGAAGTCTTTTCCGCACCTGCATCATAATGTTCGAAACATTTCGCGCTCGCTACGCTCGCGTTTTCATCTACATGACTTAATGCGTATATTGCGTATGAAGTATTATCCTCACCTGTATCATAATGTTGCAAATATTTCGCGCTCGCTTCGCTCGCCTTTTTAACTACATTGCTTGATACGTATGAAGTCGTTTCCGCACCTGCATCATAATGTTCGAAACATTTCGCGCTCGCTACGCTCGCGTTTTCATCTACATGACTTAATGCGTATGAAGTATTATCCTCACCTGTATCATAATGTTCCAAATAACTTGCGCTCGCTTCGCTCGCCTTTTTCACTACGTTACTTGATGCGTATGAAGTCTTTTCCGCGCCTGCATCATAATATTCGAAACATTTCATGCTCGCTGCGCTCGCGTTTTCATACATTACTTAATGCGTATGAAGTTTTTTCCGCACCTGCATCATCATGTCCGAAAATTTTCGCGCTCGCTTCGCTCGCGTTTTCAGTTACATAACTTGATACGTGTAAAGTATTTTCTGCACCTACATCGTAATGTTCGTTAGATTTCGCACTCGCTACGCTCGCGTTTTCATCTGCATAACTTAATGCGTATGAATATTTTCCGCACCTGTATCATAATGTTCCAAACATTTCGCGCTCGCTTCGCTTGCCTTTTTAACTACATTACTTGATGCATATAAAGTCTTTACCGCACCTGCATCATTATGTCCGAAAATTTTCGGGCTCGCAACGCTCGCGTTTTCATCTACATGACTTAATGCGTATAAGTATTTTCCACACCTGTATCATAATGTTCCAAATAATTAGCGCTCGCTTCGCTCGCCTTTTTAACTACATAACTTGATGCGTATGAAGTCTTTTCCGTGCCTGCACCATAATGTTCGAGACATTTCACGCTCGCTGCGCTCGCGTTTTCATTTGCATGATTTAATGCGTATGAATATTTTCCGCACCCTGTATCATAATGTTCCAAACATTTCACGCACGCTTCGCTCGCCTTTTTAACTACTTTACTTGATGCATATAAAGTCTTTTCCGCACCTGTTTCATTATGTCCGAAAATTTTCGCGCTCGCTACGCTCGCATTTTCATGTACATGACTTAATGCGTATGAAGTATTTTCCTCACCTGTATCATAATGTTCCAAATATTTCGCGCTCGCTTCGCTCGCCTTTTTAACTACATTGCTTGGTACGTGTGAAGTCTTTTCCGCGCCTGCATCATAATATTTGAAATATTTCGCGCCCGCTGCGCTCGCGTTTTCATCTACATTACTTCATGCGTTTGTAGTATATTCCGCACCTGCATCATAATGTTCGAAACATAGGGAAGGACATGGGACACCGCAAGGGGGTGGAAGAGAGATAACTAGCTTAGCGCCTAAAATAAAAGAATAGCAAAAACATTCTAATACGATGACCGAGTTCTACGCAGACGAAGTCGCGGGCAAAAGCTAGTTTGAAATAAGTTTTGTCGATATTAATACCTACAGAATAACCCTCAGTGATAGGATCTTTTTTTATACATGACTTTCTATTCCAGTCTAAATTCTTCCAATCTATATCCATTATAAGTTAATGGCAACGCACACGGAGGTAATTCTTCCTCGAGTGGCTTCAAATTGTCACGGAATTATTAACGATACCTCACGCCCGCGCCCGACATCAGCCCGTCGACGACCGTCAGCTCATAACTTCATTTCTCTTTTCCCAGAACTTTACCTTTCTTCGCATGCTTATGAATTTACAATATCTACCAAACAAGAAAACTGTCTAAGTCTCTCTGTCGGCATGTCATCAAGTTACTAATTCTCAGAAGAAGGAACTTGAAATTTCCCGAAGGTTTGCAAACACTTTTTGTGAAATATAAACGTTGGCGGTTTCGAAGTCAACGCGATTTCGTTGTCGGAGGTAGGGTAGATTTAAGTTTTTATGTCAATGCTTCTCATACAACTAAGATACCTGCAGTAAGATACATTTTAGTACAGACGCAGCGACCCAGGAATACTTTTTATGGCAGCTTTATTAGCTAGCGGTACGCGGCCATAAACTCGCTTCTCATCAGGCGAAATGTCCGTCAACTTTTGTTTCGTAACTTTCCTACGTCGAATACATACGTGATCACTACTCCGAGTTCATCTTAACATATAATTTGGGTTTAGAAAGAATTTTTTTTTTTGTTTAGTAGGTATGTCTCAGAATTCATATATAATAAATTACCCATTATGTCATTATTTTAGTGTTGTTTCTAGCAAATAAAACAATTCAATTCTATTGTATTCTATTCATACCTGCCTAATAAAACTTTGTGAATGTTAAAATTCGTGCTTTCGAAATATATATTGGAAATGGAAACTATTAAATTTCATAAACCAATTCGTCCGGTTGGCAATTTAGGGTATTATAGGTTAGTACTAATTGAAATGGACAGATCGGTCTTTCGACGGGAGCGGAGGAAAGAGTGGATTATCGTGTCGTGCCAATTTAGATATCATTGCGGGCCTTGTCAAATGGCGCACTCCGGAAAACTTATTACCCACTTTGCGGATTGCAGTATAAATACATAAATAGCTCGTCAAATTTAAACAAAATGTACATCAGGAATGTTATGTAATGTAGAGGTAAATAATTAGAGTCTGACTAATGACAGTTGACTATAAATCTATATTTTTATGTTGCAACGCCTCTAGTGTAATGATCAACGTACCTCACTTGTATCATAATGTACTATTATGATATTCAAATATTTTGAGTCTGTTATGGAAGTACACAATTTAAGCAGAGGAATGTAATATGATGTGATTTGCAATATTCAATTTTTGACCCGCAGGAAAATGAATAAGCAATGTTAATCCCCATTGACCCGACAATTTGGCACATTCGAAGTAGAAATTATAATTGCATTAAAAAAATATTAAGGTGTCAAATTTCAATAGCCAGACTATCACATACATAGATATAGTATCTTCGGAATGAGAAGAAGCGTAGGATATATGGGCGCCTTATATCCTACGCTTCTTGTTATTCCGAACAGACTACATATTATGGATATAAAACTTAAGTAAGACCCGTCTTGTGTAATGTGGGGGTGTTCGATAGAGATTATATGTTTAGCCTGTTCGAATAGATATTTGCCAGTTTGATACCCACCGTGAAACCACTCGACGGTCCCATCTGAATATCAGCAGTGAGAATAATACCCACAATGTTTCGTGACAACACATCTTCTTTATTATTTTGAGCTTTTTACACCTTAAACTACCTTTCACACAAATAAATAAGGTGTACTATTGCCAACTCCGGTCATTACTTGATATAGGTATCTTTACGATGGACGAACGGCCGTATTCCTGAAGAAGCATGCACTTCGATATAATTATAGCCTCGGAATAATATTACAGCTTACTGAGATGGAAAAGATAATGGACAGCATCCCCGAGAGATTATATTTTTGATAGCCGCGGCCAAGATTGATTGCGTCCTTATATCTTAATCCGCTGATAAGATGCGCATGCCGGCGTTAACTGGCAGCTTATATTGTCTTACGATCGTAATAACGAGATCAATAGACAATGTTGAAAGGTTACGACTACAGTCTATTCATCCTCACGTATCCTATCATTAAACAACCTCTCCTTGAATACATTAATCATGATCACCCTTTTCTCTAGGATTACACTATAATCATCACTTAAAATGTTGTTGTATAGGTACTTAAAGAAGCTAATTATTGTAATCCTATCCTAGAGAAAAGTGTGATAATGATGACGTCATTAAAAATAGTTTGTTTACATGATAGGACACACGTAAAGATGAATCGACTGTAATGCGACTGCGGTTATTTCGAACATAATATTTTGCATTATTGGCGTCTGATCTTAATTTTGTAATTTCGATTACTGTATTAAATCTAATGAAACGTTTTCAAAGCTTGTAATAATTGAAATACATTATATATGCAGGGGCCTATTGCATAATAAATTACAACTAATATTACAAGCGGAAGTCTCTTTCGAATGAAAGGGATTGAAAGGAGACTACCGCTTGTAATATTAGTTGTAATTTATTATGCAATAGGCCCTAGATCTCATATTGAGTATATGTTAATTTGAGCTCGTATTCCCCTTTCGCTAATAGTAGGGAGGCCAAGTGGCTAAAATCAAAATTCCGTTTGTACGAGCAGTCGCCTACCGACGACTGGTATCGTTGGATTCAGTGACGTCTCCCGAGTATGGAACTCGATGTCGTCACTCTCTAAAGTGGTGGAGGGGGTAACTATGACGTCACAAAGATGGCGGTTGGTGGTATCAAGTTTTATCGATTATCTCTTTAACTATTCAATGTATTGCAACAAATGAGGTGTCAAATGAAAGCTCTTTAAATTTGTAATAATTCGTTCTTAGGAATAAAATGTGAAAGTCTAATAATTAAAAAGTTTTTCTTAAAAAATCGTAAGTTTGAAAAAGTCATTTTTTCTTAACTGCAAAAAACTCGATGAAAGAGGCCATTTCTTTAAAAAATACTTCATATGACTGAAATTGCTAAATTCATCCTCTATACAATGCTTTTTGAATTATTAGAATCGGTTCATAAATGAGTACGCCGGGGACATTTCGCCACGGGCGGGGCGAACGTCGCGGCGCGCGCGCGTTTGCTGACGAACGCGACTGTGAAGACATTCTTAAGTGTAGCTCAACAACTACTTAACCGATTTAGACAAATGAGGTATCATATGAAAGTTCTTTATATTACCATTAATTTGCTTCAAGTAATGAAATGTGTAAGTCAAACAATTAAAAAGTTTTTCCAAAGAATCGTATTTTTGAAAAAGTCATTTTTATTTTAACTTCAAAAAACTCGATGAAAGAGGCTATTTCTTTAAAAAATACTTCATATGATGAAAATGATACATTCATCCTCTATATAATGCTTTTTGAATTATTAGAATCGGTTCATAAATGAGTACGCCAGGGATATTTAGCCGCGGGCGGGGCGAACGTCGCGGCGCGCGCGCGTTTGCTGACGAACGCGACTGTGTAGGCTTTCTTAAGTGTAGTTCAACAACTACCTAACCGACCTTTACCAGGTCATCAGTCGACCTTGTGGGGGCTCTACCCACGCTGCGCCTTCCGGTCCGTGGTCGCCACTCGAGAACCTTGTAACGGGACGTCCTGTGCCCGTTCATATGTGTAAAATATACTCGTAAGAATATCCAGTTATTTTCATTAAAGTTAGACAGAGACTGCAATAGCAGGTCACTCCCTCTGACATGTGTAAGATATTACACTGTTTGACAATAGGCCGTAACTCTGAGATGAAGATGGGACATCTGTAGGCCTCTAAAATTATCTTGGTTAGAAAAAGTTAAGACGATTGTCTACGGAAAAACGGAAAGGAATTTGAATTTGAAATAGGAAGGGGACTTTTGGGAGGACAGCGGTTGTCGATTGGAGAGTGACGTTTTTTTGTTTGGATATTTTCCAGGATTGTTGCAGAAATAGAAAAGAATATTGTAACTCCCTGCTGGCTTATAAAACCTAGTGGATCCACAAGGTTTAAGGACGCCGAAACCATAGAATATATAAAATTGTGAACCTTGGACTACATGTGAAATCTATACCCTCAGTACAAGCTAAGTCTTCCTAGATTCCTCTGTGTTCCATTTGAAGTAGGAAGGCTAGTGGTAAGCCAATTAAGGCAAGGCTTACTAGCCCTAGGTAGAAATTATAGGTATGGCAGGATATTCCTCCCTAGTTAGGATATTTAGCAGGTTCGTCTATCAGGGCCAGATTCTGGCGAGAAATCGCCAGGATTTCGCCCACTTCCGAAGATGAAGCCTTGCGGCATTTCTCCTCATCTTACGGCGCGGCTTAGAAGCGCTGGTAGACTCATTTGTCAGGTAGAACCATTTCTATGGTTGTCTCTTGCTAAAACCAATTTATACACCCGAGTTCTCCTACGGGTTACCAGTTCACTGCGAGCCGAGACTCATGGAAGTATTTAGGTAGGACCGGTGGGTCTGGCTGCGAAAAGGGCTGGATTCACCTATGTTTAACTCTTCAGGTCCGAAGTGACCGATTTCTCAAGTATGAACTGCGACAAGGGTTCTTACTTCTTTTGCTTCTATGAGTTCCGGACCATTGTGTTCAGGTATACCTAGCGGAGTACTCCTTGTTTGGAAATGAAGGTCATTTTGACATTTGTCTTTGCACTCCGTATAGTGCCCAAAAAAGATTGGAGGAGATCTGACCAGTCAGGGACGAGGATCACTGGTCTCTGGTTAGCACTAGAGAGGGATAGCAATCCTTCGGGCGGACGGAGGGGCCCGACCTTACACCAATCAATAAAATTGATTAATCTTCACAAACCTGCTAAGTGAACCTAATGTCGTAGGTTAGACACCATTTCCGTAGATTAGTCTTGATGCAGTACCTAGTTTAGGCGCAACTTCTTAGGTTAGATGTGACCAGACACAAACAAGTAAGATAGATATTCCTATGACCTAGGCATAGCCGTACCGGAGGGCGCAGTGAGGGTTGACCTTCATAATGCAGTCTGAAGATCTAGTATTGATCGCGAGAGTTCGCTGGACGCGGATTGCGCGGGTCCGGACGTTTGACATCCTTTGAACAAGCCTATGCCCAACAGTAGACGTCTCTCGGTAGAATGATGATGATGAAGGAACTTGATCTCTAATAAACTAAGTAAAGTATGTCACTGGTTTCATTCGTGTTAGAAGTACCCGGGTTCCTACGACACAGCATGAGGGTCCTCCATTTCTCCTAGACGATCACTTGGCCATATCACGTAAAATACCATAGAACTGGAGCAGAAATATCAGGATCATCACGAGGGTCCAAGCTTAGGGGGGGGGGCACGTTACAACCTTTCAGCCCCAACGGCCATCGGTTCTACGCGCAATGTGCCCCGCCCACTGCCACTTAAGTTTAACGATTCTAAAGGCTATATCGGTTACTTTGGTTCTGCTACGAATGACGTCATTTCTCATGCGATCACGCAGAAAAACTCCCAGCATAGCTCTCTCCATTGCCCTCTGCTGAGTGACTTTGAGCCCATGGTGAGCGACCACGTTTCCGTACCATATAATTATCATCACTGGCAACACCCACTGGTCAAAGACTCTCGTCTTGAGACACTGCGCAATATTGGACGAAAACATATGCCTTAGCTTCCCGAACGCTGCCTAGCCGAGTCGGATTCGACGATTAACCTCTTTCTCAAAGTTGGACCTACCTAACTGGACAGTCTGTCCTAGGTATACATAATCGCCTACAACTTCGAGCGTAAAGCGTCCGATTGTAACAGGAGTTGGTGTTACATGGGCATTTGACATGATCTTCGTCTTATCCATGTTCATCCTTACCTTAGACCAACTCGCTCGGAGGCTTTACTGAGGTCATTGAGCATTGTACTTAAATCCTCCATGGTTTCAGCCAAGACTTAGTAGTCTCACGACATAGTTGTCGTCAGCAAACCGAAAGTGAGTGATGTACTCGCCGTTTATGTTGATACCTAGCCTTCGCCAGTCCAGATTCTAGAAAACATCCTCCAGTGCAGCGGAGAACAGTTTAGGAAAAATATCTCCTTGCCTGCTGACTCCCCGCTGCAGCGGAATGGACTGACATTGTAGCGTTTTCGTACAAACACTTCAGTACTTCGATATAGCGGTAGAGTCTACTTGGCACCGCTGTAGAGATTGTAGTACCGCCCAGGTTTCGATCGAATCGAAGGCTTTCTCATAGTCCACAAACGCTAAACAGAGGGGCAGGGTACTGTTCAGTCTTCTGTATACAGAGTAACATAGACCACATCCATACGCTTCGGTTATAACCTGACGAAGCGTATGGATGTGGTCCATGGTACTAAAGCCTCTTCGGAAACCGGCTTGTTCGACAGGCTGGAAGTCATCTAGCGTGCTGCCAGACGGTTCATAATGACTCTTGAAAACAGCTTGTAGACATGGCTCAAAAGCGTGATGGATCGATAGTTCTTAACAGCACCACCACGCCTGTGTTCCATGCCTTTGGCGTTCTCCCTTCCAGTAAGACAGAGTTGGACAACTTCTGAAGGGCTGTAAGGACCGGTTTTCTACCCTCCTTCAGGAGTTCGGCTGTAATTCCGTCTTCACCGGGTGCCCTGTTGTTTTTGAGCTGTTTAAGAGCTATTCTAATCTCTTACAGGCTGATGTCCGGAATGTCATCGGTATAGTGCAGGGTTAGTCTAGCTCTAGGATCTCCCACTAGACCAACTTCGGGGTCTGCTAGTCGAAGTGTAAGTGTATAGCTGTCCATAGAAGCGCTCTATCTCGCTCAGAAGCTCAGGTCTGGATGAGACAATTCTACCATCCTCAGTTTTTAATTTGGCGAGCTGGCTCTGCCCAATAGACAGATCACTTGTGAAAACTTTTGAGCCCTTATCCCGCTCGATGGCCTCTTCAATACGTTTTGTATTGAATTGGCGCAGATCACGGGTCAGGGATTTGGAGATCTATCTATTGAGCTGCCGATATAATGTCGCATCGACTGAAGACTGTAGAACCACCCTACTCCTTTACTCGAAGAGGCTTTGAGTGGAGTTAGAGGGACTATTGGTTCATTTGGCCCGGTGGGCTTTAAAGAATTTAGACCCTGTGGTATGGACAGCGTCCACAAACCCGTCATTGAATTCATCCACATCGCCACTTAGGCAATCGAGACGGTTCTGGAGTTCCAGCTGAAAGCTCTCAGGATTTTGGATTTGGGCTACTGATGGTCGGAGCGTGGACTTCATCAGACGAGAGCGCTCTAGCTTAACACAATTCAATGTGCCTCTTACTAGACGGCGATCACTTCCGGTTTTAACCGTATTGATCACAGAGACATCATTGAATATATGCTTCTTCGTCGACATGATGAAGTCAATCTCGTTTTTAGTTGCACCGTCGGGACTCATCCAGGTCCACTTTCTATGCTCACGTTTCTTGAAGAAGGAATTAATCATGTAGAGATTGTAGAGTCCCTCCTTCTCCAAGAAACCAGCCAGTAGTTGGCCCCGGTGGTTCCGACTTCCAACTCCAAATTGCCCCACTCTCAGCTCTTCACCATCTCTCTTGCCCAGTTTCGCGTTGAAGTCCGGCAGGCTATAACCTGACGAAGCAAATGGATGTGGTCTATGTTACTCTGTATACAGAAGTGGTGGTCTGTATACAGAAGACTAAAGAGTACAACCTGCCCCACTGTTTAGCTTTTGTGGACTATGAGAAAGCCTTCGAGTCGATCGAAACCTGGGCAGTACTTACAATCTCTACAGAGGTGCCAAGTAGACTACCGCTATATCGAAGTACTGAAGTATTTGTACGAAACTACGAAAACGCCACTATGTTAGTCCGACTCTAGGACTGGATCTCGAAACCCATTCCGCTGCAGCGGGAAGTCAGGCCCTTGCCTAGATATTTTTCCTAAACTGTTCTCCGCTGCACTGGAGGATGTTTTCTAGAATCTGGACTGGAGAAGGCTAGGCATCAACATAAACGGCGAGTACATCACTCACTTTCGGTTTGCTGACGACATAGTAGTCTTGGCTGAAACCATGGAGGATTTAAGTACAATGCTCGATGACCTCAGTAAAGCCTCCGAGCGAGTTGGTCTAAGGATGAACATGGATAAGACGAAAATCATGTCAAATGCCCATGTAGCACCAACACCTGTTACAATCGGACGCTTTACGCTCGAAGTTGTAGACGATTATGTATAGCTAGGACAGACTGTCCAGTTAGGCAGGTCCAACTTTGAGAAAGAGGTTAATCGTCGAATCCGACTCGGCTAGGCAACGTTCGGGAAGCTACGGCATATCTTTTCGTCTAATATTCCGCAGCGTCTCAAGACGAGAGTCTTTGACCAGTGTGTGTTGCCAGTAATGACATATGGTACGGAAACGTGGTCGCTCACCTTAGGGTCAAAGCCACTCAGCAGAGGGCAATGGAGAGGACTATGCTCGGAGTTTCACTGCGTGATCGCATCAGAAATGACGCCATCCGTAGCAGAACCAAAGTAACCGATATAGCTTTTCGAATCGCTAAATTTAATTGGCAGTGGGCGGGGCACATTGCGCGTAGAACCGATGGCCGTTGGGGCTGAAAGGTTCTCGAGTGGCAACCAGCAACCACGGACCGGAAGGCGCAGCGTGGGTAGACCCCGCACAAGGTGGACTGATGACCTGGTAAAGGTCGCGGGAGTCCGCTGAATGCGGGTTGCGCAGGACCGATCATTGTGGCACTTTTTGGGGGAGGCCTATGTCCAGCAGTGGACGCCTTGCGGCTGATGTGATGATGATTTTGTTGTCTAACATAAGGCGAAAACATTTTATTTTTCTTTTTTTTCTTTTTTTTTAATCTCTGAGCAAGTGTTCTGGCTATCAATTTTTTTTTATTAAGTAATAAAATTTCATATGGCACCTCATTTGTCAAAATCGGTTAGGTAGTTGTTGAGCTGCACTTAAGAAAGCCTACTCAGTCTCGTTCGTCAGCAAACACGCGTGCGCCGCGACGTTCGCCCCGCCCGTGGCGAAATGTCCCTGGCGTACTCATTTATGAACCGATTCTAATAATTCAAAAAGCATTATATAGAGGATGAATGTAGCATTTTCAAACATATGAAATAATGTTTAAAGAAATGGCGTCTTTCATCGAGTTTTGTGAAGTTAAAATAAAAATTACTTTTTCAAAAATACAATATTTTTGGAAAAACTTTTTAATTGTTTGACTTACACATTTCATTACTTGAAACAAATTAATGGCAATATAAAGAGCTTTCATATGATACCCCATTTGTCTAAATCGGTTAAGTAGTTGTTGAGCTACACTTGAGAATGTCTACACAGTCGCGTTCATCAACAAACGCGCGCGCGCCCGCGACGTTCGCCCCGCCCGCGGTGAAATGTCCCTGGCGTACTCATTTATGAACCGATTCTAATAATTCAAAAAGCATTGTATAGACGATAAATTTAGCATTTTCAATCATATGAGGTATTTTTTAAAGAAATGGCCTCTTTCATCGAGTTTTTTGCAATTAAAAAAAAATGACTTTTTCAAAAGTACGATTTTTTAAGAAAAACTTTTTAATTATTAGACTTTCACTTTTTATTCCTAAGAACGAATTATTAGCAATTTAAAGAGCTTTCATTTGACACCTCATTTGTTGCAATACGTTGAATAGTTAAAGAAATAATCGATAAAACCTGATACCACCAACCGCCATCTTTGTGACGTCATAGTTACCCCCTCCACCACTTTAGAGAGTGACGACATCGAGTTTCATACTCGGGAGACGTCACTGAATCCAACGATACCAGTTGTCGGTAGGCGACTGCTCGTACAAACGAACTTCGTTATTTGACGACTTTTTTCAAATTGGCCTCTCTACTATAAAGGTTATACACTGGTTATGTTATAGCCGTAGTTGATATTCAAGTTTGAACATCACTACCATAGATACCGTCAAGATACTGGCATCGAACCTGATAAGATATTCATTGACCGAATGAAATTTCAGTTTCGACAATAAAGTTTTCGTGTGCCCGGCGGATGTTTTTCCTTATACTAACGTTAGCCATTAATGTCACTTTTCGATCCCAATTAATTAATTACATTGCATTAAAATATAGGTCTACCGTTAGTGCATGTAAAGTTACATGATTAGACTGCTGGTTCGATAATTAGGTATATTTAGATTTTTTTGTCGAGACAGTTTTTGGATATTTTTCAAAATGACCGGGTCATGGGGCTTGAAAATGTAGGTCGATGGACATCCGGAAATCCAGCCGCCACACATCGAAAGCAATTTGTCGGAGCTAAACGGAGACCTTCGTTTTACTCTGTATATTATATTTAAATGAATAGTTAATGTTGAACATAATAGCAACATTTAACACAAATCCATTTTTTCCAGGTATTCATAAAGTCGGAACTCAAAGTGGGCATTATATTCGTGAAGGAAAACCAATATAGCGAAGAAGACATTCTGGACAATAATGAAAATTCGCCAATGTTTGAAGAGTTCTTACAAGTGCTTGGGGAAAAAGTGCGACTAAAAGGTCTTTATTCCATTAATCTTTGTATTACTTTTATAAAGAGCTAGGGCAAATTGTAATATACTTCAAACTGTGATGTTGATATAACATAGATATATAATATTAATGGAACTAGATTCACAATCAGCCAAATAAATGGCCCCCGTAAAAGTACCACCCGCACGACTCGGGCGGTACATTCGTGTTGGTTTTTGTGTTTACTTTGACACTTAGACTAAAGCTGTAAGTCTTTTTTGTACGAAACTGTTGGAATATTACTGACAGTGTCAAATTGGGCTACTTTTTCCTCCATTTCTGTTCTGCATTGTGTGTCTTTTTCTATAGTTTAAGTCAATGAGATACAACCATCTTGTTTCAGGTTTCGATAAATACAAGGGCGGGTTGGACACGGTGCATGACCTGACGGGTCTGTATTCTGTGTACACGAACTGGAGGGGTATAGAGATAATGTTCCACGTATCAACACTGTTACCTTATGAGCGCCACGACCCTCAGAAGTTGCAGAGGAAACGGCACATAGGGAATGACATAGTGTGTGTCGTGTTTCTGGAAGCGGACAATACTGCCTTCTCACCGGCCTGTATCAAGAGCCATTTCCTGCATACGTTTATTTTAGGTAAGACACTTGAGTAAATATACAAACCACATATTACTATCCGAATTAAATCACGTTATATTGCTGTCATATATGTAGTATTTTTCGCCATAGCTGAATAGGTACTTAGAATATTTCAAGCAATAAGTACACTAAAGTGTACAATTTAGGTGCGTGTCGAATAGACTCGCTGCAAAATGCATCACGCCTTGCATGTTGTTTACATTCAACATAATAACTATTTTTTTAGAAATGTCAATATAGCGTTTAGTGCAAATATTCTATTTATAATCTGACTGATGGATCTTATTTTTCCCTACAAAATGTAATATTATAAAATACTTAGTGCCAGTTGCACCAACGTACGAACACAGACCGGTCATCGTCAAATATGGCGCCGGCAACTGTCATCCCATACAAACTTGTCAAACTTTCCATACAATCAGATTTGACGAACACCGCTTACATACACTCACAGACGGTTTGGTGCAACCCAGCCTTAGTCTGCATCATCTCCAAATATTTAAATTCAAATAATGGAATTATTAAAGAAAGAAGAAGAAAATCATTTATTCCATAGAACACGAAAAAACAAGACTTTTATACAGATTGTACCTACAACTATACACAACTATAGGTATCACATACACTTAAATAAATAATAATTGTAGGTCCATCGCCGACAGAGTGCGATTACTTGCGCAAAATAGTCTGTAGAACTATCGAAGCTCAGATCATTATAAAGTTCGATTGACTAATACTATGACTGAGATATACTATGACTTATCGAGGATCGCTTCACGCTTGACCATTGATCCGATATTAAGCGCTTGAGAATGAGACCTGCGCTGGATAAATGTATTACTAAAATTCGACTTATATAATATGAAATGGAACTATTACTGTTACTGCCACATATCAAAAAAGGACGCGCTGACTTTACATAATTTGGGAAAAAAAGATTATGGCTTGTCGACTTCTGTATCTTACTGGCTACCTATAACTCCCTTTTGACCCTCCGTTCCAGAGTCAACCCGAAAGTATTTACCTAATACTATACTATATTACTCAGATATATTACAATTTGTAGTAAATCATCATGAATAAATAACAAGTGCGAGTGGGACTCGCGCACGAAGGGTTCCGTACCATTATCTATAAAAACGGCAAAAAAAAAACATGTTTGTTGTATGGGAGCACCCTTAAATATTTATTGTATCCTGTTTTTTAGTATTTGTTGTTATAGCGGCAACCAAAATACATCATCTGTGAAAATTTCAGCTGTCTATCTGTCACGGTTCTTGAGATACACCCTGGTGACAGACGGACAGACGGATAGCGGAGTCTTAGTAATAGGGTCCCGTTTTACCCTATGGGTTTGGGTACGGAACCCTAATAAAAACTATCATATTATTTGCAGTGCGAGTATCAGCTCGAATCAAACGGCGACCGACGAGGTACGAAGTGTCGGTTGTCACTCGAGACGAGGTGGGAGCATATAAACCCTACCTTTGGGAGCAGAGTGTGTTCGACAAAGGACCCATGTTCAGGTAAGTGCTGCTACCGAACGAAAATGTATTGTATAACGCGCAACGGACCCTAGGCGTACCACAACTATGTATAACATTATATTGTTTGTAGGTTTACCAGCTTCCTATGTACGCCCTGCGGTGTGATCAAATTTGTATTATACCTAACCTACCTAGTAAAGGTCCCGAAATTCAACACGTATTTTGCGTATGAAGTTACGAGTACGAATCCCTATCTATAAGAATACCTATCTATGTACGAACGATATGTTTGTTTGAATATTAGGTACTATTAAAAGTACCTATACTAAATTCAACGAAACTTCTCAAACGGAGCAAGACTTTAAGATTAATTTTGTAGGAGCAAGAAATGAAGATTGGTTTTGAAGATAGGCATAAGACTATATTTATAAAAGGAGTCGATCACGAACTGCTGCGTTATAGTGTGTTTTATATTTCAGAGAATGGCTGCTAACAAAAATAGTAAACGGAGAAAGAGCGTCTTATTCAGCTCCAAAGTTCGCGAGAATGCAAGAAAGAACGCGAAGTCAAATGCTCGAAGATATCGTAGCCAACTTGCAGAACCACGCCGAGACTGGGCAGATACCTAAACCGTACAGAAGAGGTGCGTTAACCTTTGCTCTCTAGCATTTGATAGACAATTTAATCCACGGGATCCAAACTTATAAGTTCACGCCAGGTCCCTCAGAACTTAATAACATTCGATGGTACCTATTTAATTATATCAACTCCTAACCAGTTTGCCAACTTTTGTGGGTGAGTAGTTTGGAAGTCTTAAGGGCCTATCGTGCGGGGTAAATTCTCAGCGCCTGTCAAATTTTAATTTTTTTAATAATTTACCCAATTAACCCACACATGCATTATTCACGCACACTACCTCATTTTGCTGGGTCGGGTCATTGACCCATGTTTATGTCAACTTATGACAATATAGATTTTGAATATTTAAAGGTTTCTTGGTGCATAAGAGAAGTGTAACAAAAATCGTCAAGTTCTGATCTGTAACCAAAACTTAAGTATTAGTTGTATCTGAAAATGTCTTGAATTTGGAATTTGTGGTAGTAAAATACTCAGTTCCTTGTTTATAAAATAAAACTTGTCAAACCCCTGTTTTGTAAAATGTATTTTGCTTTGCCCTTTCCTCACAGACTCATTTTTATACAACTTAAAACAGAGAAAGAATTTTCCTAATCGGTTCAGTGCATGTTATGACTGTTTTATGTTTATGACTTAGGTACTTATTTTGAGAGTTTACTTGGTGATTTTCATGATACGAGTATATGTTGTACCTTAAATAGGTTATTTTATGCAAAACTTTTCATAAATTGATTATTTTCTGTTTATCAGTTGGTTAACTCTAAAATGGACACTGATTTAATGCAAGTTTTAAGAGAAGAAGCGGTAGTTTTATTACAATATATATAATAACTACTAAAACTATTTATACGGCACGGGATAACTGCAGCAATATTGTGAATCAACTATGTATTTGAGGAACCAGTACCTAACCTTATAGGTAGTTCTTGTTATTCACGACCTCCCGTCGTAACCCAATCCGCAGAATTGCGCATAGAATAGTATGACATTCCCTGCGCATCGTCGTTATCGTGAATGACAAGCACTATAAAACCTAATGATATAACAAATATCATCAAGAAAGTCATTGTAACAGTCTGCAATTGTGGAACTTGGCCGGACCACTACTGTATCATATCAGCTCTGACAAATTAATTTTTATACACTTCTTATAAGGTCCATAATTGAAAGGAATAATTAGCAGGATGCGTTTACATATGACACTTAACTGAACATCCGTGAACCTTATTGCAACGACATAAGGTTCAATAATGGTTAACATTGCGTCTATTTTCGTCAATAATAAATAGCAATTATTATTATTTGCTATTCGTTTACTATAACGTCGAGACACTTATTGCGATGCGACATAAGTACTTACTTACTTGTACAAAATCAAAGCAACGGGATTTCCAACGCATGAAAGCTTTAGATAGAAACTAGCGCAGTTTAATATTATAAGTAATTACTGCATATTTGTTTGTTAGACATCGTCATTGTCACCACATCCCCAACAACTACTTGGTTTATTATTTATAAATGAAACATAGGTTTATTATTTTCATTCTAGGTATAATTATATTATGACCAGGCGGCTTAGACACTACACAATTTAAATCCACATCACTCAAACTGGCGAAGAAACTCCGATATTATTTCTTCTGCTTCCGCTGCAAGAGAGCACTCTAGATCTGTTTCTTGGTATAACGCTGATATTTTATAAACTTCTGTTCAAAGCACCATAATAATTGTGCCTGTTTGTACAGATTCTGGGTTATGTTTTGTTTATGCAGATTCTGCGATATATTTAGGTAATCATTGTTTGACGTGAAAGCGCCGTACATTTACACATAAAATATAACATTAGATTCGTTAAATTATTGAAATATAAAAATACAATTTGTTTACAAATTTTAATTTGAAATATGATGAGTGACATAAATGTCATAACGTTCCGTTCTGGGTGGCCAATTTATAAAAAGTAAATGACTTTGAACTGAAATACATCGGTAACCTTTTTACGTTTAAAATGCCTTTTCGTAAAGGAAATCATTATAATTTAGTTGCATTAGTAAACATTGGGGACCAAAGATTGCATTTTTATGTTATAACGAATGGCTAATACTAAAAATTCCATGTTAAAAGAATCTTCAATAGCCACACGTCAACATTTATTTACCCTACTTCAATTAATGCAATCTTTGTGTGTGGTATACATTTTGTATTTGTATACGAGCAAGCTGTCAAAAAGCGTGTTTTTATGAGATGTCAAACTGAGAAAAGCAGCATACGTCTGCTCCCATTGAGGGCCGGAGCCCATCTGCCGGCAAGAAAACTACGGCGGCCGGTCAAATTTTCGGAATTTCCTTTGCATTGTTAAAAAAATCTCCACATTTTGCAAATGTTAAACACATACGACCTAGATAACATGTAGTTTTGTTACTATTCAAAAATTGAAGACCTTTCATAAAGTATTAACGTTGTAGTTTGCGTTTATTTCCTTTAGTAGAGCTAACTTTGGATTGAATTTTTATGAAGAAAACTATAAGTAATTGTGTTTCTGAAACACATGACGTGTAGAGTGTATCCTTAAATATCATATATAGGAATTACAGAATTCAAGCTTTAGTAATAATAATACAGCAAGTTATCCAACCATCGCAATTATTCAGAAATTTGCTCGGTGCAGTCTTAAGTACTAGCCTTGGGTATAGGTTTGTTAGAACAAATTATTTATAATTGATATCGAAATAAATGATGATCAATCGATTTGATATCTTGGACATCAATCACCTTTTGTATAATGTAACCCTTGACGGCAAAATTAACAGCAAAATAGGAGCGGCAGCTGCTGCCTTCTGGAAACTTCCGCTCACATGATATAAAGCTCCAGACTAAGATATCTGTGTACATGGCAATAGTTCTGACCAATCACTTGAAATATGCCTCTAAAACGTAGTGCCTCTACCGCAAGCACATTCGCACATTAGATAGGTTTCACCTGAAATACCTGCGCGACATTATGATCATCTCCTGGTCGGACCGTATCAGAAACACGGAAGTTATAAGCTGAGCTAATGTCGGCGCCCCTGAGATCTATCTAATGCGGTGACTTATGCGCTAGACTGGTCACGTCTCTTGCATGTCCGAAGACAGAGTAGCTTAGGGCATCTTTTACTCTGAGTTACGAACGGGTCAAAGGAATTTCTCCTCTACAAAGATGTGCTAAAGCTTAAGGAATATTTGTGCTAAATTCCAGGTTCCTGGCGTCCCATCGGACATATGCGACCATCGTCCCCTCTCCTGGACTCAGTACGTGACCAGTTCGAGGACTACGACCAGCTCGCGAAGGACTTCACGCGGGTGTTCCTGAACAATGAGCTGAACGTGGCCACCAACGCGCAACTCTTCGATGTCGTGTTCCTCGTGGGACAATCGAAGCAGAAGACCAAGTTTATTGGAGTTAGGGCGATACTGGGCGTTAGGAGTAGGTAAGTGCTATGACTGTTATCTGATTATGAATGAAATACTTACCCGCACCAGTGCGAAGATTATTTCCTAGAAGAGCTTCACGCGGGTGTTCCAAAACAACGAGCTCAACATAGCCAGGAACGCACAGCTGTTTGATGTCGTATTCCTCGTCAGTGTTGCCAGGTCTCCTGTTATTACAGGAGATCTACTGTTTTCGGGGTGTGTCTACTGTTCTACTGTTTTTCCCGAAAAATCTACTGTATTTTAGAAACGTCTACTGTTTTTTCTAAAAAATCTACTGGATTTCAGAATTTCACTTGTCCTTATTCAATTATCAAGAAAAAAAAACAATAACATACATATAACTTGTCAAATTTCTTGAAGCTAGTGTAGGGGTAGTGGGAGGAAAGTGCGCAGCGTCGAACGGAATGGCGGAACGGCTCTACTGTTCATACAAAAGTAAACTTTTTTGAACAGCGGCGTTTGGAAAACCTGGACGTGAAGCGACATATTCGCAAGGCTCGGCCAAGGCTCTGCTACACATATACCTACAACTTCGCGGGACAGCTCCACTGCGCATCCTGTAACCGCACATTCAAAACTAAATTTGTCTTTGCGAGCCACATTAGGGCATTCCATAATCCTAATAACTGACGGAGTCGCTGTCGCCGGACACGGCGAGGAGGACTATAGCTATACATGACATGAGCAAGCAAACAGCAGCCATGGCCTCCACGACAATGGTCATTATTTGATGGGCCATCATGACCCTTGGTGTGGATCCGACCGGCATTACATACTTGGTTACGGTTAGTTGAACTTGAAGTGACAGATGAAATGAGATTTTCTCAGTGGTTATGAAACTTCTCGGAGTGTGGCTTGGGCTTGGTGTTGGACTTATCACTTAAAACACTATATAACACGCATTTAGGTAAATTTTATGGAATAAATTTTATCTACTGTTTTTTTTTCAAATCTCCTGTTTTTTAGGGCATGTAGCTACTGTTTTTTTCAGATTGGACCTGGCAACACTGTTCCTCGTGCGACAGTCGAAGCAGAAGACCTAGTTTATTTGTTTTAGGACGACACCCAGTGTATGGAGTAGGCAAGCTCATTTTGGCAAAATACCAAGCATATTTAGATTTCAAACCCATCGCAATTTCTTATTACTTTTAGGTTTTCACTAGAATTTAAGCATGAGTTTAGTTTAATAAGACACCTATCAATACCTGTATTTTCGCACAACACGATACCTATGCCATGTAATAAAACATAAAGTCATAATCTAGCCATCTGCACGACAATTTTGCTTCCCAATAGAACCAATAAAAGTAAAGTTTTATAGCTCCATAATTCTGAGATCAACCTAGAAGTTGACTAGGTTATATCTACAACTACTGGACTAGAATCTAACCACTGATAAACCGAACGAATCTAACCACCTGCATAAAACAACCGAACGCCAAATCTAACCGAACTGAACGAATATTATACAACTTCCCGTCATCATCCTATCCTCGTTGCCACTGATATATAGCGAGTAAAACCACGTCCGATAGCGCACTGGCGTTTATTCATTACCTATAGATAGGCGTGAGTGAGTGCAGCCACACGCACACATACGTAACAGATATTACTCTTCAGATTTATTGACCACTTACGGCACCTTACCTAAACTATGTTCTATTCCACTCAGGTCAGATCTCAGAAACTGGGTAAATCAAAGTTCAGTGGATTTACACATATGCTAGAGATTAATAATTAGACAAAGTCATATAGCAGATATGTGTCAGCTCGGTAGAGCTCAATGTTTCCACTGAACCATTTTACACCTGCAGTCTATGCTATGAAGTTTCTATGAAAGTGTGTCACTTTTACAGTTCCGTGATCATTTACTTTAAAAACTGACAATTGTGATTTCTGTCCTTATTACTCACAGAACCATAAACTTTTCCGTTAATCCATTCCTGTATTATTCCAGAGTATTCCAAGAAATGTTGTACGGCATCCAGACTGGGTTCGGGTCGCCGCAGGTGCCAGTAGCGGAGCTACTATCGCGCCCGGCACCCACGCTCCTGTCGCCCACGCCGCGCCAGAAGAGCAGTAACTTCCTGCAGGTGCCGGACATCGAGTCCCCCAGGTCAGACACATGCTTGTTAAGCGCGAAAGTTGAGGCTTTTAACTGTGATTATAGTTCTTCATTGTTATAAGGAGAAGCGAGGCACTTGTTTGGTAACGGAGGCTCTTTGCACTTTCGGAGTGCCTTAGGTCAGCTCAGCAACAAACAATCCGAAACCAAGAACGATAGGTAAATTCTCCGCCGTCATCTTTGCCCCCGTCAAATGCTATATCACTGCTTGTCCTGCGCTTAATCTGTATACATTCCTTTCTTGAAGAACCACATACTGTGCCTGCTCGGAAAAACTTCTTAATTACTGGAAATCTGATCAATCCATTACAACATTACAGGCCAAAAAGTGTACCCAGTTCTCCAATGGTGAAGCGGGCCTTCTCCCGTCTTGGCACGATTACTGCCGGCTGGGGTCGCTCCATCCGCAAGCAGCACTCCCATCTAAACGCCGAGGACAAGAAGAAGTGGGCCAGCTCACAAGACTGTTCCAGTAAGTACTTAGTACCAATCACATTCACAAGCAATTAATACAAAGAGCTAACCAAGGACCACCATACCACCGGAGTTCGAATGAGTTCACCGGCGATTTTTGGTTCGTAACCGATTCTCCCATGGAGATGGAGAAGGTAGTCCCCCGTATGGGTACGATCACTGCCGATTGAGGACACTGCGTCCGCAAGCAGCACTTTTATCTAAACGCCGACCTCAAGAATCAAGATGGACCTGGCTAACGGTACAGAATACCTAACAACAAAATTCTTACTAAAGTATATTTTTCAATTTGCAGATAAAGAAGGCAAAGACAAAGAAAAGGATAAAAATGCAGCGCTTGCAGTACCGAGGCTCTCTGTATGCGCCGACGCACAGAAAGTTGACCGTGCCAAACTTGCACAGACTGAGGTAAGTACTACGCTACGGTTTCATTAATTCATAGAAATAAAATAACCCAGTGGAAATCGACATTAAAATCGCAAAGCACGATGTACTAGTAGTCTAGTAGTTAGTCCTACTCTTTTCTTTATGAAATCATCATCATAATGGATAACTTTTAAGTCACTCTTGGGCGATAAAATAAAAACTAATTTTCCCATACAACAGTTGATTCGATACTGTGCGTGTAACGTCATTTGCCAGTACCAATTTAGCCTTTTGGAGGGCCGCTAACGTCGAGCTAGGTTAGTTCCTATTTTTAATTTGCCCTTTATTATGCTCTAATTTTGTAGATGGTCCTATATAGACATTTGATCGTCTCTAAAAACTGGTTCGAATGGCACCATTTCTTTGTCAAATAGCGGATTGCATAGGCCGGGTATTAATGTTTCCTTTTATCATTCATCCTCCTAGCGTTAGGTTGTATCATAGAGGAGGCTTTTTTGCCCTTCCAATTTAGAAAGAAGATCATTGCTGGAATTAGATTTTCCTCATACAGTGTCATGTTTCCTTCCAGTTCTCAATAATCGAGTTCGACCCTGAAACTTTTCGCATCCTGCTGGACTACCTACACACGGGCAGTTGTCCACTGACGTGTGCCTCGATACCCGGACTGATCTGCGCCGCGGAGCACTACGACCTGCCCGAGCTGCTGCAGGCCTGCTTCCACCACGCCAAGCAGTTCCTTAGAATAGAAGTGGTAAGTATACTGACTGCTGACGTGCGCCTCGATACCTGGGCTGATCTGCGCCGCAGAACACTACGACCTGCCCGAGCTGCTACAGGCCTGTTTTCACCATGCCAAGCAGTTCCTTAGAATAGAAGTGATAAGTATGCTGTCCGTTGACGTGCGCCTCGATACCCGGGCTGATCTGCGCCGCGGAACACTACGACCTGCCCGAGCTGTTGCAGGCCTGATTTCACCATGCCAAATTGCATGCCTTGGAATAGAAGTGGTAAGAATAAATAGTATTTATAATGTTTCTCCACTATGGCTAAAAGCCGGGGTTTTTTCTCGACTAATCGCTTCATCTAGCAGACAGCGTACATTTACTGAGACTGCGTGTTAAACCTTCATTGACAATCAGTTCTCTACACCCATCGCATTACACCCAGCGGAATTTATAATCTTCATAATCGACCATTGTCTGATTTTATTAATTTTACAAAATCTCTCAAGAACTCTCATAATACTCTAACAAGATAAAATATATATTGTTAAGTAGGATTATCTAAACATAGTTGTTTTGTTTCAGGTATGCACAATGCTTATATCTTTAGAAAACTACTACTGGCGGTACACGTCAGCGTCAGAACTAGTGAACATGATCCTCGCGTTCACTGAGCAGCGCGCGTACGCCCTTTTCCAGACCTCGGAGTTTCTTAACCTCTCCGAATCCATGGTGCAGATGATCATGTGCCGGAACCTCGAGGTACCTGAAGTCAGGAAGTTCGAGGCCATGCTCAGCTGGGCCCGCAACAAAATCAAAGTCAAGTCCGCCAATAAGACTGATGCCAAAAATGAATTTAAATGCATTATGGAGAGGCTCGCTAGAGACTTGAAACTGTATAGGATCTCACCACAGGAATTGATAAAGGTGGTGCTCCCGTCGAAGGCGATCAAGAACGAGCGCATCCTGGAGACCCTCATGTACCAGGCCAACTCAGGCATGTACCGCATCCAGGACAGTTACATCGAGGCGTGCCAGCAACGGCTACAGAAGCAGGACTCCCGGTTCTCCGAGTTCGAGAGCTTCGACTACGGCATTTAAACGGAGCTGTGAGGATTATCAGTGTATTAGATAGATTTTGAAGAGAGACTGGCCTGCTCCTTCTTATAATGTGGTATGTTGAAGCCTTCTAAAGTATTATTGTTATAGATGTACTCGAGTAGAGGTGCGAGAAATTATTGTACACTTCTCGGATACCTATTCCTTGTTGTTGTTCATTGATACCTAAGTATATTATATTTTTTACATCTAGACGTGTTCAACATAATCATCTCTATTTTTGGTACCAAGAACTTTGCGATAGTACTTTGTGTGTAGTTTCGCAAATATAATCACCTGATCGGCTGGTGTGGTGTCTGGTCAGTTTACGTCCACGCAGATGTAGTTTGACATACAAGTACATTCAAGGACTTTGAAACGTAAACCGTTTTGAACCTTTCACGATGACAATAAGGTACATGGTTTGCATTTTAATTTGCTTGGCCGTACATACCTACGCTTATTTCACATATCACATCATTCCAGCCGTCCTGTGTATATATGGAACCTTATTTCAAGAAAATGGTCACAGTCATCCCTACCCTTTTCTGGGATCCCGATGTAAAATAAAATCACGTGGGTCAAATAATAGGAGTTTAAGTTTCGGTTAAGTTAATATTCATACAGATCTATACCTCAAGTAAATGTTTTACGAAAAATATTTTTCAATATTTCACCCATCATCTGATGAATTAAATATTAATTTTCATACTATTACATCATAAAACCGCAGGGGTTTAGCCACTCCAGTCTAGCCACGAATCGTACTTTATACGCATAACGTTTAACTCAATCGTCTCCTGTGGTAATGCCGCGGCGAAACGGCCTCTGTTGTGCTTCTAACATACCTTGGGTACTACGGTGACGCCTTTTTTTTTCTTTCATCCCAGTACAATATCTGGGGGCACGGCAGTGCCCCCGCAAGTCGAGCAAAAAGGTGCACGGCCGTACCATCCTTTTCTCGAAGCCATTCAGGCCATATAACTTTACACGTTCCCTATCCGGGTGCCCTCTATGTGGGGTCGTGAAAGTTTTTTTTTCAGGACTTCATGCTTCCACTGTGACTCCCACATCACGACAGTGAATGCATAGTCCAGCTGTCAGTTGTAATTGTGACATTTTGAAATCTTTCTGTACTTATGGGGACAGTGAACATGTTAAAACGTCAAACATGACATAATTTGTTTGTATCTACTAGGATGACAGCTGTCACTTTACCCAAGCTATGTTAAAAGTACTATATATTGAGCTCTAACCGCACACCCCTCGCGTACCGGTTACACGATATAGAAAATCATACACATCATTGTTTCATGCAAACGCGACTGATTCACCAATACGTTAAGTCGTATTCTAAAAACGTATTATAAATACTACTTATATATGAACATAATGAATAAATATCTAAAAAGATGTACAAAATGATAAACCATTATTGAAATTAATGAATATGAACGTTACACTAGAGTGTTAATTTGTAGGCTAATTATGATGTCTATAGCGAATCTCGTTATTGAGATGTATTTTTTGCCTTTTCTTACGAATATTTATTCCTTCTACACATTTCCACTAATGCCTTTTGTGTCGCTGCAAATATTCGTATGGCCCTACCCCTACCTGGGCCGATTTTTATTTTCCTGACGAATTTGTTTTTATTGTAGGTAAGATTGCTTGATCTAAACAACATTCGTAGATTTTTTTAATCTCACAAATGTTTTCCATTGAGTAAAAAAACGTATGATATCGACGGCATCGGCACCGAATCGTAGAGAAAATAAAAATCGGCTCATCTACGTGTATGTTTTTCTAATATTATGTAAGGTCAACTCGGCGAAGACCGGCATACTTAATTTAAAAAAAATCTGATTGACAAATTTTGCCTATCCTATTGCCTGAAACTCCAGTTTTCTGAAACTGGTTGATCAAGTATTTAGTTGGTTGCTGTCTAAGCTTGCGAAACTCGTATGGCTTTGGTTAATTAAATAAGCACTCGTTTTTAAAACACGGCGCAATGGACGAACTTCACGCCAATGTCGGTTAAGATCGTCTAATGGCGAATTTACCTACACAAAGGCAGCTTGTACGTAATTACAGATATTTTGTATGTGTGAGGATTACAATAACAACTGATTGTGTGGCCTCAGCTCTCAAGAATAAGGTTCATAATGGCTAATTTCGTCAAAAGAAATGTTTGTCGGATAAGACTGGCATACATCGCCATTCATCGGCCGGTTTTTATCTTTATGCTAGATGTAGCGCTATCTGTGTAAATTTATAAGAACTAGAACTGTTTTAGCATTTCGTAAAAAGTGTTGCCATACTCGTAGCTTTGCAGAATTTGTTGTAATTGTTGCTACACGATCTTCGCCGACAGACGGTCTTCGCAGAGTTGACCTTACTTCATGCTTTCGCCCGACTTAACCGACTTAATGGTGAATGGTGCCACAGAGCGTCCTTCGAAAGACTTTACTCAAGCTGAGAGACTTTAATATGGTCGGAGGATTCTGAATATAGAAGGTTGCCGCTTGCCGCGAGTCGGTTTTTTAACAGAGTTGTAGGCCAATCAAATCTTATAAATAAAAAGGCTAAAATCTCAAAGTGCGATGTAAAGTTGCATTTTTGGTACATTATTTGCACCCCTAAAAAAATATAGTTTCACACACTCCTAAGAGTGAGTGAAACTACATTTTGCAAGCAAAAAAAGTTTTGCTACCTGCGTAATCCGTGAAAAACTGCAAAATTTTTGGACTTTTTTCAGTTATTGTAGTTAAATTCAAAAACTATAGGTTTTTGACATTACATATAATTTCCGTCAAGTCCGATTTTTTTGCAGTTTTTCACGTATTACGCAGGTAGCACATTTTTTTGCTTGCAAAACGTAGTTTGACACTCCCCTAAGGAGTCCAAATAACATACTAAAAATGCAGCTTTACATCGCGCTTTGCGATTTTAGACCCAGACCCAGAACCGAAGTAACGACATAATTATGAGAAACTCTTAACGTAACGTAATTTATTGTATTTACCTTGAACCTCGTTTAGTTTTTTACGAATTTAATTAATTCCTTAGATTTTGGGACACGGTAGTGCCCCCGCCAAGACAAGTCAAACGCACCACCCCCATTTTCCTGAGTGTACCTTCATCTGCGCATTGTATTATCTGCTTTCTGTTCAGTCATAATTTAAGATAACAAAAACTATATTTTCTTAAATAAAACATGAGTGTATTTTAAATAAGTGTGTAGATCCACAAACGAAATATAATGAATGTATAGATATAAATAATACTCGTGCTCTACCTATTCGCTATTACTTAAACCTACCAAGCAGATACCACACTTTTTAATAATTTCGCTGCTACTCGCTCTAGTCGGCTTCTCCACTCGTAAAAAGTTTTCACAAGAAAGCGAAAGAACCATGCGCAATGGCTACACGCATAGGTAGCGCTTTAAAAAATGGTTGGGAAATCACTGAGCGAAAAAAAAACTAATTATTAGTAAGTTTTAGTGAATCCAAAATCAAGGAGAAATCAAGGAGGTTTTAAATCAAGGAGATTATATACTGACGGTTACAAACCAGTTTTTGATAATAGTAGTTATTTACTAATACCAAAAAATTTGTCCATGTAACTACTAAACTGTTTTGTAACCGTTAGTATGTAATCTCCTTGTCTTGGGATTCACTAAAACTTACTAATAATTAGTATTTTTTTCGCTCAGTGATCGTAAAACCCGACAACGCTAGGTCCGTAGCGCCGCCGCCGTAGCGTGTAGCAGCATTTTTATCCGTCTTTGCAGAAATCGCAAATGGATGACGCATAATTTTCGTCATGGGCCGTGAAATGAGTTGGAAACGGGACGGACGACTGTGTTGTACTCGTAGTCTGGCTAACTCTGACATTAATAGTAAATGGTGCGAGCTAATTCATCTAATAATTATGATTTTGTATCTTCGCAATTGTGGTTTGCTTTGAACGAGCGGATTTAACCTGTTACTATTGTACCTTTTGGCGATGTCGATAGGGCCCTATATCCGTAAAGACGCAATTTAAAATCACCCTTATTATCATCGACCAAGATCCTTTTGTTTGAGAACAACACGTATTATACAAAGTAGTGTTAGAATTTTATAAAATGTCGTCATGTTATAATTTTAATACATTCCTATTTTTCTTTTTGTTGGTTTACCTCAAACTGGCTGCTGACTTGTAGTCTACAAATTCCAGCCTTCTACGGTCTATCTTAACTTTACACCACACCACATCATTGTTAGATAAAGGTACAAACGTTTTATAAACAGGTACATTTCTTAATGTCCTGTTTAACTCGTCCCATACAGAAGATAAAGTTCATTATTTATTGTTTAGGACCTGCGGATCTGGCTCCCGCAGTTTCCTTAATTACAATTATATTGAACTATTACCAAAAAAAAATGTATTCCTTTCAAGATTTTCAACTATTATAATATTAGGTCGTACAGATCCAAGATTCGCCATCCAAGATTTCTTAGTTTTTTTATGCTTGTATGGATGTTTTACAGTTAGTACTTAAAAAAGACTCCCCTAGATTGCCATGACTTCCGTACTTGCGCATAGTTATAGATACTTAATAACCTCTTATATGCATTCACAGCTTTTATCTCGACATATTTAGGTCCTCTCGAAATATCCCTCTTTTTCTACCAAATCGATTTTCATTTAGTTAGTAGTTGATGCAGCCTGTCTACCTACCTACAGACTTAGGGTCGGTTGCACCAACATACGAACACAGGCCGGTCATCGTCAAATATGGCGCAGGCAGCTGTCATCCCATAGAAACTTGTCAAACTTTCCATACAATCAGATTTGACGAACACCGCTTACGATTACAGACGGTTTGGTGCAACCCAGCCTTAGTGCCAGTTGCACCAACGTATGAATACAGACCGGTCATCGTCAAATATGTCGCCGGCAGCTGTCATCCCATAAAAACTTGTCAAACTTTCCATACAATCAGATTTGACGAACACCGCGTAATCGTAATTACAGCCGGTTTGGTGCAACCCAGCCTTATAGTCTTTCTATGCAGTCTTCAGTATAGAATTTAAATGCGTTGATTCATATACTGTCATACCCTTGTTATTTTTTGTTTCATCTCACTAGGAGCCACCTTGGTTTTATCGTTTAAATGAAGCCGATGATTTAAATAAATGTGGAAAAAAGTATCTAATTTTTACTACTACGGGTAATATTCGCTATTCTTCTTTTACTAGACATTTGAGAAGAAACCTATACTATTACTGTTAAAAAGAGTCTTCTGAACCAATTTAAATGTTAAACGTTTTTAACTCTTGTAATATCTATAAATACTTAGTGTTTACCTTACTCGGTTAAACCAGACCCATTTTGCCGCGTGACGTTTGTAGATATCTGTATTTACGTTTTCATTTAAAGGTGTTTTTTCTCTCATTCTGTTTTATCTTTAATGGGTCTGTAAATCTTAATGAGAACTTTTAATATAAGGTGTTAAAGTATAAATACGTAGCCTAAAATTTTAAACGTTTCTAAAGTCCTGGCAAATAAAATGTAAATCGAAAAGTAAAGTTGAATTGTCAGTAAATTTTTATACTCGTGGAAATTACATTTACAAAGTTGATCTTCAATTGTTGTGGATGATATATGAAGATTAGATTTTAATTTATTGTGATTTTGCTCAAAGCTTCTAAGGAATTTTACGCCGTCAAATATAACTTGTGTACTCTGCATTCCGAACTTGGCTCTGTTCATTAAGTATTGTACTTAATACTCATCTATATATTATGTAATAAATTTAATTTAGTAGAACACCAATAAATGGACGTGTGGATAAGTTTTCTATTCCAACATTTTAACCTTCCTGTGATCGTGGATGTTGCTATATTTATGTATATGTTAATATGTGGGATCTTCAAAGAAAATAAAAAAATATATAACTGTTATTTTGCATAAGCAAGATGAATATTCAATGAAATATTATGTGGTGAATAAAGTTTTTTTTTGTGTATCTATTTTACCTATAGTTTTATTAGACACCTACAATAAACTCTCGGTCTCCAAAACAAACCGGGGAATACCATACCGGACCAACGTAGGTACAGGTACATAGCTGTGGACTGAGCACAATGATTTTTTAGGATTCCGTAGCCAGAATGGCTAAAATGGAACCCTTATAATTTCGTCATGTCTGTCTGTCCGTCCGTATGTCACAGTCGATTTACTCGGAGACCATTAAGTACTACAATTATGAAAATTGGCAGAAAGGTGTATTCCATGAACCGCTACGTAAAAAAGATGTAAAATTGCATACATGTAGGTATAGTGCGCGCCATCCATGGCGACGCGCCCCTCCACAGCGAATCTCATACAAATCTGTGCTCAGTTGTACGGCTTGGGCCGTGGAGGGGCGCACTATAACCGAAGATGTTTTTTTTCTATGCACATAGTCGTACGGGATATTTATAGATAGGCCTTTAAAAATTATATACAAATTACATCGATTTAATATACCCTAGATACACTATCCGCCTGTCAAAAACGTCCGCGCTCAAGAGTGCTTAAATGCCTTGTAAGCACTCTTGCGCTCGGAGTTGCGCGCCAGCCACCGTCTTGTCAACATGCCGAAGTGCTCCGTAAAAAAATGCAAAAACAACACCTTAACGACTTTAGAAACGCATGAAATTTCGTATTTTCGATGAGTATTTCTTTAAAGTTTCATATTTTGATAAATATATAATTGTATTACGCTTATAACAAATATTATTTAAAGAATTTGAAAATAACAGGCAGACACCTAGCAACGCTACTGTCTCTTTCCCCCGCGTTTAAATAGCTGTATATCGAAACGAAACGGAATATTGTGGAATCGGCCTATAGTAAAATTTCGAATGAATGGAGTCGCAGACTGAGACACATTTTTAATCAAAATGGACAAGTATTAAAGTACTAAATTAAGTACCTAAAATTATCGCAATGAACGAGTTCCACGCGGACGAAGTCTCGGGCAATAACTAGTAGCTCATAGAATTTACGCTTCTTTTTGAAGAATGTAGGTAGGAAGCTCAAACACTCCTAAGCTATACTATTTTATTGCGGATTTCCATTGCCTACCTTCTGGCCTCAAATACCAGATCAGGTCATTGGTAATTTAGCAGTATGTATGTAAGCTTTCAATCAATCAACGAAATAATTTTCCAAATCGGTTCATTAACGCTGATTTCTGAGGTAAAAAATAAATATAAGGTATTTTAAAAAATAAATACATATATTATAATGTCAATTTATGAGAGGAGGCCTGTGCCCCGCAGTGGGACGTATATAGGCTGATGATGATGATGATTGTAATGTCAAAAAAATATTATTGCTTTGAATTTATTATTGCCGACTGTACTTAGGCCTACTTTTTTTTCACAGTCATCACATTAACTACTTATAGAGACCGTTTCATTCCAATGAGCCCGAACATGACGAGTTGTGTAGTTTAGAAGTTGCTATGGCCACCTCGTCTCTCCATCATCAGATTAGCTCGATGGTACCATAATATTACACTCATCCAAATTAAACGTGTATACAAAATTTCAGCTCAATCGGTTGAAGATATCTGCTTCAAAATTGAGCTGCAAGATTACACCCGAACATAGTTAAATACATACATACATTAATTGGAAGTTAAATAAAAGCTTGTAAAAAGAACCTACCTACAACCGAATGCTAGTATACGACCGGTGCAGTACCTGTTAAAAAAAAACATTTTCGACTCCATCCAGACTCTGTTCCAATTTCATCCCTAAGTCCAGTGTTGTCAGTCCAAAAATGAGTGGAAAATTATCGTAGACAAAATTGAACTTAATGGACTTGGACTTACGGTGTACAATCTTTTAAAATAATTCGATGTTTTTTAGAAATTTTCCACAATACGGTATTAAACCCCTAGTCAAATCAGCAACTTTTTATTAAATGTCAAAAACGATTTGTTAATATGAAGTTTGTAGGGAAATACTGTCTTAGTGACGTCACTAAGGCAGTGTGAGCAGGTTTGTTCAAATCAGCGTCCTTTTTAAATCTTTATGCTTATAAAATCTTTCAATTAGCTAAAATAAATTAATAATTGATGTTTTTCGAGTATTTTCGTTAGATCTTTTATTAGTCAAGTAAAAAATAATTTATTTTTACCTTAGTTTAATACCCTATTGTACCGTGCAATCTGTAATGTTATAACCGCCAAACACTCTATTTAAAATACAATCGTATGCTTGATACATAAGGCTGACTATCGAAAAAAAAGAAATTTATCCCAATTGACTCATGTTTGTGTAGTGTATCTCCAACACTCACACACTCGCAATGACGGCTGGACACTTTTTCTTCTTGAATTTGTAGGTGATAGTGTATCTAGGGTATATTAAATCGATGACAAATTACTAAGAAAATTTCCATTAAAGTCAAATAGTTTGGGAGATATTAGCTGTCAAAGACGTAAAAACTGTGTGCCCCTTCACGGCCCCTCCCCATCTTTATTTACCTACATATATTAATAATTAATAAGTAGATACCTACTTTCAATGATTTTTGGTCTGAACAAGATGGGTTTATAAGGGTTTTTGAGTTATCGCTGATACTCGTACACTGTCTTGCTTTAACAAAAGGACGTGAGTGCCGTGACTTCCCTGTGAACCTTTTTTGATTCAAGTTATTGGATAGTGGTTTTCAATGGCGACTAGTACTCGGTACGGACGGTACCCTTCGTTGTGCGTGATCACGTGACACGCACTTTGGCGGTTTTAACAGCATTGCAGAATAATCAGTGTTTCGAAACAAAGTTAATTAAATATACCTAATAAACATTATGGGATTCACTGTCTGCAACGCATATATATTTGCGTTCACGTTCATATTTCGTTCCTATATGGGGCGTGGCTTGGCAGCGAATGAGTTTAAACCATCTCTAGTAGAAATTATAGTACATTACTTACCAAGGGCGATAAAACAAATAATGTCTCAGATCGCAGGTATTTTACGCCCGAGCCGAAGGCAAGGGCGATAAATATGCGATCTGAGGCTTTCTTTATTATCGCCCGTGGTAAGTACAAAATTTTATGTCACCCCCTGGCCAGGAAGTGGGTTTTTTCGCGCGCGGAGCGTGCGATAATGGCCACTTTATGGCCAGGTGTGACATAAAATTATTTAAAACGTCCGACATTTTATAAAACTTGTCACTGGACTTTGAATCTTCACACTTGGACAGTAAAATCGCCTTTTGAACGGCCTAATTTGATACAACTCGGACAGTTTAAATAATTTTAATTATTTTAAGTATACCAGCCTTAATAATATAGTTGAGATATTTTGTGCTGACCGATCCATGCTAATACATATTATAAGTGTGTCTGTCTGTCTTTTACCTCTTCACGTTTTTTAAACTGCTGAATCGATTTAGATGAAAACTGGTATGAAGATAGTTTGAGTCCCGGGGAAAGACATAAGCTATTTTTTATCCCGGAAATCATCCTAAGAAATTACATAAGTAATACTTAGCTTGGACGCTTTGGCACGATTCACGTTCATCCAACACTTCATCACAAAATAATATTACTCTATTTGTCCGTCGCGCCGTCTGGCTGACAGACCATTAAAATATGCGGACCATAGAGCCATCAAGACGGCGCCTTTCTATGCTGCCAGCGCCAGCTGTAAGCAACTGAAAGAAAAAATAGAGTCTGGCTAACCAAAATTTACTGACAGATATTTACATGCTGTATCACTTATTGTCTATGATTGTTTAAATGTCTGTTGTCATCACGTTGTCAATTTATGTCCATCATTCAAATTGGTCGCGGTTTATAAGGGGTTTATTGTGTTTATTTTAAATAATATTAATTATTACTATACCGATTGAGGTCCGCGAACTATTATTTAAGCCCGTAAATAATTACGACAATGTGCGAAGTGGACGTGAAGCGTTGTATAACGAAAAACTGCAATGTTTACAAGATGTAAACAATGTAGTAGGTTGGTGCTCTATTAATATTTTGATACTTTCAGTACTAGTTTTTGTTATACAACGACGGTGGTAAACAAGCGTACGGTCCACCTGATGGTAAACGGACACCCCAGCCTATAGACGCTCGCAACTCCAAAGAAGGCACGTTCGCATTTTTAATATATACCCTATATAAAATTTGACGATTTACTGTGTTGACAGCAGAAGGGACAAATTTAGGTCCCACGCTCTCAACACAGTGCAACCCGGTAGCTCTGGCAACCTTGCGCACCTCTAGGAACACAACACTACTTACAATTACCTGACCTAACTAAGAACTAGACGTGTCATAAATCCTTGTTTTTCAATTTCAAGTATGGTACCACTTTTTTCCCCACTATTAGAAGTATGGCAACTATGATGTCACATTGTATCATACATATACAAATGTTCGAAATAAATGCCATACGATAGATAAATAAATACATATACTTTCCAAAAATCCAAACGCCATACTGGTACAAATCGTTTGGCAAAAATTGAAAAAAATACTCTTTTGCAGTGGTATGGCGGCCATTTGGCCCCATCGGAAAAGTATGGCATGGTGATTTTCGTGAATGGCTTGACGATGAACGATAGCTGTGCAAAAAAAAAATAGCCTGGTACAAATGGTTTTTTCTTTATATTTTTTTTATTGACTTGTTTTTACTAGGTTTTATTTACACTACAAATTCATTTTTCCGCCTTGTTAAAATGGTATATGATGAGAAAGTGTAAATATATGTTTTTGTAGTTAACTGTACTCCACATAGTGATAGAAATTATGTGAGCTGATTTTGAGTGCACATCAACCTACTTTTAACATGTTTCACTATAGGTACCTTAACTACGTGTGCACAGAAAATCAAAAATATTTTCTAGTATCAAAACTATACTTCCTACTACACAAAGTGTGACCATCCCAAGATTTTTTGAATTTCCCGCCAAAATTGTGTGTAATATTTCATTAGCCAGTCTCTAGCAATTAGACTCCAATTCGTTGAAAGAGTTATAATACCTATTATTTTATTAATTATTATTTTAGGTTGTTCATACTCTATTTTCCTGTTTCACCTACTCAAGTTTTAACTTTTCTTGCATCGTTTCCACTACCCAAAGGTTGTCTGGAAGAGATCGCTTGTTAGCGATAAGACCGCCTGTTGTCTACCATTGTGAAATTTGTTTCTGTTATTTGTTTTTAGTGTACATTATTTGGTGAACAATAAAGAATATTTGTATTGTATTGTAATAACTACGCGGTTTGTCCGCGGCCAAAATCTTTTTATCCCGTAAATCATTCTTAAGGCGATATTTGATTGAAAGAGACGCGCGTATGTTTTTCGTTCCCGACAAAACGGGATGCAACACTCTCCGGGAATGGCTTTTTTAGACAAATCTCGATAAATATCTGACTGTGTGCAGGTTTATTAAATTTCCTCTTGTCAGATTATAGATGAGGTAAAATACCATCATATTAACAACCCGTCGTCTACCAGTCCCTGGAATCCCAGGGCAGATAACAAAAGAATGGCATTGTTTATTTTTTTTCGCCGGGAGAGGACGGCTTCGTGTCTTTTAATAATGCGTTGTTTTAGTAGGCTGAGTAAAAAAAGGAAAATATAGACTCACCTTTGGATTTCTTTTCTATCGAGAAAATTTTAAGCAATCATAATTTCGGCTATTGTCAGTACCACAATTATATAGTCAAGAATCATATATCTGATTAGCTTGTCCGACCTCAGAAGAGGCGGAACTATTGTATAAATTGGTTAAAACTGTTTTAGAACTAAGAAGTGATTAGAATATAAGAGGGCCATTATGAGGGTGGCATTTGTAAAACCCTCTTTAATAAATAAAGATTTAAAAAAAAACATATATCTGAAAATCAGTCCCTATTGTTTCCTCGTCTGGGCAGAACAGCGTTTCAAAGTTTCTAAATTTCTCGTTGTAGTGCCTGTGGAAGTTTTTTTATGAATGAGCGATAAGTAGGTAAGCGCCTGATAGAAAAAATAGCAATTAAATTCTAATTCCTTGAACGAGTTCTACGCGGTTTGTCCGCGGGCAAAACCTAGTACTTTATAAAACAGTTTGGATTTTAAATTCTCTACCGAAAAAACCATTAAGCCACATGGCCGATGTGGGCGTAATGGGAGCTCTTTAAGTATGTCTGCGCATTATGAATAGGGTAGGTAATTTGTAGCTTGAAAAGCCAGGCAAGGAAAAAAACAAGCGCATTATAAATGTTTTTTTTTTCTTAACACTTGCTGGTAACGACGTGTCAAGAAGAAGCGTGATGAAGAAGTTTGTTCATTGTACTATTACAGCGCGTTTGCTGTTTTAAACTTTTAAGTCACGTTTGACACATGCCAAATGACACAAAAAGTGTTGTGGCTAAAACGAATAACGGCGAGTAACCGGAATCGATTTATATAATTCTTGGTTTACAATTATAACAAATACAAAGAGAGAAACTGGAAAAGCACACAGTAAGGCAGTAAGCCCGCAAAACTGCGACGAACTGCGGATTGGCATCTATAATTGTATCTGTATCATTCAGAAACCATTTGGTTTATAACTTATTGATAATCGCTGCGCTGGGAGCGTTTGACAGTTCGTTGTGTGAAACGGAACGCTCAGAGAAAGTTCCGCAAGCTGCCGCCGCTGCGCTCGGGCGCCAGTTTCCTCGCAGCAGGCACGCGGCCGGCTGCCTGTAGTGCGCGGTGCGAACCATCATACGCGAGTTCGCGGTCATAGGCTCGAACGAACATCGAAACCGACGGTCAGTGCAGTGACCATGATGATGGACAACGGGGTGATGAATAACTATGACGGGTATCCCGACGGCTATATGGAACAGGAGGAGGAGTGGGAACGCGAGGGTCTCCTAGACCCGGCTTGGGAGAAGCAACAGAAAAAGGTCAGTTTCGACACTACTGACACCGGTGCGGGTAAAATAAAAAAAAATAAAAAATACTTAACAACTAGCTAACAGTATCGATCGGGAAAATATCACCGATATAACCTTATCTCGGTCGTGAGTCATGTTTGTGTATGTTTGATGTTTCGCTTTTCTACAGCAATATATTTCTATTCGGCATTGGCCATTTATTCCTGTACTATTTATTGTACTACTACATCTGATAGCAGTATAAAGTGCTCGGCCAGATATAAATTCACCAGATTATGAATCTATTTATAGGATCAGCTGCCAAGCATATCATCTTGCTCAATAATAACCAAATTTCAATTAGATTACCAAATAAATATTATTTTGTATATTTTATCTACAAGTGTTAGTTAATTTGTGAATCAAAACTAATAAAAAAATACTAAAAATCAACAAAACTTTTTTTTTATAAAGTGTGCACGCGCGGCTTTTCAAAACCTGAATCTAGTTCCTGCATTTTCCCGCCTCGGATTGAAAGTAGATCGCGGCCGTGGGACACTATTAAAAGATTTCTTGGAGCTTTTAGTGCGAACGAGACGCGCGCACACGTCTTCCCACGGGAGGGAGCGGGCCAGAGAGAGAGGAGTCGAATTTCCGTTAGTCATGTCCTAAAATGGGTCCAGCGCAGGCGCCGATGTAAGCGCGGGCGTGCGACTGCGTCACCATGAAACCCATATTTCAGGAAACTATGGCTGCTACGTCATGTGCATTTTGAAGGTTGCGCCTGGGCTGCAGGCCCGTGACGCGCGCGCACCCTGTCGCCGATGGAATGTCATTAACGAGTTACGAAACCACTCCGATTGCAGGGACGTTCAAGTTTATCAACGTTTACTAGTCTATGTTCATTGAAAGCATTTATAAGGCATGCTATAAGGTTCTCAATTAGTTTCACGTCGGAATGTTGACTTTAAAAAAGTTTTTTTTTTTCAAATTTTATGGTCTCTGATATAATATTCTTTTAAATTAATGCATGTACTAAAAGAAAAAAACCGTTACAAGTATACTCGTTTGCTATATAAAACGCGGTTACAAAAATTCAGCCGGCAGTATGTTAACGCCACATTCTAAGTGCGGGAGAATGAACTAGAGGAGGCTTGCGATATGTCTCGCAGGATGTAAACAAAGAGCCTGCGACACCCGGTGCACTGGCCGTTGGGGTCAATGTCGCGGCCGATCAGTCTGATGCGCCTGCGACTACCGCTGCGGCTGGAATCAATCTACAACCAGGTCACTAGCCCAACCGGGTTTTTCCTTAAGGAATACCAAGAACTTGTTGCAAGTCGAAACAACCAAGCCAATCTACGAAAACCTACTTTCTATATGACAAAAATGTGTAACTTGCTGATTCATAATTATAAATAAACATAGTTACTGATGCAAGAAAGCTGAATGATTAATCGGAGAACATATGCTATCAACATTAAGAACGTACTCAAAGTCAGTCGAGAAAGTGAGGACGAGCAGAACGGGTTATAATATTCATAATTTACGTAAAAGTAATATTTCTCTCGATGGAGTGCCTTTATCGGTATTTAATAGCCATCTACTACAACAACTTCGTATGCAATTGAGAATAAATGTGGAATAAATGACTTCGGATATAATTATAAGGAAGAACGATCGATTAATCAAATCACTTACAGTCGGAAAGAGCTACCAGACAACTTGCAGTTAACAACAGAATAGATGATGAGAATAAAGAACATTTAAACAGTAGCATCTCAGAGACAGATAAAATCCATTATAATCCCAAACCTCTTAAGGAGCCTGCTTCGATCCGAAGAGTTATCACCTTGGCATACCTTTCGCGTAATTCCTGTGAACTCGAGGTCGTTGACTTGGGTCCGATAAGCCATAATGCATTCTCAAATAACGCAACGGATTTGAAAGTATTGTGAACTGTTCCAAACACGTTTATTGGGATGATCAATATGCAGATGTTACAGCTTGATGTTATCGTATGTGATTCGACTAAACCTACCAGCGAAAGTTTCCGAGGGTTCATGAATATGGATTATTCAGATTATAAAAACAAAATATTACATTAATTTTGTCAAATTTATAGTTTTCCTTAGAAATACAAACAAACCGGATAAATCGCAAAAGTATACGTTTAGAGATTTCGTATAAACAATGTATTTGGACAACCAGGACAAACAGGACACACAGGACCGGAACTCGAAACCTATTCCGCTGCAGCGGGGAGTCAGGCAAGGAGATGTTATTTCTCCTAAACTGTTCTCCGCTGCACTGGAGGATGTTTTCAAGAATCTGGACTGGAGAAGGCTAGGCATCAACATAAACGGCGAGTATATCACTCATCTTCGGTTTGCTGACGACATAGTAGTCTTGGCTGAAACCATGGAGGATTTAAGTACAATGCTCGATGACCTCAGTAAAGCCTCCGAGCGAGTTGGTCTAAGGATGAACATGGATAAGACGAAGATCATGTCAAATGCCCATGTAGCACCAACTCCCGCTACAATCGGACGCTTTACGCTCGAAGTTGTAGACGATTATGTATACCTAGGACAGACTGTCCAGTTAGGTAGGTCCAACTTTGAGAAAGAGGTCAATCGTCGAATCCGACTCGGCTGGGCAGCGTTCGGGAAGCTACGGCATATCTTTTCGTCCAATATTCCGCAGTGTCTCAAGACGAGAGTCTTTGACCAGTGTGTGTTGCCAGTGATGACATATGGTACGGAAACGTGGTCGCTCACCATGGGCCTCATAAGAAGGCTCAAAGTCACTCAGAGGGCAATGGAGAGGGCTATGCTGGGAGTTTCTCTGCGTGATCGCATCAGAAATGAGGCCATCCGTAGCAGAACCAAAGTAACCGATATAGCCTTTCGAATCGCTAAACTTAAGTGGCAGTGGGCGGGGCACATTGCACGTAGAACCGATGGCCGTTGGGGCCGAAAGGTTCTCGAGTGGCGACCACGGACCGGAAGGCGCAGCGTGGGTAGACCCCCCACAAGGTGGACTGATGACCTGGTAAAGGTCGCGGGAGTCCGCTGGATGCGGGTGGCGCAAGACCGGTCATTGTGGCACTCTTTGGGGGAGGCCTATGTCCAGCAGTGGACGTCTTTCGGCTGATATGATGATGATGATGATGATGAATGTATTTGGAAAGGCCAGATAAAGATATTACTTTGATGCTTTTTGCCAGAAAAGTTCTAAGTGAAATATGTGTCAGAAGTCCCCTCGCATTTTCGTAACGAGACGTTTTGTTGGAAAAGAGCTCTTGAGCTACTGCTCGGTCGACGGAGTTTTGAAGAGTAATAAGATTTTTCCAATTTGCGTTTATTCTTTAGCCATTCACTCTCTCTCCGCCTCGATTCTTCTTGCTGCATAATTCAAGTAAAAAACTACCATTCAGCATCCGCATCATATAAATAAGATAAGACCATAAACCAGTCTGGATAAAATATCAAGAGTAATCTACGTAAGCGTTTTTTAGATAAACTTCGACAAACGGCTGTGCTGTGTTCTCCAGTTAAAGAAATGATAAGACGACGACGATCAATGGTTCAGCCAGAAGTTGCTAAAAAGAAGCAAACATGGCCTATCCAATGCACTGTACTCAAGTAAAGTAAATTAATCGCAAGTTCAAAAATATTTAATAACTCTGTTGACGAGGTGATGCGCTTGTGTGGCATACCAGTTACGTAACTTTTTGACATGGCTATTTTTTTCTTGTCGGTGTTAGCTCGCTTTTGGCACTGACTCAAGAACTGTTGAATAAAACCAAGCGTCTACACTGTTCGCGAGAGGTTTTCGAATATTGTTGAGAAAAACACTTTAGCACTTTATCACAATATGTAAAAAAGTGTTGCTGACTCCTCGAGTGTGTAATCGAATTACTTCAACCGTAAAAACATGTCATATCTTAGGTAAAACTGGTTGTTTGATCGAATGAATCGAATGCTGATGTTCCTGTCGAGGTTGTACAAGTAAATCCGATAGTAAGTAGTTGAGGTAGTAGTAGTTTGTGGTTCACGTGACTAGAACATTATGATTATGGTTACCGCTGACGCTATAGATTTCGTTCCTAATTAGTCGAGGATGAATCATCAGATCATTACGCTTCCTAGGAAATTAACAAGCAACAAGTATCGAGCCAGAAAATGATTCGAAATATTTGTAAATTTTGATAGATGCTCATCTATCAAAATTTACAAATATTTCCAAAGCAGCAGAAATGAATGATTGAACAAGTTCTCAATATAAATAACAACGGCCTTGAATATTGAACTACGACACGATAACCATGCACAAAATTAATTTACATTAGGTTAATGGTCGGAGAAACGAAACTTTCTAAGCGTTGTTATCAGACGAAGCACATTTTGAACCTGCTTTCCAGTTCACAGACTAGGCACGATCGACCCGGCGTTACGAAAACTATCAACTCATTAAAACGATGTTAGCGTCACGATGTAACTCAGGAGACTTTACAAGACTTCGTCAAATCATTCAACTTTCATTGCTGATTTGTAAACAATTGGAAGATCGTACTGATATCATAATTTACCGACCAATATTTTGCAATCCGTTTTAGATCTGCTTTAAGATTTCGGACGCGAAGAATTTTATCTGCAGATATTTTTGTCCAATTTGCAACGAACTTTCAAATATTTTCAAGTGATTGCCCATACGCCCATACCTAATCTGCAAAGAAGCTGTACAGCGTCATTTTAAAGGCAAACGACTTAAAATATTAAAGTGAAAGCATTCAAGAATTTGATGTTTCATAATTTATGATTTGGGAAATCAGAGACTTGAAACTGAATCACTCATCGTTTGGAAACGTACTTTAAATATTAGCAACCGCGTTGAGGTTTACTCAGAGGATTCTTGGTAAAAACTACGAAATTACAAGGATACGTGACGTAGACAGTGTAGTGACACACTCGATTCTTGCCCACATCAATAATATTATTTTAAGTGGACCGGTTCTTGCGCGAGCAGTCCTAAGCACGTAGACACAACATGTTATAGACCCTTCACGTTATCCCACTTGCATTGAAACCAATAACGTGTGAAAGTTAATTATTTAACTTACAAATAGTTATATGTGTACCTACCGGATTTTATTTGTTCATTTATTGTTGTTACAAGTGTTCATTATAGCGACAACTGGCTAGTAATGATCTGAGAGATCAACGTTCTGATGAGAGTTGAATATAATTATGTCTAGGTGTTAGTTTAACTTCATAGTTCCGGCCCGCAAATAACGGATTAACTAAGTCTCATCATTTGTCCATTAGAAGTTACTGAGGAATGTTTATTTGATCGTTCTCTGTGTGTTGGCTCTGTTGTGTTAAACGCAGAGGAACGAATAGGCGTCGGCCCGCCCACCCGCTGCACCCAGGTGCGTTGCGTTGCTGCATCGGACTTTGTGTCAACCTTGTGTTATCGTTTCACAATCCCCAATTGAATTTGTATACTGTACGGTCGATTTATTTGTGCTTTATGTATTCCCACTCACTCGCAGATTAGCTGTCGAAACAACTTAGTTTATGGCGCGGATACCTACTTTAAGTTGCATTGCAGAACATAATACGAAACACATAAGATACTTGTGGACTATTAGTTAGACTTTACTTTATTAGTTGGGTGTGGTCATAATATAATCAGCCGGTTAGTTCCCGCACAATTATTTAATTAGAAGGAAGATTATAGTAAAATATGTGATTTTGTAAACCGTTTTATTACAAAATACTACATATTAATAAAAATGTATGAAAATACGATGATCGATAGAAAAAAATGCGACACATACCTCTATTTCTTAAAACTCATTTTATTTCAATCTTAAGTAGGTAACATGATGAGTAGAAAATAACACCAAAATAAACGTTTTTGATGGTATGAGCGATGTCGGGATTATTTTTAATATAGTATAAGCCATGTATTTTTCTCACCCAAAAAATGTACTAAATGTTTACGAAAACTACGCGCACAGTTCCGTAGAGAGCGGGATTGTCAATTGCAAACTCACGCGTGTTAGAGCGGGACATTTGCAATGGTGGGACCTGAGTCGGATGTGGTATCGCGAGCAACAACTGCAGGCCAGGCGATGCCAACACGTCTATTTCCATCCCTCTCCTCACGCCCACGCAAAATGCTTACACTCACTTGCTATTATAATTAGAAAAGTGTTCTAAATTTATTCTTGGCTTCCAAAATTCATCTCGTATTTTATCAATCAAGTCCAGTTACGCTTTCGAAGTTTCTAACATTTCTGGACACATTAACACCCTTGCCCCTATCTGTTGCTATCTTTATCGCACCCGGTGCCTCGGCTTTTCTGAGCGATTATCTGTTTAGATACATCCAGTAGTCGTCGAGTGAGTACGAGGGGAATGGCAGTTATTATTCATTTAGACCCCACAGCTGTACAAAACAGATAACTGGCTATTGTGCATGTGGGTAGACTATTGTGAACGCAAATTCGTTGAGAAGTGACCTTGGCGATGTGAATGCATTCCACCGTTACAAATTGATTAGTAGGCGTCTACTACTCAGAGTAGGTATCTAGCTGAGGCATGTATTTTCTAAAATAGCGGTGTAGACGTCAGCGGAAGATCCATAGCAGCCGGAGTGTCCGATTCCATACGTCAACTACCTATGTTGATATCGACCTACACGTTTCCGCTGCATAACGAAAACCTGTGTGCGACACCGCGATATATAAATAAGCTTCAGTCAGATTAACGGTAAACAACTGTCGCCTTGTCTATTGATTAAATCGTGACGCTATCATGTTAGTTAATAACTTATCGCAAGAGTAACAAAAGAAGCATTGTTATTGCCTATTACGTGTTAATTCTTTCCTGGTAAATCCAAATTTGCTCTGGCTCGAGTTTCGTCTTGCTGTTGATATATCATGTTCTGTTTCCTAAATAGACGGACCGTGGCAAGATAAGCGTCTGCGAACGTATTGTTATTGTTCGCAGGATGTCTGGATCGGCTATCCGCTGTAGCTTTATTCATTACTTCTTGCTACGCCATTTGTTCTGCATCGTTGTACCTATTCGAAAGTGAATTCGGCTTCAAGGTTCATTATCTCTTATGAGCTTATCTAATCGGACAACTGCGGTTTATATTACTGGAGTATACTTTAATATAACTGTTTCTGATCAGCTGCTTTATTGATAACATTTAATTTGTACTTATACGTTATATTTATTTAAAACGTATCAGTTCAAACTAACTAGTCTGAACGTTTTTCAAGGTTCAGTATGCCACAGTATTCTTCCTCCCCCAATTCTATTATTTCTGCTGACTGCAACGTACATATATGTAACTCTGTGAATACAACATTTCAGTGTATATTTTGCGAAAATAAACTTTAAAAATTTAAGAATTTTATTCTCAACTTGTTTAGTTAGAACCGCTCCCACATTGAACACACTACTCCCTTGTGACATCTAGTAAGTATACTTAGAGCAACACACGTAACCACGCAAGGAGTACATGTAGGGACTACAATGTCACTGTTCCGGCCGAGTCAAACCGGCTCCCCTGTGGCCACTCTAGCGCAGTCACGACGCCGCTTTGATTCCTCGTCTCCGATACTTTATACTTTTTATCCGTTGACGTGTCTGTTACCTGCCTGCTTTGTCTCCATTGTATAGGCGGTTGCACAATACAACGGGTGTTTTCTGTTTTCCCTATCTATTCCATTAACGTTTCGACGTATTTCGACACTACCACACTGGTATGGTTGAAATTTTTCCATGATTTTAGTGAGGATGTCGCTTTCGAGTCTTTGTGTCTCGAATATGGTTAACCATTGGTAATTCTGCAGTTTAAAACATTTCGATAACTTAATCTGATTCTGAAAAAATATCATAATAATGGAGAATTTAATGGGCGTTAAATAAATTGATGCAGCAATTTGGATGTAGACTTGAATTTTGCGTACGTCCCAGATAAATGCTGCCTACACATTTAGATAACAGTTAGTCGTTGTATGTCAAATTTAGGCTTATTAAAATATCAAAAGTAAGTGGCATATTATCTTTTAGCGTGACGGATTCTATCCGGAACTCGGCATGCCATGGTCGACTTGATATGACAATAGTCTGAATCTGAATGCGGTGGCCACCTTCCAAGCTGCTGAGTGGGTGGGTGGAGTCGTTTTGGCTAAATGACACCGTTGTTTACTACAACCACGCTAATTTTCACTAAATAACAATAACTTTATTACGAAACTTGTGCAATATCATCTGCACTATTGTTGCACTAAGTGACGAACGCGTCTAAAAAAGGTAATAACAGTCATTGTTATTGAATGACCGTCTTTTGTTTAGTCTATTAAAAGAACAGTTTAAAGTAGAAAGGTATTAACTAAGTTGGAAGTTAGCACCTTGTTGCTATCTTATTCATTGGAGTCTCATGAAGGTGCTAAAGGCAATGGAGTTAAATTGAGACTTACCTATGTTAATCTTGGCTTTCGTTCTTGTCCAGTTATGACACAATGTGCTATAAAAATGCCTAATTCGCAAGCTGAGAAACTTGCGACGCAATAAACGGAGTTACTGGCCATTGTTTGCACTTGTTGTTTATAGGTATTATGGGACAGCTTAAAAGCTTGCTGTACCCCGAATTAGCATGTTAACGAAACTAATACATAATATAACTTTCGTGCACAAGAAACCTAAAGATGAGTTTACAAGCGGAAACCTCTCAATCGGTGTTGAAATAGCATGATAAATTAATTAATTATTAATTGTATTATATTCAGTGTAGTGTAATTTGACATAATGTGTAAGAAATCTGTGATGATTTAGGACTATCCTGTAAAATTAGATTTTTCTAGTTATTCTTGAATAAATTGAATTATTAATATGCGTATCTACTTAGTACAATAAGATGATGCCCAAATTAAGTACACGTATAAAAAAATATTTGATTGTAAAGAACAGGTTAGCTAAGACGTTATCAGTCATCCAGTAGATGTATAGGTTGGTGTTTCAAAAAATAACAACATTAAATACAGGAAAAATAGCAACATGTGTATGAACTCATTTCTGCAATAACTGTTGCGTTGCAACTCGTGCCGGTCTTCAATCAATTCTCTGATTGGCCTGGATCATACAAATTCTCCTATTTCCGAAATGATAACAACAACGCTTACTTAAGGCGCAGGGGTGGGCAAGGCATTCTCCATACAAACTCTGTGCACGTTTCATTCGTAGGTTTTGGCACTAACGACTGTAATTTTTTTTTGGATGTAAATATTAGATATGCGAAGAAAGTGATGTGGAAATTTTCAAATATTTCAAAAAAATGAAAAATGATTTTTTTTTTAAATAATATCAATGAAAAAGAAATTACATCACGAAATAGCTAACAGAAAAATAAGCATACTGACCAAAAATCATAACTTTAATGCAAACACAAACAAAGAAAATCCTGCACAAAGTTTGTATGCATTGCAGAGAGCTTGCCCGTAGTTTTGGTCTGCATCGAATTTGTGGGTTTGCAATGCTCCCATAAATGCAACTATTGGGAACAGGAAATACAAATTAGCAAGTTAATGTATTTATGACGTATATGAATATAAATATATCACAGTGTCAATTTAGTGGTGATAACGGATAAACTACGTCTGAACGTCCATTCCTTGGCACTCCACGGCGCTTGTCATTCGCGAACTCATAAATCCACCGTGAAAAGCCAATTTGACGCCTTTTCGGCTTTGTAAATTATATTGTGTACCGGCTTCGATTCGTTCAGCAATTTCTTCGTGATTGTATTGTACCGTTTGGCGTGTCCTGTCTTTCTTTATCGTTTGTTGTTTGCATTGGTAAATTGTTAAACGGGTCTATTTTGGGCCAAATGATCCAGTTAGTAAGTTCCGTAATTGCCAACTTAGTACAGATTGTTGCGATGCTGTAGGACTGCATGACATAGGTACCTGAATTGTAAATGATGACAAATGCTATAGGTTTTGGATCAATGCACTAATAAAATGGATTATTATAGTCGTCTTCAGAGCGAATCGGCGCTTCGTTATTCTTTACTTCGTTGCATTGCAAGTGACAAAATGTCATTTTATGTAGGCTTGTTATATATATATAGCATTTCATTCAATTAAATACTAGCTTTCGCGTATAATTTTGATCTCCCGAACTTCCTCATACCAACTTCCTCTTCCAGTTAACCTTAGCATTAGATTAGCATGTTGATGCGTTGAAGATGAAGTACCGAAGGAAATTTTTGAGTTCTTTAGGAATGGCATTATGGGACATCTCAAACATTTATTTCATTTACTTATCTATATAAACAGCTTAAACAGCTATGCGTGTAGACTTTGACTGCTAATAATCGTGTCTATCCGTATCTATACGCAAATCTTGAGACCTCACAGTAACGTGAAACTGACAAATAGCCACGTGATATTAAATTAAATTACCGACATCGTATTGTCTATTTAGAAGACGCCTATTCACATCACAACGAATCCAACCTACCTGGTAGTCATGGTAATGACACTCGAGTCGAGCTAACCAGTAAACGGTTCTAACACCGCCGGGAGAATCAAAAGTGAAACGGTTGAAATATGAGCCAAGTGGCTTTCCACAACCTCTTCACACGGCTTGGCGACGATAAAAGCGAAAACACAATAGGGGATAGCGGGATTTAATTACTGCAAAAACCTCGTGTCTTATGATCAAAATTGTGGGGCGTCATCATTACAGTAGTATTGGCGCAGAAATCGCAACGGGATTCTTCTAGTGATTTGTTGGTAATTGGCAATGTCATGGAAGCTCGTATGAAGCTTGTCGAGTAACTACAGACTTAACACTAATTATTTCTCAATTTACGTGACATAATTATGCCGGGCAGCTGACTGTGAGTAATATGTACAGTTTCTCAGAAATGCAATACCACTGACGTCCCTATTAACCTTAATTAACAAGAAATCCGGAAGAATACGGGCCGTCCGTCAGTAGGTCTATATTTGTAAGCTACCAAAGGAACTGGGTCGACGTCCATGGCTATTTCAGGCATATCCGTTGCTTGTTGCTATGTAGGCGAGATTGGAATTGCCATAAATCACAACTGAAAATCCCGAGATTAACGTTATATTTTCTACTCTTTAGCTATTTTGTTTAATTTTATAAAACGTACGTCCTGAATAACTCCACGATATTATCTGTACAACAAATTTATCTATCTACTAAAGAAATGTTCAGATTGCTTAACACAAATTAAACTGCTTAATTTAAGGACATTAATAGTTACCACGTATTTATTTAACGGTAGTACTCACCACATCGTCAAGCAAGTAAGACACTTATAAGAAATATTTAGGTTCTTAGGTTTTAAGAACACCCTTGAAGATAGTTTTAAAATTATTCTTCAGTCTCAATAATTCCGAATTGTATACAGATTACCATATTCTTAGCAGGTGAGCGATTAGTCAATGTTTCTATATCAGTATCCGAATGTTTGTTTTATTTAGCCAACACAGACAATCTTACATCATTATTTACATAAGGAAGTATACATACGACCAGTTCCAAATTCTCTAGGGCTGTTAGTTGCGAAAGTCTTACTCGTACTTTTATATTTATAGCATCATGATTCGTGGATAACTGGGTTTATTGCGGCTATTTTTATTTTTAGGGACGATCGTATTTTAGTTTCGTAAAAAGGAAACAAGGCGTTAAGCCATCAATATTATGTAAGTAGATTTCTTTTGTGATAGGCGTAACGAATTACGGCATGTCGTTGTCACTTTTATCACATCTTTTTCAAGACGATTGCCTAAATGACGCAATAAACAAAAAGGTTTGATACAAATTGTACAAATTAATGTAGTAGGCTTGTAACTAATATTATTAAATATTTAACCATCTAACTACTTAATAAATTAAATAATGTTTAATATAAAAAATAAAATGTGGTAGGAGGTATGTTTAATTCAAGTAAGTAGTTACAGCGATAATTCTTATCTTTAAACGAGCAATTCTTGTATACTTATTTATTTCGGGGATCTCGGAAACGGCTCTAACGATTTTGATGAAATTTGGTATGTGGGGGTTTTCGGGGACGAGCAATCGATCTAGCCAGGTCTCATGTCCGGGAAAACGCCGAACAAAGCTCGGCCGCCCAGATATATCTATATTAACCACACACATCTAAACATTAAACTATATTTATTTAACTGTATATGCTCTTAATTTTAATGTCTTCGATGAAAAAATACCGAAAATGTTTAAAAGTATAATCCTATCAATTAAGAGTAGGTATATTTGTAAACCTATATCTAAATATTGGAGTAGGTACACATTTGATTTTATTCATTCTACCTTATATCGTACTACTAAATATCGTAACTAGGTATGATCGGCATGTTATGTTCAATTCAAACTAACTATGAATTTATGTATTATGTTCCGATAGCTAATCTCTGAACGTTGATGGCTGCCGAGCAATCTCGCTTTCTATTTGTTATGGTTAGGATTAATGTATGTTAACTAGAATCACATAAGAATTGCTATGAAAATAGTACATACTCAGATTTAACACCCGCCCACGGTATCGGTGTACAAATTTACGTATTTATTTGAATATCTGCTGCCATGACGATCAGCGATATTTCAAGAGGGGCGTCATTAGTTTATCGCCGTTAATATGCCGCTAATATCTATTTTTGATTTAATTGCCGCGAAAAAATGTTTTCACTTTTGTAAATATACGTAGGTATATTTATTTAATGCAATATTTCGAACCGTGAGATCTTCTAGAAAACAGTTACGGTTGCCAGTTTGTTTCACTTTTAGCACTACCCGGGCCGGGGGTCATGTGTGGGTACCTACTCCCTACGGACGTGGTGCAACTTCGACCCTATGTAACGTCATAACAAATAAGTATTTAAGAAATGTAAATAATAGACTTTTAAAACGGGTGAAATTAAATATTTAAATGATTGAAACACAATGAAGATTTTTTTAATAGAATACAACCTACCTACATCTAGAAAGTCATAAAAAATCCATCATTTTCAGGTTTATTCTTCGCAGCTTGGAAAACATAAAGACGTACTTAAACGACAAGTGCGAGATTATTTTATAAATAATAGCAATTTTGACGACCGCTTTACCTTAGTTGGTAGTGACCCTGCCTACGAAGCTGGAACTCCCGGGTTCGATTCCCGGCCGGGGCATTATTTGTGTGATGAGTACGAATATTTGTTCTTGGGTCTTGGATGTCTTCTATGTATTTAAGTATTTATTTATCTATATAAGTATGTATATCGTCGCTTATTACCCATAGTACAAGCTTTGCTTAGTTTGGGACTAGGTTGATTTGTGTAAGATTGTCCACAAAAAATATTAATAGCGAAATAATAGTAATAATAGCGATTAACTTTCGAATATTTCGTTATTGATACAATACATAACAAAAACTCTTACATACTTACTACATACATATTTACTTACTTATTATGCTAATTATCATGTTATTCATATCTCTTTATTTATTTTGAATTTTAGGTTGGGTTTTTACAATATTGTTATAAAAAGTACAATATAAAAATACACTTACAAAACAAAAATATTATAAAAACCTAACCTAGGATGCCGCCGGCAGCGAGGCAGGACCTAAACTACCGGTGGTTAGGGCGACAGAGACAGGAACCTCCTGACTATCCGCGCCGTGTCCAGGAGTACCGCCTTCTGTATCTGACCCTTGACCCAGCCATCTAGCGAGAGTCTCTTGAGGTGTTGGTCGAGACTCTTCATATTATTATTATATTATTCCCACTTCGATTTTTTAATAGTACTCAATAAGATGTATTAATTATTGATTTTTTGTTTATTTTCAGGTATTGCTACAGTTTGATGGTTCAATCTGGATATTTTAAGGATATTCGAAAGTTGTAAACAGTGAGTGAACATTTTAGTTACTAAGTTGGCACATATTCTTAAGTACCTATCCCTTACCTATCCTCTAGCTAGAACATAAGTTTCTACTAGGAGCTAGTACAGCTGGTACGCATTTTTAAACTGCACCACGAAACGTCATTAACTTTAAGTATATATTACGTTTGAACGTGATAAGATTATAAAAGACGGTAATTTATTTGTGACATAGACCGTAGAGACGTGTCAATGTTTATTTTGTACATAAATTATAATCACTAAATGTAAGTCGAATAACGGATCTATATTCTACGTATATTCGAATGTGGGCGATGGTTGATATGCACCTTTGCAGGTGTAATCATTTCGCACCCACTCAAATACTTCGTATGTCGTTCAGGTGTTTGCTTGAAAGTAAAACTTTTTTTGGTTTATAAGGTCCATTTTACGACTGTTCAATTAATACTATATTTTCTTGCCAAAAATACTGCTAATTGGTTGACATAGCGTTTATATCAAATCTTTCAATTGAATGAACACGATTGTCTTGTGTTGTAACGATTTAATTTGCTGTAAGCAATTGGGAATTCTGCCAGTTTTGTTCGATTGTAGTTATTGGAACGGTTATTATGTTGTTTTATATAACATTCTGTAAAATGGCTTCGATATTTGCCCACTTATTTTATGTAAATTGAATTATATGGGTAATAAAATACCTACATACTTTATTCTTGTAACAATGATATCTTTTATCGTTGTCAACTATTCCAATATTTATCAATTCCATGCAGAACAAGACCTATAAAAGGAAAATAAAACAAAAACTGGAATCAAGAATTCTTAATTAGGAGTTCTCGTTTACATCACCATTTAGCTCAATCATATTATTCATCCAATTCTATTGTTAAATCGAATGAGAGAGCTGTTTCTAATTCTCACATTGATCCATAGATCTACGACATCTATCTGTATTTCTTCAAGTCCCTTCGGTGAATAATTTGGCAAAGACAGACACACATACACCGGACTAGGCTCACTTACATGCATTTCACATTAAAAAAAATAGAAATTGAAAAGAAGCTGATAAATGCTGATATAGGTAAGGTAAAAGTCCCAGTGCTGGACACAGCACTTGACGATTTCGATATTAATTCAAAACAAAAGAAGCGATCCAACTGTCCACTACTTAAGCCGTCTAACATTGAGACTTTTACCTTTATTGCATCAATGCAAATTGAGCATGACTAAAGCAATGTCTAATTCGTGCTAATGACACATGCCCCGTTCGTCGCCCACGGGAGCCGTCATCATCAATCACAATAATCATCGATTGTCTTTGCCTCTTTCTCTGTTCCCGATGTGTGTCAATTGATTTGTTTGATATTAAAACAAGATGCATTACCATACACACGGAAATGTGCAGAAAGAAATCGATTCTGCAAGTTTAGGTAGTTAGAAGGGTGCTTGAGAGCATCGTCAAAAATTGAGAGGTTGGGTGGTTAAAAAACGTTGAAAGTTGAACTACGATATAGGATACCGCTATGAGACTTTGCTTTGGATTGTGAAATGAACTAAGTGTGCGACTTAATTAAGGGGTAGCATTTAACGAACCACCAAATTAGTTGCCGAATGATGCTCTAAAAAATTAAATTGATTACCAAAAATACTAGATTCGCACCAAATTTTCAACTCCTTTTAAATATAAAGTGCAACTCAAAGAAGTAACATGTCGATAACCTATTAAATTAAATTGTTACCAAATAAATTAGTCACTACCCAAAAATACTTAATGATCACCTAATTTCAAACACCAAATTTCATATAATTTACATCCAAATATTACAGGGCTCGTAATCCTATTAAAATTATTTACACCCAAATAATTCTTTCGATACCCAGAAATACTACATGATCACCAAATTTCAGGCGGCAATTGTTTTTTAATGTCCGACGCGCAAAGCAGTTCCAATCTAGTCTAACCTCATTGCTAGCACACTGATGCGGTTTTCCATACGGTCCGTCTCGCTCGCACCTCGCACCGCGTGCGAGCAAGACAGCGCTAAATGATTTTAAGAAGTTGAAGTTTGAAATAAAAATAGCTATTTTAATTTCAAACTAGTGGAGATTGGAACAGTATTGACGGATCTCCGCTGGCGCGGAGCTCCTATTTTGAGTTGTTTTGGCCCTTCGGGCCGATGCAAAACTAACATAACCTAAACCTACCTATACCTATTTCTACCTATTAACTTCCTTTAATTTTTCCATGAAAGTCTATCTATATTAATAAAGTAAACTCATTTGAGGACCTTTATCCATTTTCATAACAAACTAACAATTTAATAAATCAACAAAACTCATTTTCAAATAAAAGGTTTCAATCAAACGCGCTCACGTCAACGCATTAAAAAAAAAAACTTCTTGCAGTTTGTAAACCATCAGCAATAGGTAGTTAGAATGAAACAGCAATAGGTACCTTTCACTCTAACGACATATCAATAGGTTTTATGCTTCAGACAATTCTTTGTATTTGATTGAGTGAGATAGCAGTATACGTGTTATTATTTCACACAGCCACATTGCGCGTTGCTTTTTAAATTAATTTTAAATTTTACTTTCTAATTTATAACATTTTGGAAATAACTGAAATATTTATAGTGCTAAAAACGATTAATTTGTAACTATTTACTAAAATGTAGCATGCGATGTATATAATATTTGGATGTAATTCTAATGAAAAAAGGTGCATGAGATTAGGTGGTAGTTTAGTGTTTTTGGTGGTACTTGACAATTTTTTTGATGCGATTATAAATTTATAGGAACGCAATAAGTAAAATAGGTGCAAGTGCTGCAAAAATAGGTAGAATTTTTTTGGTGACTCGGAATTGCTGATCGATAAATTTTTTTGAGTGTTCAACCTTATTTTAGGGTTCGAAAATTTGATGATATCAAAAGTTATTTAGGTGATCATTTTATTTGTTCCCTTAATTAAGTCGTTAATTTTAGTGAATTTTATATCGGCTCATTCATATGATTAATAGTGACATTAAAGCGCTGACCTAAAAATCAATTGCTTTCCATCTGATAAATTTGACAGGTCAAATTAAGCGGAATCCGAGCGACCTTACTAACTGTCTGTTTAAAATTAGACATGTTTATATTTGCTCTCTGGGTCCTGTGTCAGGTTTGCTGTTACGTAACCATTTTCACTTTTACTTCGTTTATTCATACGGAACAGGGCAAATGATCAAACGATTTAGGAAACTAAACTAACCGGTTCGAACGGCGTAAATTAACGTTGACGCTGAGGAATGTCGCGACATATCGCACAAAATGTTTCTCTATTGAATAATTCATTAGGCTTAACTTAACCAATTTATAATATTTACTAGCTTTTGTCCCCGACTTCGTCCGCGTAAACTTCCACTCCCTGCTTCTTCTCCCTTCGAGGTATGATTTTCGGGATAAAAAGTAACCTTAATGATAATCCAGGCTATAAACTTGTTGTATATGTATACCAAGTGCCATCATAATCATTTCAGCTATTTTTGCGTGATTGAGTCACAAACATCTAAACTTTCGCATTTATAGTATTAGTAGGATTCTTAATTATTATAAATTAGGTAATTGATATATTATTAGCCAAACACATACATTTCACACACGGCTTTCTAATAGGTAATCAAATCGAATCTTCTCGTGTTCGCTTTCGTTTTATTAATTTCATGAGATACGCAGCAATTAAAACTTAATGAATGAATTTATCACCCATGTATAATTCCTCTCCCATTATGGGTGCAGCTAAATGTTGCCAAACAACTTTACCTGGCACAATTGCACTTGGCACCTCGCATAAATAAATGGTGTATAAATCATAACTCCTATGACAGGCTGTTATTCAGTCAAGACAAATAAAGGCCATTATAGTGAACCAGTGTTTTAACTACGTGTTGTAGCTAAGGTTGTACTAGTTTGACAACGTGATAGTTAAAATTTAATTACTTTGGTTGTTATGACATAGCTGGAACATGTTTGGTGAAGATAAATCTAAGATAATTTAAGGGCGATCTTTATCGGTGGACATAAAATGCACTATCGACCTGATGCTTATAGATGATCGTGTTACTGAGAGGTTAAGAATAAGAACATGTCGTGTGGGATGGCTACATAGTGACCTACACATGTATAGCATTTGAAAATGCTTGGGATTTAAGAACAACCTCCGACTAATTTGTTCCGCTCGCTTCGGACTGCCAATGTCACCAGACTGGCGAGCTATTCTTAATACATATTTTGTCTCCGAGCTAAACGGTTCGTATTTCCATTATTAATTTCTCTAACAAGCCAGCCTCTCATATCATTACCTTGACCGTCAATAATTATTTTCTCTTATCAGTCGTACCTACCACGTTGAGCGTATACAAGCTCATTTCAATTACATCCGGAAATAATACTTTACTTGTTATATTGACGATAAAACGAATCGTAATGCAGCCACTGGTGTTATTTCATGTCTTTTTCAAAGTGTCATAAAACGGACATGTTACGGATCGAACACGTTACGATTCTTTACGAGCCACGCGATCTTATTCAAGTCAATAATAAGCAATAAGCGATTGTGACCAATGTATGCCAATTTGACGATCGACGTCACATTTACGACGCGTTTAATAAGAGTTTCACTCACTGATTAATAAGGTCTTCGATTGTTCCCGACAACGTGAAAAGAAAGCTAAAGCAGTTCGGAAAGCATTGCCATTTGTCTATTTCAACAATCACAGGTCGGCCTAGAATCGCACGGCGTGCCCTGTCATATTCGTATTAGCGGTAACCTTTCATTGTTACTTGTTGACAACACGTCCACAGTCCAGTGGCTCGTATGTTTCTTATTCTAAGCCGCATTCGCCTGTCTACACCTGCGTGCCTTATTTTAGATTAGCGCTGGCCGTGGTGCGCGTTGCAAGGTGATGCTGGATTATTTTCACATTCTGGGTCACGCTGTGTTTTGTCTCAGGGACATCTTCCATTCGCGAGGCCATATTATTGAACATTTCTACGACACCCTGGTATTTCAGAACTAGTTCAACGCTATGTTATATTTGCCAACTGTTAAACTTAGATAACAATAAAATATTACACCGCACTCGTGTCATCTTTGTTTACGAAGCTGTTTTTTTATAAACTTTGTAAATCAGCATTTCGGATTCACGTCATAAATAAACATACCGTATTCAACGCGACCTTTTTTGTATTCACAGCTTTCTCGTCCAGACCACAAAATATTGCTTTAACCCAAAATTCGGACAGTTTTCTCAAATATCGTGACTGGTTCGTGGCGACCCGTTAATCGGATGATGCATGTGCAACGTATGCGTACGCGACTATGTAATAAAGGTATTTTTATTTAATATCTCTTGCCAAGTGGCTGTGCGTGGTGAATCATAAGTTCATAAGGTGCAGAACCACGAATAGTTGGCGTTCATCAAAGCCCTTCTGTCATGGATCGAAGGTCGGTTATTGCTCGGCTGGCATCGAATACACGCCGGAATGTAGTCTCCGATGTTCCGCAGTGCTTGCATTTCTGCTAACCTCAGCAATCGCACCGTCATCTATCAACTTGTTGCATTCTAAATAGTCACTTTTAACCTAATACAAAACCTATTTGATGGTATTAGAATTGAAATTCTAACGAACACCATCGAAGTATAAATTAATGTTCCAGGTAGATTTTTTTGCGAGCTTTCAACATTCCTTTATTGTATCCGCATAAAGTATATTATTGAATCTTTTTATTGAATGGTTCAATTAGCTGTAAAATCTATGTGTACTTATTCCAAACCAGGTGTTGGTTGTTTGTCTTTGTTAAACACATGACATGACTCAATTCCGTCTCGTGGGCGGCTAATTATCGAGAACGGCCTGACTTACGTTGTCGTTACAGTTCTAATGCACTTTAAAGGCTTGGATGGAATCAATTACTATGGATGACGGCTTTGTAGGAATCTTTGTTATTAAATCTGCGTGGGAAATGAAAGGTACTGGTTATTGCGCCACCATTGTATTTTAATTAGAAGGTATAAAACAGTATAATTTGTTATATTATTTCCTTCGTTACTGTTTTCACCAACGTACACAATAAAAGTCGTCTGCTACAGAACCCTCTGTTCGTCAGCCCGACTCATACTTGGTCGGTCATTAATACTTAGTACACATTTGTGTCACCGCCGTTCGATCACGCACACCCGTCGAATGCTCAGAATTCAATTGATCAGAGAACCGACCTTGGGAACATCTCCGGAACAAATCGCGTTTACAGTAGTCGGCCATTTTGCAATTACTGAATAACTATGACGCTCTCAGTGTATGAATGATCTTAACTCTCTAGCTGTGGCCTACTAAGTTATCCCTTTTTGATTCAGCGCATCACATGCAATGCATTGTGTTTGTAGTTTGATGATCACTCTAAATAGGTATATAGTCTAAATTATAAATACCCCGAAGGAAAATATTAATATAGATTTTAAAGATAATAAAGGATGTACCTTACCTACTTAGCTATTTTTTAATTATATGAGTAACTAGAGATGATATTAAATACTTAGACACAAACTGTGTTAAACGTAGATAGTACTTATTAGTCCAGTAACTGTAAACTGTATAGTTGTACATGTACACAGACTAAACGAAGTATTCGTGTGTTAATAATCGCAAACGAATTTTGCGTGCAGAAAGATGTATGTCCCCAACGAGTCGTTGCCTACGGGTCTTTTTAATTGTCGAATCCGGGAACCGGGGGTCGGACCCTCGCCCCTACCTGATGCAACTCAACTAGGGTATTCACAACGTTTCACAGCACTGGCGAACCAGCCTCAGTCAGACCACCGATTAGGTGTTATTATTGCGAAGCCGGGCGTCAAGATATAAAGGTGTACGGTGAGACACAAAGTAAATAGCGGCGGCGCGCGCCGGAGCAGAGAGTCCGCTCAGTACAAAGTGCCATTTTCGCCGCACGCACACAGACATAACATTTACAGGTATTCTCGGTTGATTTCGGACGAGCTTAGTCGCGACTGTCACTGTCGCGTCGCGAGTGCTAGTTGTGCGCGCGTTGATCACTTGACGTCGCCGCCGCTACGTAGGTACTTTGTGTCACGTACGTCAAAATGAATAACCGATATTATTACATTTGGAATGTATTTTATTGTTTAAATACAACAAAAAACTGTGCCTACACTTTCTTCAAATTTTCAAACGATATTGAAAGGTAAATAAAACGGTTTTCTCATTTTGGTAGTTACAATACATAGGTAGGTAGGAAATTTTTTGAAACTATCCGCTTTGATAACGACGATCAACCATTACACATTCATCTTATCGTTCGCTGGTAAAACGCCAGTATTTAAGTACTATGGTTTAGTTAAGTAGGTACTAGGTACCTAATTAATTAGGTACTTATATTCTTTGTTGGCGCTCTCGACCGCCGCCGGTCACAAGTCACAACTCGCAGCGGGTCACGCATCAATTTATTAGGGTTCCGTACCCGAAGGGTCAAAACGGAACCCTATTGGTGTCGCCCAGACGTCCGTCCGTCCGTCCGTCGTCTGTCACAAAATTTGTTCTGAAGAATTTTTAGACTTCTCATTGACCTATGAACTTGAAATTTGGTGACAATTTTCAATATTACGTATATTTTTTTAACAACAAATACTAATATATTGATAAATCATATTTTTGAGGTTGATTCGGAACCCTAAATGTGCGAAGTCCGACTCGCACTTGGCCGGTTTTTTACCAAGATACGCTGGTTCATATTTAAATGTCATGTTGAAGAATTTTTATTATACCTACTCCTTTTTAAAATTCAGAATCAATACAGAAGCAACCCTCAAGTTTAGGTATATGTATTTTCAAGAACGGCGGGAACGGACCTTCTGTATATTTTTTATTTTGTGGGTGAGATTAGGTGAAAAGAGTTGTGAATAGTGTAGTTGCAGTATTGATTAACGACCCTCGTATGTCTTTCATTTGTTTTCTATAGTCCACTTTTAGGAATTAGGAATGATTCCAAGTGCAAATAATTGTTTCCGTCTTGCAATTCGTCCAATGCGCGAGTTATGTATTGGATCTAAATCGATTCAGCGGTGTAAGCATGAAAAGATAATAAATAAATAAATATTTGTGGACAATCTTACACAAATCGACCTAGTCCCAAACTACTACTTATATAGATAAATAGATACTTAAATACATAGAAGACATCCAAGATCCAAGAACATAATATTCGTGCTCATCACACAAATAAATGCCCTGGCCGGGATTCGACCCTCCAGCTTCTTAGGCAGGGTCACTACCAACTAAGCTAAAGCGGTCTTCAATCTTGGCAAATATTATTAGCATGGACCCAACTTCTTATAATATTATCGTGCCATATTGTAAGGATAAGTGGAAAATGAAAAAAAAACTAATATATCAATGAATAATACTACTCTTATTATTGCCAAATAAAAAGTCAGTAGGTAAGGTATGTATTTACTTCTAGTATAAAAATCTGTACTAAACAAAAATATAACACGATGGAATAACTTAATAACGTCAACGTGTTCATTTCAATCTGTTTTAAATAACATTCCGCAGAAGATGATACGGAAGACCGTGTACTAAACAAAATTTTCCTTAACATCACGTTTATTTCTAGAAAAAAAAGCCTAATGCGTACGGATGAATACGAATACTAAAAGGAAAAATAACGGTACCTTAAAATGGAGTAAGTAGGGATTGCGAGGACATTTGTGTCATGAATGGGGAGAGTAGGGATGACAGAAGGGTGAGCTGGCTTTTGTACACTACTGCTACGTAACTTATAAATTCTAATTACAAATCAGACTATTGTAATATTCATAATCCCAAAGTGTCGATCCAACAATTTTCCTAACTCACCTTAGTATGAAATCCCACCTCACCCCAACCTACCTGGATTACGGGGTGTGGTGGGATTTCAAACTTTTTGTGTTTATCGTTAAAGTAATGAACACAAAATCATAAAAAAGTAAAATACAAACAACTGGAACACTGTTTTTGTAAATAAATCAATGTGCCACATACAAAAATAAACTTTTATCCGGGTTTGAACTTCGGTTTTGTGCCTCCTACTCACCCCATTTTACGGTACTACTTAAGCTGATGTTTTTGGTACCTACCGGAATTACAGCAAGGCACTATTTGTGAAACGAACAATTTTGTCTCTAAGTGCGGCATTTTGGTTTTTTGTGTTTCTATAATTATTGTGTGTGTTTCATATGCAATAAAGAGATAAGACACATTACGGATGATTAGACCGATTAGAGCTCATGTCTCGTTAGATAACGGTGATATGGATGTGATGACGCTACTGTACAGATTACATTCCTGGGGACATCTCGCGATAACGATGTTGTAAACAAATCAATGCTCCATTCAATGTTTGACTCATTATGGTGATATTTGTAGTGTTCATCATAAAATTATTTGTTTTAAACGGGGTTATTAAGGGGTCATAAATTATTCAATTACTTAAATTAATAAATTCAAGTATCCGCTGTACCTTTTTTCCTGAGATCCTTGTAAAAGACCAACGTTATAAGTATGTATGCGAATGCGACACATAAATTTGAGTAGCTAGATGCAAATGACTGACGCTACGAGTATGTTAACTTCTTATCGCGAATAATGGATGGAGGATTCTCAAGGATTTAATACGCAAAATACGTTTTAATGCAACATTAGGTGTGTTTCTCATATAGGTACATACTCGTACCTAATGTATTTTCATACAAATTCTAAAGAGCCTAAATACAATGTCTTATGCTATGTAACTACAACTTTTTATTTCTCAAGTCAATAAGTCTATCTAGAGACCGGGCTCTGTAGCGTACTCGGAGAGAGGTGACAGTGGATGATTACCTACTTATAGGTTAAAAAATTACAAGGATGATTAATTTATATTATTATCTTTTCTCCTTCCAGACCTTCACAGCATGGTGCAACAGCCATCTCCGCAAAGCCGGCACCGGCATCGAGAACATCGAGGACGACTTCCGCAACGGCCTGAAGCTGATGCTGCTGCTCGAGGTGATCTCGGGAGAGACCCTGCCCAAGCCCGACCGCGGCAAGATGAGGTTCCACAAGATCGCCAATGTCAACAAGGCGCTCGACTTCATCGCTTCCAAAGGTACGTCAGCCTACCTACTTCAGAGCGATTCTAAGTCTCTTGTTCATCTTGGTGTTTTTTGGTTCTATCCTAATGCTGCTGCTTGGTGGTGGCTTGGGCGAGACCCTGCCCAAGAGAGGCCAAGTTCCACAAGATCGCCAATGTAAACAAGGCGCTCGACTTCATCGCTTCCAAAGGTACGTCAGCCTACCTACTTAGAGTGATTCTAAGACTCTTCTTCATCTTAGCCCGACCGCGGCAAGATGAAGTGCCACAAGATCGCCAATGTCAATAAGGCGCTCGACTTCATCGCTTCCAAAGGTACGTCAGCCTACCTACTTAGAGTGATTCTAAGACTCTTCTTCATCTTAGCCCGACCGCGGCAAGATGAAGTGCCACAAGATCGCCAATGTCAATAAGGCGCTCGACTTCATCGCTTCCAAAGGTACGTCATCCTACCTTATGTAGAGCGATTCTGAGTCTCTTCTTTGTTTTAATATTTTTCGCTTCTATGGTGTGGCTGGGGTGAGAGTGAGATAAGCAAGACGAGATTACAAAAGATCGCTAATGTCAAAGAGGTGCTAGAATCAATTGCATGTAAGGTTACTAACAGAAGTAGTCTGAAGTGTACGTACCTTATTTCTATTCAATAAAAAATCTGAATATGACTCTTTTTTACATTAATTAACTGTGGTGGTCTATCGTGAAAAAAAAAGAACTTTCGTCTACTAATAATGAAACATTTTTGTATAGGTATGAGAAGTGTTCTCGCAATACGAAAATAGCATCGCCTAGTACTTAAAGGATGATTCACGCTAGACCGTTCCGTGTATGGACCGGCCCGTTTTCTAAGTACAAGAAATTAACTTAAATATTCCATGAAACAACCGCTGCGTCTGCGGCAATAAGTTGACGGGTTATAAGTTACCTGTTAGAGTCGTGACACCGCTGCATTGACGTATGTATGTCGACCGTAACAGGAAAATAAACATAATTAATTGAACCAAATACAATTTACTGCTGTAAATAAACATGATTTCAACCATTACAAGTAATACTATTCTACTCGCGTTACCCTTTTCATTCATGAGAAAACTGTAACTAGGTTAGGAGGTAGGTATTAGGTATGTACCTACCTACCTTGTTAAACTAGCTCCAGTCGATGGCTCAGGTGGATACAGTTTTAGTGGTATAATTAACAAGAGGAGAGATATGTAGGTACTGCCACCGTAACGTGTAAAAAATATATACGGCTTAGAGTACAGTCCAATAATTTTAACATTTCAGGCGTAAAGTTGGTATCGATCGGCGCTGAAGAAATCGTCGACGGCAACTTGAAGATGACGCTAGGTATGATCTGGACCATTATCCTGCGATTCGCCATCCAGGACATCTCAGTCGAAGAAATGACCGCCAAGGTACGTCAAATCGGTATAATTATCTTTTGTCTACCTCTGAAATGATCTTAAAAACTATTCTTACTAGTATATTCATGCTTACGTGTCCTATTATGAAAACAATATTGTCACTATTTCCTCTGGATTACAATACTTTGTGTGCTTCTTTAAGTATACAACAACATTTTAAGTGATGATTCTAGCGTAATCCTAGAGAAAAGGGTGATAATGATTAATGCCTTCAAGGAGAATTTTGTTTACATGATAGGACACGTAAGGATGAATATAGACTATAACTGATAAGTGGTTAGTGGTTACTATCGACGAAGTACAAACATCTGGTTGAAATTCTATTAAAATAATAGATATCCTTCAATTAGATGAAAATCATACAGGAATAGATGGATTTTTGGTTAATCTTTCCCTTTAATTTCTGAAACGGCGTACTATGCCTCGATAACATTAGAAACAAACTCAAACCACTAATTGACTATCGGTCTGGCCACTACTACGAGCGGCGACGGCAGCGGTTTTCATCACATTGCGTGTGATCCCAACTAACCGCAGTGCGTTGCGCGTCTCGACCGCGCAATGAACATAAAAAACGCTTGCCGCACAAGTCACAGAGTGGCGGATTAGCCACATAGCAAGAGTAGCAAATGGGTCCTGTGCACCAAAAAATTTAATACCATAAACTTCATAAGAAATCCTAGGTCCTCTAATTTGCTACAGGCTCCGCGCTGGCATAATCCGGCGCTGATGACTCATCATGAAACATTTGCAATTACAGGAAGGTCTCCTCCTTTGGTGCCAACGCAAGACAGCACCATACAAGAACGTGAACGTGCAGAACTTCCACCTGTCGTTCAAAGACGGCCTGGCGTTCTGCGCGCTCATCCACAGACACAGGCCAGACCTGATCGACTACAGCAAGCTGTCGAAGGATAATCCGCTAGAGAACTTGAATACGGCCTTCGATGTTGCCGAGAAGTATCTCGACATCCCGCGCATGTTGGACCCTGATGGTGAGTTACCCACCGACAGACTATATCTTTATCCTATACTTTATCCTCACCTCAGGTGAATCAGTGCAAGTCAGACCTCTGGGGGCCGAATTTTGAGTGTCGAACACTCGACTTTTTATTCGAGATCTGTCAAAAAACTGTGATGTTTTGACAGATGTAGAGTGAAAAGTCGAGCGTTCGACACTCAAAAATTATTTATTTATTTATTTTAACTCTAAGGCTAAATTCTGTCAAACGAACGCATGCAAAACCAGACTTATAGCTCTGACTGTAAGGTAGATTTTTGCTTGCGTTAATTTGACAGCACTTGGCCTTACAGTTTTGTACGAACTATACTTGGGGTGAGCGGTGAGATGAGGTGAAACAAAAGATGAATAGCATAACCATAGTTGAACGGTTAGAGTACTTTTATGGGTTGGCCATTGTTGTAGTTGTGTTGTGACACATACGAACACATTGACAGCTCCTACGCTGATGCACACATAGACAATGCGTGTATAGCTCGACACACAACCATGGCTCACCCCGCGCTCGTGAGATAAAAGTACTCTAAGCGTTCGACTATGGTCATGTTATTCATATTTTGTTTCATCTCATCTCACCGCTTACCCCAAGTACGCTGCGATTAAGGCGACTTCCTGACTTGGCGGGGCGGGATCGATATGTGACATTTTCTTCTTTGACGTAAACTTACTGACGTCGCAAAGATTCTCACTTGACATAATACTGTCAGTAATACGTTTGCGCAGTAGTAATATCATGCGCAGAAACGGAACAGTACCGCCTTCGCATCGTCCCGCTACCGCGCATCCCGCGCCAGTCTGGAAGCCCTCATTTAAATGTAGAGGCGTAGTAAAAAATGGTATCGCGTCGACTGACAGCTGACACTGACATTTGACACTTTTCTCATATCGTACTGCCTCCGCACCGACAAATCAGGAAGTCGCCTAAGTTACGTTACTAAATAACGGTGCGTAATCGAAGGTCTGACTTGCACTGAGTCACCTGAGGTGAGGTGAAGCGTTATGAATATAGAGCCAGATTTATTTTTATCTGACGGAATGGTCTCTGATTTGCTCTGACACCTGACACAAAATGTGGGTAGGTATGACACCGACATCTTTCTGTCGCGTCACGATTCGTCATGTCAGACAAATATGAATCCGGCTTAAAATGTGTATGATCGATAAAAAAGGAAAATGCCTCGATAGTCTAATGTTTTAAGCACTGTCTCAAAAAGATGGCGCTGCTTAGTTCCCAGCATTAACCGCATTGGTGTATCTCCTTTATATTTCATTCATGAATCAACTTATAGGACAGGTATTCCTATAAGTAGGTACTCAAAAATGAAACAAAAAAACAACAAACAAAATTTTAAGTCTCCATTGTAATAATTCATAAAATTATGAAGTGCATAATGCGAAAATGTCATAGGTATATTAGAAAAACAAAAAAATAAAACAAGCCTTATGGTTAAACATACCTTTACGGTTATGTGCCTTAAGTGCAATAGTATGCATGTATTATAGTGAAAGTTGAAAGTTTATATGCAGGTTGCACATTCAATTTTATAGACAGTTTACATAAATCTCACATTTATGCTGGGTATTACAGACCTTATTAACACACCAAAGCCGGACGAGCGCGCCATTATGACCTATGTGTCATGTTACTACCACGCCTTCCAAGGCGCACAACAGGTATAAAACATGGCCGGAGCTGCCTGTACCCCAGTTTGACCGAGCCCTTAACGCCTTTGTGTGTCACTTATAGCATGATTCAGGGGGTCTACTCTGACCATCGAAATCCGAAATTTCGTCCCCTTCACTCTCGTGTTATACACTCTAAGAGTGAAAGGGACTCCACAATACGAAGTTCGGATATCAATGTGCGGAGTGGCCTTGCCGTTCGCTCTTTGTTTGAAACAGTTACGGAGCCGTTTTAGGAAAGTATACGGGGTATCTCTAAACCGTAGTGACTCATGGAGGGCGCGATTTTTTACAACTGTTAACGGTTTTGAGATGTCCTTTACCTCCTTTCCTTTTCAAGAATATCAAATTGGATAGCGATAAACTGGTACAAAAGATTAAATCAGTCTCATAATTTAACAACTACGTAAGTTTCGTTATCGGCTTTGAATCCTTAACACATTCAGCGCCGAAGCGATATCGTGTTCTCCGTTCGTAGACGGTTTTCGCTACAAAGCAGAAAAACCATGTTATCCGCTACGAGCGCGCACTCGTCGGCAATGAATGTGTTAAATGAACATCGTTAGTAATGAATACGAATTCATTATATTGAGGTTAGGATCGATAAAATAGCGAGAGAGAGATGAGGTCATTGTCAACAATAAAATTGTAAGCTAAGATAAACGTCCCAGTACTCGACACTTACCCAACAATCGACATTTGCAATCTTATGTTATAATAATAGTGATTCATTATTCGGTATTAATGTGTGAAACATTAGGACATTTACCCTATATGCACAACAAGCAAGCAATACAGTTATCTACTTAATGGCGTGTCAATAGAAATAGTTTACAATAGTTCACGCCGACCTTATCTCTAAGCAAATAAAAAAGCAATCCTTTATTTATCCTGTTCCAACAATGAAACAGTGTTTGATGTTATAATATCGTGTTTATGTATTAATGATTGTTAAGCTTTGTTAATAACAACGATTCAAATGCTTTCGTTTCGACGGACGGCTGACGTTGACACGGCTTGTTGAAATGTAAGCATTGACACACTTTAACTGCTTTAAAAATGCCTATTTATCGATACCTCTTATAACTCGTGGATTCATGAACCTTTCAACATTTCTACGGCAGGGCGCAGAAGACGTAATATTTAAATCAACGTTTCGGGCTCGAGTAACAACACTAGGACTTTTTAATTAATGATACGTGTCACTAAACACCAAAAGAAGTCTCCCACTAGAAAAAAAACGCAGTTATCCTTTGTTATCATTTATTATTCGTCATCAGCTTAAAAGGAAACAACAATTTTATATTTATATAACGTCTTTTGGTCATGGAAATATGTTTTTCAAAATGCCGCTTATTATCGCTTCTTTCAACGCGCGAATAACTTACAACTTCGCGCTTCAATGTATTTTATCGCAAATCAAGCCGAGGCGTTCTAGCCTCTATTCCTAAGCAGTTAAAGTGCAATTTATAACTTGGCATCGCATGAAACTAACCCTTGTCGCGTGCGTGCCGCTTAGATCTGCAGAACACCGCCATGCCCGACGAGCGAGCTGTCATGACCTACGTATCGTCCTACTACCATTGCTTCTCTGGTG